>OU342739.1:463916602-464598188 GCA_910589765.1 Avena atlantica | reverse complement strand
TCATTTTGACCAATTTAACTCCCATGCCTACTTGGGCTGTCTCAAACTTTCAAAACCTAACAGAAACTTTTCTGGATCTTCACCCCTTGAATGTAATCATAACAATGTATCAAGGCCCACCTTGTGATCATCCAGAAACTTTCAAATGCATAGTTTAAATGACAACTCAAAATTGAATCTTCTTCATATGGAAGATCCCACTTTTTCAAACCCACTTAACAAAGCTCAATTTTCAAACCACAAGCATCTGCAGACTCACCAGAACCATCTAGCAAACCCACCAAAATCATTTCAAAATTCAAAACTTGATTCATGCGGCCATTTCATCAAACAGGTTGCAGACACAAATCAAACAAACAACAAAACACTATAGTGTGCAGTGATTCTTGCCTAACTTGTTCCCTAGTCAGCTCTCACACCTCAGTAGATCATCTAAAGATTAGCCCAACACTAGCACCCTGTGAGCTTGCCATTCCCATTAATGGTGAACAGCCGAGCAACCCCATGTCACCCCAAAGTGGACAGCAAGCTAGGAGCAGCAGCAAGCCTAGCCAGCATGTCTGGGAGGCAGCCCACCGTCCACCGCCACTGCCTGTCCCAGCCGCGAGCGTTGCCAAGCCCTGGACCACGCGCGCAAGACACGCCCAGACCATGCCGAGCGTGCGCCAGAGCGCCACCCTCGACCACCACCCACAGACCGTGCGCCGCCCTCACGCGCGCACACATGATCACCACAGACCCAGGAGACAGCCAGACATCCCCGTTTAACGCCCCGCGCCATACAGCCACCGCCCGCCGTCGAGAACGCTGCCTCTGCCGCGCCAGAGCACCGCCCGTTCCAGACCAAACCACACTGCCCCATCACTCGCGACCATGCCGTTGAGCATCGCCAGAGACACAGCACCGTCCCCTACCCTTGCCCATGCCATTAGCTGCCTGTAACATCGCCTCCGACGAGCTCACCCTTGCGCCCCGACGGTCCCCTCGCTCGACTATAAATAGAGGCCACCCCGCACGATTTCTTCACACCATCTCACTCCCCTCTCCTCACTGATCGTGCCACACCATTCTCAGAGCAAGGCGAGCACCACCCCTGCCGGAATTTCACACCGGAGCCTGCCGCTGCCGGAGAAGAAAGGAGCCAGCGATTGGAGCCGCCCCAGGAGAAGCCACCGGTACCAGGAGGTTCGCCGTCGTCGACTTCGTCGTTCGCCCGCCTCGCCGACCCTCGTCCGTACCCCCCGGTGAGCCCCCAGCACCCCTCACTGGCCGCGCTAGGTTTCGTTCTCGCCGGAGCTGTCTCGCATCGACGAGGACCCTCAGCCGTTGGATTAGAACCAGATCTAACGAACCACGTTGCCCCATACCGCTTCGCCCAGCCCCGTGTCACTGACGAGTGGGGACACCCACTTAAGCAGCCCGCGGGACACTGCGCTTAGCAGGCCGCCCGTTAGAATTTCCCGCGCAGCCCAGCATTTCAAATTAAACTTTTTCTTTTTAAATTCAAACACACTTCAGTACCCAACTTCAAAAATCAACCCAGATCAATTTAGTGCACCAAATTAGATGAAACCAATTTTGTTGGAAAGGTCTGTGAATGCTTAATCCAAGCCCGTTGGATTCAAGTCATTTGGATTTGTAGATCACCCTTAGCAAAAATGACAAGGCAGAAGCTTTCTCTGCATTCAAACATTTTTCAAATTTAAACCACAATAGCTTTTGAGTTGATTCCAACTCTCAAAAATAACTTTCAACCATACCTTTCAGAATATATAAAATATATATAGGTTACTTGCAGAAATAATGTTCAAGGAATAAAGGAATGCTTCATAAGCATTCTAGGCACTTAAATTAATTAAAAGAAAAGGGTAAAACCTTGTTAAATTTGTGACACCACTTTAAATCACATTCCCATGGACTACAACATGTGGTGATGACATGTGTCAACATGATCCCATGTTTAGTTTGGAGAATATTAAATCTTAAGTAGTTCTTCAATGAGTAGAAATTACTTTTTCTAAAATAAGAAGACTTAAACCAATCCTTAACCTTGTAATGTTAGAGATGATGCTAGATCATCTATAGGACCCTTTTGTGTGTGATGATTGCAAGTAGTTAAGTATTGTTTGGTGATTGTGTACCTCGTATTTATTCATAGACGCTAGTACGGACCAAGGCTACGAAGAAGAAGGAGGAGATACTACGAAGAGGAAGCCGAAGAGAACTTTCAACCACTGCTCTGCACAAGGCAAGCCTAATACTACTAGTTGATTGAGCAAGCTAGTAACTATGCAAGCTTATACTGATATTGATGCAAGCTAACACTTGCAAGATACCCTATTGTTGCCACAACCCATGCTTGTGACATGATTACTATATGCCCTAAGCATATGTAACCATACCCACTTGCTAAACCAATCCTAGTTTTATGGCAAGCTTTTTACTCTATTTCCTTATCAAATTTTACTTAGAGGCTACCCAAGAAGTTTGGTAGAGACTAGACAGTTGTGCTGAAGGTTGCATAAAGAACATTAAAATTTGGCCTAAGCTAGAAACCTTGATATCAGCTTATGATATAAGGTTGGACTTAGTTGCAACTACACTAGTTACCACCCCTCTATTAGTACTACCCCACTTGTAGATGCTAGTGCTAAGCATAAAACTTGATCAACTTTAGATGGGAATACTGGTGGAAAAATGGTTATGAAAACCTTGGAATGATGGATCATTCTATTGAAATGTTTTGGACATGTGTTTCCAAACACTTGATGATTTTGGTGATGAAAATGTTGAGGCATGAGCCTTAGCCCTTTATAAAACTGATGGTTGTCTGGATGCGATACCATTCCAATTTTATCGTACAACCACAATACCCGAATATTGGGTAGGGCTTGACTGGAAACTTATATACCTTAGTATTAGTTCCCTCACGGCCAAGGTCTGAGCCGAGGCTACCTTGTGAAGATTGTCCACCTGTGCAGTACCCAAGATGACAGTGGTCATGGTTGGGAGGCCAAACTCACAGGAGAGGTGCTTATACTAGGGAGTGTAAATGGAAGGTTAGGATTGATTATCCGCATACTGAGTATGGTGAATTCAGGATTTGTTCCTGACGGATGTATCGAATGTTGTGGTGAAAGTGTACAATCTCTGCAGAGTGTCAAACTATTCGAATAGCCGCGTCCGCGGTTATGGACAGTTGGAGTGGCCATACTGTTCCCCCGTCATACTTTTCAAAATGACTTGTGAACGACCTGAGACTTTGACTTGACCACAATAGAGTTGTGACTGGAAATACAAGATCCCACTTAGGAGTTATAAAATTGTGACCAGCTTTGGAACTTAGTAGTATAAATCTGGCTTTTGCAAAACAACCTTAGAGCCTAGTGTCCTATTATCCAAAAACCCCTCTTTCTTGTTAGTATTAGTTTGCGAGTACTTAAAGAGTACTCATGGCTTTGTCCCTGGCTATTCCCATGGCCAGACTATGAAGAGGAGTACCTGGAGGATGGACCCCAGGACGGTTACGACAACTAGGATCATCTCCCATGGTCAGCATTGCCTGTGACTCCGAAGATGGAGCCTCGCCTACGCTACCGTTATTATGCCGTATTCCGCTGCTTGATGTTGTATTAAGGACTGGATCATGAGATCCCTATTTGTGTAAGAACTTATGTATCGTTGTAATGGATGAAGTACTATGGTATCCAATTCTGTTATGTCTCGCAAAAATGGTAATCCTGGGATTGCGATGTATGTCATAACAGGCATCTAGGATTGAAAAATCCGGGTGTTGACACTAGGTGCAGAAGTGTGTTTGAAATAAAATGGAAAAGGTTAAATTCAAATGACTGGGCTGCGCGGGAAACGATACTGGGCCGTCCTGCTAAGCACAGCGCTTACGCGGGCTGGTTAAGTTGCTGTCCCCACGCGTCAGTGAGACGAGGGGGTGCGAAGAAGTATGGGGCGATGTGGTGCGTTCGATCTAGTTCTAATCCAACGGCTAAGGGTCATCGTCGACTTTGGGCAACGCCGACGAGACAGAAACCTAACGTGGCAGGTGGGGGTCGTCGGGGGCTCACCGGGGCTCAGGGAGGGTCGGCGAGGGGGGCGAACGACGAAGTCGACGACGGCGAACCTCCTGGTACCGGCAGCTTCTCCTGGGGCGGCTCCAATCGCTGTCTCCCTTCTTCTCCAGAGGCGGCGGGCTCCGGTGAAATTCCGGCGAAGTGCTGCTCGCCTTGCTCCGGGAACGGGGTGGAACGATCAGTGCGGAGAGGGGAGTGAGATGGTATGCTCAATTTGGCTGGGGGTGGCCTCTATTTATAGTCGCGACGACGAGACCGAACGGGATGGGAAGGCGATGGTGGCGACATGGCTATGGGCTGCTAGAGGCATGGCCGGCGGTGGCGATCGCTTGGTGGTCTCCTGGCGATGCTCTATGGCTTTAATGCGCATGTAGGGGCGGTGGTAAACGGTTTGGAACACACGACGCTCTGCGCGGCAGAGGCGGCGTCTTCGGCGAGCAGTGGCTGTGAGGCATGGGGCGGCGAACGGGGATGTCTGGCGGTCTCCTGGGTCGGTGGCGATCGTGTATGCACGCGGCGAGGGCGGCGCTCGGTCTGTGGGCGTGTGTCGAGGGTGGCACTCTGGCGCACGCTCGGCATGGTTGACAGAGGCACGGGCGCGGCGTTCCTGGGTGCTCTGGTCGATGTCTTCGAGGCAGGGCTGGTCGAGAGGGGGCGGTGAGGCATGGGTGATCTCCCAGACAAGGTTGGCACAGCTAGTTTCTTTCCTAGTTTGCTGTCTACACTGGGGTGGCATGGTGTGCTTCGACTGTTCACCATTGATGGCATTGGCGAGATCACAGTGGTGCTAGAGGTTTGCATTTGAGCTAGATGATCTACTAAAGCCTAGTTGTATCCAGAGAGGGAACAAGTTAGGCAGGAATCACTGCTAACAATAGTGTTTGAATTTTGTTTGATTTGTATCTGCAAGGTGTTTGATGAAATGGACGCAAGAATTCAAGTTTTGAATTTTGAAAAGATTTTTGGTGGGTGTGCTAGGTTGGTGCTGGTGAGTCTGCAGATGCTTGGGTTTTGAAAGTTGAGCTTGTTTGAGTGGTTTTTGAAAAAGTGGGATCTTCCCATATGATAAAGATTCAATTTTGAATTGTCATTTAAACTATGCATTTGAAAGTTTCTGGATGATCACAAAGTGGGCCTTGATACTTTTTTATGAGTAATATCAAGGGGTGTAAAGATCCAAACAAGTTTCTATTAAGTTCTAAAAGTTTGAGACAGCCAAAGTAGGCATGGGAGTTAAATTGGCCAAAATGACCATTCCTTTATTTTGTTTGTTTTGATTTATTTGTCTTTGGGAAAAGTGTGGGGATTGTTTAGATGATGTTTATTTCACCTAAGAATCCTTTTGCAAGCAAAGAAACACATAAACAAGGCAATTCAAAAGAATCCAAATTAGGATGCATACACATATGAATGCTTTCATGTTTTTATTTAGAAAAGTTTTTTGTTAACCCTAAATTTTCTAATTAGAGTTTGATGATTATAGTTCAATATTTTTGGGATGTTACAAACCTTCCCCCCTTAAACAAAATCTCATCCCGATATTTGAAAAAGGACGAAAAAGATTACCTAGGATTTGAAAAGATCGGGAAACTCCGTCCTGATGTGATCTTCGTGCTCCCAGGTAGCTTCCTCTTCCGTGTGATTGCTCCACTGAATCTTGAGAAACTTGATGCTTCGGGTTTGGGTAGTTCTAAAAGCTTCTTCCAGAATACGGATGGGTACTTCGGGATAGGTCAGGTCATCGTTGATCTCTATGGTCCGGTGATCGATATTCTTGAACACTTCGGTCTTCTCTGGGACTTCGAGACACTTGCGAAGTAATGAGATATGGAACACATTGTGCACGGCTGACATCTCTTCGGGTAGTTCCAATTGATACGACACTTCTCCTCGACGGTTCAGAATTTTGAAAGGCCCGATATATCTAGGGTAACTTTCCTTTGAGTTGGAAACGCTGCATTCCCTTCAATGGCGACACCTTCAGATACACAAAATCTCCTATGTTGAAGGCGAGGTCTTGACGTCTCTTGTCGGCGTAACTCTTCTGTCTGGACTGGGCTGTCTTGAGGTGCTCACGAATCTTGTGAACCTTCTCTTCCGCTTCTCGTAGGATGTCGGGTCCGAAAATTTGACTTTCTCCTACTTCCGACCAGTTCAAAGGGTGCGACACTTCCTTCCATACATGAATTCAAATGGGGCCATTTGCAAACTAGCCTGATAACTGTTGTTGTATGAAAATTCTGCAAACGGCAGACAGTCTTCCCAGTTGGCTCCATATTCTAACACACAGGCTCTCAGCATATCTTCGAGTATTTGATTTACTCGCTCCGTTTGTCCATCGGTCTGAGGGTGATACGCGGTGCTGAAATCTAGGCGGGTTCCTAAACCTTCTTGAACTTTCTTCTAGAATCTCGAGGTAAACTGAGTTCCTCGATCCGATACGATGTTCTTGGGGACTCCATGCAAACTAACTATTCTAGAGATGTATAACTCTGCTAGCTTCGAACTCTGATATGTGGTCTTGACGGTTAAGAAATGGGCGACTTTGGACAATCTGTCTACTATGACCCAGATAGAGTCATTTCCCCTACTAGAAGTAGGAAATCCGGTGATAAAGTCCATTCCAACGGAATCCCATTTTCATTCCGGAATCTGCAAGGGTTGCAACAATCCAGTGGGTCTTTGATGTCCTGCCTTGACTCGCTGACATATATCACACTTGGCGATATAGCTTCCGATTTCTCTCTTCATTTTATGCCACCAAAATTGCTCTTTCAAATCTTGATACATCTTAGTTCCTCCAGGATGGATAGAATAAAGAGTATCATGAGCTTCCTTCAAAATAACTTCTTTCAACTTAGAATCTGCTGGTACACAAAGGCGTCCTTTGTACCACAGAACTCCTTCTTCATCTTCGGTGAATCCGGGTACTTTGCTTGTACCGATACGACGCTTGATTCCGTCGATACTAGCATTTCCTTTCTGCGCCTCGTTGATCTGACTGATCAAAGTGGGCTGGAGTTCTATGCTAGCCAAAAATCCTTCACTCACTAATTCCATTCGAAAATTTTCCATCTGTTTGTGCAGACTTGGTTGCTCCTTTAAGATCATGGAGTTCAAGCGGCACGACAATTGGCTAAGGGCATCTGCTACCACATTGGCTTTACCAAGGTGATAGTGAATGTCCAGGTCGTAATCCTTAATTAGCTCAATCCATCTTCTCTGCCTCATATTCAGCTCCTTCTGAGTGAATATATATTTCAGGCTCTTGTGATCCGAATAAATCTCACAATGGTTTCCCATCAGGTAATGCCTCCATGTCTCCAGGGCTAGAACTACGGCTGTGAGTTCGAGGTCATGGGTTGGGTAATTTTTCTCATGTTGCTTCAGTTGTCGAGATATATAAGATATAACTTTGCCTTCTTGCATTAGCACACATCTGAGACCGATCTTGGATGCATCACAATACACATCGAAGGGCTTAGTGATATCCGCCATGATCAAGATTGGGGCTGAAATCAATCTTCTCTTGAGTTCTTGAAAACTTGCTTCACATTTGTCGGTCCATTCAAACTTCTTATCCTTCTTCAGCAATTGGGTCATGGGTCTGGCGATACTCGAGAATCCTTCTACGAATTTGCGGTAATATCCCGCCAATCCGAGAAATGCACAGACTTCGGTTTGAGTGGTTGGGGCTTGCCAATCTTCTACATCTTTCACTTTGGCAGGGTCAACGGCAATTCCTCCGGCTCATACAATGTGACCGAGGAATCCTACTTCCTGTAACCAGAATTCACATTTGCTAAACTTGGCATACAACTGATGCTCGCTAAGGGTTCCAAGAATGGTCCTTAGGTGTAGCTCATGTTCTTATTCCGATTTGGAATAAATCAGGATGTCATCGATGAAAACAACGACAAACTTATCCAGGAAGTCCATAAAAATATTATTCATGAGATTCATGAAATAAGCGGGGGCATTGGTTAATCCAAAAGACATGACTGTATACTCGTATAATCCATATCTGGTGGTAAAGGCAGTCTTGGGAATATCCTCTGCATGAATCTTGAGTTGATGATAACCAGTTCTAAGATCAAACTTAGAATACACTTTGGCACCGGTCAACTAATCAAACAAATCTTCTATCTTGGGCAAAGGGTACTTGTTCTTGATAGTGATGTCATTCAACTTCCTATAATCCGTACACAAACGGTTACCTCCATTCTTCTTGTCCACAAACAAGACAGGTGATCTCCATGGTGACGCTCTTGGTTGAATCAATCCAATTTCCAGCATGGAATCCAGTTGCTTCTTCAGTTCTGCTAGTTCCGATGGTTTCATACTATATGGTCTCTGGGCTATGGGTCCTGTTCGGGGAATTAGTTCGATGATAAACTCGATATCCCGATCTTGGGGCATACCGGGCAAAACATATAGAAATACATTGGGCTATTCACAGACTATCCGGACTTGGTCAATGGTAGGCTGGGCTATACTCTTGTTGCACTTGAATTGACGAGGTAAGGTTTCAGATATATGCTCGACTGATATTCCCGCGGTACTGGTCATGGTGATGGCTTTCTTGGCACAGTCAATCAATCCTTTATGTTTGGACATCCAATCCATTCCTAGTACTATTCCAAACCTTTAGTTCTGAGTACTATCAGATATGCCATGGATTCAGATAGGGACGGTTTTGCAAATTTGCCTAGCTTTGGTGGTTGATCCGGGAATTTGAACGATCATTACATGCTTTAGTTTGGTTGGTTGAATTTTACTAGTGCATGCAAATTCTTCGGTGACAAATGAGTGCGATGCACCAGAATCAAACAACACTCGAGCAAGTACTGAATTAACAGAAAACATACCCAACACGACGTCTGGCGCTTCCTGGGCTTCTTCATCATGCATGAGAAAAAGACGGCCGTTGCGGTTGAGTGAACTCCCTGGGGCAAATCTCCTTCCTGGCTGAACACGACGCTGCTGCAGAGCTGGGGCATTGGTATTGGGGGTTGCGGCATTATTCTTGTTGGGGCACTCGTTGGAATAGTGGCCTTTATTTCCACAGTCATAACAAGTTACCTGCGACTTGTCCTTTGCTGCTACAGGCACAACATTGCTTCCAGTCCTCGAGGCAGTGTTGGGGTTGGCGGTAGCATTGTCGTTGTTGAACTTAGGTGGGGCATGGTTGAAATTGCTATAGTTGCCGGGGTTGTTGTTATTTCCTCCGGGCCTAGGGTTTCCACGGTTGGGATAGGTCGGACGGTTCATCGGGGGTCTGTTGGTTCTCGTGGCAAATCCTGGAGATGGGTTAGGGCAATACTTTGGGGTTTGATGGGTTCCTGGCTGATGCATCATGCGATGCTTGCGGTTATCATTGGCTTGGTTGATCTTTCCTTCCATCTGGATGGCAGAGTCGACAAGGGCTTCAATATCCGTAAAGGGAATATTGACTAACACAATCTGCATCTCATCATGCAGACCATTCAGGAATCTCTCTTTCTTCTTGGCTTTAGTGTCGATCTCATCCGGGGCATACCTAGCTAATGAAAAAAAATTGTCATGGTATTCCACTACGGTCATCCTTCCTTGCTTCAGTTCTCTTAACTCGTCTCTCATCCTCTTGATTAAACCAAGTGGCACATGGGTTCTGCTGAACTTGACCTTGAATTCCTCCCAGGTCATCATCTGGCCTCCGGTCATTGCACGAACACTGTTCCACCATGCTCTGGCATCTCCGGCTAGGTCGTGGGTGGCGAACAAAACTTTCTCGTTAGCTTCCACTCCGGTGACTTCTATGTTATTTTCCATGGTTTGCAGCCAATCGTCGGCATCTAGGGGTTCTTCTGACTTAGTGAAAACAGGTGGGTTGGTGTTCTAGAAATTCTTGAGCTTAGATCCATGGTTGTCCTAATTTTCGTGGCCTTGGTTGTTGTGGGCAAGGTGAGCTCTCTGTTGCAGGGTGGATAGGTTGGCTTGACGTTCGGATCTTTCAGCTTCACGATCAGAAGTCAACATTTGCAGGATCTACAACATCGGGTCCGGGGATGAACCACTTCCTCCGCGTGGCATCTGAAGATTGAGATAGGTCATGAGGAAAGAGGGAAATTTCTAAGGTTTTGGGGCTTTGAAAAGTTTTTAAAGTTTGACTCAGATTTTCTAGTAACTTTTTTTTCATTCATTCATTCACATGATACAAACACACCACAACACAAGAAAACAGATGGTTTTAAGAACCATTCTGGAACTACGATACAGTGGGACCGAATACTACTCACTACGCTAGTGTTCAAGTGCTACTACTCCTCGGAGTCGGTGTAGTCGTCATCCTCATCATCCTCGTCATCATCGATGAAGGCGTAATCATCCTCATCGGTGAATAAATTCATAGCCTGATCCTCCAGAAAATCATCATCATCCCTGAGATAGGAGTAGGGGTCTCTACGAAGATCCTCTCCGGCATTCTCCCTTTCCTCGAACTGCATGTCTCTCTCGTGGATGGTCTCCTCCAAAGATGAGATACGGTGGCGAAGACGGTCAATGATGCACTCCTTCTTGTCGAGCTGACGGCGGTGAGACTTGCGATCCTTCGATAGCATGGTGATGGTTTGTTCCTTCGTCTTGATGATGGCAGACTTGTGGTTGGAGTAATCACGACAGTTATCCAACTCCTGCTGACGATCGTACATCATGAAGCTAAGGTGGTCCAATTGGGTCTTCAACTCGTGATGGTATGGGGCTTCTAGTGGTTGTCCATTAGCATCACGCCTTGGGCAAAACTCAAAGCGGGTACCCTTGATCTGGTTGATACTCTGCCCACACAGACGGGCAAGAGCTTCCTGCATGGCCCTGGCAAGTCCATCGATCCAGTTGTTCAATATTAAGGTAAACTGAATTCCCTCAGTAGTGGGGGGTTCAATCTTTCCTCGGAGACTTGCAACAATTATCCACTGCAGATCTTCTCCTCCTTGATCATTGAGCTGAGCTCCGAAGAACTCGGGATGCGGACGCTCCAGCAGTTTCGAAAGCTGGTCCAAATCCCTCTCAAAGATAAGGTCTCCTCCATTCCCCAACTGATAAAACTTGTTGTACTTCACGTCCATCTAAAAGAATATAGGATGAGTAAGTTAGTAGAGTGATCAAGTGTGTCAAATTTTTATGTATTTTGCAAGAGGTTTTGAGGAACATGAATTTTCATGAAAGAAGTAAGTGATAAGAATGGGAATAAGTTTTTGTAAATATTTGTTTCTTTTGGTTTTGAAACTAAGTTTTTGATTCAAACGTTCAGTCTAACTAGGGTCTCCTATGGTCAGGATGGCTCTGATACCAACTTGTCAACACCCGGATTTTTAATCCCAGATGCCTGGTATGCCATACATCACAATCCCAGGAATACCATTTTTGCGAGACATAACAGAATTGGATACCACAGTACATCATCCATTACAAATCATACATAAGGTTTTACATAAATAAGGATCTCATGATCCACATCTTAATACAACACAAGCAGCGGAATACGTAATAATACCGGCAGCGTAGGCGAAGCTCCATCTTCGGGGTCACAGGCAATGCTGACAATGGGAGATGATCCTAGTTGTCGTAACCTTCCTGGGGTCCATCCTCCAGGTACTCTTCTTCATAGTCTGGCCACGGGAATATCCAGGGACAAAACCATGAGTACTCTTTAAGTACTCGCAAACTAATACTAACAAGTGAAGTGGGGTTTTTGTAATAGGACACTAACCTCTAGGATTGTTTTGCAAGAAGCCAGGTTTATCTCTACTAAGTTCAGAACAAGAGAAGTTTAGTCACAATGTTATAACTCCTAAGTGGGAACTTGTATTTCATATCACAACTCTGTTGTGGTCAGGTCAAAGTCTCCATTTTTTCACAAGTCATTTTGAAAACATCTGACGGGGGAACAATATGGCCACTCCAACTGTCCATAACCACGGACGCGGCTATTCGAATAGTTTGACACTCTGTAGAGATTGTACACTTTCACCACAACATTCGATACATCCGTCAGGAACAAATCCTGAATTCACCATACTCAGTATGCGGATAATCAATCCTAACCTTTCAATTACACGCCCTAGTATAAGCACCTCTCCTGTGAGTTTGGCCTCCCAACCATGACCAACTGTCATCTTGGGTACTGCACAGGTGGACAATCTTCACAAGGTAGCCTCAGCTCAGACCTTGGCCGTGAGGGAACTAATACTAGGGTATATAAGTTTCTAGTCAAGCCCTACCCAATCTTCGGGTATTGTGGTTGTATGATAAAATTGGAATGGTATCGCATCCAGACAACCATCAATTTTATAAAGGGCTAAGGCTCATGCCTTAACATTTTCATCACCAAAATCATCTGGTTTTTGGAAACACATGTCCAAAACATTTTAATAGAATGATCCATCATTCCAAGGTTTTCATAACCATTTTTCCACCAAGTATTCCCATCTAAAGTTGATCAAGTTTTATGCTTAGCACTAGCATCTACAAGTGGGGGTAAGTACTAATGAGGGGTGGTAAACTAGTAGAGTTTCAACTAAGTTCAATCTTATGCCTTGGGATGATATCAAGATTATCTAGCTTAGGCCAAATTTTATGCTCTTTATGCAACCTTCAAATATCTTTCTAGTATCTACAATTCACTTAAGTAAACTCTAAGTAATAGCTTTAATAAATAAATAAAGTATAAAGCTTGTAAGTAAAAACTAGGATTGGTTTATCAAGTGGGTAGGATCATCTATGCTTAAGGCATATAGTTGGCATGGTGACAAGCAAGTATTGGCTTGCATAGGTCAACTTGATTAGTAAGGCTTGCTAAAGTAGAGTATATTTCAAGTGTTAGCTTGCCTTGTTCAGAGCAGTGGTTGAAGTTCTCCTCGGCTTCTTCTTCGTAGTATCCTCCTTCTTCCTCGTATCCTTGGTCGGTACTAGCGTCTATAAATAAATACGAGGTACACAATCACCAAACAATTCTTAACTACTTGCAATCATCACACAAAAGGGTCCTATAGATGATATAGCATCATCACTACAAGATTAAAGCTTGGTTTAATTCCTTTTATTTTTAGAAAAGTAATTTCTACTTATATTCTCCAAACCAAACATGGGATCATGTTGACACATGTCATCACCACATATTTTAGTCCATGGGAATATGATTTAAAGTGGTGTCACAATTTAATAAGGTTTTACCCTTTTATTTTAATTAAATAAAGTGACTAGAAATGCCTATGTGGCATCCTTTTATTACTTGAACATTATTTCTGTAAGTAAAGCTATATATTTTTATATATTCTGAAAGGTATGATCAATTGTGATTTTTGAGAGTTGGAATCAACTCAAAGGCTATTATGGTTTAAATTTGAAAAATGTTTGAATGCAGAAAAGGTTCTTCCTTGTTATTTTTACCAAGGGTGATCTACAGATCCAAATGACTTGAATCCAACGGGCTTGGATTCAGCATTTCCTGACCTTTCTAACAAAATTGGTTTTATTCAATTTGGTTCACTGAATTGATCTAGGTCGATTTTTGAATCTAGGTGCAGAAGTGTGTTTCAAATAAAATGGAAAAGGTTAAATTCAAATGACTGGGCTGCGCGGGAAACGATACTGGGCTGGCCTGCTAAGCACAGCGCTTACGCGGGCTGGTTAAGTTGCTGTCCCCACGCGTCAGTGAGACGAGGGGGTGTGAAGCGGTATGGGGCGATGTGGTACGTTCGATCTAGTTCTAATCTAACAGCTGAGGTCATCGTCGACGTTGGGCAACGCCGGCGAGACAGAAACCTAACGCGACAGGTGGGGGTCGTCGGGGGCTCACCGGGGCTTAGGAGAGGGTCGGAGAGGTGGGAGAACGACGAAGTTGACGACGACGAACCTCCTGGTAGCGGCAGCTTCTCCTGGGGCGACTCCAATCGTTGGCTCCCTTCTTCTCCAGAGGCGGCGGGCTCCGGTGAAATTTCGGCAAAGTGTTGCTCACCTTGCTCCGGGAACGGGGTGGAACGATCGGTGAGGAGAGGGGAGTGAGATGGTGTGCTCAATTCGGCCGGGGGTGGCCTCTATTTATAGTCGCGACGACGAGACCGAACGGGATGGGCAGGCGACGGTGGCGACATGGCTATGGGCTGATAGAGGCATGGCCGGCGGTGGCGATCGCTTGGTGGTCTCCTGGCGATGCTCTATGGATTTAATGTGCATGTAGGGGCGGTGGCAAACGGTCTGGAACACGCGACGCTCTGCGCGGCAGAGGCGGCGTCTTCGACGGCGAGCAGTGGCTGTGAGGCATGGGGCGGCGAACGGGGATGTCTGGCGGTCTCCTGGGTCGGTGGCGATCGTTTATGCACGCGGAGAGGGCGGCGCGCGGTCTGTGGGCCTGTGTCGAGGGTGGCACTCTGGCGCACGCTCGGCATGGTTGACAGAGGCACGGGCGCGGCGTTCATGGGTGCTCTGGTTGATGTCTTCGAGGCAGGGCTGGTCGAGAGGGGGCGGTGAGGCATGGGTGATCTCCCAGACAAGGTTGGCACGGCTAGTTTCTTTCCTAGCTTGCTGTCTACACTGGGGTGGCATGGTATGCTTCGGCTGTTCACCATTGATGGCATTGGCGAGCTCACAGTGGTGCTAGAGGTTTGCATTTGAGCTAGATGATCTACTAAATCCTAGTTGTATCCAGAGAGGGAACAAGTTAGGCAAGAATCACTACTCACAATAGTGTTTGGATTTTGTTTGATTTGTATCTACAAGGTGTTTGATGAAATGGCCGCAAGAATTCAAGTTTTGAATTTTGAAAAGATTTTTGGTGGGTGTGCTAGGTTGGTGCTGGTGAGTCTGCAGATGCTTGGGTTTTGAAAGGTGAGCTTGTTTGAGTGGTTTTTGAAAAAGTGGGATCTTCCCATATGATAAAGATTCAATTTTGAATTGTCATTTAAACTATGCATTTGAAAGTTTCTGGATGATCACAAAGTGGGCCTTGATACTTTGTTATGAGTACTATCAAGGGGTGTAAAGATCCAAACAAGTTTCTGTTAAGTTCTAAAAGTTTGAGACAACCAAAGTAGGCATGGGAGTTAAATTGGCCAAAATGACCATTCCTTTATTTTGTTTGTTTTGATTTATTTGTCTTTGGGAAAAGTGTGGGGATGGTTTAGATGATGTTTATTTCAACTAAGAATCCTTTTGCAAGCAAAGAAACACATAAACAAGGCAATTCAAAAGAATCCAAATTAGGATGCATACACATATGAATGCTTTCATGTTTTTATTTAGAAAAGTTTTTTGTTAACCCTAAATTTGATGATTAGAGTTTAATATTTTTGGAATGTTACATGTTCTCCACCTGCCTGCGCTAGATGTTGAACGCCCACTCCGCATTGGTCATCCCCTCTGGCCGCTGCTTGTTGGCCTTCCCTTTATTTGCGGGTGTCGTTGCATGTGGAGCTTGATACCTCTTCAGCTGCATGGTGGCAGCAACGGTGGAGCAAGGGAGGGGAGAGGTAGGGCGAGGAAATGGTGAGACTAGGCGACGATGAGGGGGAGAAATGACGGGGCTAGGCGGCCAGGAAGGAAAAGAGAGGGGAAAAGAGGGGGAAAAGGGAGGGAAGATTTTGGTGTCCCGCCGATAGGGCTGGCCCACCAACTTTTCCAAGTGGTGCCGATGCCCCCGATTGCCCCCTCGTGTTGGGTTCAGTGAGGCACCGGATGTTTAGTTAGGCCATGCCAACGCCATTTTAGTTTTGGTGGGGAGGTCTCGACTAATTTTTTTGGCATCGACACCCCCATTTCACCCCTAGGGGGCCTTTAAAGGGGCGAGTGGAGATGCTCTTATAGTAGTAAAATCGCCGGATTAATAAAATAATTCGTGAAAGGGCATTTTTGCCCTTCATATTGTTTTGATGTTTGTTGACAATACTAGGATGTTTCTAATCGTGTGCTAAAATGTTTCAGGACATATTTATACTGTTAGCATATTATTATTGTTGCTCAATCAAAGGGAAAATAGGATACCAAGTTTTTTATTATGGGCAGTATAGATTTCACCGAACTGCCCGACTGGTTTCAGCCGGAGTATCCGGCCCAGCCGGACTGTCTAGGTGTATCTAGCCAGAGTGTCCGGCCCTGGGATTCCCTCGAGTTTTCACCGAAGCGTGCACCCGTTATGTGTCCCACATCGGACACTACCCAGACACTGGCCGGAATCTTTGCCAGGCCAGAGTGTCCGGGCTGTGTTAGCCGGAGTGTCTAGCACTGGCCGGACTGTTTGGGTTATTTCTGTCGGACTGTCCAGGTTAAGTGACTCCAACAGCTACATTTCCTGGGGGCCTATATAAAGGCCCCTTCTTCTACCTTTGGAGGCTGCTCGTTCCCCAACCTCAAGAACCCTAAATCCGAGCCACCAAATCAAATAGATCTCCCCTCCAACCATCCAAAGGCCTAGATCTTTGGAGAATCGAAGGAGGAGGCCTTGATCTACATCTTCACCAAAAGAGATCTTCATTTTCCCTTATCCACTTGAGAGCCCCCTTGCTCTTGTGTTTCATTGGAAACCCTAGTTCTTGAATTGGTTCTTACAAGCCTGTCTTTGATTGTTGTGATAACTTGCTTGCATTCGAGAGCCTCCAATTCAGTTGTGGATGCATGACTCAAAACTTTTGTAAAGGTGTCGGCTTCTACCTCGCAGGTTTCTGATATAGTGGAGAGTGAATTTATCCCTTTGGGGTGAGGTTCACCGGAGAACAAGGGAGGCCTTTGTGGCATTGGTGGTTTGAAACCACCCCCTCTCCAAACGCAGACGTACTTCCCATCAAAAGGAAGGAACCGCAGGAAATCATCCTTGTGTATCCGCTTGATCCACTTTGGTTAGTTCTATCCTTTACCGCACCTTACTTATATCTTGCTCTTGCTTAGTTATTTGTGGTAGTGTGACTTATAGGTAAATTCACCTTAGTTTTATATCTAGAGAATTTACCTTTTGTGTCAAACCCTAAATTGAAAAAGAGTAGAAATTGAAGTATCACCTATTCAGCCCCCTCTAGGTGCCCATACGATCCTTTCAATTGGTATCAGAGCCTCGGCTCTTAATTCGGGCTTTACCGCCTAAGAGTGTATTGGTAGAAATGATGGAGAAGGAGGGATGGAGGCTAGTACCTCACTATCCATGGAGGATCTCAAGAAATTGGAATCAAGCTTGACCTCCTCCCTGGGCAATAAAATCAAACACTTGTGTGACCTAGTTGAGCAACTTGTTAAGGAAAAAATAGCCTCACCTCCTACTCCTCAAGAGGATCCTCTCACACCTCCAAAGGTGAATGCTTCGGCTACACCAATGGTTGTTGTGGAGGGGGATGGACATAATACCACCAATCCTTCCACCAAAAAGGGCGATGTGAAGGAAGAGAACCATAAGGTTCCCGGGTGGTACTCTCCCGACCCCCGATCCCACACCCACATATAAAAAATAGAGGAGATCCACGTAAGCTAGCTGCACATACTTTTGCTCAGTGGAAAGTGTTAATGAAATATCATGTGTGTAGCTCTTGCATTGACTTGTGGAATATTATTGAAGAAGGACTCAGAATTGAGAATCCAACCAACTTGACAAGAAGATAAGTGGTCAATAGTCAACTCAATGAGGTTTGGGGCCAAAATTTTTCCCTCACATTGAACACCTCAACACCACCAATGAAGCTTGGTATGCTCTCATTGAGTTATTTGTTGGTAATAAGAGCATGAGAAGAAATTGATATGATGCATTGAGAAATGAAGTCAAAGGCTTCTGTATGAAGGATGATGAGGATCATGAAGACATGTATCGAAGACTCAAATCCACTGCCACCGCCTTTCAAAATGTTGGTGCCTCACATGTGGATGATTCTTGGATAAAAAGGAAGTATGTGAGTGCGCTCATGCCCTTCGATCCCACCGACTTGAAGAGTCTCCAAGGAAGGCACAAATACCATCTCACGAGATCTAAAGAAGTTATGTAAGAGATAGACGCTTTCAAGGTTGTTGCCAAGAATGCCAAAGATGCCCGTGCTCGATCTCTTGGAATGAGTAATGGTGTCAACCTTGCCTTGAAGGACAAAGTGGTGGAGTATGAGGAAGAAGAAGTAAGTGATGAAGATCCAACCATGAGCGACCTCAAAGATGTCAAGGTTGCTCATGGCGAATAAATGGCCTCCTATGCAAGGAACTTTTGGAAAGGTCCCACCAAGGCCAATATGGAGATGCAACGAAGAAGCAACCCAAGTGGTAGAAAAGAGAATAGTTCAAAACTAAGAACTTGCTTTAACTATGGTGACCACTACCATTTTGTTGTTGGATGTCCCTATGAGAAGAGAGAAGATAATGGTGGTTAACTTGTATTGAAGAAAAAGTCAAAATCCCCCTTCAAGAAGTCTTTCATCAAGAAGTATGTCAGCAACAAGAAGTCGGGCGATATTGTCTTGATGGCACATGAAGAATTCTCCTCCGATGATGAAGATGATGAAGAAGAAGAAACATCAAATGGTGTGGCAGCTATCGCCACCACCTCTACATCCACATTCTCACTCTCTGACTCTCTAAATAAGAATATATCCAACAAGAACTTTAGTTGCCTTATGGCAAGAGGATCATAGGTATCATATTCTTCTATCCCCACCTCAATGATTGATGACAGACTTAATGACGATATGACTCTTGAGTCAAGGAGGAATTAGTTGCTTTTTATGTGTTTATGACTAACTTGCAAGGGGATCACGAGAATCATTTTTTGAATCTCTTGAATCAACTCTCTCTCACAGAAGATCTTCTTGATGAGAGATGCAAACTTGGGAGAGAGCACATTCTTGAGATGGATGCTTTAAATAATTCTCTATAAGAATAACAAGAGACTAGGGTGTCTCTTGAAGAAAATCTTGAAGGCCTCGATGAGGCAAATGATAAAATTAATAATAAACTCATTAAGGAACGTGATCATGCCATTGCTAAGTATAAAAAGGCTAAGAAGGATAAGATTGAGTTTGGTGTTGTTCATGACAAACTTGCCGAGAACTTTAGGAAGCTTGGCAAGGCTCACGAGGCCTTGGAAAGTGAAATATTATCTCACAAAGTCTCGTGAAGAACTTAAAACTCAATTGACTTATATTGCTTCACCTAGTATTTTCATTCCCTCTAGTAGTACAAACACCCTTGAAGAAAATGCTAGGTTGAAGGGGGAACTTACTAAGGCTTCCTTCCCGGAAGGGAACAAGTCCATTGATGACATTTTGAGTAAGAAAAGGTCAAGTAATGAGAAAGGAGGCATTGTGTTGTGTACAAGGCTAATAAGAAGAACAACAACAAGAAGAAGGCCAAGCCCGCACAAGCTAAAGACAAGGCCATTGTGGGTGGTAACACTACAAGTGGAAAAACTATGTCACAAGATGACTTTGCGGTAATTACTAACCCTCACTATGTTTTAATGCATGATTATTATGGTGATGTTTATGCACAATATGTTGGCCCATTTGATGGTCATATTGCTTGGTATATTTGGGTTCCCAATACCCTTGTTTCTAACAAAAGAGGACCCATTGAAGTGGGTGCTTGATAGTGGATGCACAAGTCATATGACTGGAAGCAAGACGATTATGATGGAGATAAGTCCAAATCATGATCAAATAACCATCAAATTTGTTGATAAGTCAAGATCTCAAGTAATGGGTCTTGGAAAAGTTGTGGTTGCACATGATACTACTCTCGTGGATGTCATGCTTGTTGATACCCTTGGTTATAATTTAATTTTAGTACGTGTTCTTGGAAAGATGGGCTTTTCCATCTTTATTGATAATTATATTGTTGTCCTCTTATGGAGCAAGAATCTAAAGGTCGCTTTCGTTGGGTACATCGAAAATGAATTGTATGTGGTGAACTTTTCCGGGGAAAACCACTACAAGTGCGATGTGCCTATTCGGAAAGGCCGATGTGGGTTGGCTATGGCATCGCCGTCTAGCCCATGTCAATATGAGAAATTTGCAAAGTATCCACAAGGGTGGCCATATTGTTGGACTAAAATAAAATGTTTGTTTTGCTAAAGATCGTTTGTGCAGGGCATGTGTTGAAGGAAAGATGCATGATTCTCCCCACAAGCCAACGAACATCATGAAGTCCAAGAGGATCTTGGAGCTCCTTCACATGGATCTCTTTGGTCCTCCATTTCATGCTAATCTTGGTGGGAAGAAATATTTATTGGTGATTGCTGATGACTACTCAAGATATACATGGGTATACTTATTCAAGTTGAAAAGTGAGACGAAAGAAAACTTCATCGACTTTGTCAACATGGTTCAACGTCAATACAATGTCCCTGTGTTGTGATAAGAAGTGACAACGACACCGAGTTCAAGAACTACACCTTGAATGGATTTCTTAGTGATGAGGGTATAAAACACCAATATTCCGCTGCATATATCCCTCAACAAAATGGTGTAGCTGAGAGGAAGAACCGGACACTAATGGATATGGCAAGGTCCATGTTAGCGGAGTTTAAGTGTCCATACAACTTTTGGGCTGAAGAAATCTCCACCGCATGCCATGCATCAAACTGGCTCTACCTTCACAAAGAATTGATCAAAACTCCGTATGGAATACTTAACGGTAACAAGCCTAATGTTTCATACTTCCGGGTGTTTGGTTGTAAGTGTTTCTATCTCATAAAAGGTGTTCGCTTGTCCAAATTTGATTCCAAAGCTTTAGAGGGTATTTTTGTTGGCTATGGTCTCGAATCCCACACTTATAGAATCTATGATAAACTCTCTAGAGTTGTCATAGAATCTTGTAGTGTGATTTTCGAAGAATATGATGGTCCCCAAGCGGGGCATGTTGATGTTTGCAATGTAGATGATGAAATACCTCAAGATTCCATAAGAAGAATGGGTGCGGGATCCATCCTCCCGTTGAGGAACCCCTTGTGGCCCTCAAGATGAAATACCTCAAGATGCCATAAGAAGAATGGGTGAGGAGAATAACTATGCTCTACTCAAGTGGAGCCCTCATCTTCACAACATCAATAAGCTCCTATTATTGAGACAAATGATGACCCAAGACAAATATAAGATCAAAACCCTCAACATGTTGATCAGGCAGAAAGCTCTAGGCAGGATGATTTGGCCTCTCCACTTACCGGATTGTCCAGCCCTGCTTAGTCAATTCAACAAGTCAGAATTATACAATCAGCCACAAGATCATCTCAACGCCTTTCTAGGATTATGCCTGATCAAGACCAAGGTCAACCTATGTCTCATAATGATAAGAATGATCCCATTGATGATCAAGGTCGATATGATGGTCAAGACGAGGAACAAAATGATGAAGAGATCCCCACAAGAAATAACAAGGAGATCGAAACTCGTCGCAAAGCTAGAGTGGGTAGAATGTTGGAAATAAGAGATCATACACTTTAAAATGTTCTTGGTGATCTAATGGGTGGAATGTCCACTCAAGATCAATTGAAGCATTTTGGTGAGCATCAAGCACATATATCCATGGTGGAACCTAAGAAAGTGTGGGAAGCTCTTGAAGATCCATATTGGCTCGAAGACATGCATAAGGAGCTTAACAACATTGAGAGAAACAAAGTATGGAAGTTAGTTGAAAATCCCAAAGACTGCCGGAATGTTATTGGCACTAAGTGTATATTCAAGAACAAGCAAGATGAACATGGAATTGTTGTGAGGAACAAGGAAAAATTGGTAGCCCAAGGATTATCTCAAATTGAAGGCATTAATTATGGAGAGACATATGCTCCCATTGCTCGCCTTGAGTCCATCCGTATCCTTCTTGCATGTGCAACACATCATAACTTTAAATTGCAACAATGGATGTGGAAAGTGCTTTTCTAAATGGTCCATTGCATGAATTGGTCTATGTTAAGCAACCCTCAGGTTTGGAGGATCCCAACTTCCAAAACCATGTCTACAAGCTTGATAAGGCACTCTATGGGCTTAAAAAGCTCCACACCCATGGTATGGGCACCTTAGAGAGTTGTTGTTAGACTGTGGGTTTGAGGTTGGGAAAATTGATCCCACTTTTTTACTAAGAAGTTTAATGGGGAGCTTTCGTATGCCAAATATATGTTGATGATATTATCTTTGGCTCATCTAACAAAGCTTTTAATGATAAATTCTCAAAGCTTATGACTAATAGGTTCAGGACGTCCATGATGGGAGAGTTGAGGGTATTCCTTGGTTTTGAGATCAAGCAAGTAAGAGGAGGAACCTTCTTTAATCAAGCCAAGTATACTCAAGACATGCTCAAGAGGTTCAACATGAAAGATCTAAATGGAGCTCCTACTCCCATGGCTACCAAGACTCATATTGAACTAAATCCAAATGGTAAAGATGTGGATCAAAAGGTATACCGATCTATGATTGGTTCTTTTCTTTGCCTTTGTGCATCTAGACCCGATATTGTGTTAAGTGTTGGAGTGTGTGCAAGATATCAAGCGTCTCCTAAAGAAAGCCAGTTGATTGTGGTCAAAAGAATATTTAGATATTTGGTTCATTCCCAAACTATGGTTTGTGGTACCCTAGGGGCTCAACATTCTATCTTTCTGGGTACACGGATTCAGATTGGGCTAGTGATACGTCGTAAACGTATCTATAATTTTTGATGTTCCATGCTTGTTTAGTATCCACTTTGCTATGTTTGTATTTTTATACACTTTCTGGAACTAACCTATTAACAAGATTCCATAGTGCCTGTTGCCTGTTTTCTGCTGTTTTTGGTTTTAGAAAAGCTAAAAAATGAATATTCTCGGAATTGGACGGGACAAAATCCAATCTTCATATTTTTCCCAGAACGATATGGAAAATCGAAGAAGTGACGGTGTAGGGCACTAGGGTGGCCACACCCTAGGGTGGCGCAGGCCCACCCTGGGCGCGCCACTAGGGGGTGTGGGTCCCCTGGGCCTCCACCGACATTTCCTTCTTCGCCTATAAGAAGCCCCCGATGGGAAAACCCTAAATTGTGCAGCAAAAATCCACGAAAAGTTTCACAACGCCGCCGCCACCAAATGGGAGATTTGGGGGATAGAAAGTCTCTAATCCGGCACCCTGCCGGGATGGGGAAGTGCCCCCGGAGCCATCTCCATCGATCTCCACCACCATCTCCGTCGTCGTTGATGATTCCCATGATGAGGAGGGAGTAGTTCTTCCTCAAGGCTAAGGGCACTACCAGTAGCTATGTGTTCATATATCTCTATGTGTGATCATATTGTGGTCATAAGATTTGTAATAAAGTAGATCTACTCTGATACTCAAGTGCTTTAATAGATCTCCGGCTCTCCCCACGTGTGTGAAAGTGACAACGTGCACGTGGTGGTGGCACTTAGGCTAGAGTTTACATAAATAGTCAAGTGCTTCAATAGATCTCTGCTCTCCCCACGTGTGTGAAAGTGACAGCGTGCATGCTGTGGTGGCACTTAGGCTAGAGTTCATACATATTTATCATGAGTTATATTGGGAGTTGGTTGTCTATGAAATTATGGTGTTTGGTGGAACCATCTAGCACTCAAGGTGACAGTGTGGGGTTATCTAGATGGGGAAGGCGGACTTTGAGGTGTGCTGTTATAGCCCTACTGTAGAGGTCCCAACCTTTAATAAGGTAGAGATCCCTGTGTTTATAATGCTAGTCCCTGGATCAATAGCTAGCATCCACAGTTCAAGATCTAATATCAAGAAACAAAGGTCATAATACAACTTTATAACCAGAAATAAAATAATTCATTACATCTTACATAGCTCATTTGGCTATCCCATTACAAAGTAGCAGAAATATCTATATAGCATGGAGTCCTTCATCTTCAAAGTGCCACAGTCAATCATGTTGGTTGTAGACTTGTAATCCTACTAAACACACTTTACTAACATCAAAAGAAACCTACAACATAATAAGTTACAGCCACAAGGGTCAATACATTTGAATTGTATTGGCAAGTGATACTATGGTAGAATAGTGGTATCTATCATCTATATGCATTTGGCTAAGTGGAGCTTAGGCTTGCTTTGCTCAAAATAGATTTTCCTTATCATTTGAAAACACTAAGTTTTTGTTTGTCAAAATCACCCAAGGCATCTACCAATCAAAGATTGAAGATCCTTTAACCCTTGTTCAACCACAAGCTTTTAACTTAGAATTTGGGATGAGGAGATCCTTGATAGCTTGCATGTCTTGATGCTCAAATTGTCAATTGCTGGGGATACGGCTAAGTACTTAGATTTTACTCTCTCTAGAGGTGGTGCACTTTCCCCACAAGACTCGACATGCATCGAGACAAGATCTTTCAGAAGCCTTCCCTTAGACCAGAATGTACGCGCTCCAAACCTATCACCCCTACCACCAACTATCCATTTGGCTAAGATATTGCAACCTATATGATCCAGGAAGAGCCCATATTGCCAAGTGGCTACACTTGAAGCTTCTCAACATTTGACATCTCAAATCTCTTTGTTCCTAGGTGGCATTCCACAAGTGAGATACACTAGGGTAGGCCATAAATATGGGGCCATGTGTAACCACTCAACATAATCCATACAAGTCCCATCCCACCTAGGTGATTCATTCACATATGTAACACCCTCGCCTGATAAGGCTGAGTTCATGTGTATAGTGCCAATCCCTGGATCGGTTCACTGGCACACACAGTACAAAATGATACCAAATATAACTGTGCATCATAAATACAACGAATATGATCCAGAATTTACATTATTTATTCAAGTACACAGCGGAAAATGAACACAAGGTAGATCTCCATCCTTCAAATGTGCCACAGGCGAACAATTGTTGAGTGGAGTCTCGTGACCTATGAACGATCACTCAGATACGATATTACCTGTAACATGAAACGTTGCAGCCACGAATGGTCAATACATTGAATGCATGGCAAGTAGGCTAAAGTGGTTAACAACAGATCTATCCACTACATGCTTATTTGGCCAAGTGGAGTTCAGGCTCATTTGCATAAAGCAACAGTTTTATCCTAACATTTGTAACAAAGTAGTTCCCAATACGATAAATAGGACACTCTGGTTCACTCCCAGGTGCTCCTACCCAATTATGTTCACCCAACAAGTTTTAAGTAATTAAGAAATAAGGATGAGTGAGAAATATCATAGCATCAGTATCAGGTTGCTCAAATTGTCCATAACCGGGGACACGACTAAGCACTTAGTTTATACACCCTGCAGGGGTTAGTACACTTTACCAATGTAACTTGGCCAGCCCAGCTCGTACCACCACTCTCATATTGGGTGATGATAGGGAGAAGTCCAAGAAGGAACCATTCGGGAAGTAGCTCCCCAAACCCGACACGCACCGGTCCAACCTACACTATATACATCTCTGGATATGTGGGTTCGAGTTACCACAACCTACCGAGTCCAACCAACCGCCCATTTCATTATTGGCACATGGTTGCACATGAAAGCTACCGAACAAAGAAGCCAATCCTTTCTCAGTGTCCTGGGCGGCATTCCCAACCATAAATCCACACTCGATGACCCAATCAATGCCATTCCGCCCATGTGGTTCATTAAAACATATTGGTTTGTCATTTAGCAAAACATAAGCCTTTCAAAACATATAACTTTTCATGATGTGATTCCCTTCCTTGTCTAAATAGCATAGCTAAGCAATCTACCAATACTATGGCTCACAAACAAGGAATACTAGGGAATAATATGGGACATAGCATATCATATACACATCAATTCCTACATATGCAATTCTACAAAAACATCTACGATGCATAGGAAAACGGTAGGACATTTATGACCAAGATAGCACCACTTGCCTTTGTTGTAGATGTAGTCGATTAGATAATCCTCACAATCCTCATATATATAATGGTTGCACTCGTCATAACCATAATACTTGCAATCATAGTAGTTGCAATCACACACGTTGCACTCCTCGCAATCTATCGATCAAACAATTGCATACAACATAAACAATAGCACATAGAGATCAAACAAATACAACAAATGCATGCATGACAATTTAATAAGTCACAATGGTTGTGACAATCAATTAATTTACTAGCTTTCCATCGGTATATCATTTATATTTTTGTGACAAGCAATTAATTTACTATGAATTTAATGATTTATAAAGCCATTAAAACTAATTAAATTTCTATGGGGTAAATATTCTGCAAAATCTGGATCCAACCAGATATTATTAATCTACATTACAATAGCTTCAATTGGATATATTGTTTATATTTTTCGGAGTTACATATAATTTCCTATAAATTTATTAACCTAAAAGACCGTTAAAACTAATTAAATCATTACAATAAGTACGTACTGTAAAGGTTGGATCTATTCTGATATGATGATTCTACGTAAAATTATCTTCAATTTGATATATTATACGCAATTTTTGGATGTGGTATGAATTTCTAATGAATTTTATAAGTTAGATCTATAATGTGCAATTTTAAATTCGAACGGAATATTTCAGAGAATATTCCGCTGACTGGACAGGTTGACTTTGCGTGCTGACCGGGACTAGATGTTGACCTGACGTTGACACGTGGCGAGATCCGGTTGGCTCGTACACCTTCGCGGAATCGATCTAATCCTGGCCGTTGGGATGAGATCCAGTGGTTAGGAGAGGAGATTGACCCGATTTTGACTCAGAATAGACAAGAAATAGATCTGTGTTAGAGAGACAAATCCATATGTCAAATCGAAAAACTTAGAACATGAAAGTTGTGGGTAATCATCAGTCCTAACTTCTCACCAAAGGAATTTGGATTTGAAGAAACGAGCGCGAGTACATCTTGGATTTACACCGTCATATCTGAAATATTGCGGTGCGAAATTCTCTGGCTGTGGTGGATGAAAAGAGACGAGGTTTGTCGGGATTGTAAGATTTCAACGAGTTCTACAACTTTCATTTTTTGGCCGAAGGCAAACAACGAAGTCTAGATGGGTTAAAAAGCGAAATAAGATTCGGGCATGTGTAGATTCGGGATTTTGAGAAGGGAAACTCGTACAGCTGTGGCTCCACGAGTTTATATGGAGATTTAGGATGGTGTAGAGAAAGGTCTTGGAGTAGGGAACAAGTAGAAACAAATGGAAGTCGATTCGGAGTTGTAGATAAAAAATTATAAGAATTTGAGTAGAGATAGGTTTGACAAAAACTGTTTTGCACGCTTTTTAAAGCGGGACAACCGATCGGTCACCTACGCGCGTCCTGGCTAGCTGGTTCGGTCCGGTGGGCCCGCCCGGTAGATGGGCCACCGGCTGCCTCGGCCGGCCCCGTTGTTGTTTTTCTTTTTCTTTTTCTATTTACTTGTTTCCCTCATATCTTCTACGTACGAACTCCAAATGACACGATTCTTGTTTCTAAATTTTTCTAAAATCGAATAGATCATTGTAGGATCATATTTGTAATATTTTTACTAGTTTGAAAGTAGTGGGTTTATAAATCCTTGTGTATTCCATTTTATTTATATCTTTATTTGTTTGTATTTATTCCATAACTTTTTCATAATAGCTCCAAATGAGCTCAATTTTGTTTCTTAAATTTTGTAATATTAATCGAATCTCTTTAGGCTGTAATTATCAATAATTTATGCCTTAGAAATAGTGGGTTTTATAAAGTCAATTTAATTTCCTTTAGGAACATTTGGGCAAATCAACTATAGGATTTAGATACCAGGATTTGGATTCAGTTTGTGAGAACTTTGCATGGATGTAATGAAATGCTTATGAATGCTTCATGATTTTCATTTTGAAATCTTGCACATCAATTCTACAATCCATAATCAATCCATGCCATTTTTCCTATATGGCTACTTAGGTCATAACAAAATAATATAAGATTTTGAATTCAAGGTTGAGAGTATTTTTTATTCAAAAAGTTTCTTCTCTTTAAGAATTTTCATTATAGTCAAACAATCAATCAAACTTATTTATTTATTTAACATTCCAAAATTAGGAGAATTTTTGGATGTGATAGACTACCACCCTTAAAATAAATCTCGTCCCGAGATTTGGGAAGGCTAGAAAGAAAGAAGGTTCGGGATCCATTAGGATGCTTCCACCCTTAAAATAAAATTGACTAGGTCATTTCTCGAGGATTCACTTAGCTCAGATTGGTTCTCCTTTAGACTTTTATTGGCACAATGTCTCTAGCACATTCTAAACATCATGATTGATAGTTTCTGAGAAAGCACTTCTTAAACTAGGAAAACTCTCATGGTGGGCAAATAGGGAAAGTTTACTTCACAGTACCCATAATTCACGGTTGGGATTCATCCTTACCGTACATTCCTATGCTTAGCAATGGATGCTTTTAGAAGGGTGTAACAATATACCATTTTAGGGTTTAGGTTCAACGTCGACTCTCTGCTAAGGTTGAAAAGGGCACTCAAGATTCGCAAAGCCAACAGTACAAGAGCGAATAATAAGAGTAGTAGGAATGGTGATCAATCCATCCTGCACCCAAAACATTACCCTGTATGAGGATAGGTGAATCACGTTTTTCTATCACTCGGAAATTCTCACTTGCCTTGAAGAATGTTTCCATGGGAACGAACTAATGTTCTATGTATACTCCCATGTATTCAATCAACAAAGCTACTACTAAAACTAAACTATCGATACTTCAACTTTCAGGTTGCGTAATCTACTACATAACATCATTTCAACACTTCATACTCTCACATCTTTTTTTCTTCTATTAGATAAAGCATTCTCCTTCCTAAATGCATTGTGTTGTCTAACCTTCCACTTAACACATCATTATATCTCCAAGGGTTCAAGATAGGGAAGAATAGATTCTAGAGGAAAGAAACGACTAAGAAAATAATCCTACCCATAACTATATGAAGCATTCAATGTCACAAACAAGAAAACAATCATAAGGAATCAACACACAAGCAAACACTTGTATAATAACATTACAGGTGTATAAAATTAGTAGTATATAACCACAAAATAGTTTGAAAGCATTGGGAACAATACTAGAGTAAAATAGAGAACCATATAAGCAATAAACAAAATCTGTCAAAACGGTACAGCAGACTTCATGAATTTTTCTGACCGACTTAAACTCGTCAGAAATTTTAGCCAATATTTGTGAATGTACTACAGGTAATTACGCTCCAGATCCTATTTTATTAGATTTTTCTGAGTTACCAATAAAATATGAAAAATCGCGCGGTACAAGAGGTCAGGCAGAAAACTGCAGCAGTAATCTCACGAATTTCAATCAAATTACACTATTAAAATAATTTTAAAACCACACGAAAACTCCAGAAACTTTAGAGTTTGAAAACAACATATCCTAAACAAGGCATCACACGATACGGTTCAGTATAAACAAGCAAGCAACCTATATTGTCATACCACATAAGTTGGAAAGAACAATATGCTAACACGATAGCGATGATCTCCTAAAGAGATAAAATATGATGGTCCAGACCTACCCAAACTTGGTGAGATGTTCATTTATGTCATATTATATGTTCTTTACTTGTAGGCCAACCCTCATATAGTGATTTGTTTTATAGAAAACTACTAATAACAATTTCCAATTCTTGTAGTTTTTATGGTAGATCACTTCTTCTACTAATCAAATGAATGGACATCTACAAGTTTGAACAAGGAGAGGTGTTGGAAAATGATAGAAAAGGAATATAAGAACTCTAATAAGTATAAAATATGATAGTTCTCCTAATAGAGATCTTCTATTGCTAATCAATTTCTAAGGTCACGATCCTACAGTCAACACACAGCTCTGATACCATCTTGTAACACCCTCGCCTGATAAGGCTGAGTTCATGTGTATAGTGCCAATCCCTGGATCGGTTCACTGGCACACACAGTACAAAATGATACCAAATATAACTATGCATCATAAATACAACGAATATGATCCAGAATTTACATTATTTATTCAAGTACACAGCGGAAAACGAATACAAGGTAGATCTCCATCCTTCAAATGTGCCACGGGCAAACAATTGTTGAGTGGAGTCTTGCGACCTATGAACGATCACTCAAATACGATATTACCTAAGAAACGTTGTAGCCACGAATGGTCAATACATTGAATGTATGGCAAGTAGGCTAAAGTGGTTAACAACATATCTATCCACTACATGCTTATTTGGCCAAGTGGAGTTCAGGCTCATTTGCATAAAGCAATAGTTTTATCCTAACATTTGTAACAAAGTACTTTTCCAATACGATAAATAGGACACTCTGGTTCACTCCCAGGTGCTCCTACCCAATTATGTTCACCCAGCAAGTTTTAAGTAATTAAGAAATAAGGATGAGTGAGAAATATCATAGCATCAGTATCAGGTTGCTCAAATTGTCCATAACCGGGGACACGGCTAAGCACTTAGTTTATACACCCTGCAGGGGTTAGTGCACTTAACCCATAAGACTTGGCCAACCCATCTCATACCAGCACTCTCATATTGGGTGATGATAGGGAGAAGTCCAAGAAGGAACCATTCGGGAAGTAGCTCCCCAAACCCGACACGCATCGGTCCAACCTACACTATCTACATCTCTGGATACGTGGGTTCGAGTTACCACAACCTACTGAGTCCAACCAACCGCCCATTTCATTATTGGCACATGGTTGCACATGAAAGCTACCGAACAAAGAAGCCAATCCTTTCTCAGTGTCCTGGGCGGCATTCCCCACCATAAATCCACACTCGATGACCCAATCAATGCCATTCCGCCCATGTGGTTCATTAAAACATATTGGTTTGTCATTTAGCAAAACATAAGTCTTTCAAAACATATAACTTTTCATGATGTGATTCCCTTCCTCGTCTAAATAGCATAGCTAAGCAATCTACCAATACGATGGCTCATAAACAAGTAATACTAGGGAATAATATGGGACATAGCATAGCATATACACATCAATTCCTACATATGCAATACTACAAAAACATCTATGATGCATATTAAAACGGTAGGACATTTATGACCAAGATAGCACCACTTGCCTTTGTTGTAGATGTAGTCGATTAGATAATCCTCACAATCCTCATAGATATAATGGTTGCACTCGTCATAACCATAATACTTGAAATCATAGTAGTTGCAATCACACACGTTGCACTCCTCGCAATATATCGATCAAACAATTGCATACAACATAAACAATAGCACATAGAGATCAAAAAATGCAACAAATGCATGCATGACAATTTAATAAGTCACAATAGTTGTGACAAGCAATTAATTTACTAAATTTCCATCGGTATATCATTTATATTTTTGTGACAAGCAATTAATTTACTATGAATTTAATGATTTATAAAGCCATTAAAACTAATTAAATTGCTATGGGGTAAATATTCTGCAAAAGCTGGATCCAACCATATATTATTAATCTACATTACAATAGCTTCAATTGGATATATTTTTCATATTTTTCGGAGTTACAGATAATATCCTATGAATTTATTAACTTAAAAGACCGTTAAAACTAATTAAATCATTACAATAAGTACGTACTGTAAAGGTTGGATCTATTCTGATATGATGATTCTACGTAAAATTATCTACCATTTGATATATTATACGCAATTTTTGGACATGGTATGAATTTCTAATGAATTTTACAAGTTAGATCTATAATGTGCAATTTTAAATTCTAACGGAATATTCCAGAGAATATTCCGCTGACTGGACAGGTTGACTTTGCATGCTGACCGGGACTAGATGTTGACCTGACGTTGACACGTGGCGAGATCCGGTTGGCTCGTAGCCCTTCGCGGAATCGATCTAATCCTGGCCGTTGGGATGAGATCCAGTGGTTAGGAGAGGAGATTGACCCGATTTTGATTCAGAATAGACAAGAAATAGATCTATGTTAGAGAGACAAATCCATATGTCAAATCGAAAAACATAGTTAGATCTAAAATTAGGAGAATTTTGGGATGTGACAACATAGTTGTTTTATTAAACATAACACAAGTCCTTGACTTAGAAACATTTCATAGCATGAATATAATCCACCCTTGTTTTCTACTAGCTAAGTTAAGCATGATAGTAGTAGGTATATTAACTTAGGAAAATTCTACTAAGGAATCATCTACTAGGATTTCCCATGGCATAGAATACTTAGTAAAAATTACATGCAAGTCCTACTCAAAACATAACTAATGCATAGTGAAAATAATAGGACAAAAGTATGAAGCGCCACTTGCCTTTTTAGTAGAGAATATAAGTTCACTCCTTTATCTTGAAATGGTCACACTCTTCAAAGTTCACTACAATTCAATCAAGGCACAAATTCAATCTAGCATTCAAACAATTCACCACATAAAATAATAAAAACAAAACAATGCATGCAAGCATGCAAAAGATTGTTTTATTTGGAAAAGTGGTTTCTAATAGGCTATAAACATTTTAAAACACCTATTTGTCATTTATAAAAGTGGCAAGGTCATTTGAAAACAAGTTAGTGAAAATGGCCACTTTAAATTATTTTTGTTTTGCTAGAAATGATTTAAATCAAAGTAATAATTTGTAGAGTTAGCCAAATATGTTTTTAAACACAATATTAATGTTTTAGGATCAAAGTGTTTAAAGAAAATCAATTTATAAGAGGTTTCACCCAAAAACCATTTTTAAATCAAGGCAATATTTTATTTTACTAGAAATGCCTTTAATCTAAGTAATAATTTTCTAGGGTTATTCAAATACATTTTTAAATCCAAAACTTAGTGTTTAGGGTCAGAGAGTTTAAATCAAATCATTTTCCAAAGGTTTTACTCAAAAAGCATTTTGAAACCATAATCAACATTTTTATTTAACTAGAAATGCTTTTTTTTAAGGATTAATTACTTAGTGTCACAAAATATACTTTTAAATCGAAGAGTTGGTTTTTATGGTCAATAGGTTAAAAAAACCATTTGCCAAATATTTTATCCTAAAAACATTTTTAGAATAAATTTTATAACCAAAATAGGCCTACACATGTCTCTGCAAAAACTACCTATTTTATAGAAGCAAAATACTAAAGTAAGGGCATGGTTGCAAAGGTTTATTTTTGCTGATTCCATTGATATAAAATTTGTAAATTTCGAACGTGTAGATTTAAAGTTATGAATTTTACAAATCCTATCATCTAATAGATCAAATTTCTATTTAAATCAGCAGGCAGGGCCACGTGGTGCAATCCTATTGGTGCGTATCGTTTTGCACGGATCAAGCTCTTTGGACCGCTGGATCTAAAGTGACCTGTGTAGATCAGATGGAATATACCAATTCTCTAAAGTGATTTGTTCCTAGCCACGCGATCTAGATCCAACGGACATGGGCTAGTTGGCCAAAATCTGGCGGCGATGGCGACGGTGGCGCGGCGGCGGCGCTCGGGCTGCGGTGCTCTGGCGCAACTAGGAAGCAAGGGAGAGGGATAGGTTGCTCACTGGGTTCTCCGCGATGTGCTGAATCTCGAGGTGGTAGTCGTAGCTAAAGGGGCGCATGGTGCTGACTTGAATCGCTTGCCGGAGCTAGCATCGGTGTCAGGTTCTTGTAGAGGTGGTCGAAAGGTCATCCTACAGAGTGCCCGTGGAAAAACGAAGAGCATCGGTGCATGGGCGTGGGGACAGAGGATGCAGCAAAATAAACCAAAGGCGAGGGGGTGGTCGACTTAAAAAAAGAAAAAAAAGGGATATAGAGCTCACCGGATTTCATCACCGGAGTAGTGTCCGACGTCGGTCGTTCACAGTTGGAGACGGAGGCGAGCCTCTGGGTCATGATAAAGCAAGCGGTTGGGGTCAGAAGATGTGCACAGTGATGCCAAACATCAAGGATCAAAGCAGAGGTAGAGGGGCGGTTGATTCTCACCGGAATTGATGCCGGAGTGCGTCAGAGGCCACGGCGGTGCAAAAGGAAATTGGAGCAGCCTGGTGGCTTCGGTAGTGTGAGGTCTGAGGGGAAAGGAAGGGAAGAGGGAGGCTGTTAAATGGGCGAGGTCGCAGGGAGGAATTAACGCGATGTTATGGCAAATTAAACCTACGGAATCAAAGAAGAAAACGGGCGAGAGAGGAGGAAGAATGAGTCGCGGGTGGGGAAGAAGACGAGCTGGCAAGTGGGGTCTCTTCGTCAGTGAATGAGTGGGACTTACGGTGGGGTCACCAAGTCAGCGAGGGTGCGAGTCGATCTGTTGGTGAGAAAAACGTTTCGGAGGGCGAGAGCTGGTGGCATGTGCTTGTTAGGCCTAAGGCCTTGCTGGGCTGGGTCTGAGCTGATTCGATCTGTTTTATTTTTTTCTGTTTCTTTTTCCTTTTCTATTTTATTTTCTGTTTTCATTTTGTTCAAATAATTCAAACACCCTTTTGAATTCAGATCTTTTCAAAACTTTCATTAAGTTTCAATAATGTTTATTAATGTATTTTAAAGTCCATTTTAGAATAATTCTTTTAATCATTTATGGTTAATTATTTATTTAAATAAGCACTTGTCTTTATTTAAATAAGATTTTAAATATATTTTCAAACTTCCATTTGACTTCTACTTTCTTTACTAAACCTTTTTGAGTAGGTTTTATTTATTCATTAGTGCAAATAACTCACTTAAAATATTTTAATATGACTTAATGTTCATTTAAATTAGGCATTTGTCTTTATTCAAATAGAATCAAATATGGTTTTAATCCCATAAAATTTTTTGTTCAAATAATTCTTTTATTAAATAACTTTTATTCGACTTGGGAAAAATTCAATTTATTATTTTCTCATGATTTTAATTAATCATTTTCATTAGGGATTTGTCTCCATTTAAATAGAGTTTAATTTGACTAATGCCATAAAATTTTATTTGAATCTTTATCCCTTTATTTTAATTGGATTATCTTTATTCCATTTGCTCATGTATTTAATTCAAGATTTAAATTGTTTTCTAAATAATTTACTTGGGATTTATTATTTATTTAGGCAATTTGTCTTTATTTAAATAAAATTGGATATTGTTCAATCCTTATGATTTTATTTAAATAATCTTTTACCCTTATTTATTATTCAATAATCTTTCATTTTATTTGTTTATGGATTTGGCCAAGATTTAATTTGGCTTTTAAATATTCCTTATTTATTTATTTATTTATTTATTTCTCCCTTTGTCTTATAAAATCCATATCTTTTTATTTATGGTTCCAAAAGTGGTGATTCCAATTTGCATAATTTTATTTAATATTTGTTTATCTTTTTAAATCCTTTTAGGATCACTTTACTCAAGATTTGGTATGGATCTTTGATAGGAGATTTATTAGCTTTGTAAATTATTTCTTTTAGCTTTATTAAATTCATAAGTTTTTATCCATGGCTCCAAATTAAGTGAAACAATTTCTATGGTTTTATAATATTTTATTTATCATTCCTGATCATTTAAAATTGTTTGTTGCGGAATTTTTATATGGATAAAATCCATACTCTTTGAGATATCTTGGAAATGATTTATTCCATTAGGGTTTATGGTTTTGGTTTAACTTTTCCAAGTGTTTAAATTTTAAGATACATTCATTGATGAATGCATTTCACTTGATTGAAATTTTGTTTGATTCCCTTTTCATTCAAAGTTTGTTCAAGATGGGTTTTGATGTTTCCATTTAGAAACAAAAAGTTTTTTTTTCACCCTAAATTCCAACAATTATTTCTTTTGTTTATTTATTTTTCACATTTCAAAATTTGGAAAATTTTGGGATGTGACACCTACCATGGATTAGAGTATTCAACCGGAGAGTAGTTCAGGGTAGTATCATGAAGAGAATATATTTATTGAGAGTGTTTACTAGTGAAAGTATGATCCCTAAGCCTTGTTTCTAAGCATCGAAACACCGTTTGCATCTAGATCTGTTACATGTTTGCTTGGTTCCATATTTTTGCCTTTAGTCTTTTCCTCCCTGCTCTTTTCTGCTACCGTTACCACTTATAATCATCCATACTACTTGTATTTTACTATCTCTTCGACAAACTAGTGTACCTATACACCTGACAAGTGTATTGGGTGTGTTGGGAACACAAGAGACTTCTTGTATCTTGATTGCAGGGTTGCTTGAGAGGGATACCTTTGACCATTTCCTCCCTGAGTTCGATAAACCTTGGGTAATCCCCTTAAGGGAAACTTGCTACTGTTCTACAAACCTTTGCACTTGGAGACCCAACAACTGTCTACAAGAATAGAAGTGCGTAGACATCAAGCTATTTTTTGGTGCCGTTGCCGAGGAGGCAAGCTAAAAGGTACTCACATCCTCCAGTGTGAGTGCTCAAAGTTGTTTCCTTTAGATTCTGCAATTTTGTCTTTTTGTTTCTTGTTTTCACTAGTTAGGCTTAATGGAAAACAACAACAAAATTAGAGAGCTTTATAGTATTTATCTTGAGTTAGGACATGAAGTGTTTGAAGAGAAAATTAAAAAACCTATGGAAATTTATTTGCATGCTAATAGCAATGTTATTAGTATGAATTCTTTGAACGCCATTATTGCTAATGCTATGGAAACGTCTAAGCTTGGGGAAGCTTGTTTTTATGAAAAAGATCTTTTTAGTTCCCCAGCTTTAGGGAAGAAAATTTGCTCTTATGATACTTTATCTCCCATATGTGGTAATTCTAATGATACTTGTGATATTTTAAATCCACATACTTAAAGTGTACCTTTTAAAATACCTATGTGAATTTTTGAACGTGTTATGAATAACTGCTATTTTGGAGATGGAACTGTCCATCCTGGTGATCATTTACTCTTTATACATGAATTATGCGAGTTGTTCAAGTTTACAGGTATTTCAATGGACCAAGTTAAGAGGAAGATATTCCTTTTATCACTTAGGGACAAAGCAAGGGAGTGTTATGAGCTACTAGATGATCCTCATCATTCGAAGTGGGAGGAACTTGAATCTCTCTTTTATTCTAAATTTTATCCTCCTCATGAAATTCATAAAGATAGGAATTATATTTATAATGTTCATCCTCATGATGGAGAAAGTATTGCCCAAGCATGGGGAAGATTGAATTCACTAATGCTCAAATGTCCCATTCATGAGCTCCCCAGTAATATTATTATCAATAATTTTTATGCAAGGCTTTCAGGACATTACAAGGACTATCTAGATACCTGTTTAGAGGGATCCTTCACAAGTAAGGAGGCCAAAGCCAAGTGGGATCTTCTTGAAACAATTCAAAGCAATACCTAAGATCGGGATAACAACAAAGGTAAAGAACCAGGTATAAACTATGAGTATGATTACATTAAGTCTTTCGTTGGAACTGCTGATTTTCAAGAGCTTAGTGCTAAATATGTTCTTGATCCTCAAATTCTTGTTGATTGTTGTAGATCCTTTTCTTCCCATATTAATGCTCCTAAAGAAAAGTGGGACATATATCATGAACCTTTTAAAGACACTTGCATGAAAAATGAAACTGTTATTAATGATTGCAATAAACATGCTCAAACTTCTGAAAATACTATTTCTTATAAGCATGTTAATTTTTGTGGAATGCATAGACCTTGTTAAAAGAATCAAATCGAAGAAGAATATTGTATCACCCACTGGAATGAAAGAACTAGAACATGGTATAAGGCTCTAAATGATCTTGGTAAAAAGTTTGTGCCCTCTATCCTTATATTTGTGAACTCTTCTATGAAGTGGGTCATTTCAATTTTCAATGCTCAGGACATACTAATGACCTTTCTAATCCAATGAGTACTACAAGTTTGTATTGTGATAACGTGATCACTGATAATCAACATGATGAACTTACATTATTTTTGCGGTGTGAAGAGTTATCAAGAAAAACTTCTTTAGTAGACATGAGTGCTTTTGATATGAATAGTGTCCTGCATGGTTGTCATCTTTATTGTGTTGATAATTGCCACGCAAATACTTACATACAAAATCTTATAAAAAATGATATTTTACCAAAATATGATAGGATTGTTATGTGTTTTATTCTTATTAATGAAAAGGAGGAATCCTCCAAAGTTTCTTCTATTTTCTCTAACAACAAACCAGGGTATGTGGAGAAGATTCCTTTCAAGCCTCTCCCTCCTAAAGAGGAGAAGAAAAAGAATATAGGAGTAAAAGGAGAGAGGAAGCGGTATCTTCCCCTAAGCATGTTGCTCCTATCATAGTGTTTGCTGATGAGTCTGAACTAGATGATGTTCATATGCCTGTTACCTATAGTAGTGATCATGATTGGGAAACGCCCACTACTTTTGATATTGAAAATCTCTTTGGTACCAATTCTGAAAATGATGATATTAATAATTTTTGTGCTATTAGTACTATCCATGTCCCTTCCCATGATGATATGTTTACAAATGAACACACTTTGGAAGATAGCTATTCTATTTCTTATGAGGATACTATACCTCCAATATATGATTATTACAATGATGAATATGATATTTTCAGTCCACCTACTATTAAGGAGGAAAGTAATTATGATTATAATATGCCTCCTATATTTGATGATTATGGTGATGAGAATAATAATGATAGCTATTTTGTTGAATTTGCTCCCACTACAATTAATAAGAATGACTATGCTTATGTGGAGGGTAATAATTATTTTATGCATGTGGCTCATGATAAGAATGTTTTATGTGATAGTTATATTATTAATTTTATTCATGTTGCTACTAAAATTTATTATGAGAGAGGGAACATGGTTTTATGCATCTCAAAAATATTAAGTTTCCCCTCTTTATGTTGAAAATTTTGAAGTTGCACTTGTTTTGCTTTCCTATGCTTGTTGCTTTGTGCTTTCACGACTTGTTTATTTACAAGATTATTTTTCATAGGAAGTGGGTTAGACTTAAATGTGTTTTGAATTTTCTTCTTGATGCTCTCTTTTACTTCAATTCATATTTCTTATGTGAGCATCTTCTCAAACTATCAAGCCTAACTTAAAGGCGTTAAACAAAAGTACTTGTTGGGAGATAACCCAATTTTTTTTTTGCCAAGAATAACCTCTAATGACAGGGAAGTAAGATTTGAGGAAGTGCTATCCCGAAACAGATTTTTATGCTCCACTGTAAAAATTCTTGAAAAAATTCTGTAAGTCAGATTGAGTTTTAATTTTCTGAATAAATCCCCCAGGTTGTTATATAACTTTCGTTAGTTCAACACTTTGTTATTTGAGCAATAAAATGTATTCTAAAAAATCGGTTTTTACCCACTGGTCTGTTTTGATAGATTTCTGCCATTATTTGCATTTGCCTCTTATCGATTTCTTTTTGAGTTTTTTTTGGTAAATTGAGCTTTTTAAAAGAATTTGCTTCAGTAGCTTATGTTCTTAATGGAAGTTTTGCTGTGTTGAAACTAAACCCAAAGGTTTATTACTTTTCAATGCACTAATGTTGCTAATGAAGAATTGTGTGAAGTTTTGTATGAAGGAAAATTTCAAGTGTAGGGGAAGAATGATGTAATGAGATGAATAATGGACAAAAGCTCAAGCTTAGGGATGCCACCCCGTGTCACACCAAGAAATATTCAAGAGGTACAAGCGTTAAAGCTTGGGGATGCCCAAGGCATCCGCTTCTTCATCAATAAAAACCTCAGGTTTTCTTTCTAGACACTTTATTTTAATTGCTTCATGCACTATTGTGTTGTTCTTGGAGCATCTTTGTATTTTTTTTAGTTTTATTTTTCTTGGTTTTCTGCAATAAGTTGGTTGTATCCTAGAACACTTATTTTGGAGAGAGACACACTCTGTTTGCATTGCCTAGAACACTCTAGTTTTCATTTTTATTGTCTTGTGAGTGTTCTCTTTTGCTAGCACTGTGTTTAGCCTTAGTTTTCTTGTGCTTTCAGCTTAGAAATTTTTAGTTCTTCTTTTTGGATTTGTGAGACAAGATCACTGATCTTTGTTTATTATTATATTTCTGGGTTATTTCAAATAAGTCGATTGGTGTTGGAAAAGAGTAGGAAGCTTCATGCTTAAGTGGTACAAAAGGAGCTTGTTTTGAATGTGGCTTAGGATTTATCATGCCATGCTAGATGTTTTTTTGACCTTATACTTAGTGATTATTGCTGTAGCATGACTTGTTCAAAACAATTGAGATTGCTTAATGTGCCTTGAAAGAATCATGCATTGTTTTAGCATACAAAAGCATAATATTGTGGTATTCTCCTTTGATGCTTTATTTGGGTTGACTTGGCACATGCTTAAACCATGTTAAGACTATGAACCAGTCACCTTAGCCTCTATGATCATTTAGTTTTTGACTTTTGATATCACTTTATGCTTTAATTAATAATGTTTTGTCGCTCTGCATGATTATGGCCATTATTGCTCTCTTAGTTGGTCGCTCCCAGTCTTTTGCTAGCCTCCACGTGTATTGAGTAAGATCTACTCATGCATCCAACTCCCAAGAAACCAAGTTATTCCAAAGTGTCCACTATAAATTCCTATGCATGGTGTGTTACACCATTTCAAGTAAATTTTGTTTTATCTATCTTCCAAATTAAACTTGGTATGTGAAAATTAGTGATTAAAGCTCTCACAAACTTGATGGCACACTTTATTTTCTTGCCCCTAATAAACTTGAACCATTGTGTCATCTATGTTGTATATTCTTGCACTTATACGTTGGAATTAGCAGAACCATGCTGTCATAGGGAACACTTTCAACATTGCACCTATACATTGTACCTAGTTGATATCATGCTCTTGTGTTTATGGATATCGTTGGTGTGAAATAAAACGGGAGCTTGTAAGTCCATGAAGTTATGTATATGTGTTAGAGAAACGCCTGGTCCGCTATCCTAAGCCATGCCTAATCATGGTGGAAACTTGCAGCATCACCATAGTGAGCAATCTATCAAGATTTATTCTTATATATAAAAAACACAAAAAATAGGAAAGATAGGAAAAAAGCACCATTTTCCCATGGTAAATAAGAAGATTGCTGAGATGCTCATTGTCTGCTTTCCTAGTCATTTTGTTATGGGGTAGCTCCTGTATCATTGGACAAGGGGTACCCCGTTGGTGGTTCTCTATGATACACATGTACTTACTATGACAAGAACTTACCGGTGACGAAAGTTGAGTAGCATGAGGAGCGACCCTCGTATTCAAGGGACATGAGATTGCCAACTTATACTTTGTCAAGCATATACTCCATATTTTGTTCACTTTAACCTTAATCACTTCAAGATGCTTATGATAGGGGCAATGAGAGCTAAAATCTAACAAGTACCATAATTTTTGGAATCTCTTTATGAAACTTGAAATCCCTGCTTCCCTTTGAAGGGCCTTTCTTCCACTTTTATATTGAGTCTCCACTTTCTATCCATAGGGACCAATTAAGAGAGCATAATTGTCATTCTTAGTTCTATGTGCATTGTCTCAAAACTTATTGATTGATTCATGATGTTGATATTGCTTATTCTTAAACTATTTGTATCTAGTCACCCTATTGAACTTTGAAGGTGTCCTATGCATTTATGTTTTGCTACTCCATGAGGGACAAGCTGAATGCCACTATGCTATGTTTTCTATATGTGAAACAAACAAACATATTTCAATGCATTGTTATTCATGAATCTTTATTTGTATCCTTTCATGTTGCAACAATAGTTGCTATGTCTTATTGTTAGAACTTCATCTTTCATGCTCATGTTTTGAGTACTTTGATCCCAGCTTTCAATGCTTGTAAATGGTTTGATCTTGATTTTGATGGTGCATGTCACCTCAAAAATTATTCTTTTTACCACTTACCTACTCGAGGATGAGCAGGAGTTAAGCTTGGGGATGCTTGATATGTCGTAAATGTATCTATAATTTTTGATGTTCCATGCTTGTTTAGTATCCACTTTGGTATGTTTTGTCTACACTTTGAGGTATTTTTATAAACTTTCTGGAACTAACCTATTAAGAAGATGCCACAGTGCCAGTTGCCTGTTTTTTCCTGTTTTTGGTTTCAAAAAAGCTAAAAAATGAATATTCTCGGAATTAGACGGGACAAAAGCCAATCTTCATATTTTTCCTGGAACGATACGGAAAATCGAAGCAACGACAGAGTAGGTAACCAGGGTGGCTACACCCTAGGGTGGCGCAGGCCCACCCTAGGCGCGCCACCAGGGGGTGTGGGCCCCCTAGGCCTCCATCGACCTTGCCTCCTTCGCCTATAAGAAGCCCCTGATGGGAAAACCCTAACGTCCAGCAAAAATCCATGAAAAGTTCCGCAGCACTACCGCCAGGGAATGGGAGATTCGGGGGACAGAAAGTCTCTATTCCGGCACCCTGCCGGGATGGGGAAGTGCCCCCGGTGCCATCTCCATCGATCTCCACCACCATTTCCGTCGTCGTTGCTGATTCCCATGATGAGGAGGGAGTAGTTCTTCCTCAAGGCTAAGGGCACTACCAATAGCTATGTGTTCATCTCTCTCTCTATGCGTGATCATATTGTGGTCTTGAGCTTTGTAATCAAGTAGATCTACTCTGATACTCAAGTTCTTTAATAGATCTCCAGCTCTCCCCATGTGTGTGAAAGTGCCAGCGTGCACGTGGTGGTGGCACTTAGGCTAGAGTTCACATAAATACTCAAGTGCTTCAATAGATCTCTACTTTCCTAGAACGAAACGGAAAATCGAAGCAAAGACAGAGTAGGGCACTAGGGTCGCCACACACTAGGGTGGCGCGGGCCCACCCCGGGCGTTCCACTAGGGTGTGTGGGCCCCCTGGGCATCCACTGACCTTGCCTCCTTCGCCTATAAGAAGCCCCCAATGGGAAAACCCTAAATCGTCCAGCAAAAATCCACGAAAAGTTCCGCAGCGCCGCCGCCAGCGAAGGGGAGATTCGGGGGACAAAAAGTCTCTGTTTCGGCACCCTGCCAGGCCGAGGAAGTGCCCAGGAGCCATCTCCATCGATCTCCACCACCATCTCCGCCCCCGTTGATGATTCCAATGATGAGGAGGGAGTAGTTCTTCCTCAAGGCTAAGGGCTCTACCGGTAGCTATGTGTTCATATCTCTCTCTCTATGCGTGATCATATTGTGGTCATGAGCTTTGTAATCAAGTAGATCTACTCTACTACTTAAGTGCTTTAATTGATCTCCGTCTCTCCCAACGTGTGTGAAAGTGACAACGTGCACGCGGTGGTGGCACTTAGGCTAGAGTTTACATAAATACTCAAGTGCTTCAATAGATCTCTGCTCTCCCCACGTGTGTGAAAGTGACAGCATGCACGCCGTGGTGGCACTTAGGCTATAGTTCATACATATTTATCATGAGTTATATTTGGAGTTGGTTGTCTCTATGAAATTGTGGTGTCGTCCAATTCCGAGAATATTGATTTTCTGCCTTTCTGGAACCAAAAACTGAAGAAAACAGGCAACTGGCACTGTGGCAACTTGTTAATAGGTTAGTTCCAAAAAAGATATAAAAACACCTCAAAGTGTAGACAAAACATAAGACAAATGATACAAAACAAGCATGGAGCATAAAAAATTATAGATACGTTTCCGACGTATCACAGGGTTATGTGAGAGGGATACCTTTGACCACTTCCTCCCTGAGTTCGATAAACCTTGGGTAATCCACTTAAGGGAAACTTATTGTTGTTCTACAAACCTCTGGACTTGGAGGCCCAACAACTGTTTACAAGAATATAAGTGCGTAGACATCATCTAGTGACAAGGATGATAGGAAATCAACCTTCGGGGCTTGCCAATTCCTTGGTAGGTACTTTGTGTGTTGGTCTTCTAAGAAGCAAAATTGTATATCTCTCTCCACCATCGAAGCAGAATATGTGGCAGCTGCTAGTGCATGCACTCAATTGTTATGGATGAGGAAAACTTTAAAGGAATATGGTGTACATTGTGACAAAATGCCTATTTTATGTGAAAATGAAGGTGCTATCAATATTACCTACAACTCGGTGGATCATACAAGAACAAAGCATATTGAGATCCGTCATCATTTCATTAGAGATCATGTTGCTGAGGATATATTGAGCTATCTTATGTTTCGACCAAAGACCAACTTGCCGATATTTCACGAAGCCACTTGATGAAGCAATTTTTTTTATTTGAGGAATGAGCTAAATACCATAGATTCAAGGAGCTTGAATTGATCACCTTGCATACTCACCTATGTCTTGACCCCTATTTGGTTTAGGTGAAGGCATGGAGATAAGGGGAGTGCATGCATGGAGATAGGGGGAGTGCGGTCCTAATACATTGGGATATCCCTCCCCCATAATGCAAACATTAAGAAAATCAATTCTCCTAATATCATTTTATGATATGTGAGCTTCATTTATGTGTATTGGCTATGAACCCAAGGATAATTCTTCGCCGTGTCATGCCTCACGATCGTACATGGTCGCCTCGGCCACCGCCCTATTTGTTGTGAAGAGTTGGTTCTAGGTTTGATATTATCAGATTTTTTTGAACATTTAGTCGGTTTTTTCTTTGTCATAGCTCTCCCTAGTGTGCTTTCTTAAAATCCTAGGCCTATTCTCATCCTAAAACACGCTCATTTAGCCACACATTTGTCTATCAATTTGTTCCTGGCGTTTCTAGTCATAAGGGTCGGACTTTCCGCTTTGTACATACACACCGGAATGTCCAGCTGGCCCATACACTCCACTTGGTACACCCCGATTATCTGTCTGGGCCAGACACTCCGGCCCAAGCAGTATCAAACTCGGGTAAAGGGGTCCAGGGAGAATGGACGGTTCAGTCCTCCTTCTCTCCCTCGACTCCCTCTTCCTCCCAAACTGCTGCCATGACCAAGAAACATCACCGGGAGGGCTTCCCCATCCCAGATCCAGTTGTTTCCGCCGGCTAACTCCTCCCTTCCGCTGCTAGGACCTCTTCCCCTCCGGTGGATATCACCATGAATGCTGGTAAATTTCTCCTCTCAACCTCTTTCTCTAGGATGAGTTTTTGAGGACTTTTTTGCTAGAATCCATGAAACTATCCTCCATGCATGCAATGTACACCCTAGCAGTACTCTTAGAAATGCCGATCTGTCCCGATTGATCTTCCCCGCATTATCCTAAGAAACACCATGGCTCCGGCCGAAGTCTCCGCCATGTCTGCACCGAACATTCCACTACTAGGAAAACCCTCATCTGAGGAGCATGGGTATTGACCTTCTGTGGTGCATATCAGATGCGCCACAGATATGTCGCCACTAAAGTGCAATTCTGTGGCGCATATTGACAATATGCGCCACAGAATTCCCCAACCAGATCTCAAACTTCTATGGTGCATATTGCCAATATGCGCCATAGATTGTTTTTTCAAATTTCAAAAAAAAACCCGGCTAGATCTGGCCGGAGGTGGGGGTCGTCGGAGGAGGAAAAGGAGGCCGATGGTGGCCAGAGGATGAGGAGGAGGTCGTCGGTGGAGGAGAGGAGGAGGCCGCCAGTGGAGGAGGGGCTCGTCGAAGGAGGAGGTCGCTGGAGTAGGAGGAGTCCGTCGGTGGTGGAGGTCGTCGTCGGGGTAGGAGGAGGAGGCGCCGAAGGAGGAGCTCACCAGGGTGGAGGAGTAAGGAGGAGGGAGGAGGGAGGAGGGAGGAGGATCTCACCGAGGTGGAGGAGGAGGGATGAGGAGGATCTCACCGGGGTGGAGGAGGAGGAGGAAGGAGGAGGAGGAGGAGAAGGTGAGGAAGAAGGGGAGAAGGAGAGAAGGAGAGAAGAATTGGAGGGAGGAGAAGTGTGGAGCAGGAGAAGGGTGGAGGAGAGGAAGAGGATAAGAGAGGGAGAAGGGCGACGAGATTCAATTTTCGAATCCAGCCCAAGACTTTTGTGGCGCATATGGGAGAAATGCGCCACAGAAGTTTGTCCCCCGTTTTTTCTTGTAGGAAAAAATGATCTTTTGACTATAACTTTTTACTCTTTTCGAATTTTGAAAATCCAAAAAATCGCTAAATGACCGGAGGTGGTTGACGCGAAGATGCGGAATCTCGTTCTTGTCATTTTGGTATATTAAACTTTTTTTCCGACATCGTATGCAAAAGTTACGACCGTTTTACCATGGCATGAACTTTTTTGCATAAAAAGTCGAAATGGAAGTTTGTTAATTTTCCTACAAACTAGACCACATTTACTACACTATGTGAAAGGATTTTAATTTTTGAAGTGTTTTTCATTTTCTTTTATTTTTTGCAAGGCTAAAAAGGTGATCCATAGGGGGGTGGGATCTGTTTTTCCTACTCCAATTCTATGGCGCATGCCTCTATATGCGCCACATAATCATCGATTCTGTGGCGCATATGGTCATATGCTCCACTGAATGTTGGTCAGAGTGCGGTCAACGAGATTCTGTGGTAGGGTCCTCCCGAGATTTCTATGGCGCATATGGTCATATGCGCCACAGAAGTTTCAACTCCAGTGGAAACTTCTGTTCTATGGTTATATGCGCCACAAAAATCTCGGGTGCCCAACCCCAGTGGAAACTTCTGTGGTGCACCGACCCTTTGCATGCGCCATAGAACAGCGAAAGGTTCTGTGGCGCATTTGATGTAATGCACCACTATTGTTTTTCTATGGCGCATGGCAAAACATATGCGCCACAGAAGTCTTGTCTATCTATAGCTGTTTTCCTAGTAGTGTTCCGGTCCAGCCGGAATATTCGGTGTGTATGCACCGGAATGTCCGGCCCAGGCGGAGTCTCCGGGGTGCTTTCCCCGGACAGTCTGAGGAAATTCAATCTGTGCAGTTTAGTATTCCTTTGATTACTACTATCATGTTGGTATCTCCTGGACGAATGTGCTTACACCCTATGCTATCTCCCTCCTTTGTTTTCACAGGTGGTTCTCGTCCTCGTCGGTCCCGATCTAGTCAAAATCCTCGTCCTTGCAAGTTTCGATATGATGATGAGTGAGATATTCATGTGGATCCTTCTATGGTCAGACAGTTATCATGAGAGCGTGCTATAGCAAAGCAAGAGAAGATCAGAAAACTAAAAAGGTATGAAGCCAAGCGGATGAAGTTTGAAACCTTGACCACCTTGGCTGATTTGGGCACTAAAGAGTTTGCGGAGATGAGAATCCAGCCGTTCTATACTCTGCCCTACACCTCTCCTGATGATCGCTTCTGGAGGAATGAACAATTCCTTCTATATTCCGAGGTGTTCTGTGGGTTTAGGACTCCAGTGTGTCTGTGGTGACCCAGCATACCACTGCATGATGTGGTATACTATAGTCGTTGACATAACACCAATGAAACACCATTCACTAGTATTACATCCCCAGAGTGGTACAACAGAAACATAGCAGGTCCAAGACATGACTATATGTTACAACTCGACTCTTTACAAAAGATCCAGAGAACACTCTAGGTTGAGAGAAAGCAAATCATACAAGGAAGAACTAGAATTATCAACTCATAACTATCATGCTAATGAGATTAGCATCTAACTGTTTGGCTTGCATTGCTGTTGTTGCAATACTCTACAGAAGCATGTTCTATGGCTAGAGAGTATACTCCTATCTAATCAACAACTTCATCTTTACTTTAGTTGATGTATATGTTGACTTCCTTGACTTCATTGAAGAACTTAAGCTTTTGTTGACGATTCCCTTAATCATAAGTTGATGTAGTATTGGCTTCAGAATCTAGCAAGGATTAAGAAGATACGTTGAGTACAAGCATACTCAGCAAGTTCACTAAAAAGGAATATTTGATGCACTATCTACAGCCACAGACCATAGGTCGTAGGCAATGTAGGTTTTTGTAAACATTTCTTCAAAGGTTGCTTTTATTCTGAAAAGCTATGTCCGTCAGCCATCATAGGTTTACCAGAACTTTCATGGAGTTCCTTTCCTGCCATGTTCGTAGCTCCTTCCCGGAACAGGGAGTAACAAGTTACAGTTCTTACACTCTGCAGAGGTGCGTTGCTTTACCCATGAGAGATCAAATCCTTGTTGCACAACCGGGCAGCTTACACGTCCACACTTCCTATGGTGTGTGGCCCAGTAGATGATCCAAGCCAATCACTGCCCTTATCTGCGACCCCGCATGTCTCCTTGGTGTACGCCATGCCAAAATATTGAAATACGACAATGGTTAGTACAGACTATTTAGATGCCAGAACTATCGTGGGACGTTGAGGGATACCACCCATATACTACATATCCTCTACGAATTACCAATTAATGCATGCTCCAAGGATAACGACCAGGACCTTGCACATCTGGCTACATGAAAAAGGAAAAAGATCCAGCTGACTTCTCCGTCCCATTTTGAATCTCATGGTTAATGCGTAATATACGACACAAGAATCACTGGCGACATTGGTTGTTAAGTCCTAGGTATTATGTTCCTTTACCACCAGAACTTTCATAGTAGGTTATTACCTCTTGGTAAATAACCTATAATCATTTTATTTTGAAAATAATGTTTTCTGATCTTTTTGAAATGCAGGTGATGACAACACTGAATTTGCAAAATATTTGATAGAAAATAACCAAAGGACATGAGCAAGTGTGAACTTGCCTTTTGTGATTGCAAGATTATGCACTCACGGTCTTCGAGAACAATAGAAGATCCAATATATGAAAACAACATCATTGGTCCAGTTAGGACTAATGTTTAAAGAAGCAAGATGCTATTATGCAGAAATAATGTAATGCAATTTGATAAACTCGAATCCCCAGAATAAACATCGATGAACTAGGGTTTGGGAATTGGAAGTGGTTTCTTTAGAATGTGTTGTCCTTTTAGATTTGTTTCACATTTGTCCTTTTTATTAAGACATGTGAGAGTGTGTGAAACAACAAGTAAGTATAATAAGTAGTATACAATAATAACGAACTCAAGTGTGGAATGGTATCTAAAGATTTCTTGTATAGAGATTAATAATCAATCAGAGCTTTTATGGAACTCCTTATGTATTGTTTTATAATGTATCTTGAAAGAATAACTCTTGAAGAACAACTTACTTAACTAAACAAAAGCATTTAAACTTTTAGTTAATATTCTTAGGGTTTCTAACTAACTATAGTTATCAAGTAAGAAATATTTACTTCATTTGAATAATGATAACACTAGTAGTGGTGAATTTTCTATCTTGGTCATTAGATGGTATTATATTTTATTCATTTCATAATGCTATTTTAAAGGTTAATTAAGAGTGGTAACACTTCTATTTGAGTCATGTTTTCTTCACATTATAATTGAATAGAACCATTTATCCTTTTATAAATGAATAATTATAATTTATAAGCATGAAAATAACATTACTTAACTACTTATGAATTATCTTAGGATTTTTAGTATATTTATAAACTTGTGGTTGAAGTAATGGTAAAAGTTTTTATTTAGTCAAAATATTATGTTTGAGGATTTTATATTTGATAATAATCCTTCTGAAAAAATACACTTATTGGTGAATGATAATTTAATAAAATTGTATCTAAGATGTTTTTGAACTATTTTTATTTCATGTTGTCAACACTTAAGAATAATACTATTTTTAGACCTTTATTGGACAATATTAGAGGTATTAGCAATTTTATATATACTTTTATGAATTACCAAATAAGGAAATAGGTTTGAATTCTATTTATTAAGGTATTAAATTTTCACTTACTTCAAAGTGGGGTATTATATTTTTAACACGTAGATAATATTTTTTTTGATCATTTTGATATATTATAATTATTTTTGTGATTTTTAAATATTAAAATATGATTTTTTATAAGCTTTATTACTTTATAAATACTTAATAAATAATAAATATTTAGTTAAGTGATATAATATTTTATGTTTATAGTTTTACATTGTAGTTTTTTTATTTTTCTAAGAATTCTAGTATATTATTTATATTTTTATTATTTAACATTATTAAAATATGAATTTTCAAAGTATTATTACTTACAAAATCTTTATTAAATAATAATTATTTAAATAGGTAACACAATAATGTATGATAATAATTTAAATTGTAGATTTTATTTTTCTATAATTTTTCATATACTAAATATATTTTCCTGAATTATAAAACAAAAGATATTGATATAATAAGATTTATTCATTGTCTAATTAAATTCTAAAGAGAGGAATACTTTTTATACCGATTCAAAACCTACCCTAGGTCACTGATTGGTGGGCCAGTGGCCACATCACATGCCACATAAGCAAATACTAGGTCAAACCTGCTGACTAGGCATGGGATGATATGAGCATGATGTCATCGTGACATCACACGGGATGATCCCCATATATCGATATCAAATCACCGATTTGGTGCGCTCACACGATTGTGGGTGTGTGTGTTGGAAAGAGGAGGCTGAGGCAAGTTGAGTGGTAGTGTCGCCGCTCACTTTTGGTCACCGGAGCTACTCCGGTGACCATCAACTGTGGTTGCCAACGACGATGCATGGCGGGACGATGATATACAGTGAGAGGAAGGGATTGGAGGGATCCTAAAGGACCGATAGCTCACCCCGATGACGATGGAGAGGTCAACGAGGTGTGGGGAGGCCTGATGATGGCGAATCGAGGACAATCGCCATGACGGCCGACGGGATGTAAGGATTGATTCCGCACGATTCATGGTGCGCCAGCTTGCGTGCTTAGTCTGAGGAGAACGAGGACACGCGGGCACTTCCAGCGGTGGCTTCAATGAGGCGAGGGGCGGTCGGGAACGGCCGGAACGATGACCACCGGCGAGCTAGGGTTTTGGGTGAGGAAGAGGGATAGTGCTAGAGAGCGCGAGAGAGGATAAGATCGGTAGGGAAAGGTAGAGGAGGACGCGGCGAGCTTATCTACACGATCCGGGGCGACGACGGTGGAGGTTGAATTTTGCTGACGACGGGCGGCATCGAACGTGAGCACGCATGTGCCTGTGTGCGTGAGGATGACCACGATGATCGCTTTGCAGAAAACCCCCTAGATCATTTCCAAACTCAACCGACGGTCCTTCTCCTGGTCCCACTCGTTAGTGACTGATGAACTGGTACTTGGGTTGTTTTTGGGCCATAGTATAGTGAGCATAAGGAGGCAATGGTTACACACGAGCGTTAGATAGAGAGGTGAGGTATTGGGCCATGGGCCATTTCATTTTTTCCATATTCTTTGCTTTCTTTTTCTGTTTTGATTTTATCAGCTCACAATAAATTCGAATTTTAATCATTTAAACACTAAAACTTTTGTATAGTATTTCTAATATTTCAGAGGACATGATACTAGTTGATTTCCCTAATCTTGTTGGTGTATTTCAACATCTATCAATATATAGGAAATTATTTATTCAATAGAGTCAATATGATTTAGGGTTTTAGGGATTTATTTATTATATGAAAGTCTTATAAAAATTGTTCTTATTCTCACCATGATAATTGTGATGATAATGATTTAAACTGGTGAATGATATGCATGGAATATATTCATACTTGACACCATTTATCAACCATATTATATGGTGGTTATAAATTCTAGGGTTCTTATAGTTTAAAACTTCCTTTATTCAATTTCTTCAAAAAGGCTATTCATAACTATTCTATTTACCTTCAAAGTAAGCATGTATAATTTCTTAACTAATGGTTCACTACTTTCTTAAGTGTGGTTATTGAATGGATATAATTGTTAATGGCAATTTCCATTTATGTGGCACATGTGATTTAAATGCCCTACAACATTTATTTAGGTTTTATAATACCACACTTATTATTATCCTTAGAGGATACACTACCCTCATGTATAATTTATGAATGATGATAGGGACCAAAGTTTAAAGAATTACCTTTGAATTTATGATCATGGATGATATCTCATTTTAAAGTGAGATATAGAGATTACTTCTTTGTGGTCTTTATAGTTCTATGATTCTAGATTTCTATTTAGGGTTTAAGGAAAATTATATAGGCACTTGATTTGATATGGATTGATATAATCTTGATTAATAGCTTCTTAGGAATTCCTACCTTCCCTACTTCATAATTCTTGATTCCTACTTAAGGAATTCCTTTCCTAGATATATTACTTCTTTATATCCATCATCATGTATTAACATGATGATCTTTACTTCACAAGTATATTCTTATCAATACTTCCTTCTTCTAATTCCCTTTGTAAATTCAATGAGCTTGACACTAAAGCTCTGCATAATTTCCTCATAGGGATATCTCCCACTTCTAGAATGCTTCTAATGAATCCCAATTCACTTGAATGATTACTCTCTTACTTCACAGATTACTTTGTAATCTTACATCTCAAAATATTGTCACTGAAGCTTTTCATAATCTTCTCATATCTACACTTGGTTATATCAAGCTACTAATGATAACCTCTAATCCAACAAGTAGTTATTTCTAACTCCATTCATAATCTTCCTTTATCATCCATCACTAATATTACTCCAATAAATGTATATATCAAATCCTACTTCACATCAAGTGTTTACTATTCTTTAAGAGGAATTATACTACTTCAATAACTCAATGTTTCTCTAGTATGAGCTTGGTCATACATCTTAACTCTAGTTACCTTCAGTAACTCACACTTCCACTTCATCTTACATCACTGGAACTTGTCATGGTTAATCTTAAGATAATATATCTATACTAGGGTTGAATCATGTTCTATCCACCAATGTCACTTATGAATCATATAATCATTCACTCTCAATGACTTAAGCATGATAATTATAATTATAATCATTTGATCATTTATGGCTTAGGTTTCTAGCTGGCTAATCAAGGCTTTCATTAATACATCGTTACAGTTGTATTATAATAATCTTCTCAATATTTCCATTGAACTAAGAGATATTATTCATTGTCTATGCATACTTGTTCTAATAAGATTACTCCTTGGTAACTATCTTCAAAATTCATACTTATAATCTTCTTTGTTACCATCTAAATATGTATTCCAGATAACTCTTCTATTCCCTTTAGGAGTGACTTAACTCCACCAACTATCTCATTGAATTGATTCTCTTCAAACACTCCCATCATATAGATGATATCTAAAACTAGCATTCCTAATTACCTCTTCTTATTTCTTTCTCTAAAGTATTTAGAGTGATTTCTATGGTAAGAACAAGAGTTGATAGATCAAGAATTGATTGGCTAAGAATTGATATATCAATAGTTGATTACTCAACATTGATGCTCAAGATATTAGAATATGGTTCAATAGAGATGATAGGAATTGATATGGAAAGAAAGATATGTGGTGAATGGTCCTGACTTGGTTTCCTTCCTACTCAATAAGTGATAATGAATTAGTGTTTAAGAACTACCATGATGCTCATGGTAGGAATAGATAAGAATAAGCTAAGTCAAGATTTGGTTATTGAATTCTTATTACTTGAGTTATATACTTAACTTGGTATCCAAGAGTTGCTGTAATGAATACCATGATATAATCTCTAAAGATCTGGTATCAATCATTAAGTAAAGTTTTGTGGTTTAGTTTTATTAAATTTGATCTACCCTTAGATCAAATCATCTTTACCAAAATTAAGGTTCTAGCAAGGTCATATTGAAACGTATCGCAGTCAACTTGATGGCCTACTTAAGTTCCACCAAGTTAAAAAAAGCTTCAATCACTTTGACAAGTTGTATTCAAAAGCGCGAAAAATTATCCATATTTTCTATGCATGAATACAATGCACACATCTGAGTTCAGCTTATTTCCAAGATCTAATGATGGAATGTTACAGTGTCCCATGTAATGGTTGGATCTTGAGAAGATACATGCTCATGAATACTTCCAGGAGGCTCTTTGGGAGCCTGATAATATGGGGCTACACACCATCTTTCAAGCAAAAGATGATTACAACATTGAGTTGGTCAAGCAGTTCTATGCCATGGTTTTCTTTGGTGATACTATGGATATTCCATTTGAGTGGATGTCTGGCACTACAAGGTGTCATTCCAACATGGTGTAATTTGTAAGCATTCTTAGCTTGCCTTTAAACCCCAATAGTCCTAGAGGTACCAGGATGCATGTTCATGGTCAGGCTTATGACAAGAAGAGTTTGTCTCATATTTATTCACATAATGGTGTGGTTGGCAAACCACCAACATCATCTCATGTACAACATTCTACTTCGCATGTTCCGCCACACCCTTACTCCCAGGGCAGGCAACAAGGACGAGATGAGAGGTGCTAAAATCAATCTCATGGATCAGGCTCATTTAGTGTATACTCAGGGTCCGAACTATGAAGGTGGTGTTATTGATGTCATGGACTTTATCTATCAAGATTTGTACAAGTGCATTATGGACAAGAAGTGTACCCTCTATGCTCCTTATGTAATGAAGCTCATTGATTCCCTCACTCCAACAACCTCTTTGCTATATGATGATCTTGTTCATCACATCTCCTCCAAGCTTCAGAGAAAGGGGGCTCCTTCCTCCAAGGTACCCCGTGGCTATCCCCCGTCCCACAATATCTTTGAGGATGAGGATGAATTTGATGGTGATAGTAGTGATGAGTCTAAGGAGGTTGTGACCCGTGGCCCTCGCATGAAGCATGCTAGCAATGCATACCGCTTCAACACCACTAGAGAGGAAGTGTATAAGAAGGTGAAGAAGGATTCCTGGTGGAAGAGACTGCTCTTATGTCAGAATATTGTTATTCGCCATGGTCAGTATGATGCCTACAAGGCTAACAAGAATGTCATGAAGGAGCTCAAGAGGATCAACCAGCCCATGGATATTGACTCCTCCTAGTAGGCCTCATATGGGACGCTCTCTTATGGTCACTAGAGCCAGGGCCATGTGGATTGGTCCATGTTTGAGGATGTGTCCTCCTCTTCTCGCCCTCACGTCAAGGGGACTACTCAGGATGATGATGAGGACGAGGACGATAATGAGGATGAGGATGGTGATGAGGATGAGGATGACGAGGTTGAGGAATTTAGTGGCTAGAGTCGGTGTTGGGACGCTTTCTTAGTGCTCTTTTCCCTTTTGGCGTCTCGATGCCAAATGGGGAGAAGTAACCCCATATTAGGTTGTTACTGGGGACATGGGTACACAAGCTTCAAGTGATTTCGATTTGCCTCTTTGAAGCTTGTGGCTTTATTTTTATCCATATTTGAACTATGTTGTGTTGAACTCCGTTGTGTGTGGTAAGACATGCGTACCCGGTGTCGTTGAAGATTATATTATGCCTAGCTTATTGTCTAATTTTTATTTTGATATCATGTCTTACCATGGTGTTTATAAATTCTAGATAGGGTGTTGATCCTACGTTGTGCGATCTTATATTCAAATGCAAATTTAAAATGGCCACACATTTAGGGAAAGCCTTCCTATAATTTGTAAACCATTTGTAGCTATGCTTATTACTTATCCTATATGAAAATCCTTGGGTTGTTATGAAACACCAAAAATGGGGAGATTGAAAGGACATTTTTGCCCTTCATATTGTTTTGATGTTTGTTGACAACACTAGGATGTTTCTAATCGAGTGCTAAAATGTTTAAGGGAATATTAATACTATTAGCATATTATTATTGTTGCTCAATCAAAGGGAAAATAGGATACCAGGTTTTTATTGTGGGTAGTACAAATTTCATCGGACTGTCCGGCTGGTTTCAGCCGGAGTATCCGGCCCAGCCTGAATTTCTGGTGTCTCCAGTTGGAGTGTCCGGCCCTAGGATTTGTCGAGTTTTCACCGAAGTGTGCATCTATTCTGTGTCCAACATCGGACACGGCCCGAACACTGGCCGGAATCGTTGCCAGGCCCTGGCTGGACTGTTCGGGTTATTTATGCCGGACTGTCCGGGTTAAGTGACTCCAACGGCTACATTTCCTAGGGGCCTATATAAAGGACCCTTCAGAAGGAGATATGCCCTAGAGGCAAATAATAAAGTGTTTTTTATTTGATGTATCTCTTGTTCATAATATGTTTTTTACCATGCTATAACTGTATTAACACGAAACATTAATACACGTGTGTTATGTAAACAACCAGGTATCTAGTTACCTCTAGTAAACTAGCTCATTGGGAAAGTGATGATCTTATGGTTTCGAGATCATGGTGATAGTGCCGATTGAAAATGGGGTCACATCATTGGAGAATGATATGATAGACAGACACCCAAAGTTAATCACAATGAGATCTAGTTACTTAAACGATTCGTCATTGATGATAACATAGAAACATCGTGGCCTATATCCTTCAACTATAAGATAATGCATAATCACTATTTTGGAAGGAGACTTTGATGATATAAAGTATCAAGCCGTGAAAGGGTGATCATAAAATTATCATTGGGTTTCCCAAAGAAATGGATTGAGGAGTTTTTATCAAGACCAGGATTTGCCAATCCAAGTAACGGATAGGTACACGTGAACAACTCGGTGACATTGCATTAACGAAGCTTACAAGCGTATGATTGGATCATGGAATGCAACAACATGGAAACGAGTAAAAGAGCTCATTAATAACGAGATCGAACACAAGTATGGAGATACTTTGAGATTAAATCTTGGATGACCTGGGTATCGTATGGCAAAGGGAATAGGACTACCTGGTAAGGTTCAAGCGATGAGATTCGTGAACGCATGGGTGGTCATTATGGGCATCCAGGTCCCGATATTGATCATTGACGCAAGAGGAGTCTTGGTCATGTCCGTAGCATCTCTGAGCCAAAGGGTGGCACACTTAACGGCGGGGATGCATTGGGATCGAACCGACACCGCACGAGAAATAAGAGAGAGAGAGAGAGAGAGAGACCGGAAAGGTTCTGGGTAACATCCGATTTTGATCGAAAGGGGTTCGGAAGGAGTGCCAGAGTGTGAATATAATAATATATGTGATTTATATTAATTGTTCAAATTTATATTAAAATATATTTAATATTTATATTTACGGGCAGCTATTTGCTATTGGGCCGCTTTCGGTAGAAGGGCCCATAGAGAAAAGGGCCAAAGAAGGAAAGGCGAAAAGGGGGCCAGCCGAAACCCTATGGTTTCCCACACGCGGGGTGGGGCCCAGGGCCAGCGACGGATGCCCCCTGGCGGTGGCTTGGGGGATCCCTCCCCCTTTCCCTAGGGTTTGATCCTACCTCTCCCTACTATAAATAGAGGAGCCCCCCCTCTATTTGCACCACAACAACAAGTTCTCTCCTCTCCCTCTAAACCCTAAAGCTCTCTCCATTAGATTGGATCTAGCTATTGGGATTAGATCTCCACCTCCACACTACCGTCGTGCACAGGATGGTCTGACTTCCATCTTCTTCCGCTGCTCGGCTCGATCGGAGCCCGGGAGACGTCCGTACGCCAGAAGTATGTAGAGCTTCGAGGCGCAACTCTTGGGGCGCTGTCTTAATCGCTATACACCTTCCAGCGTAAGGCGTGCCACGGTCTTGAAGGGTATGATTACCATCCTCCCTCTCCATTACCTATGTCTAAATAAAATAGATCTTGGTTGTCATGTTCGAGTAGCTAGATTTTTTTGATTTTCTGCACCAAACCCCAATAGTGGTATCAGAGCCAGATCTATGGGTAGACATGTCGTAAGTATGTGGGCAACATTGGTTCTCTAGTTGCAATCCTCTTTCGTGTTCTTCTGATATCGCGGGATAGAATGATGACGCAGCCCAGACCGAACTTATGCTTAAGCTTACGCGAGACTGGTTCCACGCTCAACATATGGCTTGTTCCGTATAAGTGGCTGGCGGGTATCTGTCTCTATTTCAATAGTTGATATAAGTTTTACACCGGAGGGCCCTGAAAAGGGAGCATTGAGGCAATCATTGAATCAATGTTGTGGCTCAACGTTCATAGGTGGGAAGGGTTTCTTCCATGAAATCCCTGAAGCAGCGTAAAACTTGCAAAAGGATAAAGTAGAGGCATCTAACTTTTTTTTGCAGGGGCGTGTGTCATGACATGGGGTAAGTTTATGAAACGATTGTACATTGGAGCTCTCGATGGATATCAAGGTGCTGCAACCATGTCATGGCACCATAATTTTAAAGTATCTATTTGCACATCTTGTTTGGCATAGTATATTAGATATACGATGGTAGCTAAATAGAATGATCCCTCCCAAATTCCAATGATAGTGTTCCCCTTGTGTGCGCACCACTAAGAAAGTTCTTCGGTATGAGGCAGTCCATGACGACCGGGTGTCAGACATACCTACGTTCGCATACTGTTGGTGTAAGAAAGGTTACACGACAATATACACGAGCTTGAGTTGGCAAGGCTAGCATGTGCATACATGGCCTCAAAACACACAAGACTGAAAGGTCGATCATGAGTCACATGGTGATGTGATCGACATTCAGAATGTCCACCTGGAGCTATTTCATCGTTCGTGATGATCGGGGGTGATATAGTAAAATGGGATCATGTGATCACTAAAACGAATGGAGGAATATTTGTTTTGAGTGGGATCCCTGTAAATTTAAGTTTAAGTATGAAACTTAAAACTTGTGCTAAGTGTATTATGAACTTAGTCTAAACTCTTTACAAATCCATTGTAGATGTCTCACCCACCCACCTTCAACCTTAGAGCTTTCCTACAGAAGGACAATTTGAAAACTGATGGGTCCAACTTCAGCGCCTAGAACCGCACCATCAGAATCCTCCTGACCCCCTACAAGCTCAACTATGTCTTAGAAGCAAAATTGCCCGCCAAACCCATAGACACTGACACCGAGGACAAAAAGAATGTTTGGAAGTCCAAGGTGGATAATTCCTCCCTCATATAGAGTGGAATGCTCTATGCCATGGAGCCAGAGCTTCAAAGGCGTTTTGAAAAGATGGCTGTATTTGCGATCCTTGAGGATCTCAAAGCCGTCTTTGCTTGATGACCTCAGATCACTGTAGAGCTTCGTTGGGAAACCCCAAGAGGAAGGTATGATGAGCATGACAATAAGTTTTTCCTCATTGATGAAACCAAGGTTATCGAACTATTAGGAGGAAGGAAACAACTCCAAGGTGTTGCTAGCAACTTGGAATCCTGCACAACACAAACTCAAGACTTTGCCCCAACTTACAGTGAGGTTGTCAATATCACTAGTTTGCTGAATACAAAGGATTAAACATATAGTGTGGAAGGTAATGGTTGCTTGTAGAGAGTAAATGGTAACAGTAGAAGATGTATCAATGGTAAAGATTGGACCGGGGTCCACAATTCACTAGAGGTGTTCTCCTTAAGAAATATAACATCACATGCTAGGTGAACAAATTACATCGAGGCAATTGAAGAGACAGATCAAGGCATAACAATGCAAATACTAGACATTCATGATCCTATGAGATTTGATTGGGAATTACAACAATATACATAGACCGCCATCGAACTGCATCTATGATTAGTAATCCACCTTCAGGTTATCATCCGAACTCCCTCTAGTATTAAGTTGCAAGCAACGAATAACTGCTTTAAGCAATGTGCGTAAAGTAAACAATACAATTGTTCCATGAACAAAAGATCGTTGTTTTCTCCCTAGTGGCAACATCACATCTACAACCTTAGAGATTTCTGTCACTTCCCTAGATTAAATAGAGGCATGAACCCAGTATCGAGCATAAATACTCCCTCTTGGAGTCACTAGCATCTACTTGGACAAGATAGCTACTAGAAATGGAGATCATGCAAGATCTCAAACAATACAGACATGATAGAATCAATAATCAATAAGACATGATAGAATCAATAATCAATCTGACATAGAAATCTCAATATCCATCGGATCCTCGCAAACACAACATGTATGATTACAAATAGATGATCTCGATCATGAATGGAGCTCATAAGATCTAAACATGATAGCACAAAGGAGGAGAAACAACCATCTAGCTACTGTGTGGAACCATAATCCAAGATGGATTACTCACGCATCATACCGGAGGCTGGCATGGTGATGAAGAAGGCCTCCGGGATGATATATCCCCTCCGGTAGGGTGCCAGGAAGTGCTTCAGATCCCCCCGAACTAGGGACGATGGTGGCAGCGGCTACAGACTGTTTCATGGAGATGTGATCGGGTACTTAGGGTTTTGATATTGGGTGGTTCTTATAGGCGAAGAGGCAAGGCAGGAGGGCGGCCAGGGGGCCCACACCCTGGCTAGGCGCGGCCTAGGGTGGTTCTGTGCCTGGGGGGGGGGGGGTGGCCACCTTGTGGCTCCCCTCCGATCATCCTTCGGTCTTTGTGTTCGTCTCGGTGAAATATTGACTTTGCCTTTTGTCCCGTCCAATTCCAAGAATATTTCCTTACTAGCTTTTCTGAAACCAAAAACAGCAGAAAACAGTCAACTGGCACTATGGCATCTTATTAATAGGTTAGTTCTGTAAAACGTATAAAAATACCTCAAAGTGTAGACAAAGCAAAGCAAAGTTGATACTAAACAAGCATGGAACATCAAAAGTTATAAATACGTTTATGACGTATCAAGCATCCCCAAGCTTAACTCCTGCTCGTCCTCGAGTAGGTAAGTGATAAAAAGAATAATATTTGAGGTGACATGCACGAGCACAATCATGATCAAACTATTTGCAAGCATTGAAAGCTGGGATCAAAGTACTCTAAACATGAGAATGAAAGAGGAAGTTCTAACAATAAGACATAGAAACTATGTTGTAACATGAGAGGATACAAACAAAGATCATGAATAACAATGCATTGAAAGACGTTTGTTTGTTTCACATATAGAAAACATAGCATAGTGGCATTCAGCTTGTCCCTCACGGAGTAGCAAAACACAAATGCGTAGGACACCTTCAAAGTTCATAAGGGAGACTAGATACAAATAGTTCAAGAACAAGCAATATCAACATTATGAATCAATCAATAAGTTTTGGGACAATGCACATAGAACTAAGAATGACAACCATGCTCTCTTAATTGGTGCCTAAGGATAGAAGGTGGAGACTCAACATAAAAGTATAAGAAAGGCCCTTCAAAGGGAAGCGGGAATTTGAAGTTTCATAAAGAGCTTCCAAAAATTATGGTACTTGTTAGCTTTCAGCTCTCATTGCCCTTAACATAAGCATCTTGAAGTGGTTAAGGTTAAAGTGAACAAAGTATGGAGTATATGCTTGACAAAGTATAAGTTGGCAATCTCATGTCCCTTGAGTACGAGGGCCATTCCTCATGCTACTTAGCTTTAGTTACTGGTAAGTTCTTGTCATATTAAATACATGTGTATCATAGAGAACCGCCAACGGGGTACCCCTTTCCCCATGATACAGGAGCTATCCCATATAAAAATGACAAGGCAACAGACAATGAGCATCTCAGCAATCTTCTTATTTACCATGGGAAAATGATGCTTTTTCTCTTCTTTCCTCTTTTTCTGTATCTCTTTTTTATAAGAAGAATGCTTCATAGATTGCCCACTATGGTTATGCTGCAAGTTTCCACCATGATTACGCATGGCTTAGACTAGCGGCCTAGGCGTTTTTCTAACACATATACATAAGTCCATGTACTTACAAGCTCCCCTTTTATTTCACACCGCCGACATCCATAAACAAAAGAGCATGATATCAACTGGGTAGATATTGATAGGTGTTGAAAGCGTTCCCCGTGACAGCACGGTTCTGCTAATTCCCAACTGATAAGTGCAAGCATATACAACATAGATGACACAATGGTTCAAGTTTATTAGGGGAAATAAAAATGAAGTGTGCCATCTAGTTTGTGAGAGCTTTAATCACTAATTTTTCACATAACAAAATGAATTTTTAATTGGAAGGTAGATAAACCAAGAATTTACTTGAAATGGTGTAACACACCATGCATAGGAATTTATAGTGGACACTTTGGAATAACTTGGTTTCTTGGGAGTTGGATGCATGGGTAGAGCTTACTCAATACAAGTGGAGGCTAGCAAAAGACTAGGAGCGACCAACTAAGAGAGCAATAATGTCCATAATCATGCAGAGCAACAAAACATTACCAAATAAGGCATAAAGTGGTATCACAAGTCAAAAACTAAATGATCATAGAGGCTAAGGTGACTGGTTCATAGTCATAACATGGTGTGACCATGTGCCAAGTCATTCCAAACAAAGCATCAAAGGAGAATACCACTATATTATGCTTTTGTATGCTAAAACAAGGCATGATTCCTTCAAGGCACACTAAGCAATCTCAATTGTTTGGAACATGTCATGCTACAACATAATCACTAAGCATAAGGTCAAAACAATATCTAGCATGACATGATAAAGTCTAAGCCACAGTCAAAGCAAGCTCACTTTTGTACCACTATAAGCATGAAACTTTCTACTCATTTCCAACACCAATCAACTTATTTGAAACATCACAGCGAAAACGGGGGTCCAACTAATTTATTCAAGCAAACTAAGCAAACTAAAACCAAAAACTAAAAATAAGACACTCCAAGAACAACACAACTGTGCATGAAACAATAAAAATGAAGTGTCTAGAAAGAGAACTGATATTTTTATTGATGAAGATGGGGATGCCTTGGGCATCCCCAAGCTAGGACGCTTGTACCTCTTGAATGTTTCTTGGGTTGACACGAGGTGACATCCCAAAGCTTGAGCTTTTGTCCATTCTTCATCTCATTACATCATTCTTCCCCTACACTTGAAAATTTCCTTCATACAAAACTTCACACAATATTCATTAGCAACATTAGTGCATTCAAAAGTAATAAACCTTTTGGGTTTAGTTCAGAACAGCATAAATTTCATTAAGAACACAAGCTACTGAAGAAATTCCTTTAAAAATCTCAATTTACCAAAAAGAACTCGAAAATAAATCGATAAGAAGCAAATGCAAATAATGGCAGAAATCTATCAAAACATACCAACATGTGAAAATCGATTTGTTCGAAAACGTTCTGTTGCTCCAATAAAAAAGTGTTGAACTAACGAAAGTTAGCTAACAACCTGAGGGATTTACTCAGAAAATTACAGCTCAATCCGACATGCAGAGTTTTTCACAAATTTTTACAATGAAGCATAAAAATCTTATTCGGGACAGCAACTTCCCCAAATCTTATTTCACTCTCATTAGAGGTTATTCTTGGCACAAAAATCAAATAAAAAGGATAAGGAGAGGTTATTACAGAAGTAATAACTTCCAAGACACAAGAAAACTATTGGGTTATCTCCCAAGAAGTACTTTTCTTTAACGCCTTTAAGTTACACACAAAAAACAAGAATCAAGTATTTTCAAATAAAAAAGCATTAAGATCAATACTCGAAATTTCTTCCACTAGGAAAGATATCTCATCCAAATGAGTTGTAGAGGATCCTCTCTCAATACTCTTGGGTTTATTACTTTCTTCAAACAGATTTTCAGGAACAATCCATCAAAATTCTTTCTAAGGCTTCATGCATTCCTACCCGTTTAAAAGGTATGGGTATTTTAGTTTTCTCTCCATTGGGTTTCGTTTTATCCAACTTTTCTAATGTACCCATAACATCTACACATGAGCCTAGCATATTAAAACGATCAAAGACCTTTTTAGCTTCCTTAACAACATCATTGAACTCCTTTAGCAAAGTTTCCAGAATAAAATCTCTTTTTTAGCGTCCTAAATATCTTTAAGTTTAAGAAACATTACTTGCATCATGGGGTTAAGGTTAACAAACCTAGCCTCCAACATGTTAATTAAAGAAGCCGCAACAATTTCATAATTAGGAGCTAGTTCTGCTAAGGATCTTTCATCAACATCCTCATGTTTGCTAACATGATTAAAGAATTCTTCAATATTTTAATTCCCAATTATAGAGCCAGTACCTATTGAAATGTCTTTCAAGGTGAACTTAGGGATCAACATGGTGAGCTGGATCAAGGTGACAACTATAGGAAGAACTAAGTTTTTTTGTGTGTTTTTGATAAGAAAAAGCAAAACAAAGGAGGCTATTTTTTTGCAATTTTTGATAAAAGGAAGCAAGCAAAACAAAGCAAAATAAACTAACCAAAACAAAAACAAAGTAAAGAGAGTGGTTGTGAAAGACTCCCCTTGTGAAGCTGTCCTTACTCCCCGACAACGGCATCAGAAAAAGTCTTGATGAGCTCAGATCACTATAGAGCTTCGTTGGGATACCCCAAGAGGAAGGTATGATGAGCACAACAATAAGTTCCCCCTCAGTGATGAAACCAAGGTTATCGAACCAGTAGGAGAAAGGAAACAACTCCAAGGTGTTGCTAGCAACTTGGAATCCTGCACAACACAAACTCAAGACTTTGCCCCAACTTACAGTGAGGTTATCAATCTCACTGCTTTGCTGAAAACAAATGATTAAACGTATAGTGTGGAAGGTAATGGTTACTTGTAGAGAGTAAATGGTAACAATAGAAAATGTATCAATGGTAAAGATTGGACCAGGGTCCACAATTCACTAGAGGTGTTCTCCTTAAGAAAGATAACATAACATGCTGGGTGAACAAATTATAGTGGGGCAATTGACAGGACAGAGGAAGGCATAACAATGCAAATACTAGACATTCAAAATCCTATGAGATTTGATTGGGAATTACAACAATATACATAGACCGCCATCCAACTGCATCTATGACTAGTAATCCACCTTCAGGTTATCATCCGACCCCCCTCCAGTATTAAGTTGCAAGCAACGGATAACTGCTTTAAGCAATGTGTGTAAAGTAAACAATACAATTTTCCATGAACAAAAGATCGTTGTTTTCTCCCTAGTGGCAACAACACATCTACAACCTTAGAGATTTCTGTCACTTCCCCAGATTCAATAGAGGCATGAAACCACTACCGAGCATAAATACTCCCTCTTGGAGTCACTAGCATCTACTTGGCCAAGTTAGCTACTAGAAACAGAGAGCATGCAAGATCTCAAACAACACAGACATGATAGAATCAATAATCAATAAGACATGATATAATCAATAATCAATCTGACATAGCAATCTCAAAATCCATTGTATCCCCGCAAACACAATATGTATGATTACAAATAGATGGTCTTGATCATGAACAGAGCTCACAAGATCTAAACATGATAGCACAAAGGAGGAGAAACAACCATCTAGATATTGTATGGACCCATAGTCCAAGATGGACAACTCACACATCATAGCGGAGGCTGGCATGGTGATGAAGAAGGCCTCCGGGATGATCTCTCCCCTCCGGCAGGGTGCCGGAAAGAACTTCCGATCCCCCGATCTAGGGACGATGGTGGCGGCGGCTACAGACTATTTCGTGGAAATGTGATCAGGTACTTAGCGTTTTGGTATCAGAGGGTTCTTATAGGGGAAGAGGTGATGGCGCCTGAGAGCGCTTCGTCGAGAAACCCCAAGAGTAAGGTGTGATGCAGCACAGCATCAAGTCTTCCCTCAGTAAGAAACCTAGGTTATCGAACCAGTAGGAGGAAGGAAACGTATCAAAGGTGTTGCAAGCAACATGGAAACCTGCACAACACAAACTCAAGACTTTGCCCCAACTAAAAGTGAGGTTGTCAATCTCACCGGTTGCTGTAACAAAGGATTAAATGTATGGTGTGGAAGGTGATGATGGTTTGCAGCAAGTAAACAGTAACAGTGGAAGATGTATCAATGGTAAATATTGGACTGGGGTCCATAGTTCACTAGAGGTGTTCTCCTTAGATAAACAGACATGGCATGCTGGGTAAACAAATACAGCATGGCAATTGACAGGACTGAGAAAGGCGTAACAATGCAATACTAGACATAAAGATCCTATGAGATTGGATTGGGCAATACAACAATATACATAGACCACCATCCAACATCATCTATGACTAGAAGTCCACCTTCAAGTTATCATCCGAACCCCCTCCAGTATTAAGTTGCAAGCAACAGACAACTGCTTTAAGCAAAGTGTGTAAGGTAAGCAATCCACTTGTTCCATGAACAAGAGACTGTTGTTTTCTCCCTAGTGGCAACATCACATCTACAACCATAGAGATTTCTGTCAGTTCTCTTGATTAAGTAGAGGCATGAACCCACTATCGAACATAAATACCCCCTCTTGGAGTCACTAGCAATTACTTGGCCAAGATAGCTACTAACAACAAAGAGCATGCAAGATCACAAACGACACAGACATGATAGAATCAATAAGACAAAACCATTAATCAATCTAACATAGTAATCTCAATATCCATCGGATCCCCGCAAACACAACATGCATGATTACAAATAGATAAGATCTTGATCGTGAACGGAGCTCACAAGATCTATACATGAAAGCACAAAGGAGGAGATACAACCATCTAGCTACTACATGGACCCGTAGTCCAAGGTGGAACTACTCATGCTTCATACTGGAGGCTAGCATGATGAAGAAGAAGGCCTTCGGGATGATCTCCCCTCCGGTAGGGTGCCGGGAAGAGCTTCAGATCCCCCCGATCTAGGGACGATGGTGGCGGCGACTACAGTTTCGTGGAATATTGATCAGGTGCTCAGGGTTTTGGCATCAGGGGATTCTTATAGGCGAAGAGGCGAGGCGGTTGGCCACCAGGGCGGCTGCACCCCCCTAGGCGCGACTAGCCCTAGCCCACGCCGCTAGGGGGTGTGGCCCTTTGGTGCCTCCCCTCCGTCTCGTACACTGGCTTCGTGTTCCCCACGGTAAAATATTGACTTTGGCTTTTGTCCCGTCCAATTCCGAGAATATTGATTTTCTGCCTTTCTGGAACCAAAAATAGAAGAAAACAAACAACTGGCATTGTGGCAACTTGTTAATAGGTTACTACCAGAAAACATATAAAAACACCTCAAAGTATAGACAAAGCAAAGCAAAGTAGATACTAAACAAGCATGTAACATCAAAAATTATAGATACATTTCCGACGTATCAAGAGGCAAGGCAGGAGGGTGTCCAGGGGGCCCACACCCTGCCCAGGCGTGGCCCAGGGTGGGCCCGCACTTCGGGGGGGGGGGGGGGTGGCCACCCTATGGCTCCCCTCCGGTCGCCCTTCTGTCTCTGTGTTTGTCTCGGTGAAATATTGACTTTGGATTTTGTCCCGTCCAATTCTGAGAATATTTCCTTACTAAGTTTTGTGAAACCAAAAAAAAAACAGAAACCATTCAACAGGCACTGTGGCATCTTGTTAATAGGTTAGTTACAGAAAACGTATAAAAATACCTCAAAGTGTAGATAAATCAAAGCAAAGTTTATACTAAACAAGCATGGAACATCAAAAGTTATAGATACGTTTACGACGTATCATGGCTCCAAAGGCTCAGGCATAGAGGTATGAAGCTTACGTGCTCTTCTTCTCTTCTGGGATGGAAGATCATAGTAGTGTGAGCGAGCACATAGTCAAAATGTCTGGCTATGTTCAACGCTTGAACGCCATGGATTGCAAAATCCCAGATGAGCTTGCGATTGATAGGGTGTTTCACTTGTTGCCTCCTAGCTACAAAGCGTTTGTGATGAACTACAACATGAGGTATGGTCGAGAAACTTGGTGAGTTGTTCGCCATGCTCAAGACTACGGAGGTAGAAATCAAGAAGGAGCACACAGTGTTGATGGTCAATAAGACCACCAATTTTAAGAAGTCGGCACACTCAAAGGGCAAGCGGCCTACGAGGGATGGCAAGCAAGTTTCCCGTTCCCATAAGGCCCCAAAGCCAAAGGTCGGTGTCACGTGCTACTACTGCAATGGAGACGGGCACTAGAAGCGCAACTGACCCAAGTACATCGAGGAAAAGAAAGATGACAAGTTTGCCACAGAAGACAGAGGTATATGTGATATACATGTTATTGTGTGTTCCTTACAAGCACCAGGAGCAACACCTGGGTATTTGATACCTGTTTTGTTGCTCATATTTGTAACTCCCAGAAGGAGCTACGGAATAAGCGGTGCTTGGGGAAGGACGAAGTGACAATGCGCGTCGGCAACGGATCGAAGGTCGATGTCAAGGCCGTCGGTGATTTGTCTCGACGTCTGAATAAGTGCTACTTTTTACCCGCCTTGAGCATGAATATTGTGAGTGGATCTTGCTTATTCTAAGATCATTATTCGTTTAAATCTAGAACAAGTGGTTGTTCTATTTATATGAATGATGTCTTTTATGTTCATATCGCGTATATGCAAAAGTTTATTCTTACTAGATCTTAGTGACATTACAAACATCCATAACATTGATGCCAAGCGTCACAAGCATGATGATGATAATACCATGTATATATAGCATTGCCGTCTTGGTCATATTGGCGTAAAGCGCATGAAGAAGCTTCATTCTGATGGACTTCTAGAATCACTAGATTTTGAATCTCTTAAAACATGCGAGCCTTTCCTCATGGGTAAGATGACTAGGAAACCCTTCTCCGGTACTATGGAGCGGGCTTGGAATGATACATAATGATGTATGTGGACCAATGAGTGTCTCAAAATGCAATGGGTATCATTATTTTGTTACCTTCACTGATGATTTGAGTAGATATGGGTATATCTATTTGATGAAGCATAAGTCCGAAACCTTTGAAAAGTTCAAGGAATTTTAGAAAGAGGCGGAGAATCAACTCAACAATAAGATTAAGTGCCTCCGATCAGATCGGGGAGGCGAGTACTTGAGTTATGTGTTTGGCATGCACTTGAGGGACTGTGGTATTGTTACCATAGCTTACGCCAGCAGAAACACCATAGAATAATGGTGTGTCGGAGCAACGTAATCGCACTCTATTGGATAGTGCCCGGTCCACGATGTCTTTGACTGATTTGTCTGTGTCGTTTTGGGGCTATGCATTAGAAACCGCTGCTTTTATTCTGAACAGAGCACCATCCAAATCTGTGGAGACAACACCATATGAGATATGGCGTGGCAAGAAGCCAAAGTTGTCGTTCTTAAAAGTTTGGGGATGTGAGGCTTACGTTAAGAAACTACATCCTGACAAACTCGAACCGAAAGCGGAAAAGTGTATCTTTGTAGGATACCCAAAGGAGACTATTGGGTATACCTTCTACAACAAATACGAGGGCAAAATGTTTGTCGCTAAGTACGACATATTTCTCGATAAACAAGTTCTCGCGAAAGGAGTTAGTGGAAGGAAGATAGATCTAGATGAAACCATTGACCCTTCTCTCCAAATACCGAGTAGCGCAACAGAAATAGTTCGGAACCACCCTTTGTAGTGGAAGAAGAAACAAATGATACAAATCATAACATCGAAGCTCCTACGATTTGGAGATCTACAAGAGCATGTACTGTCCCAGATTGATACAGTAACCTTGTGATGTTATTCTTTGTTATATGAACAAGAGGAACCTAAATACTACAAAGAAGCAATGGAGAGTGCTGACTCTAAGAAGTGGTTGCAAGCCATGAAATCCAAAATAGGATCCATTCATGAGAAACAAGTTTGGAACTTGGTGGATCTCCCTGAAGGTCGAAAGATCATGGCGAATAAATGGATCTTTAAAAAGAAGACAAATGTTGATGTCAATGTGGTTGTACATAAGGCAAGACTTGTCGCAAAGGGTTTTCGACAAGTGGAAGGATTTGACTATAGCGAGACATTCTCTCTTGTAGAAATGTTAAAATTTGTCCGAATTTTACTAGCAATTGTTGCATATTATGATTATGAGATATGGCAGATGGATGTGAAAACCGCCTTCCTCAATGGTCACATTGATGAAGAGTTGTATATGATGCAACCAGAGGGGTTTGTCGATCCTAAGGATGCTGGAAAGGTATGCAAGCAAGCATCTAGGAGTTAGAACAAGCAATTTGATCAAGTGATCAAGAGTTTTGGATTGGTCCAAAATAATCAAGAGGCTTGTGTTTATATAATAAAGCGAGTGGGATCTCGGTAGAATTCCTAGTGGTATATGTGGATGAAATACTACTAATAGGGAATGCTGTGGATTTATTAGGGAGCGTAAAGGAATATTTGAGTAATCAGTTTTACATGAAGGATCTAGGTGAAGCAGCCTATAAATTGGGCATTAAGATCTATAGAGATATATCAGGACGCCTGATAGCATTAAGTAAGAGTACATACATAGATAAATTTTTGAAGAATTTCAAAATGGAAGATGCCAAAAGGGGTTTGTGCCTCTTGTGAAAGGTGTGTCATTGAGTAAGACTCAATGTCCAACAATAGATGCTGATAGAGATATGATGGTTAATGTCCCCTATGCTTCTGCCATAGGTTCTATCATGTATGCTATGCTATGTACTTGACTCTATGTGGCCTTGGCTCTCAGTTGGACATGTCATTTCCAAAGTGATCCAGGAGTGGAACATTGGACAAATATGAAGAATATCCTAAAGTATCTGAAAAAGAACTAAGGATATGTTCCTAGTCTTTGGAGTGGTGGTGAAGCTCTGAACATAACTAGTTACATGGATGCGAGCTGGAACACGGACTACGAGGACTCAAATTCTCCGAAGGGATTTGTCTTTTTGCTGAATGGTGGCGCTGTAACCTGGAGAAGCATGAAGCAACCAGTGGTGGCACAGTCTTCAATGGAGTTGGAATACATCGTAGTTAACTCTGCGGCAAATGAAGCTGTATGGCTACAGAATTTCATCATCGAACTAAGAGTTATTCGTAATGCAGATGAACCTATGACACTCTATTGTGACAACATATGTGCCATAGCAAACATGTCGGAACCAAGAACTCATTCCATAGTCAAGCACATCCAGCTTAGGTTCCATGTCATTAAAAAAAATGTTGAGAATGGCGAAGTGAAGATTTGCAAAGTGCATACGGATCTGAATGTCGTACATCCGTTTACCAAAAGTATTCCACAAGCCAAGCATGAGCAACACCGGGATAGTATTGGTGTTAGGTCATTGCCTATTGTAAAACTGGATTAATTTGTACTCTAGTGCAAGTGAGAGACTGAAGGAGATATGCCCTAGAGGAAAATAATAAAGTGTTTTTTATTTCATGTATATCTTGTTCATAATACATTTCTTACCATGCTATAACTGTATTAATACAAAACATTAATACATGCGTGGTATGTAAACAGCCAGGTCTCTAGTTACCTCTAGTAAACTAGCTCATTGGGCAAGTGATGATCTTATAGTTCCGATATCATGGTGATAGTGCCGATTGACAATGAGGTTACATCATTGGAGAATGATGTGATAGATAGACAGCCAAAGTTAATCACAATGAGATCTAGTTACTTAAATAATTTGTTATTGATGATAACGTAAAAACACCGTGCCCTATATTCTTCGACTGTGAGATAATGCATAATCACTATTTTGGAAGGAGACTTTGATGCTATCAAGTATCAATCCGTGAAAGGGTGATCATAAAGGTATCGTTGGGTTTCCCAAGAAATGGGTTGAGGAGTTTATATCAAGACCAAGATTTGCCAATCCAAGTAATGGATAGATACACGTGGACAACTCAGTGAAGTTGCATTAAAGAATCTTGCAAGCATATGATTGGATCATGGAATGCAACATCTCGGGAACGAGTAAACAAGCTCATCGGTAATGAGATCGAATACAAGTATAGTGATACTTGGAGATCAAATTTCGGATGACCTAGGTATCGTATGGAAAAGGGAATAGGACTACGCGGTTAAGGTTCAAGCGATGAGATTCATGAATGCACGAGTGGTCATTATGGGCATCTAGGTCCCGCTATTGATCATTGACGCAAGAGGAGTCTTGTCATGTCTGTAGCATCTCCGAGCCGAAGGGTGGCACACTTAAGGGTGGGGACGCATTGGGATTGAAGCGCCACCACATGAGAAATAAGAGAGAGAGAGACCGAAAAGGTTCAGGGTAACATCCAATGTTGATCGGAAGGGGTCCGAAAGGAGTTCCGGCGTGTGAAATATAATAATATATGTGCTTTCTATTAATTGGTTGAATTAATATATATGTTATTTTTATATTTATTGGCAGATAGTTTCTATTGGGCTGCTTCTGGTAGAAGGGACCATAGGGCAAAGGGCCAAAGAAGGAAAGGGAGAAAGGGGGGCCAGCCAAAACCCTAGGGTTTGACCCTACCCCTCCCTACTATAAATAGAGGAGCCCCCTCCCCTCTATAAATAGGACTACATGGTAAGGTTCAAGCGATGAGATTCGTGAAGGCATGGGTTCTCATTATGGGCATCCAGGTCTCGGCATTGATCATTGATGCAAGAGGAGTCTTGGTCATGCCCGTAGCATCTCCGAGCCAAAGGGTGGCACACTTAAGGGTGGGGATGCATTGGGATTGAATCGACACCACAGGAGAAATACGAGAGAGAGAGAGAGAGAGAGAGAGCGAGAGAGAGAGAGAGAACGGAAAGGTTCTAGTTAACATCCGATTTTGATCGAAAGGGGTCCGGAAGGAGTGCCAGAGTGTGAAATATAATAATATATGTGATTTATGTTAATTAGTCGAACTGATATTAAAACATATTTTATATTTATATTTATGGGCAGCTATTTGCTATTGGGCCGCTTCTGGTAGAAGGGCCCATAGGGCAAAGGGCCAAAGAAGGAAAGGGGGCCAGCCGAAACCCTATGGTTTCCCACCCGCGGGGTGGGGCCCAGGGCCAGCGGCGGCTTGGGGGTTCCCTTCCCCTTGCCCTAGGGTTTGATCCTACCTCTCCCTATTATAAATAGAGGAGCCCCCCTCTATTTGCACCACAACAACAAGTTCTCTCCTCTCCCTCTAAACCCTAATGCTCTCTCCTTCATATTGGATCTATCTATTGGGATTAGATCTCCACCTCCACACTACCGTCGTGCACAGGATGGTCTGACTTCCATCTTCTTCCGCTGCTCGGCTCGATCGGAGCCTGGGAGACGTCCCTACGCCGGACGTGTGTAGAGCTTCGAGGCGCAACTCTTGGGGCGCTGTCTTAATCACTATACACCTTCATGCGTAAGGCGTGCCACGGTCTTGAAGGGTATGATTACCATCCTCCCTCTCCATTACCTATGTCTAAATAAAATAGATCTTGGTTGTCATGTTCGCGTAGCTAGCAATTTTTTTGATTTTCTGCACCGAAACCCAATAGTGGTATCAGAGCCAGATCTATGGGTAGACATGTCGTAAGTATGTGGGCATTGGTTCTCTAGTTGCGATCCTCTTTCGTGTTCTTGTGATATCACGGTATTGATTGATGACGCGGCCCAGAACGACCTTATGCGTAATGTTAGGCGAGACTGGTTCCACGCTCAACATATGGCTTTTCCCGTATAAGTGATTGGCGGGTATCTGTCTCTATTTCAATAGTTAATATAGCTTTTACACCGGAGGGCCCTGAAAAGGGAGCGTTGAGGCAATCATTGAATCAATGTTGTGGCTCAACGTTCATAGGTGGGAAGGGGTTCTTCCATGAAATCCCTAAATCCGCGTAAAATTTGCAAAAGGATAAAATAGAGGCATCTAACTTTGTTTTGCAGGGGCGTGTGTCATGACATGGTAATTGTAAGTTTATGAAACGATTGTCCATTGGAGCTCTCGTTGGAGATCAAGGTGCTGCAACCATGTCATGGCACCATACTTTTGAAGTATCTATTTGCACATCTTGTTTGGCATAGTATATTAGATATACGATGGTAGCTAAATAGAATGATCCCTCCCAAATTCCAATGATAGTGTTCCCCTTGTGTGCGCACCACTAAGAAAGTTCTGCGGTATGAGGCAGTCCATGACGATAGGGTGTCAGACATACCTACGTTCGCATACAGTTGGTGTAAGAAAGGTTACACAACAATATACACGAGTTTGAGTTGGCAAGGCTAGCATGTGCATACATGGCCTCAGAACACACAAGACCGAAAGGTCGATCATGAGTCACATGGTGATGTGATCGACATTCAGAATGTCCACCTTTGGAGCTATTTCATCGTCCGTGATGATCGGGGGTGATATAGTAAAATGGGATCATGTGATGTAGAGGTTCCAATCTTTAATAAGATAGAGCCCCCTGTGTTTACAATGCTAGTCCCTGGATCAATAGCTAGCATCCACAGTTAAGATGTAATATCAAGAAACAAAGGTCATAATATAACTTTATAACCAGGAATAACATAATTTTACTACATCTTACATAGCTCATTTGGCTATTACATTACATTGCAGCGGAATAACTATAAGCATGGGTCCTTCATCTTCAAAGTGCCACAGGTAGATGTTGGTTGTAGACTTTGTAGTCCTAATCAATCAATCTTCACTAAAATCAATCAAACCCGCAACATACAAGTTACAGCCACAAAGGGTCAATACATTTGAATTGTATTGGCAAGTGATACTATAGTAGTATAGTGGAATCTATCTTCTATATGCATTTGGCTAAGTGGAGTTGAGGCTTGCATTGCTAAAAATATATTTTTCCTTATCATTTTGAAAATACTAAGTTTTTGCTTAGCAAAATCATTTTTCTCAATCAAAGATTTGAAGATCCTTTATCCAAGGCATCTCTCCATCAAAGATTGAAGATTTCAAACTACCCTTGTTCAAACCACAAGATTTTAACTTAGAAATTTGAATGATGAGATTCTTGATTGCTTCCATGTCTTGATGCTCAAATTGTCCTTTACCAGGGACATAGCTAAGTACTTAGATTTTACACTCTGCAGAGGTGGTGCACTTTCCCCACAAGACTTGGTTTCCCAAGACAAGATCTTTCAGAAGCTTTCCCTTAGACCAAAATGGACGCGCTCCAACCTATCAAACACTACCACCAACTGTCCATATGGCTAAGTTCTTGCAACCTATATGATCATGGCAGAGCCCATATTGCCAAGTGGTTGCACTTGAAGCTTCTCAACATTTGACATCTCAAATCTCTTTGTTCCTGGGTGGCCATCCACAAGTGAGATACACAAGATAAACCATAAACATGGGCCTTGTGAACCACTCAACCAAAAACCACCAAGCAAGACCCATTGCAGCCAGGTGATTCATTAACTTAGTTGTTTTATTAAACAAAACATAAGTCCTGAGACTTAGAATAATTTTCCATAGTGTGAATATATATTCCACCCATGTTTTCTATTAGCTAGGCTAAGCTTGATAGTAATAGGAATCTTAACTTAGGAAAATCCTACTAAGGATTCATATACTAGGTTTTCCTATAGCAAGGTCTATACTTAGCAAAATCCATGGAAGTTTTACTTAGAGAAAATCACTAATGCATAGTGAAAGTAATGGGACAAAAGTATGAAGCATCACTTGCCTTTTTTTTGGTAGAGGGTATAAGCTCACTACTTGTACTTGCAACAATCACACTCTTCAAGTCACTACAAATCAATCAAGCAAGGCACAAACTCAATCTACCAAACAAGCAAAACATCACATAAAATAATAACACAAAACAACACACAAAATCATAAAGTCAAAGTAATGCATGCAAGCATGCCAAGCTTTGTTTTTTTTTGAAAAGTGGTTCCTAATGGGTCATGAACATTTGAAAACACCTATTGGTCATTTTGTAAGGTGGCAAAGTCATTTGCAAAAAGGTTTCACTTCATACGTCATTTTCAAAACAAAGTATCATTTTATGTGGTGTAGAAATATTTCTACTAAGGCATTAACCTATAGGGTTCACCAAATATGTTTTCATATCACAAAACTTGGTGTTTAGGGTCAGAGAGTTTAAAACAAAACATTTTCCAAAGGTTTTCTTCCAAAACCATTTTTAATAAATAAACCACATTTCTCTTTGACTAGAAATGGTTTTAAATCAAAGAATCATTATTTTGTTTTACCAAATACATTTTTGAATCCACAAAGTGTTTACTAATGTTAGTAGGTTCAAATCAATCCAATTGCAAAAGATTTTAACCCCAAATTCATTTTTAAACAATTTTTACATTCTTAACAAGCATACAAAAGTTTCTGCAAAAACCAACAAGCTAACATATACTATTTGCTAAACCAAGGGCATGGTTGGCTAGGGTTTGTTCTACTGATTCCAATGATACAAAATTTGCAATTTTTGGACGTGTGGTTTAAAAGTTACAAAGGTTTCAAGTTTGCAATTAAATCTGATTCAAAAATCTGTTTTAACTCAAACCAGTGACACGCGTCGGACTCCTATTCGTCAAAAACGTTTCGCGTGGATCGACTGCTCTGGCGCGTTGGATCAAGTCAGATCGTGCGGTACTGAGCGCATACCCCTTCGCTATTAAGTGATTCTATCACATCCACCCGATTGATATCGGACGGCTACTGGTGCCTGGCCAAGGACTAGCGGCGAAATGTTAACGGCGAGCGGCGGAGCGTCCAGTTGGCGGCGGCGCCGGCGAGGCAGGAAGCGAAACAGGGAGGGAGTAAGCTCACCGTGTTCGTGGCATCGTGCTGATTCTCAACGTGTGGCTCGTCCGTCGAGGGGCGCACGGGGTCAGGTGGAATCTCTCGCCGGAGTTGGGAACGGCGTCGGACGGCTCTGTCCGTGGTCGAAGACGAGGCTACTGGTCACGAAAAGACAAACAGAGGTCAGGGTTAGTTGCGCAAGACCGAGGCGAGTGAGGGAGCGTGAACGAGGAGGCTCGGGGCGGTCAGCGTTTACCAGGGGTGGTCGTCGGAGAGGTTGCAGACGGCGGCGTCGTTTAGAGCTTGTCGTAGCCGACGCTCTGGGGCGCCCGCGTTCGAATGGGTGGTACGGGGAGATGTGTCTGGAAGTGGGGAAGCTGCTAGGGCGCTCAGGGAGGCAAGTGGTGGTGAAATTTGGCCGGAATCGTCACCGAGGTGTCGTCGGAACAGAGGATGGTCTCTGGCAAAATTCAGCAGCCTGAGGGCGAGTCGAGGTGTGGTGATAGAGGGGAAAGGAGGAGAAGACGCAGGCGTTTTATCGAGCATGTTCAAGGCGAGTAATGGTGGCTGCATTATGGCGAATTAAGGCCGCGGAATCTCTGCAGGAAACGGCGATGAGGGGGGAGAAGAGGTCGCGCGGGGTGTGGACGATGAACAGGGAGGTGGGGTCTACCTGGCAGTGGAAAAGGAAATGAGGGAGAGGTCCACCAGTCATTCTCTCTGCGGGTCAGACACTGAGTGCGAATCGTTTTCTTCGGGGAGGAAAACTGGGCTGGTTTGATGGGCCTTAGTGGGTTGCTGGGTTGGGTCGGCCTAACTTCATTTTTTTCTTACTCTGAATCCTTTTCTTTTTCTGATTTTAGTTTCTGTTTTGAATTTCAAACAAAAAACATCAACCAAATCAATTCAAACAACACCAATCTTTGTAATTTTGAAATTAGTTTTGTTCAGTAACATGAACCAAAATCCAAAATCAAAATAATAGTTTTAATAATAGGGCCCATTATTAATTAAATAAATGGACCTTAGTTATTAAATCAAATAGGACTTGCTTTACTTAAATACTCCTTTTGGAATTTCATTATTTTCAAAACCCAAACAGTAGGTTTTATTTAGGAATATACAGAATACTTGGAAAACTTGTTTAAAACAAAATAACATTTTTGTTATAGGGTCCATTAATAATTAAATAAATAGACCTTATTCATTTAATTCAAATAGGATTTGTTTTATTAAAAACTTTATTTTGAAAATCTAAAATAAAACCAAAACACTTCAGTAGGTTTTATTTGAGAATATAAAATATTTGGAAAACTTATTTAAAATAAATAAATAAGTTTTAGTGTTTATTTAAAATGGGAAAAGCCTTTACTTAAATAAAATTTGGATATTAAATCCTTATTATTCTATTTTAATTAAACCTTTGCTATTTTTATCAAAACAAAATGTTTTATTTTCAAAAGTTTGTCCAAGGTTTAATTTGGCTTTATAAAATAATCTTTATTTATAAAACTTCTATTTCTTTTGAAAACCAAATCTTTTTACTTAAAAGATCCAAAATAGTAGTTCCAAAATATTTTATTTTCTTTTATCAAATGTTTACTCTTTTAAATTTCTTTAGGACTTTATTTGATCCAACTGGTTTGAAGTCCCAATTGAATAAAAAAGTTTCTTCTGGCCCTGAAAATCAAACAAAGTTTTATTTTATTCATTTATTTTTCACATTACAAGATTTGGAAAATCTTGGGATGTGACATGTGATCACTAAAACGAATGGAGGGATATTCGTTTTGAGTGGGATCCCTGTAAATTTAAGTTTAAGTATGAAACTTAAAACTTGTGCTAAGTGTATTATTAACTTAGTCTAAACTCTTTACAAATCCATTGTAGATGTCTCGCCCACCCACCTTCAACCTTAGAGCTTTCCTACAGAAAGGACAATTTGAAAACTGATGGGTCCAACTTCAGCGCCTAGCACCGCACCATCAGAATCCTCTTGACCCCCTACAAGCTCAACTATGTCTCAGAGGCAAAATTGCCCGCCAAACCCATAGACACTGCCACCGAGGATGAAAAGAATGTTTGGAAGTCCAAGGCGGATGATTCCTCCCTCATTCAGAGTGGAATGCTCTATGCCATGGAGACAGAGCTTCAAAGGCGTTTTGAGAAGATGGCTGCATTTGCGATCCTTGAGTATCTCAAAACCGTCTTTGCTTGATGAGCTCACATCACTGTAGAGATTTGTTGGGAAACCCCAAGAGGAAGGTATGATGAGCACGACAATAAGTTTTTCCTCAGTGATGTCACATCCCAAGATTTTCCAAATCTTGTAATGTGAAAAATAAATGAATAAAATAAAACTTTGTGGATTTTCAGGGTGAGAAGAAACTTTTTGAACCCAATTGGGAACCTTCAAAACTATTTTGGTCAAGATAAATCCTAAAGGGATTTAAAAAGATAAACATTTAATAAAGGAAGTTTTAAAATATTTGGATTTACTATTTTGAATCTTTTAAAATAAAAAGATTTATTTTCAAATGAAAAGGTAGAATTATAAATAAGGATTATAAAGCCAAACTAAAACCTGTCCAAGCCTTTGAATTAAAATATTTCTATTTGATAAAAATTTGTAAAGGTTTATTTAAAAATAAATTAATAAGGATTTAATATCCAAGTTTATTAAAAAAATAAAGGTTTCACTATTTTAATTAAACATCAAAACTTATTTATTTATTTTAAACAATTTTTCCAAGTATTCTTTATTTCCAAATAAAACCTACTGATTTGGTTTTGAAAATTATTAAATTTCAAATGGAGGTTTTAAATAAATCAAATCCTATTTTGATTTAATAAACAAGGTCTATTTATTTAATTAATAATGGACCCTAAAATAAAAATATTATTTTTGTTTTGAGACTTTGGTTTATGTTGTTAAACAGAACCAAATTCAGTTGCAAAGTTTGGTGAAAGTTGATGTGAATTGAATGTTTGATTTGTTGTTTAAATTTCAAAACAGAAAATAGAAATAGAAAAAGAAAAAGCATTTGAAAGAAAAAAAATAGAAACATACCTGACCCAACTGAGTCTGGCCCAACTTAAGCCCAGTTAGCCCACTCCCTCTCTCCACGAAGGAAACGTTTCGCACCTATCAACTGACCCGCAGAGCGACTGACCGGTGGCCCTCTTCCCCTCTCTCTCCCCCACTGACAACGGGACCCCACTCCACTGTTCATCGTCTTCAAGTCGCGCCGATTACTCCCTGCCGTTGCAGCCAGTAAACACCGGCGATCAATTCACGCTGTTAACGGCCATTACTCCCCATGCGACCACGTCCTTTTAATCGCCTGCGCCTTCTCCTCCTTTCCTCTCAAACACCGCAGCATGAGAGCCCCTAGGCTGCCTCAATTCGAACTCGCAACGCCACTGCTCCAACCACCATCCCCAGCAAATTCCGGCGAGCCCAGCCACCTCCTTGCCTCCCCGACCAAGCTCACACATTCCCCAGCCTCTGGCGCTTCTCCCTGTGCCCTCCGTTCACTCGCGGGCGCCCCAGAACGTCGGCAACCACTTCGACTGAGCGCCGCCGCGTCTACGTCTTACTCCGGTGAAGTTTCCTGGTAAGAACCGACCACCCCGAGCCCTCTCCTTCACGCACGCAGCTTTGCCTTGGTCTTGCGCATCTAACCGTATCCTTGTTTTGCCTCGGAGTGAACCACAGCACCGCCCACGACAACCACCAGACGAACCCGACGCCGTCCTCCACTCCGGTGAGCGATTAATCCCGCCCCAGTACGCCTCTCGCCTCCTCGCAACCACGTTGAGCATCGCCATGATCCCCTGAGCACGGTGAGCATCTCCACTTCCTTCTTTGCTTCATGTAGCCGCCGCACCGCTGCTGACTGAGCGCCGCCGCCGTCTGCTGCCGCGCAGCGCCGCCAGTTAGTGGCAATTAGATGGTAGCCGTTAGATCGATATCGCGTGGCTGAGATTAGAACTGAGCGAAGCGGTATGAGACAACCCACGCCGTGCGATCTGTTTAGATCCAACGCCCCACAGAGCGCAATCCGCGCGAAGCGGTACCGCCCAATGAGATCATGCCGCGTGGCACCAGTTTGTTTAAAACAGAAAAATTGAAATCTGATTTAGATGCAGATTTGAAACCCTTGTAACTTTTGATCCACAAGTCCACAATTTGCAAACTTTATATCAATGGAATCAGTGGAACAAGCCCTAGCCAACCATGCAATTTGTTTAGTAAAAAGCCTCTGGTAAAATGTTTGTTTTTGCAGAAACATTTGTATGCTTGTTTAGGTTAGAAAAATTATTCCAAAATATTTTTAAGGATGAAATCTTTGCAAATTGGTTTGTTGTGAACCTACTGACCTTAGGAACCAACTTGTGATTTTAAAAATGCATTTTGAAAAGATTAGGATGGATTAATTGATTTATCCCATTTCTAGTCAAATAAAAATATTGATTTTGTTATGAAAATGATTTGGATCAAACCTAATGACCCTAAATACCAAGTTTTGAGAAACAACAACTTATTTGGTGAACAACATAAAGTTGTTGCTTTGATAAAAACATTTTCCACCACATAAAATAATGATTGGATTTGAAAAATGGTTTATAGATAAAACCCTTTTTCAAATGACTTTGCCACCTTAGACAAATGACCACTTTGAACCTTACAAAGTGTAGAGCCTAGTAGAGACCACCTTGGAAAATAAAACTATCTTTGGCATGCTTGCATGCATGACTTAGTTCCCATTATTTTATGTGTGTTAGATTGTTTGATTATTGGTTGGAATGCTAGTTGATATTGTGTTTGCTTGATTGGTTTGTAGTGAAGTTAGAAAAGTGTGAAACTAGCAAGATCAAGAAGTGAACCAACATTCCCTACCAAAAAGGCAAGTGACACTATCATCTAAAAGTCCTACTATTTTCATTATACTTAGTGGATTTTGAAACATGCATGAAAAGAATTTCTATACTTACGCTATGCTAAATCCTAATAGGAATCCCCTTATACATTCCTTAGTGGAAACAAGGTAGTTGTAAAATGCTAAGCCATGCTACATATTTTGAGAAGAGATACATGTTGAGATTTTATGAAGTTGAGAAAAGGACTTGTGTTTTTTATATAATAAAACAAGGACTCAATGAACCACCTGGGTGGACAAGGATACTTTGAGTTTTGATAAGGTGACAACAAAAGGAACCATGTCTATGGAAATCTCTTTGTGTTGTGCACCAAAAGAAAACCACCCAGGAACTTAGAGATTGAACATGTTTCTCCAATTGTGGCTTTCGTGTACAGCCACATGCTACTTATGGCTCTGGCTTAGTCAACTACATTGGGAAGACCCATGCATTGTCCCAGGTACTGAAAATGAGGGAACTCGAAACCCTACATGGGTGCCTGAAGACAAGCTAGCAATGGTGTATGGGAGGACCCTCTGGAAAGACTTCGTCACATTCTCAATCTGCCAGTACTCCATCTTGGCGAGTACCAATCCAGCGGCCACTGGTGGCAACAAGATGAGGGTGTGTCATGTGGGTAAAGTGTACAACTTCTGCAGAAGATAATAAAATATAAGTACTTAGCCGTGTCCCCGGTTATGGACAATACTGAGCAACTAAAGCTTGAAGCTATGGGAAATCTCGACATTCCAATTTCTAAAAGAAAAACTTTTAAGTGACAAAGACTTGATGCACTTGGGGGTACCAAGGAGCTCAAGAGATTTTGATAAAACTTGATGCACTTGGGGATTTACCAAGGAGCTCAAGAGATTTTTGACAAGGACATGAACACTTGGGAATTTACCAAGGAGTTCAAGGGATTTTGATAAAGAGATTTGACAAAAGATCAAAACCATTTTGAAAAGATAGGACAAATTATTGCTTCCTGCAAATGAGCCTTAAACCCTACTTAGCCAAATATGCATGTAATGATAGGATCCACTTATATTCTACATAGTAGTGAAACTTGCCAATACAATTCAAATGTATTGACCCTTGTGGCTGTAACTTGTAATGTTGCAGGTTTGATTGATATTAGTGAAGTTGATTGATTAGGATTACAAAGTCTACAACCAACATGTCTGCCTGTGGCACTTTGAAGATGAAGGACCCCATGCTTATAGATATTCTGCTGCAATGTAATGTAATAGCCAAAGAGCTATGTAAGATGTAATAAAATTATGTTATTCCTGGTTATAAAGTTATATTATGACCTTTGTTTCTTGATATTACATCGTAACTGTGGATGCTAGCTATTGATCCAGGGACTAGCATTGTAAACATAGGGATCTCTACCTTATTGAAGGTTGGGACCTCTTACAAGTGATGAAACCAAGGTTATTGAACTAGTAGGAGGAAGGGAACAACTCCAAGGTTTTGCTAGCAACATGGAATCCTGCACAACACAAACTCAAGACTTTGCCCCAACTTATAGTGAGGTTGTCAATCTCATTGGTTTGCTGAAAACAAAGGATTAAACGTATAGTGTGGAAGGTAATGGTTGCTTGTAGAGAGTAAATGGTAACAATAGAAGATGTATCAATGGTAAATATTGGACCGGGGTCCATAGTTCACTAGAGGTGTTCTCCTTAAGAAATATAACATAACATGCTAGGTGAACAAATTACAGCAGGGCAATTGACAGGACAGAGCAAGGCATAACAATGCAAATACTAGACATTCATGATCCTATGAGATTTGATTAGGAATTACAACAATATACATAGACCGCCATCCAACTTCATCTATGATTAGTAATCCACCTTCAGGTTATCATCCGAAGTCCCTCTAGTATTAAGTTGCAAGCAACGAATAACTGCTTTAAGCAATGTGCGTAAAGTAAAGAATACAATTGTTCCATGAACAAAAGATCATTGTTTTCTCCCTAGTGGCAACATCACATATACAACCTTAGAGATTTATGTCACTTCCCTAGATTCAATAGAGGCATGAACCTAGTATCGAGCATAAATACTCCCTCTTGGAGTCACTAGCATCTACTTGGACAAGATAGCTACTAGAAATGGAGATCATGCAAGATCTCAAACAATACATACATGATAGAATCAATAATCAATAAGACATGATAGAATCAATAATCAATCTGACACAGATATCTCAATATTCATCGGATCCCCGCAAACACAACATGTATGATTACAAATAGATGATCTTGATCATGAACGGAGCTCATAAGATCTAAACATGATAGCACAAAGGAGGAGAAACAACCATCTAGATACTGTATGGACCCATAGTCCAAGATGGACTACTCACGCAACATACCGGAGGCTGGCATGGTGATGAAGAAGGCCTCCGAGATGATCTCTCCCCTCTGGCAGGGTGCCGGGAAGAGCTTCAGATCCCCCGATCTAGGGACGATGGTGGCGGCGGCTACAGACTGTTTCATGGAGATGTTATCGGGTACTTAGGGTTTTGGTATTGGTTGGTTCTTACAGGCGAAGAGGCGAGGCAGGAGGACGGCCAAGGGGCCCACACCCCGCCCAGGCGCGGCCTAGGGTGAGCCCGTGCCTTGGGGGGGGGGTGGCCACCCTGTGGCTCCCCTCCGGTCATCCTTCGGTCTTTGTGTTCGTCTCAGTGAAATATTGACTTTGGCTTTTGTCCCGTACAATTCCAAGAATATTTCCTTACTAGCTTTTCTGAAACCAAAAACAGTCAACTAGCACCGTGACATCTTGTTAATAGGTTAGTTCTATAAAACGTATAAAAATACATCAAAGTGTAGACAAAGCAAAACAAAGCAAAGCAAAGTTGATACTAAACAAGCATGGAACATCAAACGTTATAAATACGTTTATGACGTATCAAGCATCCCCAAGCTTAAATCCTGCTCGTCCTCGAGTAGGTAAGTGATAAAAAGAATAATTTTTGAGGTGACATGCACGATCACAATCATGATCAAACTATTTGCAAGCATTGAAAGCTGGGATCAAAGTACTCTAAAAATGAGCATGAAAGATGAAGTTCTATCAATCAGACATAGCAACTATGTTGTAACATGAAAGGATACAAACAAAGATCATGAATAACAATGCATTGAAAGACGTTTGTTTCACATATAGAAAACATAGCATAGTGGCATTTAGCTTGTCCCTCATGGAGTAGCAAAACACAAATGCATAGGACACCTTCAAAGTTCATAAGGGAGACTAGATACAAATAGTACAAGAACAAGAAATATCAACATTATGAATCAATCAATAAGTTTTGGGACAATGCACATAGAACTAATAATGACAACTACGCTCTCTTAATTGGTGCCTAAGGATAGAAGGTGGAGACTCAACATAAAAGTAGAAGAAAGGCCCTTCAAAGGGAAGCAGGGATTTGAAGTTTCATAAAGAGCTTCCAAAAATTATGGTACTTGTTACCTTTTAGCTCTCATTTCCCTTATCATAAGCATCTTCAAGTGGTTAAGGTTAAAGTGAACAAAGTATGGAGTATATTCTTAACAAAGTATAAGTTGGCAATCTCATTTCCCTTGAGTACGAGGGCCATTCCTCATGCTACTCAACTTTAGTTACCGGTAATTTCTTGTCATAGTAAATACATGTGTATCATAGAGAACCTCCAACGGGGTACCCCTTGACCCCTTGCCCCATGATACAGGAGCTATCCCATATCAAAATGACAAGGCAACAGACAATGAGCATCTCAGCAATCTTCTTATTTACCATGGGAAAATGGTGCTTTTTTCTGTTCTTTCCTCTTTTTCTGTATCTCTTTTTTATAAGAAGAATGCTTCATAGATTGCCCACTATGGTTATACTGCAAGTTTCCACCATGATTACGCATGGCTTAGGCTAGCGGCCCAGGCGTTTCTCTAACACATATACATAACTCCATGGACTTACAAGCTCCCCTTTTATTTTACAGCACCGACATCCACAAACGAAAGAGCATGATATCAACTGGGTAGATATTTACAGGTGTTGAAAGCGTTCCCCGTGACAACACGGTTCTGCTAATTCCCAACTTATAAGTGCAAGCATATACAACATAGATGACACAATGGTTCAAGTTTATTAGGGGCAAGAAAAATGAAGTGTGCCATCAAGTTTGTGAGAGATTTAATCACTATTTTTTCACATAAAAAATGACTTTTTAATTGGAAGGTAGATAAAACAAGAATTTACTTGAAATGGTGTAACACACCATGCATAGGAATTTATAGTGGACACTTTGGAATAAATTGGTTTCTTGGGAGTTGTATGCATGAGTAGAGCTTACTCAATACAAGTGGAGGCTAGCAAAAGACTAGGAGCGACCAACTAAGAGAGCAATAATGGCCATAATCATGCAGAGCGACAAAACATTACCAACTAAGGCATAAAGTGGTATCACAAGTTAAAAACTAAATGATCATAGAGGCTAAGGTGACTGGTTCAGAGTCATAACATGGTGTGAGCATATGCCAAGTCATCCCAAACAAAGCATCAAAGAAGAATACCACTATATTATGCTTTTGTATGCTAAAACAACGCATGATTCCTTCAAGGCACCCTAAGAAATCTCAATTGTTTGGAACAACTCATGCTATAGCAATAATCACTAAGCATAAGGTCAAAAAAATATCTAGAATGACATCATAAAGTCCAAGCCACAGTCAAAGCAAGCTCACTTTTGTACCACTATAAGCATGAAACTTTCTACTCATTTCCAACACCAATCAACTTATTTGAAACATCACAGCGAAAACGGGGGTCCAACTACTTTATTCAAGAAAACTAAGCAAACTCAAACCAAAAAAAAAACTGTGCATGAAACAATAAAAACGAAGTGTCTAGAAAGAGAACTGATATTTTTATTGATGAAGATGGGGATGCCTTGGGCATCCCCAAGAAAGGACGCTTGTACCTCTTGAATATTTCTTGGGGTGACACGGGGTGACATCCCCAAGCTTGAGCTTTTGTCCATTCTTCATCTCATTACATCATTCTTCCCCTACACTTGAAAATTTCCTTCATACAAAACTTCACACAATATTCATTAGCAACATTAGTGCATTCAAAAGTAATAAACCTTTTGGGTTTAGTTCAGAACAGCAAAATTTTCATTAAGAACACAACCTACTGAAGAAATTCCTTTAAAAATCTCAATTTACCAAAAAGAACTCGAAAAGAAATCGATAAGAAGCAAATGCAAATAATAGCAGAAATGTATCAAAACAGACCAGCATGTGAAAATCGATTTTTTAGAAAACGTTCTGTTGCTCCAATAAAAAAGTGTTGAACTAACGAAAATTAGCTAACAACCTGAGGGATTTACTCAGAAAATTACGACTCAATCCGACATGCAGAGATTTTTCACAAATTTTTACAATGAAGCATAAAAATCTTATTCGGGATAGCAACTTCCCCAAATCTTATTTCACTCTCATTAGAGGTTATTCTTGGCACAAAAATAAAATAAAAAGGATAAGGAGAGGTTATTACAGAAGTAATAACTTCCAAGACACAAGAAAACTATTGGGTTATCTCCCAAGGAGTACTTTTCTTTAACGCCTTTAAGTTACACACAAAAAACAAGAATCAAGTATTTTCAAATAAAAAAGCATTAAGATCAATACTCAAAATTTCTTCCACTAGGAAAGGTATCTCATCCAAATGAGTTGTAGAGGATCCTCTCTCAATACTCTTGGGTTTATTACTTTCTTCAAACAAATTTTTAGGAACAATCCATCAAAATTCTTTCTAAGGCTTCATGCATTCCTACCCGTTTAAAAGGTATGGGTATTTTAATTTTCTCTCCATTGGGTTTCGTTTTATCCAACTTTTCTAATGTACCCATAACATCTACACATGCGCCTAGCATATTAAAACGATCAAAGACCTTTTTAGCTTCCTTAGCAACATCATTGAACTCCTTTAGCAAAGTTTCCAGAATAAAATCTCTTTTTTAGCGTCCTCAATATCTTTAATTTTAAGAAACATTACTTGCATCATGGGGTTAAGGTTAACAAACCTAGCCTCCAACATGTGAATTAAAGAAGCCGCATGTTAGACCCCTCCTTTATAAAGGAAAGGATCCCTGTGATTGCAATGCTAGTCCCTGGATCAATGCTAGCATCCACAGTTTAAGATGAAGTACACAAATACAAAGGTCGTTTATTACATTCATTCCAGAGATAAAACATAGTCTTTTACAACTCAGGGCCAAAGGCCTAATACAAGAGTTTATGGAATAAGTAAATAAACATAAGTCTTCATCTTCATGTGCCACAGGCAAGCATGTTGAGTGTAGACTCATGACTCCTATTCATCATCGGAGTAACCTGCAACATCACAAGTTACAGCCACTGAGGGTCAATACTTTGGAATAGTATTGGAAAGTGATACCTTAGTATATTTTAAGTGGACTAGAATACTATATGCATTTTTGGCTAAGTGTAGCTTGGCTTGCTTTGCTTGAAAATAGGTTTTTCCTATTAGTTGAAAACACTAAGTTCTTCTTTGTCAAAATCATTCCCAAGGAGCCACCAATAGACATTGAGGTCCTTCACCCTTGTTCACCCACCAATTTTTATTTAGAAGTTGGAGTGATGAGATTCTTGTAGCTTCCATGTCTTGATGCTCAAAAGTGTCCATTTCCTTGGACTAGGCTAAGTACTTAGGTTTTCCATCTGCAGAGGTTGTGCACTTTCCCCACCAGACTTGGTTTCCCAAGACAGGACCTTTCAGAAGCTTTTCCTTAGTCAAATGGACGCGTTCCAACCTATCATCCCATCTACCACCAACTGTCCAAAAGACTAAGTTCTAGCAACCTATATGATCAAGGCAGAGCCCATATTGCCAAGTGGTTGCACTGTAAGCTTTCTCAACACTTGGCCTCCAAATCCCTTTGTTCCTGGGTGGCATACCACAAGTGAGATACACAACCCAAGTCCATGGCCTTGTGTAACCACTCAACGTAACCCAATCATTCCATTCCACCTAGGAGGTTCATTTGACTTAGTTGTTTTATTAAGAAAACATAAGTCTCTTGACTTAGAATATTTTTATCATAAACCATATAGATGTTCACCACCCTTGTTTGCTAAGTAGCTAGACTAAGAAGAATATGATAACCTAACTTAGGATAATTTCCCTATCAATTCTACTATTCCATTCTACTTAGGATTTCTCATCTTAGCACTAGGCAAAATATCATGCAATACTTTAGCAAAATATCTAATGCTAGCACAAAACATAGGACAGAAATATTGATGAAAATATCACTTGCCTTGGTAGTGGGGAGAGTAGCACTCTTCACAATCACAATCACTAGCAAAATCTACACAAGAAATAATAGCATACAATTACACACAAATATATACAACCAAAAATAATATGAATGCATGCATGCAAGAATCTACTAGGTGGTGATTTTTGAAAATTCTACCAAGTATGCTCATGAGTACAGAAACTTAACATAACACAAAATTTGCCAACTAAACTTATTTGGCATCCATATAATTTACTAAAATAATTTATACTTAAAATGACCTTAAAAATGTTCTATAAATAAAATCATTTTTAACTGTTACTATATGCCAAATAAATTGGATATTCTGAAAGGCCTTGTTTCACTGAATCCAACGGTATAAAGTTTGCAAAAATCTAACGTGGCATTCAAAAGTTATAAGCATTTGAATTTGGATCAAATTTCTGATTTTAAATCTATTTTAGATCTAACCCTAGCCACGCGTCGCGCTGTGATTGGCGCGTACCGCTTCGGTTGGATCGCGCTCTGCGGACCACAGGATCTAAGTGGGATCTGGCGGCTCAGATGCGCGCTTACCCCTTCGTTTACAATCTATCCTAGCCCTACGATCTGGATCCAACAGACACAACCATCAAGCCAAAAACTGGCGGCGCTAGCGGCGTTGACTGGCGGCGGCGCGTCTGACTACGGTGGCGCCGGCGTTCTAGGTCGCTCGGGGAGGGAAGGGTGTGCTTACCAGAACCGCAAGGTCGAGGTGAAGCTCAACGTGGAGGTGGCTTGGCAAGGGGCGCACGGGGTCGTCGGGGATTCCTCGCCGGAGTTCGCGAATGCGTCTGATGCGGCTGCTGTCAACGTTGGCGAGGTTCTGCGTCGCGCTAATTCAAAAAGGGGGCACCATTAGACGCGTAAGACGATGGGGATCCTAATCGTACCAGTCAGAGGGCAAGGGGCGGCTGGTACTTACGGGGAGAGGTCACCGGAGTTCGTGTAGAAGGCGGCGGCGCTCGGTCGAAGTCGTTGCCGAGGCTACAGATCATGCGAGAACAAACAAGGCGTGTCAGTGGATGCGCAAGAAGTTGCTGAGCGTGATAGCATGAGTCAGGGACAGAGGGGAACACAGTGCTCACCGGAATTCGTCGGCACGGTCGTCGGAACAGCGGAGGCGTCGAGCAAGTTGCGAGCAGCCTGGGGGCGTGAAGGGGGAATTGCTTGAGGGGAAATGGTCGCGAGAGAGAGGGGATTATATAGCAAGAGGCTCGACAAGAAACGCCCAGTGATTCAATGCCATTTACCTCGCGGAATCAAAGCAGCAACGGGCAGCGACGGAGTTCGTGCGCGAGATTTTGGGGAAGACGACGATGGCATGGACGGGGCCCGCTGGTCAGTGAAGTAATCGAAGGGAGCGTGGGGTCTGGCTGTCAGCGACCAAGTGCGTGTGCTCGCGCTGAGAGAGAAAAAGAAAATCCCCGGGTGGGCTTGCTGGGCTCGGTTCGTTGCTGGGCCAGAAACCTGGCGCATGTCCCTTTTCTTTTGTTTGCTTCTTTTCTTTTTCTATTTCTATTTTCTGGAATGATTTTTGATATGAATTCAAATCTTTTTGAATTCAAACAAAAATGAGGATCTTTGCAAGGTTCTGTGGTTTCAAATACAGTCATTTAACCAAGTGTTTATCTTGTAAAGGCCTGATCAAGCCTGGGTTTAAAACAAATAGGGACTTGTCTCTAGTTTGTGAATGATTTGAAATAGGATTTAGAAAATTCTATTAAATTGAAAACTTGGGTTAAAATGTTACACTTAATCTTTCCAACAATGGAGGCAAGCAAACAGTTACTTAAACATTCAAATTTCAAAGGGTGATGGCCATTTGGGGTAAATTTGCACACATGAAATCATAGCCCAAACTTCTGTCTCTAAATGATTTTGAGAAAAACCCTAAATGGATGAATGATGCAAGAATGCTATGAATGAGTTTTGGAATATGAATTTAGGGATGTTACAAATCTAACCCCCTTAAGATGAATCTCGCCCTCGAGATTCGGTTTGGTTAGCAAATAGGTGAGGGTGGTCTTTCCGAAGATCATCTTCTCTTTCCCATGTTGCTTCCTCTTCGGAGTGATGGTTCCATTGCACTTTACAAAACTTGATAGTCTTGGTCCTGGTAACTCTTTCCGCGGTCTCTAGAATCTTGACAGGCTTTTCCTCATAGGTGAGATCACTTTCTAGTTGAACTTCTTCCAAAGGTATGGTATCCTTCAAAGAAGACTCTTCCATTTCTGGGTGACATTTCTTAAGCTGACTTACATGGAACACATTATGGACAGCTGACAGAGATTCTGGCAATTCAATTTCATAGGCACCTTCTCCTTTGCGACTTAGAATCTTGAATGGCCCAACATATCTTGGTGCCAACTTTCCTTTGACTCCAAATCTTTTCACTCCTCGAAGTGGCGATACTCTAAGATAAGCTCTATCCCCAACTTCGTAGGTGACTTCTCTACGCTTAGAATCCGCGTAGCTTTTCTGTCGGGATTGTGCTACCTTCAATCTGTCTTTAACCAATTTGACTTTCTCTTCGGCGTCTTTGATGAGATCAGGTCCAAATAAGCTTCTTTCTCCCACACCATTCCATAACAATGGGGTGGTACATTTCCTTCCGTAGAGTAACTCAAACTGTGCCATTCCAATACTAGATTGATGACTGTTATTGTAAGAGAACTCCGCGTACGGCAAACTTTCGTCCCAACTTGCTCCATAGTCTAAAGCACAGTCTCTTAACATGTCTTCAAGAATTTGGTTGGTCCTTTCTGTTTGTCCATCAGTTTGAGGATGAAAAGCAGTGCTGAATTCTAATCTCGTTCCTAAGGATTCATGAAGCTGTCTCCAAAAGTGAGAAGTGAATTGAGTTCCTCTATCTGATACAATACTCTTTGGCACACCGTAAAGGCATAAAATTCTGCTCATGTAAATTTTTGCTAACTTGGCACTTGTATAGGTTGTCTTCACGGGTATAAAATGAGCCACTTTAGTTAGGCGATCCACTACTACCCATATGGAATCATACCCTGACCTGGTCCTTGGTAATCCGGTAATGAAATCCATACCAATATTTTCCCACTTCCATTCAGGAATAGGCAGTGGTTGAAGCAAACCCGCTGGTTTCTGGTGCTCCGCTTTGACTCTGCTGCACACATCACACAAAGCAATATGTTCGGCGATGTCTCTTTTGAGATTGTTCCACCAAAACCTTTCCTTCATGTCCATGTACATCTTGGTATTTCCCGGGTGAATAGAATACGGAGAGTTGTGTCCTTCTTGTAAGATCAGTTTCCGCAACTCTGGGTCTCGTGGAACACATATACGTTTTCCGTGCCATAAGGTACCCTGTTCGTCAACATGGAAACTCTTAGCCTTCCCTAGACTAATATTTTCCTTAATCTTTTCAATTTCCTCATCAGTCTTCTGAACTTCTCGGATTTTGTCCAATAGAGTGGGTTGAACATCTAAGGACATGAGATATCCTTCGGGTACAATCTCCAATCTGAGTTCTTTGAATTGCTTACACAAATCATCTGGCAATTCCACTTTTGTAAGGCCATTTACAAACGTTTTACGACTTAGAGCATCTGCTACTACATTCGCTTTACCGGGGTGGTATTGCAAACTTAAGTCATAATCCTTGATAAGTTCTAGCCATCTTCTTTGTCTCATGTTGATTTCCTTCTGGGTGAAGATATACTTCAAGCTTTTATGATCGGTGAACACTTCACAACGCTTTCCCAAAAGGTAATGTCTCCATGTTTTGAGTGCATGGACGACAGAGGCTAACTCCAAATCATGAGTAGGATAGTTTACTTCATGAGTTTTGAGTTGTCTCGAGGCATAGGCTACGACTTTACCATCTTGCATAAGTACGGCACCCAAACCTTGATGAGACGCATCACAATATACTTGGAAATCCTTTTCTAAATCTGGCAGACATAGAACTGGCGCTGTCACAAGTCTCTTCTTCAACTCTTGGAAACTGACTTCGCAACCTTCAGTCCAAGCAAACTTCTTGTACTTCTTTAGCAATTCTGTCATTGGCTTAGCAACCTTCGAGAAATTTTCAATGAACCTTCTGTAGTAACCTGCTAAGCCGAGGAAACTACGAACTTCTTTAACATTCTTGGGTGATTCCCATTCTGTCACAGCTGAAACATTTGCAGGATCAACTGCCACACCATCTTTTGTCATCACATGACCAAGAAAGCCAACTTTCTCTAACCAAAATTCACACTTACTGAATTTGGCATACAGTTTATGTTCCCTCAGTTTCTCAAGTATCAAGCGTAAGTGTCTTTCATGTTCTTCTTTGCTCTTGGAGTAGACCAAGATATCATCGATGAAAACGACAACGAACTTGTCAAGAAATTCCATGAACACCTTGTTCATCATATTCATGAAGTATGCTGGAGCGTTGGTTAATCCAAAAGGCATCACAGTATACTCATATAATCCATACCTTGTAGTGAATGCTGTTTTTGGTATGTCTTGTTCTCTTATCTTGAGTTGAAAATAACCTGACCGGAGATCAATCTTTGAGAATACACATGCTCCTTCTAGCTGATCAAATAAGTCGTTGATTCTTGGCAAAGGATATTTGTTCTTGATGGTAACCTCGTTGAGAGAACGGTAGTCAATACATAACCTTTGTGTTCTATCCTTCTTCTCTACGAACAACACTGGGGCTCCCCAAGATGAAGAACTTGGTTGAATAAATCCTTTCTGTAACTGTTCTCCTAACTGTTTCTTGAGCTCTTTCAATTCATCAACTGACATTTTGTACGGTCTCTTAGCTATTGGTCCTGATCCTAGCACCAAATCTATCAGAAACTCCACATCTCTATCCGGTTGCATACCTGGTATCTCCTCTGGAAACACATCCGGATATTCACATACTATTGGTACATTGTCCATGCTAACCCCCTTAAGAGAATTCAGTTTACTTCCTTTGGATTCAAAGTTTGACTTAAATTTTATTCTTTTTCCTTCGGGGGTTGTGAGTGTAACTGAACGGTTGGCACAATCTAATACTCCTCCATACTCAGCCATCCAATCCATTCCCAAAATCACATCCAGTCCTTGGGAATCCAGAATTATTAGGTTCACTGGAAACTTATATTTTCCAAACTCTATGACTAAGTCATGACATCCTGAGTTTACTATCATTTCTCCCCCTGGAGAACTTACTCTTATAGGACACCCAATGGTTTCTACTGGTAGTTCATTTCTTTCAACAAATGTTTTTGATATGAATGAATGAGATGCACCGGTATCAAAGAGTACAAATGCCGAAATTGAATTGAGTCTGAACTTACCAGCCACGGCATCAGGCTCCTCATAGACCTCCTCCACATTGATGTGTGTCCTTTCTGAAAAGGATTTGGCTTGTTAGGTCCTTCAACTTTCTTCTCAGGGCATTCATTAGCATAATGTCCCAGCTTTTTGCATTTGAAGCACTCAACCTGACTAATGTCCTTTTTAGGAGGTTGGCCTCCACTTCCACTACCATTTCCACCATAGTGGTTCTTATGTCCACCCTTGTGGTTCTTGTACTTATCCTTGTCATGACTGCGGTGATGCTTGTTGTCATGACGGTTGTGGTTGTGCTTGCTGAATTTCCCATGTTTATGGGATCCTGAGCTGCCATTGTCATCATAGTGAGATCGTTTGTGAGACGATCCCGAGTTGTGCTTGTCAGAGTGTTTCCTCTTTCTACTCTCGACTTGCTTCATTTTACTCTCCAAAATAGCAGCCTTGTCACACAAAGACTGATAAGTTGGAACATATGCCACAGACAATTGAAGATTCAGCTCATCATTTAAGCCTTCCAGAAACTTTTCCTTTCTTTTTGCATCTGTGTCCACCTCATCTGGTGCATAGCGCGCCAGATTGTTGAACTCTTCTATATATTCTGCCACGCTGCGGTGGCGCTGTTTTAGGTTGTGGAACTCCTTCTTTTTCAGACTCATTATCCCTGAGGAGATATGAGCCGTGCGAAAACCATCTTCAAATATAGCCCAAGTCACCTCATCAATAGGAGTGGTGATTTGGAAGTTGTCCCACCATGTGGCGGCTGGTCCTTCCAACAGATGAGCTGCGAACCTGACTTTTTCAGCATCCGTGCAGCCCACGGTCACTAGGTCTTTGTTCACAGAACGTAGCCAGTCATTGGCTACCATGGGATCAGTTGTTCCCGAAAACTTTGCTGGCCTCAAACGCAGAAATCTGGTGAGCATATCAAAACCCGGAGGGTTGTTGTTGTTGTTGTTGTTGTTGTTGTTGTTATTGTTGTTGTTGGGGTTGTTGTTGTTGTTATTCTGGTTCTGGATGAATGTTGTAATCATTTGCATAAGCTGTGTTTGCGCATTCATCATTTGTTGCATTTCCGGGGTGATGTTGTTGGGGTTGGGGTTTGCGCGACGGGGAGGCATCTGTGGTTTGTTCAAATAGATAAGAATGAGATACCCATAGATGTTTTATGCACAATACAACATAAGCAAACACATAACAAGCAACATAAGAATAAAGGTTCAACAACCACATAATAAGCTCATGAAGTAAAACACACAAGTGGCAAGCCATCCACATGTCGGATGGTCCAATAACAAGTATGAATAAGAAAGGTAAACGAGTAGTCAAGTCTACTCATCAGCGTCAATCTCCTCCTCGACGAAGGTAAGACCTGCGTTCTCCATCGCGGTCTTTTTCTCCTCAATCGTAGTGGTCAAGGAATCGACCTTGGCCTTGAGAGCCCTCTTCTGGGAGCGAAGCCTCTCAATAACCATCTGCTGCTGCTCAAGCTCGAAGTCCTTGGACTTCAGTTCCTCGGTCATGTCCCGGATCTTCTTGTTCCTATCCTGGACGCGTTTCTCCTGACTCTTGAACTTGCGGTCCTGGGCTTCGAACTTTGTCTCCATTTCCTTGATCATCTCATCCTGCTGCGCAAAAAGCTTGTCCTTCTCGTGAAGCTGCACCTGAAGCTCGTCATTACCTAGCATGACATTCGTCCTGTCCGTATCTACGTGCCTGAGAAGAGTCTCTAAGTCCTAAAGATAAAGACGTATTGGCTCCGCAGTGCTCCTCGAGTCGTCGTCAAAGTCGATGGACTCTCCATCAACATCACGTCTTCCAAAGACGTGGAAGTGAGTGCCCCTAACCTTACGGGAGTGACGGCCTAACAGTCGTCCTATCAGATCCTGCATGACTACCTCCATGCCTCTCTCCCTGTCGTCGTGCATCAGCTTGAAGACGATGGCCTCCGTAGTGGGCTCAGTCTGGCGTCCAGGCTGGTTCACCTTGAAGCCCCAGAGGTCCTTCCTCTCGAACTTGGTGAGTGGGTACACCGTGATAGTAGGAAGAGGGAGATCAAGCAGAGTGGTAAGCTCAATGATACGGGAACCAAAACGAGTAACCCGAAACTCCTCAACGGTGCTGATGGCAATAGGCATCTATTTATAAGATTGAAAAAGTTAGAACAATGCAATTCAAGGTAAATCAAGACAAACATTCATACATATCCATGAAACATAATTGTCACACAAGACATGCATACATAAGTCCATTACATCATTCAAGGTCCATACTTATTTAAAATATCTTTTGGAAATAAGGTGATAAGTGGTGGTCCAACTAACGAAGTGTTCTTACAATCCAATCTCACGGGATCTATTATTAAACACAATGTTCCTAGAGGCAATCCACCAATCTTGCTCTCTTGACTCTATCACCAAGTCTATAACATCTCCCCTTATCTCTTGGTTGGTGTCTTCCAACTCTTGAGTAAGCTCCTTCTCTTTCTCTAAGTCCTTTTGGAGGTTGAGCATTCTGCACTTGACTCTAGCACTTAGTTCTTTGATAGTCCTCCAAGCTGCATCCCTGGCTGACTCAAAGAATGTGGTGTGCATTGTAGTGTTGGTGTACATGCAGTATCCTCTTTCTTTGTGGTTGTCTTCCTTGTTTTTGTACAAGTGAAGTTGCACCCACCAATACTCCACTCCTTCATCCATCACTGGAAAGCCCTTGTACACGGCTTCACCATGTGCATCCATTGCCCCCATGAGGTCCTTGAGAATGTTGGGAAACTCAGTTTCACACTCCAAGGTCATGGTCATGAGTGGTCCCTTCTTCACGGCTTCGTTGATGGAGTTCATCTACAATGGAAGTTGAAAGAGATTAGAAAAGTTTTACGAGAAGAATAGACAAGTGTAGAAGTAGTTGAAAACTTTTTCCTTAGTGGTTTTCCAATCCTAGGGTCATAATCCTACAGGCAACACAGTGCTCTGATACCATCTGTTAGACCCCTCCTTTATAAAGGAAAGGATCCCTGTGATTGCAATGCTAGTCCCTGGATCAATGCTAGCATCCACAGTTTAAGATGAAGTACACAGATACAAAGGTCGTTTATTACATTCATTCCAGAGATAAAACATAGTCTTTTACAACTCAGGGCCAAAGGCCTAATACAAGAGTTTATGGAATAAGTAAATAAACATAAGTCTTCATCTTCATGTGCCACAGGCAAGCATGTTGAGTGTAGACTCATGACTCCTATTCATCATCGGAGTAACCTGCAACATCACAAGTTACAGCCACAGAGGGTTAATACTTTGGAATAGTATTGGCAAGTGATACCTTAGTATATTTTAAGTGGACTAGAATACTATATGCATTTTTGGCTAAGTGTAGCTTGGCTTGCTTTGCTTGAAAATAGGTTTTTCCTATTAGTTGAAAACACTAAGTTCTTCTTTGTCAAAATCATTCCCAAGGAGCCACCAATAGACATTGAGGTCCTTCACCCTTGTTCACCCACCAATTTTTATTTAGAAGTTGGAGTGATGAGATTCTTGTAGCTTCCATGTCTTGATGCTCAAAAGTGTCCACTTCCTTGGACTAGGCTAAGTACTTAGGTTTTCCATCTGCAGAGGTTGTGCACTTTCCCCACCAGACTTGGTTTCCCAGGACAGGACCTTTCAGAAGCTTTTCCTTAGTCAAATGGACGCGTTCCAACCTATCATCCCATCTACCACCAACTGTCCAAAAGACTAAGTTCTAGCAACCTATATGATCAAGGCAGAGCCCATATTGCCAAGTGGTTGCACTGTAAGCTTTCTCAACACCTGGCCTCCAAATCCCTTTGTGCCTGGGTGGCATACCACAAGTGAGATACACAACCCAAGTCCATGGCCTTGTGTAACCACTCAACATAACCCAATCATTCCATTCCACCCAGGAGGTTCATTTGACTTAGTTGTTTTATTAAGAAAACATAAGTCTCTTGACTTAGAATATTTTTATCATAAACCATATAGATGATCACCACCCTTGTTTCCTAAGTAGCTAGACTAAGCAGAATATGATAACCTAACTTAGGATAATTTCCCTATCAATTCAACTATTCCATTCTACTTAGGATTTCTCATCTTAGCACTAGGCAAAATATCATGCAATACTTTAGCAAAATATCTAATGCTAGTACAAAACATAGGACAGAAATATTGATGAAAATATCACTTGCCTTGGTAGTGGGGAGAGTAGCACTCTTCACAATCACAATCACTAGCAAAATCTACACAAGAAATAATAGCATACAATTACACACAAATATATACAACCAAAAATAATATGAATGCATGCATGCAAGAATCTACTAAGTGGTGATTTTTGAAAATTCTACCAAGTATGCTCATGAGTACAGAAACTTAACATAACACAAAATTTCCCAACTAAACTTATTTGGCATCCATATAATTTACTAAAATAATTTATACTTAAAATGACCTTAAAACATGTTCTACAAATAAAATCATTTTTAACTGTTACTATATGCCAAATAAATTGGATATTCTGAAAGGCCTTGTTTCACTAAATCCAACGGTATAAAGTTTGCAAAAATCTAACGTGGCATTCAAAAGTTATAAGCATTTGAATTTGGATCAAATTTCTGATTTTAAATCTATTTTAGATCTAACCCTAGCCACGCGTCGCGCTGTGATTGGCGCGTACCGCTTCGGTTGGATCGCGCTCTGCGGACCACAGGATCTAAGTGGGATCTGGCGGCTCAGATGCGCGCTTACCCCTTCGTTTACAATCTATCCTAGCCCTACGATCTGGATCCAACGGACACAACCATCAAGCCAAAAACTGGCGGCGCTAGCGGCGTTGACTGGCGGCGGCGCGTCTGACTACGGTGGCGCTGGCGTTCTAGGTCGCTCGGTGAGGGAAGGGTGTGATTACCAGAACCGCAAGGTCGAGGCGAAGCTCAACGTGGAGGTGGCTTGGCAAGGGGCGCACGGGGTCGTCGGGGATTTCTCGCCGGAGTTCGCGAATGCGTCTGATGCGGCTGCTTCAACGTTGGCGAGGTTCTGCGTCGCGCTAAGTCAAAAAGGGGGCACCATTAGACGCGTAAGACGATGGGGATCCTAATCATACCAGTCAGAGGGCAAGGGGTGGCTGGTACTTACGGGGAGAGGTCACCGGAGTTCGTGTAGAAGGCGGCGGCGCTCGGTCGAAGTCGTTGCCGAGGCTACAGATCATGCGAGAACAAACAAGGCGTGTCAGTGGATGCGCAAGAAGTTTCTGAGCGTGATAGCATGAGTCAGGGACAGAGGGGAACACAGTGCTCACCGGAATTCGTCGGCGCGGTCGTCGGAACAGCGGCGGCGTCGAGCAAGTTGCGAGCAGCCTAGGGGCGTGAAGGGGGAATTGGTTGAGGGGAAATGGTCGCGAGAGAGAGGGGATTATATAGCCAGAGGCTCGACAAGAAACGCCCAGTGATTCAATGCCATTTACCTCGCGGAATCAAAGCAGCAACGGGCAGCGGCGGAGTTCGTGCGCGAGATTTTGGGGAAGACAACGATGGCGTGGACGGGGCCCGCTGGTCAGTGAAGTAATCGAAGGGAGCGTGGGGTCTGGCTGTCAGCGACCAAGTGCGTGTGCTCGCGCGTGAGAGAGAAAAAGAAAATCCCCGGGTGGGCTTGCTGGGCTCGGTTCGTTGCTGGGCCAGAAACCTGGCGCCTGGCCCTTTTCTTTTGTTTGCTTCTTTTCTTTTTCTATTTCTATTTTCTGGAATGATTTTTGATATGAATTCAAATCTTTTTGAATTCAAACAAAAATGAGGATCTTTGCAAGGTTCTGTGGTTTCAAATACAGTCATTTAACCAAGTGTTTATCTTGTAAAGGCCTGATCAAGCCTGGGTTTAAAACAAATAGGGACTTGTCTCTAGTTTGTGAATGATTTGAAATAGGATTTAGAAAATTCTATTAAATTGAAAACTTGGGTTAAAATGTTACACTTAATCTTTCCAACAATGGAGGCAAGCAAACAGGTACTTAAACATTCAAATTTCAAAGGGTGATGGCCATTTGGGGTAAATTTGCACACATGAAATCATAGCCCAAACTTCTGTCTCTAAATGATTTTGAGAAAAACCCTAAATGGATGAATGATGCAAGAATGCTATGAATGAGTTTTGGAATATGAATTTAGGGATGTTACACCGCAACAATTGCATAATTAGGAGCTAGTTCTGCTAAGGATCTTTCATCAACATCCTCATGTTTGCTAACATGATTAAAGAATTCTTCAATATTTTAATTCCCAATTATAGAGCCACTACCTATTGAAATGTCTTTCAAGGTGAACTTAGGGATCAACATGGTGAGCTGGATCAAGGTGACAACTATAGGAAGAACTAATTTTTTTGTGTGTTTTTGATAAGAAAAAGCAAAACAAAGGAGACTATTTTTTTTGCAATTTTTGATAAAAGGAAGCAAGCAAAACAAAGCAAAATAAACTAACCAAAACAAAAACAAAGTAAAGAGAGTGGTTGTGAAAGACTCCCCTTGTGAAGCTGTCCTTACTCCCCGACAACGGCATCAGAAAAAGTCTTGATGAGCTCAGATCACTATAGAGCTTCGTTGGGATACCCCAAGAGGAAGGTATGATGAGCACAACAATAAGTTCTCCCTCAGTGATGAAACCAAGGTTATCGAACCAGTAGGAGAAAGGAAACAACTCCAAGGTGTTGCTAGCAACTTGGAATCCTGCACAACACAAACTCAAGACTTTGCCCCAACTTACAGTGAGGTTGTCAATCTCACTGCTTTGCTGAAAACAAATGATTAAACGTATAGTGTGGAAGGTAATGGTTACTTGTAGAGAGTAAATGGTAACAATAGAAAATGTATCAATGGTAAAGATTGGACCAGGGTCCACAATTCACTAGAGTTGTTCTCCTTAAGAAAGATAACATAACATGCTGGGTGAACAAATTACAGTGGGGCAATTGACATGACATAGGAAGGCATAACAATGCAAATACTAGACATTCAAAATCCTATGAGATTTGATTGGGAATTACAACAATATACATAGACCGCCATCCAACTGCATCTATGACTAGTAATCCACCTTCAGGTTATCATCCGAACCCCCTCTAGTATTAAGTTGCAAGCAACGGATAACTGCTTTAAGCAATGTGTGTAAAGTAAACAATGCAATTTTTCCATGAACAAAAGATCGTTGTTTTCTCCCTAGTGGCAACAACACATCTACAACCTTAGAGATTTCTGTCACTTCCCCAGATTCAATAGAGGCATGAACCCACTACCGAGCATAAATACTCCCTCTTGGAGTCACTAGCATCTACTTGGCCAAGTTAGCTACTAGAAACAGAGAGCATGCAAGATCTCAAACAACACATACATGATAGAATCAATAATCAATAAGACATGATAGAATCAATAATCAATCTGACATAGCAATGTCAATATCCATTGGATCCCTGCAAACACAATATGTATGATTACAAATATATGGTCTTGATCATGAACGGAGCTCACAAGATCTAAACATGATAGCACAAAGGAGGAGAAACAACCGTCTAGATACTGTATGGACCCATAGTCCAAGATGGACAACTCACGCATCATAGCGGAGGCTGGCATGGTGATGAAGAAGGCCTCTAGGATGATCTCTCCCCTCCGGCAGGGTGCCGGAAAGAGCTTCCGATCCCCCGATCTAGGGACGATGGTGGCGGCGGCTATAGACTATTTCGTGGAAATGTGATCAGGTACTTATCATCTACTTGGCCATGTTAGCTACTAGAAACGAAGAGCATGCAAAATCTCAAACAACACAGACATGATAGAATCAATAATCAATAAGACATGATAGAATCAATAATCAAACTGGCATAGCAATCTCAATATCCATTGGATCCCCGCAAACACAACATGTATGATTACAAATAGATGGTCTTGATCATGAATGGAGCTCACAAGATCTAAACATGATAGCACAATGGAGGAGAAACAACCATCCAGACACTGTATGGACCCATAGTCCAAGATGGCTACTCATGCATCATAGCGGAGTCTGGCATGGTGATGAAGAAGGCCTCCGGGACGATCTCTCCCCTCCGGTAGGGTGCCGGGAAGAGCTTCAGATCCCCTGATCTAGGGATGATGGTGGCGGCGGCTATGGACTATTTCGTGGAGATGTGATCAGGTACTTAGGGTTTTGGTATCGGGGGTTCTTATAGGCGAAGAGGTGATGGCGCCTGGGAGCGCTTAATTGGGAAACCCCAAGAGTAAGGTGTGATGCAGCACATCAGCAAGTCTTCCCTCAGTAAGAAACTGAGGTTATCGAACCAGTAGGACGAAGGAAATGTCTCAAAGGTGTTGCAAGCAACATGTAAACCTGCACAACACAAAATCAAGACTTTTCCCCAACTAACAGTGAGGTTGTCAATCTCACCGGTTGCTGTAACAAAGGATTAACTATATGGTGTGGAAGGTGATGATGGTTTGCAGCAAGTAAACAATAAAAGTGGAAGATGTATCAATGCTAAAGATTGGACTGGGGTCCATATTTCACTAGAGGTGTTCTCCTTAGATAAACAAACAAGGCATGCTGGGTAAACAAATTACAGCAGGGCAATTGACAGGACTGAGCAAGGCATAACAATGCAATACTAGACATAAAGATCCTATGAGATTCGATTGGGCAATACAACAATATACACAGACCGCCATCCAACTGCATCTATGACTAGAAGTCCACCTTCAGGTTATCATCCGAACCCCCTCCAGTATTAAGTTGCAAGCAACAGACACCTGCTTTAAGCAAAGTGTGTAAGGTAAGCAATCCAGTTGTTCCATGAACAAGAGACCGTTGTTTTCTCCCTAGTGGCAACATCACATATACAACCGTAGAGATTTCTGTCACTTCCCTTGATTAAGTAGAGGCATGAACCCACTATCGAGCATAAATACCCCCTCTTGGAGTCACTAGAAATTACTTGGCCAAGATAGCTACTAACAACGGGGAGAATGCAAGATCACAAACAACACAGACATAATAGAATCAATAAGACAAAACCATTAATCAATCTGGCATAGTAAACTGAATATCCATTGGATACCTGCAAATACAACATGCATGATTACAAATAGATGAGATCTTGATCGTGACGGAGCTCACAAGATCTAGACATGAAAGCACAAAGGAGGAGATACAACCATCTAGCTACTACATGGACCCATAGTCCAAGGTGGAACTACTCACGCTTCATACCGGAGGCTGGCATGATGAAGAAGAAGGCCTCCAGGATGATATCCCCTCTGGTAGGGTGCCGGGAAGAGCTTCAGATCCCCCCGATCTAGGGACGATGGTGGTGGCGGCTACAATTTCATGGAATATTTATCGGGTGCTTAGGGTTTTGGCATCGGGGGCTTCTTATAGGCGAAGAGGCGAGGAAGGGGGTCCACCAGGGTGGCGGCACCTCCCAGGCGCGGCTAGCCCTAGCCCACGCCGCCAGGGTGTGTGGCCCCCTGGTGCCTCCCCTCCGTCTCGTACTCTTGCTCTGTGTTCCCCACGGTGAAATTTTGACTTTGGCTTTTGTCCCGTCCAATTCCGAGAATATTGATTTTCTACCTTTCTAGAACCAAAAATAGAAGAAAACAGACAACTGACACTGTGGAAACTTGTTAATAGGTTAGTACCAGAAAACATATAAAAACACCTCAAAGTGTATACAAAGCAAAGCAAAGTAGATACTAAACAAGCATGGTACATCAAAAATTATAGATACATTTCCGACGTATCAAGAGGCAAGGCAGGAGGGCGGCCAGGGGGCCCACACCCTGCCCAGGCACGGCCCAGGGTGGTCCCGCACCTAGGTGGGGGGGGGAGGCTGTGGCCACCCTATGGCTCCCCTCTGGTCGCCCTTCGGTCTCTGTCTTCGTCTCGGTGAAATATTGACTTTGGCTTTTGTCCCGTCCAATTCTGAGAATATTTCCTTACTAGGTTTTTTGAAACCAAAAACAACAGAAAACATTCAACAGGCACTATGGTATCTTGTTAATAGGTTAGTTCCAGTACCTCAAAGTGTATATAAAGAAAAGCATAGTTTATACTAAACAAGCATGGAACATCAAAAGTTATAAGTATGTTTACGACGTATCATTGCTTTAAAGGCTCAGGCATAGAGGTATCAAGCTTACGTGCTCTTCTTCTCTTCTAGGATGGAAGATCATAGTAGTGTGAGCGAGCACATAGTCAAAATGTCTGTCTATGTTCAACGCTTGAACGCCATGGATTGCAAAATCGCGGATGAGCTTGCAATTGATAGGGTGTTTCACTTGTTGCCTCCTAGCTACAAAGCGTTTGTGATGAACTACAAACGTCAAGGGATGGTCAAGACACTAGGTGAGTTGTTCGCCATGCTCAAGACTACAGAGGTAGAAATCAAGAAGGAGCACACAGTGTTGATGGTCAATAAGACCACCAATTTTAAGAAGTCGGCACACTCCAAGGGCAAGCGGCCTACGAGGGATGGCAAGCAAGTTTCCCGTTTCCATAAGGCCCCAAAGCCAAAGGTCAGTGTCACATGCTACTATTGCAATGGAGACGGGCACTAGAAGCGCAACTGACCCAAGTACATGGAGGAAAAGAAAGATGACAAGTTTGCCACAGAAGACAAAGGTATATGTGATATACATGTTATTATGTGTTCCTTACAAGCACCAGGAGCAACACCTGGGTATTTTATACCGGTTTTGATGCTCATATTTGTAACTCCCAGAAGGAGCTACAGAATAAGCGGTGCCTCGAGAAGGATGAAGTGACGATGCGCGTCGGCAACGGATCGAAGGTTGATGTCAAGGCCGTCGGTGATTTGTCTCTACGTCTGACTTTGGGGTTAATATTAGTTTTGAATAAGTGCTACTTTTACCCGCCTTGAGCATGAATATTGTGAGTGTATCTTGCTTATTGCAAGATCATTATTCGTTTAAATCTGGAACAAGTGGTTGGTCTATTTATATGAATGATGTCTTTTATGTTCATGCGCTTATATGCAAAAGTTTATTCTTACTAGATCTTAATGACATTACACACATCCATAACATTGATGCCAAGCGTCACAAGCATGATGAAGATAATACCATGTATATATAGCATAGCCGTCTTGGTCATATTGGCGTAAAGCGCATGAAGAAGCTTCATTTTGATGGACTTATAGAATCACTAGATTTTGAATCTCTTAAAACATGCGAGCCTTGCCTCATGGGTAAGATGACTAGGAAACCCTTCTCCGGTACTATGGAGCGGGCAACATATCTATTGGGAATCATACATAATGATGTGTGTGGACCAATGAGTGTCTCAAAACGCAATGGGTAACATTATTTTGTTACCTTCACTGCTGATTTTAGTAGATATGGGTATATCTATTTGATGAAGCATAAGTCCAAACCCTTTGAAAAGTTCAAGGAATTTTAGAAAGAGGCAGAGAATCAACTCAACAATAAGATTAAGTGCCTCCGATCAGATCGGGGAGGTGAGTACTTTAGTTATGAGTTTGGCATGCACTTGAGGGACTGTGGTATTGTTACCATAGCTTACGCCAGCCGAAACACCATATCATAATGGTGTGTCGGAGCAACATAATCGCACTCTATTGGATAGTGCCCGGTCCACGATGTCTTTGACTGATTTGTCTATGTCGTTTTGGGGCTATGCATTAGAAACCGCTGCTTTTATTCTAAACAGAGCACCATACAAATCCATGGAGACAACACCATATGAGATATGGCGTGGCAAGAAGCCAAAGTTGTCATTCTTAAAAGTTTGGGGATGTGAGGCTTACGTTAAGAAACTACAGCCTGACAAACTCGAACCGAAAGCGGAAAAGTGTATCTTTGTAGGATACCCAAAGGAGACTATTGGGTATACCTTCTACAACAAATACGAGGGCAAAATGTTTGTCGCTAAGTATGACATATTTCTCGATAAACAATTTATCGCGAAAGGAGTTAGTGGAAGGAAGATAGATCTAGATGAAACCATTGACCCTTCTCTCCAAATACCGAGTAGCGCAACAGAAATAGTTCGGAACCACCCTTTGTAGTGGAAGAAGAAACAAATGATACAAATCATAACATCGAAGCTCCTACGATTTGGAGATCTACAAGAGCATGTACTGTCCCAGATTGATACACTAACCTTGTGATGTTAGTCTTTGTTATATGAACAAGAGGAACCTAAAAACTCCAAAGAAGCAATGGAGAGTGCTGACTCTAAGAAGAGGTTGCAAGCCATGAAATCCAAAATAGGATCCATTCATGAGAAACAAGTTTGGAACTTGGTGGATCTCCCTGAAGGTCGAAAGATCATGGCGAATAAAAGGATCTTTAAAAAGAAGACAAATGTTGATGTCAATGTGGTTGTACATAAGGCAAGACTTGTCGCAAAGGGTTTTCGACAAGTGGAAGGATTTGACTATAGCGAGACATTCTCTCTTGTAGAAATGTTAAAATCTGTCCGAATTTTACTAGCAATTGTTGCATATTATGATTATGAGATATGGCAGATGGATGTGAAAACCGCCTTCCTCAATGGTCACATTGATGAAGAGTTGTATATGATGCAACCCGAGGGGTTTGTCGATCCTAAGGATGCTGGAAAGGTATGCAAGCAAGCATCTAGGAGTTAGAACAAGCAATTTGATCAAGTGATCAAGAGTTTTGGATTGGTCCAAAATAATCAAGAGGCTTGTGTTTATATAATAAAGCGAGTGGGATCTCGGTAGAATTCCTAGTGGTATATGTGGATGACATACTACTAATTGGGAATGCTGTGGATTTATTAGGGAGCGTAAAGGAATATTTGAGTAATCAGTTTTCCATGAAGGATCTAGGTGAAGCAGCCTATAAATTGGGCATTAAGATCTATAGAGATAGATCAGGACGCCTGATAGCGTTAAGTAAGAGTACATACATAGATAAATTTTTGAAGAATTTCAAAATGGAAGATGCCAAAAGGGGTTTGTGCCTCTTGTGAAAGGTGTGTCATTGAGTAAGACTCAATGTCCAACAATAGATGCTGATAGAGATATGATGGTTAATGTCCCCTATGCTTCTGCCATAGGTTCTATCATGTATGCTATGCTATGCTATGTACTCGACTCTATGTGGCCTTGGCTCTCAGTTGGACATGTCATTTCCAAAGTGATGCAGGATTGGAACATTGGACAAATATGAAGAATATCCTAAAGTATCTGAAAAAGAACTAAGGATATGTTCCTAGTCTTTGGAGTGGTGGTGAAGCTCTGAACATAACTAGTTACATGGATGCGAGCTGGAACACGGACTACGAGGACTCAAATTCTCCGACGGGATTTATCTTTTTGCTGAATGGTGGCGCAGTAACCTGGAGAAGCATGAAGCAACCAGTGGTGGCACAGTCTTCAATGGAGTTGGAATACATCGTAGTTAACTCTATGGCAAATGAAGCTGTATGGCTACAGAATTTAATCATCGAACTAAGAGTTATTCCTAATGCAGATGAACCTATGACAATCTATTGTGACAACATATGTGCCATAGCAAACACGTCGGAACCAAGAACTCATTCCATAGTCAAGCACATCCAGCTTAGGTTCCATGTCATTAAAAAAATGTTGAGAATGGCGAAGTGAAGATTTGCAAAGTGCATACGGATCTGAATGTCGTACATCTGTTTACCAAAAGTATTCCACAAGCCAAGCATGAGCAACACCGGGATAGTATTGGTGTTAGGTCATTGCCTATTGTAAAACTGGATTAATTTGTACTCTAGTGCAAGTGAGAGACTGAAGGAGATATGCCGTAGAGGAAAATAATAAAGTGTTTTTTGTTTGATGTATATCTTGTTCGTAATACATTTCTTACCATGCTATAACTGTATTAACACAAAACATTAATACATGCGTGGTATGTAAGCAACCAGGTCTCAAGTTACCTCTAGTAAACTAGCTCATTGGGCAAGTGATGATCTTATAGTTCCGATATCATGGTGATAGTGCCGATTGACAATGAGGTTACATCATTGGAGAATGATGTGATAGATAGACAGCCAAAGTTAATCACAATGAGATCTAGTTACTTAAATAATTTGTTATTGATGATAACGTAAAAACACCGTGTCCTATATTCTTCGACTGTGAGATAATGCATAATCACTATTTTGGAAGGAGACTTTGATGCTATCAAGTATCAATCCGTGAAAGGGTGATCATAAAGGTATCGTTGGGTTTCCCAAGAAATGGGTTGAGGAGTTTATATCAAGACCAAGATTTGCCAATCCAAGTAATGGATAGATACACGTGGACACCTCAGTGAAGTTGCATTAAAGAATCTTGCAAGCATATGATTGGATCATGGAATGCAACATCTCGGGAACGAGTAAACAAGCTCATCGGTAATGAGATCGAATACAAGTATGGTGATACTTGGAGATCAAATTTCGGATGACCTAGGTATCATATGGAAAAGGGAATAGGACTACGCGGTTAAGGTTCAAGCGATGAGATTCATGAATGCACGAGTGGTCATTATGGGCATCTAGGTCCCGCTATTGATCATTGACGCAAGAGGAGTCTTGTCATGTCTATAGCATCTCCGAGCCGAAGGGTGGCACACTTAAGGGTGGGGACGCATTGGGATTGAAGCGCCACCACATGAGAAATAAGAGAGAGAGAGAGAGACCGAAAAGGTTCAGGGTAACATCCAATGTTGATCGGAAGGGGTCCGAAAGGAGTTCCGTCGTGTGAAATATAATAATATATGTGCTTTCTATTAATTGGTTGAATTAATATATATGTTATTTTTATATTTATTGGCAGATAGTTGCTATTGGGCTGCTTCTGGTAGAAGGGACCATAGGGCAAAGGGCCAAAGAAGGAAAGGGAGAAAGGGGGGCCAGCCAAAACCCTAGGGTTTGACCCTACCCCTCCCTACTATAAATAGAGGAGCCCCCCTCCCCTCTATAAATAGGACTACATGGTAAGGTTCAAGCGATGAGATTCGTGAAGGCATGGGTGGTCATTATGGGCATCCAGGTCTCGGCATTGATCATTGACGCAAGAGGAGTCTTGGTCATGCCCGTAGCATCTCCGAGCCGAAGGGTGGCACACTTAAGGGTGGGGATGCATTGGGATTGAATCGACACCACAGGAGAAATACGAGAGAGAGAGAGAGAGAGAGAGAGAGAGAGAGAGAGAGAGAACGGAAAGGTTCTGGTTAACATTCGATTTTGATCGAAAGGGGTCCGGAAGGAGTGCCAGAGTGTGAAATATAATAATATATGTGATTTATGTTAATTAGTCAAATTGATATTAAAACATATTTTATATTTATATTTATGGGCAGCTATTTGCTATTGGGCCGCTTCTGGTAGAAGGGCCCATAGGGCAAAGGGCTAAAGAAGGAAAGGCGGAAAGGGGGCCAGCCGAAACCCTATGGTTTCCCACCCGCGGGGTGGGGCCCAGGGCCAGCGGCAGCTTGGGGGTTCCCTCTCCCTTGCCCTAGGGTTTGATCCTACCTCTCCCTACTATAAATAGAGGAGCCCCCCTCTATTTGCACCACAACAACAAGTTCTCTCCTCTCCCTCTAAACCCTAATGCTCTCTCCTTCATATTGGATCTAGCTATTGGGATTAGATCTCCACCTCCACACTACCGTCGTGCACAGGATGGTCTGACTTCCATCTTCTTCCGCTGCTCGGCTCGATCGGAGCCTGGGAGACGTCCCTACGCCGGACGTGTGTAGAGCTTCGAGGCGCAACTCTCTGGGCACTGTCTTAATCACTATACACCTTCATGCGTAAGGCGTGCCACGGTCTTGAAGGGTATGATTACCATCCTCCCTCTCCATTACCTATGTCTAAATAAAATAGATCTTGGTTGTCATGTTCGCGTAGCTAGCAATTTTTTGATTTTCTGCACCGAAACCCAATAGTGGTATCATGGCCAGATCTATGGGTAGACATGTCGTAAGTATGTGGGCATTGGTTCTCTAGTTGCGATCCTCTTTCGTGTTCTTGTGATATCACGGTATTGATTGATGACGCGGCCCAGAACGACCTTATGCGTAAGGTTAGGCGAGACTGGTTCCACGCTCAACATATGGCTTGTCCCGTATAAGTGATTGGCGGTATCTGTCTCTATTTCAATAGTTAATATAGCTTTTACACCGGAGGGCCCTGAAAAGGGAGCGTTGAGGCAATCATTGAATCAATGTTGTGGCTCAACGTTCATAGGTGGGAAGGGGTTCTTCCATGAAATCCCTAAATCCGCGTAAAATTTGCAAAAGGATAAAATAGAGGCATCTAACTTTGTTTTGCAGGGGCGTGTGTCATGACATGGTAATTGTAAGTTTATGAAACGATTGTCCATTGGAGCTCTCGATGGAGATCAAGGTGCTGCAACCATGTCATGGCACCATACTTTTGAAGAATCTATTTGCACATCTTGTTTGGCATAGTATATTAGATATACGATGGTAGCTAAATAGAATGATCCCGCCCAAATTCCAATGATAGTGTTCCCCTTGTGTGCGCACCACTAAGAAAGTTCTGCGGTATGAGGCAGTCCATGACGATCGGGTGTCAGACATACCTACGTTCGCATACAGTTGGTGTAAGAAAGGTTACACAACAATATACACGAGTTTGAGTTGGCAAGGCTAGCATGTGCATACATGGCCTCAGAACACACAAGACCGAAAGGTCGATCATGAGTCACATGGTGATGTGATCGACATTCAGAATGTCCACCTTTGGAGCTATTTCATCGTACGTGATGATCGGGGGTCATATAGTAAAATGGGATCATGTGATGTAGAGGTTCCAATCTTTAATAAGATAGAGCCCCCTGTGTTTACAATGCTAGTCCCTGGATCAATAGCTAGCATCCACAGTTAAGATGTAATATCAAGAAACAAAGGTCATAATATAACTTTATAACCAGGAATAACATAATTTTACTACATCTTACATAGCTCATTTGGCTATTACATTACATTGCAGCGGAATAACTATAAGCATGGGTCCTTCATCTTCAAAGTGCCACAGGCAGATGTTGGTTGTAGACTTTGTAATCCTAATCAATCAATCTTCACTAAAATCAATCAAACCTGCAACATACAAGTTATAGCCACAAAGGGTCAATACATTTGAATTGTATTGGCAAGTGATACTATGGTAGTATAGTGGAATCTATCTTCTATATGCATTTGGCTAAGTGGAGTTGAGGCTTGCATTGCTAAAAATATATTTTTCCTTATCATTTTGAAAATACTAAGTTTTTGCTTAGCAAAATCATTTTTCTCAATCAAAGATTTGAAGATCCTTTATCCAAGGCATCTCTCCATCAAAGATTGAAGATTCAAACAACCCTTGTTCAAACCACAAGATTTTAACTTAGAAATTTGAATGATGAGATTCTTGATTGCTTCCATGTCTTGATGCTCAAATTGTCCTTTACCAGGGACATGGCTAAGTACTTAGATTTTACACTCTGCAGAGGTGGTGCACTTTCCCCACAAGACTTGGTTTCCCAAGACAAGATCTTTCAGAAGCTTTCCCTTAGACCAAAATGGACGCGCTCCAACCTATCAAACACTACCACCAACTGTCCATATGGCTAAGTTCTTGCAACCTATATGATCATGGCAGAGCCCATATTGCCAAGTGGTTGCACTTGAAGCTTCTCAACATTTGACATCTCAAATATCTTTGTTCCTGGGTGGCCATCCACAAGTGAGATACACAAGGTAAACCATAAACATGGGCCTTGTGAACCACTCAACCAAAAACCACCAAGCAAGACCCATTCCACCCAGGTGATTCATTAACTTAGTTGTTTTATTAAACAAAACATAAGTCCTCAGACTTAGAATAATTTTCCATAGTGTGAATATATATTCCACCCATGTTTTCTATTAGCTAGGCTAAGCTTGATAGTAATAGGAATCTTAACTTAGGAAAATCCTACTAAGGATTCATCTACTAGGTTTTCCTATAGCAAGGTCTATACTTAGCAAAATCCATGGAAGTTTTACTTAGAGAAAATCACTAATGCATAGTGAAAGTAATGGGACAAAAGTATGAAGCATCACTTGCCTTTTTTTTGGTATAGGGTATAAGCTCACTACTTGTCCTTGCAACAATCACACTCTTCAAGTCACTACAAATCAATCAAGGAAGGCACAAACTCAATCTACCAAACAAGCAAAACATCACATAAAATAATAACACAAAACAACACACAAAATCATAAAGTCAAAGTAATGCATGCAAGCATGCCAAGCTTTGTTTTTTTTTGAAAAGTGGTTCCTAATGGGTCATGAACATTTGAAAACACCTATTGGTCATTTTGTAAGGTGGCAAAGTCATTTGCAAAAAGGTTTCACTTCATAAGCCATTTTTTTCAAAACAAAGTATCATTTTATGTGGTGTAGAAATATTTTTACTAAGGCATTAACCTATAGGGTTCACCAAATATGTTTTCAAAGCACAAAACTTGGTGTTTAGGGTCAGAGAGTTTAAAACAAAACATTTTCCAAAGGTTTTCTTCCAAAACCATTTTTAATAAATAAACCACATTTCTATTTGACTAGAAATGGTTTTAAATCAAAGAATCATTATTTTGTTTTAACAAATACATTTTTGAATCCACGAAGTGTTTACTAATGTTAGTAGGTTCAAATCAATCCAATTGCAAAAGATTTTAACCCCAAATTCATTTTTAAACAATTTTTACATTCTTAACAAGCATACAAAAGTTTCTGCAAAAACCAACAAGCTAACAGATACTATTTGCTAAACCAAGGGAATGGTTGGCTAGGGTTTGTTCTACTGATTCCAATGATACCAAATTTGCAATTTTTGGACGTGTGGTTTAAAAGTTACAAAGGTTTCAAGTTTGCAATTAAATCTGATTCAAAAATCTGTTTTAACTCAAACCAGTGACACGCGTCGGACTCCTATTCGTCAAAAACGTTTCGCGTGGATCGACTGCTCTGGCGCGTTGGATCAAGTCAGATCGTGCGGTACTGAGCGCATACCCCTTTGCTATTAAGTGATTCTATCACATCCACCCGATTGATATCGGACGGCTGCTGCTGCCTGGCCAAGGACTGGCGGCGAAATGTTAACGGCGAGCGGCGGAGCGGCCAGTTGTCGGCGGCGCTGGCGAGGCAGGAAGCGAAACAGGGAGGGAGTAAGCTCACCGTGTTCGTGGCGTCGTGCTGATTCTCAACGTGTGGCTCGTCCGTCGAGGGGCGCACGGGGTCAGGTGGAATCTCTCGCCGGAGTTGGGAACGACGTCGGACGGCTCTGTCCGTGGTCGAAGACGAGGCTACTGGTCACGAAAAGACAAACAGAGGTCAGGGTTAGTTGCGCAAGACCGAGGCGAGTGAGGGAGCGTGAACGAGGAGGCTCGGGGCGGTCAGCGTTTACCAGGGGTGGTCGTCGGAGAGGTTGCAGACGGCAGCGTCGTTCAGAGCTTGTCGTAGCCGACGCTCTGGGGCGCCCGCGGTCGAATGGGTGGTACGGGGAGATGTGTCTGGAAGTGGGGAAGCTGCTAGGGCACTCATGGAGGCAAGTGGTGGTGAAATTTGGCCGGAATCGTTACCGAGGTGTCGTCGGAACAGATGATGGTCTCTGGCAAAATTCAGCAGCCTGAGGGCGAGTCGAGGTGTGGTGACAGAGGGGAAAGGAGGAGAAGACGCAGGCTTTTTATCGAGCATGGTCAAGGCGAGTAATGGTGGCTACATTATGGTGAATTAAGGCCGCAGAATCTCTGCAGGAAACGGCGACGAGGGGGGGGAGAAGAGGTCGCACGGGGTGTGGACGATGAACAGGGAGGTGGGGTCTACCTGGCAGTGGAAAAAGAAATGAGGGAGAGGTCCACCAGTCATTCTCTCTGCGGGTCAGACACTGAGTGCGAATCGTTTTCTTCGGGGAGAAAAACTGGGCTGGTTTGCTGGGCCTTAGTGGGCTGCTGGGTTGGGTCGGCCTAACTTCATTTTTTTCTTATTCTGAATCCTTTTCTTTTTCTGATTTTAGTTTCTGTTTTGAATTTCAAACAAACAAACATCAACCAAATCAATTCAAACAACACCAATCTTTGTAATTTTGAAATTAGTTCTGTTCAGTAACATGAACCAAAATCCAAAATCAAAATAATAGTTTTAATAATAGGGCCCATTATTAATTAAATAAATGGACCTTTGTTATTAAATCAAATAGGACTTGCTTTATTTAAATACTCCTTTTGGAATTTAATTATTTTCAAAACCCAAATAGTAGGTTTTATTTAGGAATATACAGAATACTTGGAAAACTTGTTTAAAACAAAATAACATTTTTGTTATAGGGTCCATTAATAATTAAATAAATAGACCTTATTCATTTAATTCAAATAGGATTTGTTTTATTAAAAACTTTATTTTGAAAATCTAAAATAAAACCAAAACACTTCAGTAGGTTTTATTTGAGAATATAAAATATTTGGAAAACTTATTTAAAATAAATAAATAAGTTTTAGTGTTTATTTAAAATGGGAAAAGCCTTTACTTAAATAAAATTTGGATATTAAATCCTTATTATTCTATTTTAATTAAACCTTTGCTATTTTTATCAAAACAAAATGTTTTATTTTCAAAAGTTTGTCCAAGGTTTAATTTGGCTTTATAAAATAATCTTTATTTATAAAACTTCTATTTCTTTTGAAAACCAAATATTTTTACTTAAAAGATCCAAAATAGTAGTTCCAAAATATTTTATTTTCTTTTATCAAATGTTTACTCTTTTAAATTTCTTTAGGAGTTTATTTGATCCAACTGGTTTGAAGTCCCAATTGAATTCAAAAAGTTTCTTCTGGCCCTGAAAATCAAACAAAGTTTTATTTTATTCATTTATTTTTCACATTACAAGATTTGGAAAATCTTGGGATGTGACAGGCTACCACCCTTAAAATAAATCTCGTCCCGAGATTTGGGAAGGCTGGGGTTACAAGCAGGTTCAAAACAACTAGGGTACTACCACCCTTAAAAATTTTCAAACAAAAGTTACATATTGTCCTTCTTGGGATCCTGGGGAAAATTTTTCTAAGCAAACATTTGCATGGTGTCCTTGGTTTCCATACTTGACTCATGGGCCAAGGTTGAGATCCTTCATAGACTTGTTTAACTTGTTCTTCATCTTTTCTGGACAATTGCTTGCATAGTGGCCTAGTTCCTTGCATTTGAAACACATCACTTGGCTGATATCTTTCTTTTCCTTTGGTATCAGTGCCTCTTGTTTGTTGCTTTGGTTCTTCTTCTTTTCTGGGCATTCATTGGCATAGTGTCCCATCTCTTTGAAATTGTAGCATTGCAACTGGCTTATGTCTTTCTTCTTCTTTTTGGGTCTCTCCAAAGCTAGGAGTTCTTCTAGTTCATGTTCTTCATAGGTGGGAGATCTTTCTCTCTTCTTGGGGCATTGATCTTCATGCTCCTTGGATGCATGATCCTTGTCTCCACAAGTATTGCTAACTTGGGTTCCTTCTAGATTAACATCTTTGTCATCCTTGTTGTTATTAGCTTTTTGGGAAAAGTTTTCTCCCATGTTGATCATTTGATTAACCAATCCTTGCAACAATTGGGATTGAAGTTTCAAAATCCTTTGTATGGCTGGGTCTAGTCCATTGTTGTTGACTAAAAGCTGAGTTGTCTCTTGGCTCAACTGGTTTTGGGTTGCTATAAGTTCTCTCATGTTGTCCTCTTGGTTGTTGTTGTTGTTGTCATCAACCTTGATGTTGGAGTTTCTTGGAGTAGTCATCTGTTTGGGTTGAATGGAGATTAGAATAGGCAAGATATTTCTAAGGAATCAATTCTAATCACACACATCACAATTCACACAAGCAATGTGCAGGCAATCACAAACAAACATTTCACTCAAACAACAAAGTTCAAGCACATTTTTAGGCAACAAAAATATTTTTGTTACACCACATAAGTTGGTGTGTTTGACTTAACTATAATATGGTGGTCCATCTATAGGGTTCACTTGTGGTCTTCCTTCTTTCTTGGTTTCTTCTGCTTACTTGGGATCATGGTTTCCTTGAGAAAAACTCTTGGTTACAATACTTCAAAGTTGTTGATGGCTCCTTCTTATTTTGCATTCTCTCAGTCTCTAAATCTTGAGTAATATTTCCTTGTCTCACTTGTAGTCCTTGGTGGTATTCCAAGTTGGAAGTCTTTGGAGAACATGCTGAAGATGTTGAAGTCATTAGAGTTGAAGAAGTTGAAGAAGTCCTTTGCACATGGTGTAGTCTTTGGCCATGGGGTAGGGTTTTTTTTCATCAATTGAAATAGAAGAGAAAGTAGAGTTGAAACCAAAATGGTTGAGGAAAGAGTTACAAGATTTTGTAAATAAGTTTTTGGAACAAGTATAACTCCTATTTTTCTAAGGGGTTTTGTCCAATCCTAGGTTTACAAATCATACAGGCAACACAATGCTCTGATACCATCTGTAGAGGTCCCAATCTTTAATAAGATAGAGCCCCCTGTGTTTACAATGCTAGTCCCTGGATCAATAGCTAGCATCCATAGTTAAGATGTAATATCAAGAAACAAAGGTCATAATATAACTTTATAACCAGGAATAACATAATTTTACTACATCTTACATAGCTCATTTGGCTATTACATTACATTGCAGCGGAATAACTATAAGCATGGGTCCTTCATCTTCAAAGTGCCACAGGAAGATGTTGGTTGTAGACTTTGTAATCCTAATCAATCAATCTTCACCAAAATCAATCAAACCTTCAACATACAAGTTATAGCCACAAAGGGTCAATACATTTGAATTGTATTGGCAAGTGATACTATGGTAGTATAGTGGAGTCTATCTTCTATATGCATTTGGCTAAGTGGAGTTGAGGCTTGCATTGCTAAAAATATATTTTTCCTTATCATTTTGAAAATACTAAGTTTTTGCTTAGCAAAATCATTTTTCTCAATCAAAGATTTGAATATCCTTTATCCAAGGCATCTCTCCATCAAAGATTGAAGATTTCAAACAACCCTTGTTCAAACCACAAGATTTTAACTTAGAAATTTGAATGATGAGATTCTTGATTGCTTCCATGTCTTGATGCTCAAATTGTCCTTTACCAGGGACATGGCTAAGTACTTAGATTTTACACTCTTCAGAGGTGGTGCACTTTCCCCACAAGACTTGGTTTCCCAAGACAAGATCTTTCAGAAGCTTTCCCTTAGACCAAAATGGACGCGCTCCAACCTATCAAACACTACCACCAACTGTCATATGGCTAAGTTCTTGCAACCTATATGATCATGGCAGAGCCCATATTGCCAAGTGGTTGCACTTGAAGCTTCTCAACATTTGACATCTCAAATCTCTTTGTTCCTGGGTGGCCATCCACAAGTGAGATACACAAGGTAAACCATAAACATGGGCCTTGTGAACCACTCAACCAAAAACCACCAAGCAATACCCATTCCACCCAGGTGATTCATTAACTTAGTTGTTTTATTAAACAAAACATAAGTCCTCAGACTTAGAATAATTGATGCATTCGACAAGTGGAAGGATTTGACTATAGCGAGACATTCTCTCTTGTAGCAATGTTAAAATCTGTCCGGATTTTACTAGCAATTGATGCATATTATGATTATGAGATATGGCAGATGGATGTGAAGACCGCCTTCCTTAATGGTCACATTGATGAAGAGTTGTATATGATGCAACCAGAGGGGTTTGTCGATCCTAAGGATGCTGGAAAGGTATGCAAGCAAGCATCTAGGAGTTGGTACAAGCAATTTGATCAAGTGATCAAGAGTTTTGGATTGGTCCAAAATAATCAAGAGGCTTGTGTTTATATAAGAAAGAGAGTGGGATCTCGGTACAATTCCTAGTGGTATATGTGGATGACATACTACTAATTGGGAATGTTGTGGATTTATTAGGGAGCGTTAAGGAATATTTGAGTAATCAGTTTTCCATGAAGGATCTAGATGAAGTATCCTATATATTGGGCATTAAGATCAATAGAGATAGATCAAGACGCCTGATAGCGTTAAGTAAGAGTACATACATAGATAAAATTTTGAAGAAGTTCAAAATGGAAGATGCCAAAAGGGGTTTGTGCCTCTTGTGAAAGGTGTGTCATTGAGTAAGACTCAATGTCTAGCAACAGATGCTGATAGAGATATGATGGTTAATGTCCCCTATGCTTCTGCCATAGGTTCTATCATGTATGCTATGTTATGTACTTGACTCGATTTTGCCTTGGCTCTCAGTTGGACAGGTCGTTTCCAAAGTGATCCAGGAGTGGAACATTGGACAAATATGAATAATATCCTAAAGTATCTGAAAAGAACTAAGGATATGTTCCTAGTCTTTGGATAGGTGATGAAGCTATGAACATAACTAGTTACATGGATGCGAGCTGGAACACGGACTCCGATGCGGGATTTGTCTTTTTGCTGAATGGTGGCGCAGTAACCTGGAGAAGCGTGAATCAACCAGTGGTGGCACAGTCTTCAATCTAGTCGAAATACATCGTAGTTAACTCTGCGGCGAATGAAGCTGTATGGCTACGGAATTTCATCATCGAATTGAGAGTTATTCCTAATGCAGATGACACTATGACAATCTACTGCGACAACACATGTGCCATAGCAAACGCGTCGGAACCAAGAACTCATTCCATAGTCAAGCACATCCAGCTTAGGTTCCATGTCATTAAATAAAATGTTGCGAATGGCGAAGTGAAGATTTGCAAAGTGCATACGGATCTGAATGTCGTAGATCCATTTACCAAAAGTATTCCATAAGCCAAGCACGAGCAACACCGGGATAGTATTGGTGTTAGGTCATTTCCTATTGTAAAACTGGATTAATTTGTACTCTAGTGCAAGTGAGAAACTGAAGGAGATATGCCCTAGAGGAAAATAATAAAGTGTTTTTTATTTGATGTATATCTTGTTCGTAATACATTTCTTACCATGCTATAACTATATTAATACAAAACATTAATACATGCGTGGTATGTAAACAACCAGGTCTCTAGTTACCTCTAGTAAACTAGCTCATTGGGAAAGTGATGATCTTATAGTTTCGATATGATGGTGATAGTGTCGATTGACAATGAGGTCACATTATTGGAGAATGATGTGATAGACAAACACCCAAAGTTAATCACAATGAGATCTAGTTACTTAAACGATTCGTTATTGATGATAACGTAAAAACACCGTGGCCTATATTCTTCGACTGTGAGATAATGCATAATCACTATTTTGGAAGGAGACTTTGATGATTTCAAGTATCAATCTGTGAAAGGGTGATCATAAAGGTATCGTTGGGTTTCCCGAAGAAATAGGTTGAGGAGTTTTTATCAAGACCAAGATTTGCCAATCCAAGTAATGGATAGATACACGTGGTCAACTCAGTGAAGTTGCATTAACGAATCTTGCAAGCGTATGATTGGATCATGGAATGCAACAGCACGTGAACGAGTAAACAAGCTCATCAGTAACGAGATCGAATACAATTATAGAGATACTTGAAGATCAAATTTCGTATGACCTAGGTATCGTATGTCAAAGGGAATAGGACTACGCAGTTAAGGTTCAAGCGATGAGATTCATGAATGCACGAGTGGTCATTATGGGCATCCAGGTACCTCTATTGATCATTGAAGCAAGAGGAGTCTTGTCATGTCTGTAGCATCTCCGATCCGAAGGGTGTCACACTTAAGGGTGGGGACGCATTGGGATTGAAGCGCCACAACAGGAGAAATACGAGAGAGAAAGACCGAAAAGGTTCAGGGTAACATCCGATGTTGATCGGAAGGGGTCCGAAAGGAGTTCCGGCGTGTGAAATATAATAATATATGTGCTTTCTATTAATTGGTTGAATTAATATATATGTTATTTTTATATTTATTGGCAGATAGTTGCTATTGGGCCGCTTCTGGTAGAAGGGACCATAGGGCAAAGGGCCAAAGAAGGAAAGGGAGAAAGGGGGGCCAACCAAAACGCTAGGGTTTCCTACCCGTCGGGTGGGGCCCCGGGCCGACGACTGCCCTCCGTGGCGGCGGCCTAGGGTTCCCTCCCCTTTCCCTAGGGTTTGACCCTACCCCTCCCTACTATAAATAGAGGAGCCCCCCTCCCCTATATTTTCACCACAACAACAAGTTCTCTCCCTCCCTCTAAACCTAAAGATCTCTCCATTAGATTGGATCTAGATATTGGTATTAGATATCCACCTTCACACTACCATCGTGTGCAGGACAGTCCATCTTCCATCTTCTTTTGCTGCTCGGATGGATCTGAGCCCGAGAGACGTCCCTACACCGGAGGTGAGTAGAGCTTCGAGGCGCAACACTTGGGCGCTGTCTTTATCGCTATACGCATTCCTACATAAGGTATGCCACGGTCTTCAAGGGTATGATTAACTTACTCCCTCTCTATCACTTATGTCTATATAGAATAGATCTTGGTTGTCGTGTTTTCATAGCTAGCAAAAGAATTGATTTTCTGCACCGAACCCCAACACCTTCTTCTATCTTTGGAGGCTGCTCATTCCCCAACCTCAAGAACCATAAAGCTGAGCCACCAAATCAAAGAGATCTGCCCCTCCAACCATCCAAAACCCTAGATCTTTGGATAATCTAAGGAGGATGCCTTGATCTACATCGTCACCAATAGATATCTTAATTCCTCCTCATTCACTTGAGGTCCACCTTCTCTAGTGTTTCATTGGAAACCCTAGTTCTTGATTTGGCTCTTACAAGATTGTATTTGATTGTTGTGACATCTTGTTTGCATTCGGAGCCTCCAATTCAGTTGTGGATGTGTGCCTCGAACTTGTTGTGAAGGTGCTGGCTTCCACCTCGAAGGTTTGCCGATATAGTGGAAGAGTGAATCGATCCCTTTGGGGTGAGGTTCACTAGAGAATAAAGGAGGCCTTTCGTGGCGTTGGTGGTTTGAAACCACCACCTCTCCAAACGCAGATGTACCTCATTATAAGAACGTGTGCATGTTGGAATTTTTTCTCACTCGCGCCTACCTTATTTGAACTTGGCAACATTGCTCGATGCAACACATATATAAGGTCTCTCTGGTGGGTCCCACATGTCAGCCTCTCCATAAATGAAACGTGCTATGATGGAATTTTTTCGGCCGCCTCCGTTGTTCTTACTTTGATCTGTTGTTGGGTCCCAGATGTCAGCCTCCTCTGTGCAGGACATGTGTGTAGGTTGTTCCCGGATGTCAGCCTCCATTTGAAAGAAATGTGTGTATGTTGGACTGTTTTTTTAGGTCGAATTCGCCGTTCTAACCATGGCAACATTGCTAGATGCAACAACAGTTTATTGGGTCCTAGGTATCAGTTTTTTTAAAAGTTAATATATACTTTGTTGTTGGGTCCCACACGTCAGTGTTAGTATATAATAACATAAATTGCCACGACCACTATTTTGACCTTGGTCCGTTGCTGGGTCCCAGATGTCAGCCTCCTCTGTAAAGGAAACATGTCTATGCTAGGTCCCAGATGCCAGCCTCTATTTGAAAGAAACATGTATGTGTTGGTCTATTGTTTTTGGGTCGAGTCCGCCATTCTAACCTTGGCAACATTGCTAGACACAGCAGTAGTTTACCTGGGTCCTAGATGTCAGCCTCAGAGTACAAAAAGATGACTACGAGAAAAACACAAATTGCCTAGAATTCGAACTCGAGACCTTAGAAACGTTCAACTACTTGCCTTCCCACTGAGAAAGAAACAGTTAATATAACAGAAAATTAAACGATTCCTTCTATAACTGAAAAAGACTTTATTTGATCATATTTATCTCCCTTCAAAGAATAAGGTGACGCTCCTGGAAGCTAAACTAAAAATTGGTACATAATGAAGTAGTTTCTACACAAAAACATAGGTATGCGGAGTTTTTTTCGTCATGGGAAATATTCCATGGGCTCACTCCTAAACCGAATGGGTTATGATTGGTGGCCACAAGACCATGTAAAGGCCGAATTAGAAAGTTTTGGGCTATGCTTGGGGCTCATAGGATAATTTCATGGGCTCGGTAATAAAAATTCCAGAGGTCAATAAGGAAGAAAAAAACAAGGGAAAAAAATTTGGCAGATATTTTGCGTGGAAATTGTTGAAAACTAGGACACATAGCACGCCCGTGTCAAAACGTTCCTACTCGCACCCTAACTCCAAAAGACATCTACTATCTCTTTGTTCCTTTCTTATGGATACATACCGGCCGTGAAAACCATAGGCCACGCTCCAAAACATTCACCCTTCGTCTACCAGTCGAGGCGGATGACACCATCGGCGGCCGATTTCTTCTCGAGACGCGTATAGGCTGGCGGTCATCTGGTCGATCCCCACGGTACGCTTATAATTTCCTTAGTTCACTCGACTCGTTCCCTAGAAGTCGTTTCATACTCGATCTGTTTGTTTGACATTGTTCTGCACTTGATCAGTTTGTTCGAATTAGTTGGCATTTTATTGCTCTCGGTCGATCTATTCTCTCAAACATGTAACATAGTTATGCACTCAATTTCTAAAATAGGCTAGAATTACTAAAATAGGCTAAAATCACGTGGTATTTATAGTTCTATATTCCATCAATTAGATCTATAATAAACATGTTTGCTGAAATATCATAAAAGATTCTAACCATCTATATCATCAACAGATGGACAAATATTGGATATTTAATAGATAAAAAGCAACACCTTCATATTGGGTACGTGTTAATGACTTCATGAAGTTTGTTAGATAACATAACAGCGACTCAAATGTGTTTTTCCCATGCCAACAATGTCTTAATTATAAAAAAGCTAAGTCAGAGCACAGTTGCATGCCATATATTCATTAATGGGATGCAATGCACATATATTAGGTGGACTAAACATGGTGAACCATATGATCAGCCTGTTCTTGATCCTCTAGCTAATGTTGGTCCGCCTGAAGCTCATAAGATCGAACATGAGGACCTTTCTGGTTTTTAAGGGACATGTACCCCACTGCAAGTAAAAAGGGCAGCCCTTCTCTTAAAAGATCACCTTTATCTGATCTGATAGAAGAGCCAAGTGTTCAGTGGACCCTAATTCTAGTATTTCAAGATTCAAAATGGTAATGAAATTACTAAAGGAAAATTCGTCCAACAAGGTTACCAACAAAGTTTTTGATGAAGTGATTAAGGTGTACAACGAGTCAATCCCTAGGGAAGGACTGCCAAAATCCTTTTATGAGATGAAATAGTACATTAAGGTACTCAGACTATCATATGAGAAGATCCATTTTTGTCCAAATAACTATGTACTGTTCTAGGAGGATTATAAAAACCTCGATGAACGCGTAATATGTAACGAATCAAGATGAAAAAACGGTGATAAAAAGAAGAAAGATACTTGTAAGGTTATGAGTTATTTTCCAATTATATATATATTGCAGAGGTTGTTTCAGTTAGAACAAACATCTAAGAGAACAAGATGGCATAAAGAGATTCTCAAGCCAGATGATTACTTACTAAGACATCTAGCTGATGGCGATGAATGGAAGAACTTTGACAAGGCTCATCTAGGATTTGCTACGGATCCAAGGAACCCGAGACATGGCCTAGCTACAGATGGATTTAACCCATTTGGCAACATGAGTAACTCGTACAACATGTGTCGAGTACTTATTATAATTTACAACCTGCCTCCCTGGGCATGCACTGATCAGTCGAACTACTTGATGATTTACTCATCCCAGGTCCCAAACTACCTGGTAAGGATTTTGATCTGTTCATGCAGCCTCTTATACGAGACTTGCATAAACTATGGAAGGGTGTCATGACTCCTTATATCCTTGCAAGAAAAACCTGAAGATGCCAAGTTCCCTCTATGTGTTGCTGTGCTGTTCTGTACCCATGATTTTCCAGCTCTTGACACTATGTCAGGCAGACTGACATGAGGTTACAACGCATGTGTTTGCTGTGAGTCAAAACAGGTCACAGTAAGGCTACAAAATAAGACCGGTTACCTTGGCCACTGGGTTTTTCTTCCTGAAGGCCACAAATTTAGAAAAAAACTTAAAAAAATGTAGTTCCATGGAAAGAGGACCGAGTATGGCACTGCATCACGAAAGTTCACTATAGCTGAGTTGCAGGCGCATCTAGAAAAGGTCAGAAATGTCAAACCAGGAAAACAACAAGCTTCCAAATGAGGTAAAATAAAGAATACAGAAGATGCACCGATAGTAGGAGCATCATCCAAAAGGAAGAGAGCAGAAGAAGTAACAGCAGCTGCCCAGGGGAAGGAAAAGGAACCGCGAATATTTTATAAGCACCGATCAATTCTATGGGACTTGTCGTATTAGGATGGTAAGACGCTTCGACATAATATTGATGTCATGCACATGGAGAGAAATGTATGTGACCATATTATAGGCACATTACTCAACATTCCAACCAAGACAAAAGATAGCTATAATGCTAGTATTGACTGTGAAAAACTCAATGTTAACAACAACTTGAAGCTGCATCCTGAAGATACGCTTGATAAGGATGGTGAAAACATTACAAATTTCAAGGTGCATAATTTACCTCGTCGATGAATAAAAGGGTACTATTTTGTGACTTCCTACGTGGTGTGAAATTCCCATCTAGATTTTCTTCCAACATTGCAAGTTGTATCAATGCAAAGGGGAACAAGCTCCAAGGGTTGAAAACTCATGATTGCCACATCCTACTACAAAGGCTTTTAGCTCTTGGTGTTAAAGGTTTAGTGAATAAGGATTTCTACAACATGCTTGCAGAATCGGGAAAGTTCTTTAGGGAACTTTGTAGCAAAACTCTAGACAGAAGAGTTGTAGCACGTCTTCAGACAGACATAGCAGAAATCCTATGGAAGCTTGAGCTGATATATCAACCATCCTTCTTTGATGTGATGGTGCATTTGGATGTTCATCTGCCTGAAGATGCACTTTATTGAGATCCCGTACAGTACAGATGGATGTATCCTATAGAACGCCGACTTTGCACTTTCAAGGGTATTGTTAGGAACGAGGCTACGACAGAGTCTTGCATTGCAGAGGCATATATAGCTGCTGAAGCATTTTCATTTTTCTCAAGATACATTCCTGATCATAAAACGAGATCCAATCTGGGTGGCAGAACTGAAGAAGTTGAAAAATATATTTTTAACCATGGTGTTCGCCTAGTAGGAAAGAATGAACATAGAACATTAATGCATCATGAATATGACCAGCTCACTTTGTATATGCTGAATAATGCTAATGAGGCTGAAAACTTTGTTATGCGAGTACTATTCATACATATCCTCACATATATGAAATGAAACTTGTAGCAATATATGTTCATATGTTTGACTTGAGTATCTTTTTGTAGGTTATTTAAAGCAACCAAATAAAAAGATTATGTTGCACCAGTATGTGGGGGTCGGTTTCAGGAATGGTTTATGAATCATGTAAGATGTTCAACTGAACTTTGAATTGCATACGGATTGTGCACATGAGATGACCTCTTGATTATTTTGTATAACCTTAGATCACGAAGTTGCGTGAAGAAAACTCGGGCGATGTTAGTGATGGTCTCTATGCCCTATCACGTGGTCCTGCAAAGAGGGTGCAGACAACTTCATCTTGCAATGAAGATGGTATCCACTAAAACACTTACGAGCGTGAGAAACATTTAAAGACACAAAGAAATGGCATCACGACCAGTGGAGAGAACTTGACAGCCAAAATGTAGAAGTCAGAGGACTATGATCTTTATGGTCACATAAAAGAGGTTATTGAGTTGAACTATAGCGACAAGACTAGTAGTCGATCTGTGGTTCTATTCAAGTGCTATTGGTATGACCAAGATACGAACAAGAAAAGAGGCCCCATAAATGATGGGAATTTCATATCGATCAATACTACCGCTGAGTGGTACGAGGAGGAACCTTATATTTTGGTAACTCAAGTTTCTCTCTATTCTTGGATGACAGAGATAATAATGACTGGCAATATGTGCAAAAGTTTCAGGCAAGGAACACCTATGATGTGAATGAGTATGACGAGCCTATCACCATTGATGTTGCCCACAAAGATGATCCTGGTGTTTGTATGGTAACTGAACTAGCTGACATTAATGAAAATTTGATTGCCAGAGGTGGATCTGCGCATGATGGACAAGTAGATTTCACTGTCGAGGTTAGTGTAGTGGACAACGATAGGAATAAACTGGTTCTACCTGATGAATCTTATGACATGTATGATGAATGGCAAGAGGAAGAAGATCCAACCCAGTCAAAATATGTGGATGTAGAAAGCGGTGCTGAAAGCAATGATGGCGATGATGATTAGACTTTTGTTACAAATTATGCAGTGAGATGACGAACCTTGATTGGTTTTGGTTTTCACATTTTAAAATGTATGAGAGATGATGACATTTTCCTATTGGATTGTAATCCTAGACTAATTGTTTCCCCTGTCTAAATTGGATTAAGTTTTATTCGACAAGTGCAAACATATATAGAACATGTTCAGTACATTAATTAATTAGCAACCACATGACCAGGTTTCATACAGAAGGGGGCATATGCACCTCGTGTCAGTAGAGATGGGTGAGCACATTGTCTCGACAGATAGGGCAGCTGGCGTTGGTCTCAAACCAAGTGAAGATGCACTTGTGGTGGTACGGATGGTTGCATCCCCGGAGACGCATCGTTATGCGCTTCGATAGCGTCTGCATGCATATGCTGCAGTGTCCATGCTCCTGCTCAACCAGGTACCAACTGTCTTGAAGTGCCGATAGGTTGACGATGAGCCGGAGGTAGACACTGAGGGTTAGGTGGAAGTGGAACCAATCGACCCACACACACAAGCCTCATGCCAAAGACGGTGCAGAATGTCGTAAGGCATGATGATGTCTCACTCCTACACCGTGAGTTGTAGGTTCTTCAGCAGCCATACACGGCCAAGAACCTTCCGCATAGTTCTCACGACCTTGCTCGCTCTTCGTAGATTGCTGGGAGGCAGGATGAGATTCAACACCTCCTCTTCGCAGGATGTGTCCGTGACAAGTCCTCCTCCAGACGGGCTAGGAGGGAGCCATGCATCCTCCTGAGCTTGTATGTACCCGAACAGAAGATCTTCAGTGCCATTGTGTACGGCATCACCTTGTCAACTAACTATGGCTCAACGACGAATAAGTCGGTTGTGTCTGTTGAGACGTGGCAGGCACAGAAGACATGGGGGACAAACTTGATGATGTGCTCCTGTGAGAAGCGCTCCAGTTCCGGAGACGCCGCCATTTGGGGATTTTTGGTGGGGATCAGGGGGAGCGGGGTAGGGGTAGGGTGGGGGATAGTCGATAGAGAGGAGTTGGTTTTTTAATTTTGGGTTCTCTAGCACTGCTCTGGACAAGGGGGGGGAGGGAGGAGAGGCCAGGGGAAATGGGTGAGAGCGGAGAGCTCGAAGGCGAGGCCGCGCTAGCTCGTCACTCCCCAATGTCAGCCCTGGCTCGTCCTCTCTCCATGGTTCTATTTATGGGGGAAGTCCAAAATAAATATTGAATTTGTAGGAAAAAGGTAAATTCGAACCCCAACACCAAATCCTTGAAATTGGCACTCCAAACTTATTAATCCTGGTCTAATTTGAACCCTAGATCTGTTTGAGATGGGATTTTGTTCTCCCCTTTTTTATGTAATAGAGAGAAAATATGTGGATACATTGGTAACACCCAAGTTCTATGAATTTTGAAGATTTATTGCTAAAGGAGAGCAACTATGTGGATGCACAGGCTGGTGGTACTTCTCCTTATTATCGGTAAAAGAGAGAAACTATGTGGGTGCGATGATGATTCAATTTATTTATAACATAACTATTACAGGTACTCCACAACCACGACATAAACTAAATACCATACTCTAGACGGAATCAGCACACACATGGACACCCGCATATCATACGGTTCTTTTCCGTCAAGAACCTACATCGCCCTTTGCCGCGTGCGGTCACGCCGTCACGTGTTCGATGTACTCAAAGAAGCTGCCCCTCATGGCACACCTTTTGTTGCTGCCAGTGTACCTCACTACCGACGACAGCCGATCCACAAAAGTATTGTGTTCGAAGAAGCCTCCGTGCTCACATCCCGACACTTGCCATCGGATAATTTTCCATGACATTTTGTGCATGCCATGTGCGCATAGCCAGTGCACTGCTCGTGTAAGAAAAAGAGATTTAACCGAAAAAACAACACTTGTATCGAACGAGTGTGACACAGAAGGAAAACATCCTAAAGAAAGAACTACTTAACCATGTACGCAGGATGACGAACAATTTGAGAACAAATCCTGCAGCTAAAGAATTGCATCCTATGACTCTAGTCAATCACAACTTTAACCCACTTGTCTGCCATAGAGCCGCCACTCATGTCAATTGTAGCTTCAACTACGGATATGAGAGGGATTTTTGAGACCAAGCGAGAGAGAAGAGATAGATAGGGTTGATGAGAACGAGCATGAGACACTTGCAAGTTAAATAGTATTACTACTAGTATACTCCTCATCTCACTCTAGGGAGGCAAAAGAGAAAAAGACTGGCTCAGAGAAAACTAGGGAAGCGCTGTGTTTCTCGAGTAGGAGTAGGTGCAGAGTTACTCTAGTTTTTAATTAATCTCTAACCTAGTATACACGATGCTTTGATGACCTAGGGCTACGTGCAAGACTAAATACAGTTGTACTAGTACATAGGAAGTAAATCACTTTGGTCCTTGGCGGCAAAAAATTTCAAACTTTTCCGGTTTCGAAATTTTCACTTTGCTTCCCAAACATCGGGAGGGAAGGTTATTCAAAAGATCCGCCATTGACAGTATTACTTCTTATCTTATATTTATCTTTTCTTATCTCTTATAATACCATAGCACTACGAGTGGATGATACCCCTGCCTGGTTAGGGTCGTTAAGGGGTTTAGGGTTTAAGATTTGGTGAACTTTCAATAATATTAAAGATTTATGCTTATAATCATGGAACATAATGGTGTTACCGCAAGTTAATGAAAGTATCTCAAATTTGGATCTATAAGTGCATGATACCCTGCTTGGCTAGGGTTTAGCTATGGGTTGAATGGTTTGGTTTTAGTATTTAGGGATTTAGGGTTTTTATTAGGGTTTAGGGAATTTTCAATAATGTTCAAGCTTTATGCTTATATTCATGGAATAGAATGACGTTACCCAATTTAATGTAAGTATCTCAAATTTGATCTACAAGTGCATGATACTTGCTTGGTTAGGATTTAGGGGTTTAGTGTTTAGGGTTTTATGGTCTCGGGAAATTTCAATAATGTTCAAGCCGCTTTATGCTCTTAATCGTGGAATAGAATGGTGTTACCGTAATTTAATGAATGTATCTCAATTTGAATCTATAATTGCATGATACCTTCTTGGATAGGGTTTTATTATGGGTTGAGGGGTTTAAGGATTAGGGTTTAGGGGATTTTCAATAATTTTCAAGCTTTATGCTTATATTCATGGAATATAATAGTGTCACCACAATTTAATGAAAGTATCTCAAATGTTGATCTATAAGTGCATGATACATGCTTGGTTAGGGTGTATGTGGGTTGAGGATTTTAGTATTTATGGATTTAGGGTTTAATTTTTAGGGTTATGGGTTTAGGGAATTTTCAATTATGTTGAAGCTTTATTCCTATATTCGTCGAATATAATGGTGTTACCCGAATTAATAGAAGTACCTGCAAATTGGATTTATAAGTGTGCATGACAGCTGCGTGGTCAAGATTTAGGGGTTTAGTGTTTCAGGTTTTAGGGTTAGGGGTTTAGTGTTTCGGGTTTTAGGGTTTAGGTTTTATGTATTTAGGGGTTTAGGGTTTAGGTTTTTGGGAATTTTCAATAAAGTTCGAGTTTTATGCATATATCATGGAATAGAATGACTTAGCAACAATTTAATAATGGAAGTCTCTCAAATGTTGATCTATATATAAGTGCATGATACCTTCTTGGTTAGGGTTGTTTATGGGCTGAAGGTTTAGGGTTTTAGTATTGAGGTTTTAGGGTTTTGGTTTTTTAGGGGTAGTTTAGGGTTTAAGATTTTTCAATAATATGTCCGAGCCTATGGTTATGGGTTGAGGGGTTTAGGGTTTTTAGGGGTATATGGCTTAGAGTTAAGGCTTTAGGGGGTTAGGGTTTAGGGTATTTTCAATAATGATCGAGCTTTCGTGAATTAGAATGGCGTTAGCGCAATTTAATGAAAGTATCTCAAATTTTGATCTATTGTCACATCCCAAGATTTTCCAAATCTTGTTATGTGAAAAATAAATAAATAAAATAAAAATTTGTTGATTTTCAGGGTGAGAAGAAACTTTTTGATTCCAATTGGAAACCTTCAAACCTATTTTGATCAAATAAATCCTAAAGGGATTTAAAAAGATAAACAATTAATAAAGAAAATTTTAAATAATTGGAATTACTATTTTTGGATCTTTTAATAAAAAGATTTAGTTTAAATGAAAAGGTAGTAATATAAATAAGGATTATTTTATAGAGCCAAATTAAACCTTGGCCAAGCTTTTGAAATAATATATTTTGTTTTGATTAAAAGAGTAAAGGTTTATTTAAATAAAGTAATGAGGGTTTATTAATATCCAATTTTATTAAAGTAAAAGCTTTTCCATTTTAATTAAACACTAAAACTTGTTAAATTATTTTTAAATAAATTTTCCAAGTGTTTTATTTATTCTAATAAAACCTATTATTTTGATTTTGGTATTATTTTAGATTTCAAATGGATATTTTAAATAAAACAAATCCTATTTGAATTAATGACTAAGGTCTATTTATTTATTTATTAATGGATCCTAAAAAAAATAAAAATATTATTTTATTTTGGACTTGGAATTATGTTGTTAAACAGAACTAAACTCAATACAAAGTTTGGTGGAGGTTTGAATTGATTTGGGTGCTTGAATTGTTGTTTGAAATTCAAAACAGGAAAAATCAAATAGAAAAAGAAAAGCTTACAGAGTAAAAAAATATAAACAGACCCAGCCCAGCAAACAAGCCCAACAACCCAGTCGCAGCCCAACTTCCCCCCTCTCTGCGAATCGTTTTCCACTGAAAAACCGACCCGCAGAGTCACATACAGCAGGACCCCACCGCACCCTTCTCTCTCTCTCGCTGCCAGACGACCCCACGCCCACGTCACCTTCTTCCTCCCCGCGATGAACTCGCCCTGCCGTTGCAGCCGAGTAATTCCGGCGGTGAATACGCGTTGAGGGCGGCCTTAATTCCTCGTAGTGACTACGCTCGATAAATCGCCCCACATCCCTCTATCTTTCCCCCAGACATCTCCTCCCCTCTGCCCATAGGCTGCCCCGAATTCCCCTTGCACCGCCACTGCTCCGGCGAGCGTCTCCGAACAATTCCGGCCACACCCCGCAGCCTCTCGCCTCCCACTGAACACGAGCTCGCTCCTCACCTCCTGGCACATCTTCCCGTGCCACTCGTTCACTCGCGCGCGCTCCAAAACGTCGATTTCTTCTTCATCCGAGCGCCACCGCCGTCTGCCATTGCTCCGTCGAGCTTCCTAGGTGAACTCCGTTCTCCCCTCTCCTTCCTGATGATACTCCTGCACTCGTCACACTCTCCCGCGTCTAACCGTGTCCTTGTTTTTCCTCGGGGTGAACCGCAGCGTCGCCCTCGACGACCTCCAGAACCGCCTGACGCCGCCACCCACTCCGGCGAGGAATTGCCACCATCTCTAAGCTCCCCTCTCCAAGCCAGCGCCACCTTGAGCATCACCTCGACCTCGCGAGCACAGTGAGAACCCTCGTTTCTTCCCTTGCTTCCTGTAGCCGCCGCAACGTCTCCGTCTGACCGCGCACCGCCACCTGCCGCCGCCAACGCCGCCCGTCTATGGAAAGTGTGCTGTGCGTCGTGCGATTAAGATCCAGCGTCTAGGATAGAAACTAGACGAAGGGGTAAGAAGCAGTCTGAGCCGCGCGATCTGTTTAGATCCAACGCCTCACAGAGCTGATCCGTGCGAACCGGTACCAGCTAATAGTATCACTCCACGTGGCTCTGTTTATTTGAAATAAAAACAGATTAGATCTATTAGATGCTAGAACTTGTAAAATCCATAACTTTCAAACCACACGTCCAAATTTTGCAAATTTTATATCAATAGATTCAGAAAAACAAGCCCTAGCCAACCATGAACTTTGTTTAGTAAAAAAGCTTCTGGTAAAATGTTTGTTTTTGCAGAAACTTGTGTATGCATGTTTAGAATATAAAATTTGTTCTAAAATGATTTTGGGGATGAAATCTTTGCAAAATGGTTGTTGTGAACCTACTGACCTTAGGAACCAACTTATGAATTTAAAAAATGTATTTTTTGAATTTTAGGATTGAATAATTGAATTAGCTCATTTCTAGTCAAATAAAAACATTGATTTTGATATGGAAATGATTTTTGAGTAAAACCTTTGGGAAAAGTTTTGATTCAAACCTTCTGACCCTAGACACCAAGTTTTGAGAATTAAAATGTATTTGGTGAACCCTTTAAAAGAATATTGCTTTGCTAAAAGCATTTTCAACCACATAAAATAATGATTTGATTTAAAATTGGTTTATAGATAAAACCTTTTGAAAATGGTTTTACCACTTTAGAAAATGACCATTTTGAACCTTACAATGTTTAGAGCCTAGTAGAAACCACCTTTGCAAATAAAACTATCTATTGCATGCTTGCATGCATGGCCTTGTTTCTATCATTTTATGTGTGGTAAATTGTTTGAATATTGGTTGGAATGTTGTGTTGAATACATGTTTGCTTGATTGAATTGTAGTGAAGTTAGAAGAGTGTGATATTTGAAAGATCAAGAAGTGAACCAACATTCTCTACCAAAAAGGCAAGTGTCACTATCATCCAAGGCCTACTATTTTCATTACACTTAGTGGATTTTTGAAACATGCATGATAAGGACTACTATATTTTTGCTATGCTAAATCCTATTAGGATACCCTTATATATTCCTTAGTGAAAACAATGTAGTTGTAGTATGCTTAACCCCTGCTATACATATATGGATGGGATACATGTTAAGATTATATGAAGTGTTGAAAAGACTTATGTTTTAAATAATAAAACAAGTACTCAATGAACCACCTGGGTGGACAAGGATACTCAAGTTTTGGACAAGGTGGCAACAAAAGGAACCATGTTTATATGGCAATCTCTTTTTGTTGTTCACTAGAAGAAAACCACCCAGGGACTTAGAGATTGAACATGTTTCTCGTACAGTGGCTTCCGTGTACAACCACATGCTAAATGGGCACTGGCTTAGTCAACTACATAGTGGAAGACCCATGCATTGGCATCTTCAGGTTCACTAGAATGAGGGAACTTGAAACCCTACATTGGTGCCTGGTAGACAAGCTAGCATTGTGTATGGGGAGGACTCCTATGGAAAGACTTTGTCACATTCTCAATCTGCCAGTACTCCATCTTGGTGAGTACTTATCCAGCAGCCACTGGTGGCATCAAGATGAGAACGTGTCATGTGGGTAAAGTGTACAACTTCTGCAGAAGATCAAATTCTAAGTACTTAGCCGTGTCCCCGGTTATGGACAATATTGAGCAACTAAGTCCTGAAGCTATGGGAGATCTCGACATTCCAATTTCTAAAAGTAAAACTTGAAAGTGGCAACAAGAGACTTGAAGCACTTGGATTTTTTCCAAGGAGTTCAAAAGGATTTGACAAAAGATCAAAACTATTTTGAAAAGATAGGATAAATTATATTGCTTTCTGCAAATGAGCCTAAAACCCTACTTAGCCAAATATGCATGTAATGATAGGATCCACCTATTTCTACATAGTAGTGAAACTTGCCAATACAATTCAAATGTATTGACCCTTGTGGATGTAACTTGTAATGTTGCATGTTGGTTTGATGTTAGTGAAGTTTATTGATTAGGATTACAAGTATACAACCAACATGTTTGCATGTGGCACTTTGAAGATGAAGGACCCCATGCTTAAAGATATTCTGCTGCAATGTAATGTGATAGCCAAATGAGCTATGTAAGATGTAATGAATTATTTTATTCCTGGTTATAAAGTTGTATTATGACCTTTGTTTCTTGATATTACATCTTAACTGTGGGTGCTAGCTATTGATCCAGGGACTAGCATTGTAAACACAGGGATCTCTACCTTATTAAAGGTTGGGAACCTTACAGATGGTATCAGAGCATTGTGTTGCCTGTAGGATTTGTAACCCTAGGATTGGACAAACCCCTTAGAAAAATAGGAGTTGTATTTGTTCCAAAACTTATTTACAAACAATCTTGTAAACTCCTTCCTCAAACCATTTTGGTTTTGATTCTACATCTCTTCTATTTCAAACTTGATGGACAAAGCCTACCCCATGGCCAAAGACTTCACCATGTGCAAAGGACTTCATCAACTCTAATGACTTCAACATCTTCAACCTTGGATAACAACTCTAATGACTTCAACATCTTCAACTCTAATGACTTCAACATCTTCACCAAGGACTTCAACCTTGGATATCACTAAGGATTACAAGTGAGACAAGAAATGTTGCTCAAGACTTGAAGACTAAGGAAACACAACTTGGGAATCATCATCACCTTTGAAGTTTTGAGACCAAGATGCAAGAATTTTCCCAAGGATACAAAGATCTTGTTCAAGAAGTATCAACCAAGAAGGAAGGAATGATTTCAAGTGAACCATATAGATGGACCACCATATTTATTATAAGTCAAACCCACCAACTTATATGGTGTAACAAAGATATTTTTGGTTGCTTAAAAATATGCTTGAAACTTGTTGTTTGAGTGGAATGTTGTGTGGTATTGCTTGCACATTGATTGTGTGAATTGTGATGTGTGTGATTGGAATTATTTCCTTAGAAATATCTTTCGTAATATAATCTCAATCCAACCCAAACAGATGACTACTCCAGGAAACTCCAACATCAAGGATGGTGACAACAACAACAACCAAGAGGACAACATGAGAGAACTCATAGTAACCCAAACCTAGTTGAACCAAGTGACAGCTCAATTCATAGCCAACACCAGTGAGGTAGATCCAACCATGCAAAGGTTTTTGGAAGCCCAAACCCAATTGTTGCATAAGGTGACAGATCAAATGATCAACATGGAAAGCAACTCTTCCAAAGGAGTTTGTGACAACAAGGATGACAAAGATGTTATTCTAGAAGGAACCCAAGCTTGCAATATTTGTGGAGACAAGGATCACAATTCCAAGGAGCATGGAGATCAATGCCCCAATTGTGAAGAGAAACATCCAGCTGACCAATGCCCCACATCTCAAGCTACTTGTTACCTATGTGAAGGAAATAATCATGTCCCTATCCAATGCCCCATCCATTCCATAGTTGAACAAAGGAAACAAGGTGGAGAGCAACAACTGATTGCTGATTACCATGAGAGAGCCAAGCCTACCAAGAAAGATAAAGACAAAGGAAAATCTCCACCTGTACCTCCATGCAATATGACCCAATTTACAGGACCAAAGAGGAGACATATGCATTATCCAAGGAGTAATAGAAAGTCAAGGAGACCAGGAACTGTTCCTACCTTTGAGATAACATATGAAGAACATGAACTAGAAGCACTCCTATCTTTGGAGAAACCCAAGAAAAAGAAGGACAAAAGCCATGTGCAATGTGGTCATTGCAAAGAAATGGGACACTATGCCAGTGAATGTCCAGAGAAGAATAAGTATAAGGAGATTGGCCAAGTATGGTGCAACAACTGCAAAGAGCTAGGCCATTATGTAGCAACTTGTCCACTGAAGATACGTGATGAACTCAATCTTATCACATGTTACAACTGTGGTAACCAAGGACATTATGCCAGCAACTGTCCAGAAAAGATGAAGCACAAGATAAACAAGCCTATGAAGGATCTCAGCCTTGTCACATGTTTCAAGTGTGGAAACAAAGGACACTATGCAGATGTTTGCCCAGAGAAGTTTCCCCAAGATTCCAAGCAAGCCAAAATGTAATTTAGATGGAAAATATTTTAAGGGTGGTAGTACCCTAATGCTTTGAGCCAACTTGTAACCCTAGCCTTCCCAAATCTCGGGACGAGATTTATTTTAAGGGTGGTAGCCTGTCACATCCCAAGATTTTCCAAATCTTGTTATGTGAAAAATAAATAAATAAAATAAAACTTTGTTGATTTTCAGGGTGAGAAGAAACTTTTTGATTCCAATTGGAAACCTACAAACCTATTTTGATCAAATAAATCCTAAAGGGATTTAAAAAGATAAACAATTAATAAAGAAAATTTTAAATAATTGGAATTACTATTTTTGGATCTTTTAATAAAAAGATTTAGTTTCAAATGAAAAGGTAGTAATATAAATAAGGATTATTTTATAGAGCCAAATTAAACCTTGGCCAAGCTTTTGAAATAAAATATTTTGTTTTGATTAAAAGAGGTAAGGTTTATTTAAATAAAGTAATGAGGGTTTATTAATATCCAATTTTATTAAAGTAAAAGCTTTTCCATTTTAATTAAACACTAAAACTTGTTAAATTATTTTTAAATAAATTTTCCAAGTGTTTTATTTATTCAAATGAAACCTACTGTTTTGATTTTGGTATTATTTTAGATTTCAAATGGATATTTTAAATAAAACAAATCCTATTTGAATTAATGACTAAGGTCTATTTATTTATTTATTAATGGATCCTAAAAAAAAATAAAAATATTATTTTATTTTGGACTTGGAATTATGTTGTTAAACAGAATTAAACTCAATACAAAGTTTGGTGGAGGTTTGAATTGATTTGGGTGCATGAATTGTTGTTTGAAATTCAAAACAGGAAAAATCAAATAGAAAAAGAAAAGCTTACAGAATAAAAAAATATAAACAGACCCAGCCCAGCAAACAAGCCCAACAGCCCAGTCGCAGCCCAACTTTCCCCCCTCTCTGCGAATCGTTTTCCACTGAAAAACCGACGCGCAGAGTCACAGACAGCAGGACCCCACCGCACCCTTCTCTCTCTCGCTGCCAGACGACCCCACGCCCACGTCACCTTCTTCCTCCCCGCGATGAACTCGACCTGCCATTGCAGCCGAGTAATTCCGGCGGTTAATACGCGTTGAAGGCGGCCATAATTCCTCGCAGTGACTAAGCTCGTTAAATCGCCCCACATCCCTCTATCTTTCCCCCAGACAGCTCCTCCCCTCTGCCCATAGGCTGCCCCGAATTCCCCTTGCACCGCCACTGCTCCGGCGAGCGTGTCCGAACAATTCTGGCCACACCCCGCCGCCTCTCGCCTCCCACTGAACACGAGCTCGCTCCTCACCTCCTGGCACATCTCCCCGTGCCACTCGTTCACTCGCGCGCGCTCCAAAACGTCGATTTCGTCTTCATCTGAGCGCCACCGCCGTCTGCCATTGCTCTGTCGAGCTTCCCAGGTGAACTCCGTTCTCCCCTCTCCTTCCTGATGATACTCCTGCACTCACCACACTCTCCCGCGTCTAACCGTGTCCTTGTTTTTCCTCGGGGTGAACCGCAGCGTCTCCCTCGACGACCTCCAGAGCCGCCTGACGCCGCCACCCACTCCGGCGAGGAATTGCCACCATCTCTGAGCGCCCCTCTCCAAGCCAGCGCCACCTTGAGCATCACCTCGACCTCGCGAGCATGGTGAGCACCAGCGTTTCTTCCATTGCTTCCTGTAGCCGCTGCAACGTCACCGTCTGACCGCGCACCGCCACCTGCCGCCGCCAGCGCCGCCCGTCTATGGCAAGTGTGTTGTGCGTCGTGCGATTAAGATCCAGCGGCTAGGATAGAAACTAGACGAAGGGGTAAGAAGCAGTCCGAGCCGCGCGATCTGTTTAGATCCAACGCCTCACAAAGCTGATCCGTGCGAATTGGTACCAGCTAATAGTATCACGCCACGTGGCTCTGTTTATTTGAAATAAAAACATATTAGATCTATTAGATGCTAGAACTTGTAAAATCCATAACTTTCAAACCACATGTCCAAATTTTGCAAATTTTATATCAATAGATTCAGAAAAACAAGCCCTCGCCAACCATGCACTTTGTTTAGTAAAAAGCTTCTGGTAAAATGTTTGTTTTTGCATAAACTTGTGTATGCATGTTTAGAATATAAAATTTGTTCTAAAATGATTTTGGGGATGAAATCTTTGCAAAATGGTTGTTGTGAACCTACTGACCTTAGGAACCAACTTATGAATTTAAAAAATGTATTTTTTGAATTTTAGGATTGAATAATTGAATTAGCTCATTTCTAGTCAAATAAAAACATTGATTTTGATATGGAAATGATTTTTGAGTAAAACCTTTGGGAAAAGTTTTGATTCAAACCTTCTGACCCTAGACACCAAGTTTTGAGAATTAAAATGTATTATGTGAACCCTTTAAAAGAATATTGCTTTGCTAAAAGCATTTTCAACCACATAAAATAATGATTTGATTTAAAATTGGTTTATAGATAAAACCTTTTGCAAATGGTTTTACCACTTTATAAAATGACCACTTTGAACCTTACAATGTTTAGAGCCTAGTAGAAACCACCTTTGCAAATAAAACTATCTATTGCATGCTTGCATGCATGGCCTTGTTTCTATCATTTTATGTGTGGTAAATTGTTTGAATATTGCTTGGAATGTTGTGTTGAATACATGTTTGCTTGATTGAATTGTAGTGAAGTTAGAAGAGTGTGATATTTGCAAGATCAAGAAGTGAACCAACATTCTCTACCAAAAAGGAAAGTGTCACTATCATCCAAGGCCTACTATTTTCATTACACTTAGTGGATTTTTGAAACATGCATGATAAGGACTACTATATTTTTGCTATGCTAAATCCTATTAGGATACCCTTATATATTCTTGAGTGAAAACAATGTAGTTGTAGTATGCTTAGCCCTGCTATACATATATGGATGGGATACATGTTAAGATTATATGAAGTGTTGAAAAGACTTATGTTTTAAATAATAAAACAAGTACTCAATGAACCACCTGGGTGGACAAGGATACTCAAGTTTTGGACAAGGTGGCAACAAAAGGAACCATGTTTATATGGCAATCTCTTTTTGTTGTGCACTAGAAGAAAACCACCTAGGGACTTAGAGATTGAACATGTTTCTTGTACAGTGGCTTCCGTGTACAGCCACATGCTAAATGGGCACTGGCTTAGTCAACTACATAGTGGAAGACCCATGCATTGGCATCTTCAGGTTCACTAGAATGAGGGAACTTGAAACCCTACATTGGTGCCTGGTAGACAAGCTAGCATTGTGTATGGGGAGGACTCCTATGGAAAGACTTTGTCACATTCTCAATCTGCCAGTACTCCATCTTGGTGAGTACTTATCCAGCAGCCACTGGTGGCATCAAGATGAGAACGTGTCATGTGGGTAAAGTGTACAACTTCTGCAGAAGATCAAATTCTAAGTACTTAGCCGTGTCCCCGGTTATGGACAATATTGAGCAACTAAGTCCTGAAGCTATGGGAGATCTCGACATTCCAATTTCTAAAAGTAAAACTTGAAAGTGGCAACAAGAGACTTGAAGCACTTGGATTTTTTCCAAGGAGTTCAAAAGGATTTGACAAAAGATCAAAACTATTTTGAGAAGATAGGATAAATTATATTGCTTTCTGCAAATGAGTCTAAAACCCTACTTAGCCAAATATGCATGTAATGATAGGATCCACCTATTTCTACATAGTAGTGAAACTTGCCAATACAATTCAAATATATTGACCCTTGTGGCTGTAACTTGTAATGTTGCAGGTTGGTTTGATGTTAGTGAAGTTTATTGATTAGGATTACAAGTCTACAACCAACATGTTTGCCTGTGGCACTTTGAAGATGAAGGACCCCATGCTTAAAGATATTCTGCTACAATGTAATGTGATAGCCAAATGAGCTATGTAAGATGTAATGAATTATTTTATTCCTGGTTATAAAGTTGTATTATGACCTTTGTTTCTTGATATTACATCTTAACTGTGGGTGCTAACTATTGATCCAGGGACTAGCATTGTAAACACAGGGATCTCTACCTTATTAAAGGTTGGGAACCTTACATCTATCATAAGTTCATGATACCTGCTTGCTTGGTTATGGTTGTTTATGGGTTGAGGGTTTAGGGTTTTAGTATTGAGGGTTTATGGTTTTGGTTTTGTTAGGGGTAGTTTAGGGTTTAGGAATTTTTCAATAATATGTTCGAGCTTACGGTTAGGGGTTGAGTGTATGTTTAGGTGTTTTAGGGGTATAGAGCTTAGGGCTTAGGCTTTAGGGGGTTAGGGGTTAGGGAATTTTCAATAATGTTTGAGCTTTCGTGAATTAGAATGGCGTTAGTGCAATTTAATGAATGTATCACAGATTTTGATCTATAAGTGCATGATACCCGCTTGGTCAAGGTGTAGGGTTGTAGGATTTAAGTTTTAGGTTTTAGGGAATTGTCAATAATGTTTAAGCTTTATGCTTATATTTGTGGAACAGAATGGCGTTGCCACAATTTAATGGAAGTATCTCAAATTTGGATCTATAAGTGCTTGATACCTACTTGGTTAGGGTTTAATTATGGGTTGAGCAGTTTAGGGTTTAGGGTTTTAGTATTGAGGGGTTAAGGGTTTAGGTTTCACGAGTTGTTTAGGGTTTTAGTGGTAGCCATGGGATTTGACGAGTTTTGGAAAAAACAGCTGCGCAGTATTATCTTACCATGTATGGACATTATTGGGTTTAACCCGAACAACTTGGTAGTCAAGGCCATATCGATCGACATCATAGTTTATGACCCGATAGAGTTACCACACTAGATGGGTGCTTCTTGGGGTAGCAAGCATTGTTGACCGTGTGAGTTTTCGCACATATAGTGGATCATGCATCCTATCTAACTATGGTAGTTAAATGAATTTCGCAAAAAATAGTCTAGCACGGTGAAGACGGGAGTACAAGGCACGTGTGTTTAAGGGCATCCGTAATGTAGAACCCACCTAACTTATGGAAATTACTACAATGTATAAGATCAACATTTGCCTCAAGGTGGTACCCACATAACTTGTCATATTGCTCCATGCAAGGGGAAATGATTTTTCTATACTCTATGCGAAACCCACAAGCCTAAGGTAACTTTATTTTCTCCATAATGTACTACTATATGTCTTAAGGTTTGCTTTTTTACATATTGCAGATGCCCTAAGGAAAAAAGCAAGTGATTTCTATTTTCGTGCCACTGGTTCATTAGTTGTACTCAGTTTTCCCCAGCCGCTTAACTTTTCCTCACTTTTTCCTATCTCCTTGTCCGAAACTCTCACACCGTCTAAAACTCACTATTCGTCAGCCTTGCCATTACGTGCTGACATGTGGGGACGCGTTCAGTCGGGTCCCGTCATGGACCCTCGCCATTTCGTGCTGACAAGTCATTACGTGCTGACAAGTAGGACCACGTGGGACTGGTTTTAATTTGAAAGTGTTCAAGAGTTGTGTCAATTATAAACACTCTTTTATATTAATAGTTGTATATTTTTTCAATTTGAAAGTGTTCAAGAGTTGTGTCAATCATAAACACTCTTTTACATTAAAAGTTGTATATTTTTCTAATTTAAAAGTGTTCAAGAGTTGTGTAAATTATAAACACTCTTTTACATTAAGAGTTGTATAATTTTTTAATTTGAAAGTGTTTAAGAGTTGTGTCAATAATAAACACACTTTTACATTAAGAGTTGTATATTTTTTTCAATTTGAAAGTGTTCAAGTGTTGTCTCATTTTCTTATTTCTTATACATCCAGCTCCCCATTTTTAATTATAAACACTCTTTCACTTGATTGCAGCCAAGACATTAACTCGATAAACCAATTAAATTATCGGAATGGCTCACCGGCCGCATTCTCCACAACAAGCGCCACCGTCTAATCAGAACATTTTGGTGCGAGATATAACCTTCTCTGCGAGGAAATAGCACATAACACCACATGTTGGTGACTTCTTTGCACAAAACCACGGGTTGCCATTTTTTTTGCACAAAACACCATACTTTCCTTTAACTTTTGCAGAAAGCACATAAAACGTCATTAACTCTCTTGGCAACTGATTAGTGAACCGGGCCCACTCTCTTGATGTCCATGGATGACCTGTATAATCTGGTCAGACCAGGGTACCGAGGCATCAAGCGATGGCCGCTGCGGCGTGGTAGTAGGCGACAACGGCGAGCGTGCCGACGATGATTGCCTCGGCGACAAGGATGGGGAGATGGAGGTCATCGACGAGCGCGGCCATTCTGTGATTTTCTCCCCTCTATTATGTACACCAAAAAAATTAGGAAATAACACGCAGCTTTAGTTCAACCTCATGTAATGTTCAAAATTACCAATTTTTGCAATGGAACGTGCAAATTGAACATGACTGAATGAACGACAAAATAAAATCTCTTTTGACTGCATGCAACCTGGCATTTACACAATATATCCATCTAGACAAGTTTTCCAAAAGCTTGACAAGATCATCTAGTGTCACATGAGCAAATACAAAAAAAGAGTCAAGATAATTTGTCTTTCCACATGTGTGACGCAAAATAAGCCATCAAATCACATGTGTAGTTATTCTCCCGTGATAGTTGATGACAGAATAGAAAAAGGACCATCAGGAGAGTGGGCCCAATTCACTAATTAGCCGTCATGACCGTTAATGATGTTTTATGTGCTTTGTGCAAAAGTTACATGAAAATATTGTGTTCTGTGCAAAATATATAGCAACTTGTGGTTTTGTGCAAAGAAGTAACCAACATGTGGTGTTATATGCTATTTCCTCCTTCTCTGCGCACGCTTTCCATTGTCATCCTTCATACAGGTCAACGGGACGATACCATACTACGGCCAGGACGAACAGGAGGCCGAAGTGAAGCTCGACAAAGAGCCACCATGTAACACCCCTAGTTTTATTAATAGTAATTAGGACTTGAATGTGCATTCATGAGCATCATCTTAAAATGCATGCAAGAAATAATAGCAAAACCCTAATCCTAACTCCTTTCCTCTTTATTTGTAACTAGCCAGGTGTCCCTCGCAAATGCGAGGGCATCATCTTTACGTGCATTGGGAGTGTTTAAGAAGTAAATTTATGGTTTTACAAGTTTTGAAAATATTTATCTATAAACAATATTATTCCATAGACACTGCAGTAATGTTATGTTAAGTAAATATCACCAATTTGTAAATATCATTTAATAATTGGTGAATTGGTAATATAAGTTCCTCTAAAATGCCATGCTACCATATTCTAGAACATTGTCTATTACTCTACTTTGATTTAATTTCACTCTCTTCGTGTAATCTCTAATCTTCAACCCCCTCATGTGTATTAGTTGTCCTATAACATGACTATGTCAACCCGACAACAAAATTTTAGCATTTTAATCTATCATGTTCACTATGTTTTCATCAAACAATATTTTCAAATCCCATGGTTCCAATTGGGAACAACAACTATAGCTTCGTCATAGTAGCTCAAATATTTAAGTAGTTCAAAAGGCAAATAAATAGTAAATACTACCATTGCAATGACATGTCTTCTTAAATCTTCATGAATTAGAAACTATATAATTAATATACAAAAGACAATTTGATTAGCTCATGGAAAAGACATAAAAACTCATGAGCCCAATATATATTTCTAAAGAATTATACTAACATAAATTATTTATTTTCAATTGGGTGCCATTTTTTGATATTTCTAATCCTATAGAAAATATCTCATTATTAATCTTTCCAAGGTAAATATATTCTTAAAAAATCCAGTTAAAATTCATTTAATTGCAGGTTCACGGATCCGTGTTTCTAATACCAAAGATAACACAATATCGCTTACTTCATCTCAGAACAATATAGCATGTTGGTGTTGGTACTTCTACATTAGCACCATCATTCTACCTAATTACGTATAAACGAACATCAACTCTATGCACATCTTGCTTGGTGTCGCTCTTGGTTTTGTGCCAATTATGATAGTGGTTTCTCAAGACTACAACTTCAATCCAAATTGAAATATAAAACTCTAATAACATTCACATAATTTTTTCTTTATAAGAGTAACACGTAAAGTTTATCGGCATCAATTTGGCCACAAATACTTGACAATTGTGTTTTTTTCGCCAGTGTAAACATTAAACATGTTCTATTTGGGTCATTAGAAATTTAACCCATGGACCATGTTATGTGGCCTATAGATAATATATGAACATAATAATATGGTTAATACTATATTAGTCAAATACAAATAATATTCAAAATGAACAAACTGTCAAAAAACTACTCGAGCTATATCAGTTTCGTATTCAAAATAATCAGTATATTATGGTAGAATGCATGTGGCTAAATTGACAAATATATATGTGATGCTTCAGAAATATAAACTGATCTAGGACTTTATCCTATATTGGTCTCCTAAAAAGCTTAGAATTTTAATGGTTCTAACAGATCAATAAAATAGTAACGAAAATAACACCTTGTCTGAAGTCCTGGAAAGGACGGTGGTAAGGTAATTAAGAGGTCGCTTCAAGGTGAATATATCCGGTACTTTTTTGGAGCATGAGCATAAAGTTGCCGAGGAGCATATGCTTTTCATACATTTGAGCTACGTCCCCTATTGCATAAGTTTCCATTTTCATTTGAAATTTTATATCATGTAAGATTAGTGTTCTTAGATTTGATAATATCCACAAATGCATAGAAAAGGTACTGCTATCAATGTGCAGACCAAAAGGACATACCAACATAACACAGGCCATGACATTCGCTAAAAAGTAAGTTTAATTTTCGGTTAGTGCTCTGGAATCAGAGGCGTCCCTACCTATATGTTATCAAAGATTACATGACCATTCCAATTATATTATATGCATAATTTCACTTAATATTACAAATCAAACTAAGAAGTTGTAGAGCATCCCCTGTAATCTTTATATGTAAAACCATATATGTGTATTTCTATGTATCTAGCATGAATGGACAGTGAGTGTCAAGGAAAGATACAAGGATCACTTTCGTATGAATTAGTTTTAATATGCAAGAGATTAGTACACAAGGCATTCAACCATCTAGCTAATGAAGACAGTCAGCATAACCCTCATGAAATCTAGAGAACTTTGTGTTTTCTCGGAAGAAAATCTGGAAGAGAACTTACATCTTGCTTCAGCCATATAACATCTTTCAGCAGCTTGCCACAAAATCCATCTCCTCAAATGCCATGGTAGATCATAGCCGCTGCTCCGCTCCTTGATGCTCATTTGTTCCAAAAATTATTGGTTATGCAGTCTTAAAAGAGTGGTTCACTTAAAGATATCCAATCAGATTATTAACTGACTAATTTTTCATCACCTGAAATAATAATCCTTACTATTGTGATGCATGGATGGTAAATGTAATTATAGGAAGATTAAAAATCAAATGGTTAGCGCAGAGACTGAAGCGCGAGATCCTTTTTAAAACTGGATTCCCAATACATTATCATACGAGACCGGAAACATTTCTTTCAACACACAAAATATAGAAAGACATGTATGTAGACAGTTTTAGCTGCAGCACCCGTGGGCAGCCGGAGAGGAAGTTGTCGAAGAGCTCTTGACAATACTAATTTACTCACTACAATGTGTGCTTGACAGTTTGCTTCTTTCTCATCATGGTAGTAGACTGTCTTCAAACTCATGGTCAAACAGGAAAGGAAGTACATACCTATAATACAAGTTAACCTCTCATGTATGTCGGTGTTAATAAATTCACTGTCCAAACAACAAATTCGACCATCGGTTTGGTTGTGTGAGTACTACTAATTATTTCACACCCTTCTCTTCCTACAAAAATTAACATAACACCGGTGCAACATCGAGAAATTTGTGTACATGCAAGAACTCTTATTCACCTCGGACAACATATAGCAGAGGCATCTCCTACAATTCCTGCAGAAAACCAAGAAAACGATGAATTCTGCAAGCAGATATTTATATAGGAGATAACCCTACGTATTGTAATTCTGGTCTAAGGAAAAAAGAAAATCTTTCAAGTACTCAGGCTGTTTCTGGTTGTGAATACTTCTTAATGCCGCCGTACATCGTGATGGATCGGAGGACCTAGCGATAAAGCTGGAGATCAATTTCCTCCCGGATCGTGTACGTACCACTATTGCCACTATACACCGCGATGGCTGGGAGGAACTGCGATCAAGGCAGAGATCAATTCCCAGCCGGGTCGCGCGTGTACTTATGAAGGAAATATGTGGTGAGAAACTGAGAAGTGGCCGCTCAATCGAAAGGTCGGCGTGAGGGAAGGGACACGGGCGAGATGAAACGGTGACCTTCTAGATTGAAACGCTAGGAGAGACATGATCTAGGAGGAAGACATGATCGACTTGTAGCAGCCTTTTTAGGGGAATTTGCGGCTGCTAGGGCGACTCGATCTTGACATTATCTAACGCAATGTTCTCTCTATACGACGCAAACTTGCTAACCAATCTTACCGAGATGTATGTGTCCACTGGTGGCCTGGTACATGAACCGGAACTTTAGAAACTGATCAATGCGCATGGTTGTGGAGGAAGTCTGGCCGGCCAAAGACACACACGAATATGGCGACGGTGGCGGCACGCCGGACATGAGGACACCAAGGAGAGACCTTAGCTTAGTTTTTTTTTTTTGGACAGAGGAGTCGCATTGTTAGCTAGAAAACAAGTCTGGCCGGCCAAAGACACACACGAATATGGCGACGGTGGCGGCACGCCGGACATGAGGACACCAAAAGACATGAGGACACCAAGGAGAGACCTTAGCTTAGTTTTTCTTTTTTTGGATAGAGGAGTCGCATTGTTAGCTAGAAAACTAAGCGGGGGCATTGGGCGGTAATTTTGTGTAACTATAATGGTAACAGTTTTTTCTAAGATCCATTGGCTGGCCATAACCTATTTATATAAATTGACAGTTACATGTTTCTGATTTTTGTGGGATTTTATAGAATATTTCTCTTTTTTCTGGTGAGCTCGTCATGTACTTTTAATATATAATAGATGTGTTCAAAATGGTTTTGAATTTCTAAAAGGTACAAAATGTGTGGAGCCCAAATTATTACAAGGGCCCCTCAAGTATTTTTGAAATGTTTGCAAAGCTCTTGTATTTTGGAAATATTCAAAACAGAATTACAAATGAAAAATACAAAGAGGAAACGGAAAACAGAAATAGAAAATGCTTTTAGGAAAATAAAAACTATTCCTAACCCTAACTGGGCCGAGCCCACCTCTCCTCCCCTCTTTCTCTCTGCCGCACAGTGCACTTCGCCGCAGCCCACTCAGCCCGTCTGCAGCCCGCAGCCGGCCCGTACCCCTTCAGCCTCATGTCCCTGTCGTCTTCCTCCCCGACGCAAGCAGCTCGCTGTCTGCGCGCCGGCCGTCGATCCTCGCCGGCGTTGCGATGCGCGCCACCGCCCTGGAGGTGAAGATAAGAACGGCCGTCCCTCCCTCTCTCTCCCCATACCCATTTCGCTTCCTCTCGCTCTCTCTGCCATTTTCCCCCTTTGGTCTGAAACCCTAGCCGCAGACTCACCGTCGTCCCCGCCATCTCCGACCACCCCTTGGCCATATGAGACCACGGTCGGCTCGGCCTCGTATCGCTGAGGCTTCTCGTCAAAGGAATCGGCCGCGGGTGCTAAGAAACGTCGCCATCGACCTCGCCTTCCATGACTCTGGCCGCCGCGTCCATCCTCGATTCCGGCTGTTCTGGATCTCCCCCGGCCTCGCCGCCACTCCTACCGTGCTCAGGGTGAGCTACTGGTCCTCGTGGACCCTCTCCCTTGCCCCCTCTCCCTCTAGTTCATCCCCTCCACGACCACCTTCAGCCGCCGCCATTGTTCTTCGTCGCCGTCGTCGCTCCGGCGACCCCCTGCAAGCGGCGCCGCCACTTTATGGTAGCCCGCGACGCCCTCTCTCCAACGCCACCAACCACACCTCCGCGCGAGCTCTGGATCAATCGATCCATCCATGATCTGCAAGGATTGTTCATGGATGACGTCAGCATGATGTCATGCCTGTGCAATATTCTCTTTTTCTTTTCTTTTATACATTTATGTAATTATTTTGTAATTGATAATTTCTGACACGTGGGTCCACCTTGTAAGTTATATAAATAATATAAAAATTGTTTTTTGTTAAATAAAATGTTAAAAGTAATTCCAAATTGTAAATTGTTTTATAATATTCCAAAAATGATTTCAAATGAATTAAAATTGGAGAAAACCATAACTAATTCATTTTAAATCAGAAAAATACAAATAATATACCAAAATGTTCAGAAAAATGAGAACTATCTAACTAAGCTATAATCATGAATTGTTCAATAACTTCAACTCCAAGTTTAATTAGAAGAACCAATTGAACCCCGCAGGTGATTCCGAGGATCCCCTTGTTCTAGGGTTTGGACCTCTCGGACTCCGTTTAAAATGAGCAAGCATGTTTAGGGTTTCAATTTCAATAACTTTTAACTTGTCGTATCATCATTCTTGATTGATCATTGCATCGATGCCATGTGTTGATTGTTCCCCTCTTTCCGGTGTTTGGTTCTTCTCCGGTGGAATACGATATTGGAATCAAGATCGAGATTGAAGACCGACATCAACACCGTCGAAGCTCGAAGACCAATACTTGGACAACTATAACCAAGTCAAGTACTAGGTGTCCGAAGGTCTACTTTTTGGATATCAATAGGCAAAGGCAAGCAAAGCCCTACACATACATATGAATCCTATGCTTTCAAAGTATTTCATTCTTGCCATGTGCATACGATTCTAAAGTCTTTTATCGATAGATAGAGTAATCCTATCTGATGCATGTTTCCTTCGAAGCCTATATTCCTGATCCACTACTCTTAGCATAACTAGAGTTTGGATTGTGAACCGTTGCTAAAGCTATTATCTCTACTGTGCTTAGCCATGATTAGCTGTTACCGCTGGTCCATCCAGTTGATGAATCAGAGCTACGAATGAACCTAGTATGACAGGATGAAGTGGTAAGATCAGAGATGAAAGTTAAACATGCTAAGGCTTGTATGGGAGTCCACGGTGGGTTGTGGTTTTTGGACTCCCATACTGCCACTACTAGGACCTGAATTCTTGCCTATGGTCCAAGACAAGCGTACAGCCACACGGGGCCTGGAAACCCCCTTGACCAACTAACTTGCCTAGTAGATTCCATGAGTTACATAGTTCGGGCTTTCCATTCGACATACGCATCTTGGATGTTCTTGAATGGAGGTGCATTCATAACATGTAGGTAAGTGTGGCCGGGAACAAGAGATGCCCGACATCCGTAATCTTGAACCCTGCGCACATCATTAGGGACCGGCTTCAGGAATCGACCCATTACGGCGGCATCTCCCTAGTTCGTGACTCATGGTCTCGACGAAAGCAAGGTAAAGGTCGTGGTCAACCACTCTTTGTCGGCCTTCCAAGGAAGAGGGCTAATGATCTAGCATTAAGAATCGGTTGGTATGTGTGGGTAAAGTTGTACACCCCTGCAGGGTTAAATCTTTTTGAAAAGCTGTGTCCACGGTTATGGACAAACTTGGAGACCAGATTCAAAGATCATAGAGAACTAGAACCTAATTGTAAAACTTGGCAGATCAAAGTGTGCTTAAGGATGCTTCCTCAGGGATCGAGGGGGTGATCCTAGATAGGTTCAGCCGATGATGATTCGGTGGATATCAAAAGATGATCAAAGTTAGTGATACCGCTCTCTTATCCCCTTTTAAAATATTCTGATTAGTCGAGATTCTTCTCCCTCTTGTTTTACAAAACAAAGATGGCTTTATGCAGAAATAACTCCACTAGCCATAAGTCTTAAGGAGTACACCCTGTACTCACCCTTGCTTTGTTGATACTTTTGCAGCAGAGTAAGTGTTAGCATAGAAGATGAGTTCTTCATGACATCGACATTGACGAGTAGTTTGGAGTTCCCAGTCGGCAGTCTGGGAACTATGGATTGGACGTCATCGTTATGCTTCAGGCCTCTTAGGCCGTTTGTTAAATTTGCTATACTTAATAGCATAATTTGCCTTCCGTTGTTTGATGTTTGTGGTCAGTGACCTCTGCTTGTAATAGTTTGGTTCTTTGCTCAGTTATGAGCTTGCTATAATAATTTTTGTGTCGTAGGGTCACTATGGTGTTATCAATTCTCTCTCTGTACGCTTCCGAGATTTAGGTTATGCTTATATCAGACAGAGGTCTGGGATTTGTCTAGCCCTAATCCCGGGGGTGTCACATGTTTTGTTATGAGAGCAGTACTGACTGTAGGAAACCCTTTCTATTGGTCGATGTTGAGTCTAGTGCTTGTGAAAACTATTTTTAAAGATGAAAATTATGTGCGAAAACTGTGGTATGCTTCTTTTTCTCCTTATCCAGTTTCGCTCTAACTCTGGGTCCTCTTATCTTGTATTGACTTTGGAAAAGTTTTGCTATCTCATCTTGTCTTTCAAAACTTAGGTGCCTTTCCAGGCATGTCCTTTCCAAACAGTTGACCTATTGTTAAGTTCTTTAGGGTTGTGTGTGTGTGCTCCTTGTTCCCTTTGATTCTATTCGTTTGAGGGATTTCTTTCCATCATAATCTCTCTATTTTATGGGTCCACAACATCATGTTGATGGTTCCATATTGATCTGTTCTAAGCCTCGAAGTTTCCTTTCGCCTCTTGTGCCTCCTTTTCATTTGTTCGGGTACTTCAGAAGTAGTTTCTTATCTTGGAAGCTACCTCATGATTACTATCTTGTAGTGTACACTTTGTCACTCAAGTAGTAGTTACTCCTTTCTCTGGGTTTTGACCCTTGGACTGGAACCTAAGATCCTCGATTGTGCTTGATTCTGGTGTTGTGAATCTTGTACATGAAGCTAACCTTTAACCCAAGATCCATATTGTTGATCCCTATTGTTAATGTTCAAACGTTACCCCAGGATGGCTAATACCTTCTAGTATAGCCTTCAATCTTGTGGATATTGTTGCTATTGAACAGTGACGATAAAGGGCTTCCCCTACCACATCTATGGCAGATGTTCTTTAATGGAACCAAATAGATCACGACAAGAGTGCTCTTCGCGAGACTCACATCTATACTCGTGACTCTGCCGCACTTCCCTTTTCTATGCATTGGTTTTCGGAAGATTGTTGACTTATGCATCTACATCTCGGGATTCTATTCTGAGCATGTTCCTCCTTCCTTGTTGTTTTCTGAACTTTTTCTACCAGTTGGTAGCCAAGTAGTAAATGTGCATTGATGTCTTTTGATGCAAGGTACTCTTGTGGTCCATCATGACAAATCATTCCGGGTTGTCTAGGAGAAACAAACTCCAATACTCGTCATTTCTAAGACCATGGCAAAGAGTTGTAATCCGCAGATCAATAATCGTTAATTAGCTTATGTTCTGTTCTACCTTAAAGTATCACACTCTTTCTATATTAAGAGGTCAAGCTAATTCATGACCCTCTTAATGAAGTGATACTCTTACATATATTTACCCACCTTTCCTCTGAGTTGTTCGCACTCATGAGTGTTGTGCGGGCGTAATGATGTGGCCATCTAAAATTCTTAGCAATTCTTATTACTTTGAACTTCAAGGACATTTGTATCATTCTTAGCGTGATTGGTTAACCCTATCACTAAGCAAAGTTTGATTGGGCTACCAAGTCCGTTATTCTAGTACACTCTCTTCAGTCAAAGAGTTAGGCACGTGCTGAAGCTCTGAGACTGTGTCTCCTTGCCTTAACAAGCAAGTTTCCTCTTGAATTAAATGGCATATCGGTGGTTCGTGATATTCTAGATGTCTACTATAAGTATCACCATGTTGCCACATGACCGTGTTGTCAAGTTCTTGAGCAAGGAAGTTCTCTGAACTACACCTTTCTCCAAGGATCCGTACTGGATAACCCTGAACTAGTTGGTTGAGCTTAAACAACAACTTGGAGAGTTGTAAGACCAAAGTTCCATCCAACTTTGTTCCTCCTTAAAGGGATGTCTAGTTCTGTTCGTGTTGAAGCAGGATAATAAGTACTTTGTGGATATGTTATCTTCCCCACCTTTAATTTGAATTGGGCAATCGTCATATCAAACTCAGTTCCAAGGACAATTCTGATGGTGTATCCGCTTGTGATGTCTCACTTAAGTACATATTCATGTCCTCTGGTCTGACCAATGTCTATGCCTTGTTCATATAACATATGATTCCATATTTTGGAGTATCTTGATAAGTTTGTTATTGAGCCCATCAATGACATTCTTAACTTCTCCATGTTATATCAGGCTCATATGGAGAAGTTGGCATCACGTTTGAGAACCATCTTCGTGTTACCTCGAAGTATGTGTTCTGGATGTTAGAAGTAACCTTCTCTGGTTCATGTGCATAAGTTGAAAGATGTCGCCATGGATCGGAGTAGAGTTATCTTTGTTTCCTCGGGAATCATTCCAAGTTAGTCAAGCATGTGCAAAGAATTCTTGATATGGTAGGTTGATACCTTCACATCTCGAGAATATTCTCCAAGCATATTAAGCCACTGACTATTTGTTATGGAAGAAAAGAAGTACTTAAAACTTCTATACTCTCCTAAATGTTTTCCAACAAGGATTAAGTTGTGTTTAGTTGCAAACAATTCATGTAGGTGCAATTGTCTTGTGATAACTTGCTAATACATGTGTTTCGCAATCTAGCTCATCTTTGGAGCTTGACATTGAAGTCCATGTCTTGAGAATCTAGTGAATTTACCTCCGTGGTAAATGTTGCACACTTTCTACTCGGATATGCTGAGTATGAAGTATCTCTCCACTTAACCAAAGCTAAATCTCGAGAAGCAATGATGGTTGGTGTTCCGCAAGGTTTTGACATAGGTCTCTCTATACATATGGCAAGATTGATGTAATGGTTGTCACAATTTGCCGGAAGACCTATTGTCACATTATCCTGATTCAGCAATAACAACCACTCCTCATGAGGCATCTTCTATGATTTATCATAGGAGTTGATCTTATGGCTTCCTTTGGATCCGAAGTCTGACCTTTACTTGATGATTGATTAAAGGCTTATTAGAAGTCTGATATCTGTGTTCCAAACATCAAGGAGAACATTTAAAGAAGTGTTGCTAAATGTCTCTCGGTCAATCCTCCAGACCCTTCTTACGATGGCAAACGTATTTTTATGCCAAGTACTTGGAGTCTGAGAATGAAGTTTCTTTCTTCTCGTTTCATCAGGAATCTTCTCAACTATTCATCTTGGTGGTGTAAAGTGAAGTCGTGATCTTTGGCAAAGATTTTGATAGATCTGGATGAATAAAGAGTTCCTTTCTCTCTATCTAGACACATGTTTGAAGAGCGACCATGATTGTGGTAATCCATAGTTTCGCTTGTTACATGTTCCTTGTGACTCTTACGAGTCCTCTCCACCAAAATACATTTCTGTCTTGGCCTTCTATTGAATGAAAGAGTTACCCTTCTGTGCAAAAAGTAGTTCAACAACTTGGTTTTGTTGGTATCTATCTCTTCCACCTGTAAAGATCTATTAAGCTGTATAGTAGAGGTTTATCTCTTGAAGTCTGTGGTCATGTTACTTCTGTTGGAATTTTCCTTCTCTCAGAAGTCAAAACCTTCTACAAGTTCCATGGTCTCAATCCTTATGAAGACCAGTTATCCGTCACCTTGAAAACTTTCTCCTCTTGTTTCATCTGTTACCTTGACGGGTTTCATGTTTGTTAGCTCTAGAGATGTCCGTGAAACATCTATCCATTAGTTAACCATGAGATACTCAATTTGTGGTTCTGCGTCATTCCCTCTCTTCCTTAGTGTGAGCAGCCACCTCGAAGATTATGTAGTGCTTCGTCCATTTGTCATGGTGGCATGGATCAACCTCCTCGAGAAGATCGTCAAATTTTAGTGTGCCTAGTTCCTTCTATTTTTCTACCTAGGAATCTCGGGACGAGATTCTTTTAAGGGGGATAGAATTGTAACACCCGTAGTTTTATTAATAGTAATTAGGACTTGAATGTGCATTCATGAGCATCATCTTAAAATGCATGCAAGAAATAATAGCAAAACCCTAATCCTAACTCCTTTCCTCTTTATTTGTAATGTGTTCAAATTGGTTTTGAATTTCTAAAATGTACAAAAAGTGTGGAGCCCAAATTGTTACAGGGCCCCTCAAGTATGTTTGAAATGTTTGCAAAGCTCTTGTATTTTGGAAATATTCAAACTGAATTACAAATCAAAAATACAAAATGGAAATGGAAAATAGAAAGAGAAAATGCTTTCAGGAAATAAAAACTATTCCTAACCCTAACTGGGCCGAGCCCACCTCTCCTCTCCTCTTTCTCTCTGCCACGCAGTGCACTTCGTCGCAGCCCAATCAGCCCATCTACAGCCCGTAGCCGGCCCGTACCCCTTCAGCCTCATGTCCTTGTCGTCTTCCTCCCCGACGCAAGCAGCTCGCAGTCTGCGCGCTGGCCGTCGATCCTCACCGGTGTTGCGATGCGCGCCGCCGCCCATGGAGGTGAAGATAAGAACGTCCAGCCCTCCCTCTCTCTCCCCATACACATTTCGCTTCCTCTCGCTCTCTCTGCCATTTTCCCCTTCGGTCCAAAACCCTAGCTGCAGACTCGCCGTCTTCCCCGCCATCTGCGACCACCCATGGCCATCTGAGACAACGGTCGGCTCCGCCTCGTCTCGTTGAGGCTTATCATCAAAGGAATCGGCAGCGGGTGCTAAGAAATGTCGGCATTGACCTCGCCTTCCCCAACTCGGACCGCCGCGTCCATCGTCGATTCCGGCCGTTCTGGATATCCCCCGGCCTCGCCGCCACTCCTACCATGCTCAGGGTGAGCTACTGGTCCTCATGGACCCTCTCCCTTGCCCCCTCTCGCTCTAGTTCATCCCCTTCATGACCACCTGCTGCCGCCGCCATTGTTCTTCATTGCCGTCGTCGCTCCGGCGACCCCCTGCAAGCGGCGCCACCACTTTATGGTGTCCCGCGACGCCCTCTCTCCAACGCCCCCAACCACACCTCCCCGCGAGCTCTGGATCAATCGATCCATCCATGATCTGCAAGGATTGTCATGGATGACGTCAGCTTGACGTCATGCCTATGTAATATTCTCTTTTTCTTTTCTTTTATACATTTTTGTAATTATTTTGTAATTGATAATTTCTGACAAGTGGGTCCACCCTGTAAGTTATAAATAATATCAAAAATGTTTTTTTGTTAAATAAAATGTTAAAAGCAATTCCAAATTGTAAATTGTTTTATAATATACCAAAAATGATTTAAAATGAATTAAAATTGGAGAAAACCATAACTAATTCATTTTAAATAAAAAATACAAATAATATACCAAAATGTTCCGAAAAATGAGAACTATCTAACTAAGCTATAATCATGAATTGTTCAATAACTTCAACTGCATGTTTAATTAGAAGAACCAATTGAACCCCGCAGGTGATTCCGAGGATCCCCTGTTCTCGGGTTTGGACCTCTCGGACTCCGTTTAAAATGACCAAGCATGTTTAGGGTTTCAATTTCAATGACTTTTAACTTGTCATATCATCATTCTTGATTGAGCATTGCATCGATGCCATGTGTTGATTGTTCCCTCTCTTTCCCATGTTTGGTTCTTCTCCGGTAGAATACGATATTAGAATCAAGATCGAGATCAAAACCGTCGAAGCTCGAAGACCAATACTTGGACAACTATAACCAAGTCAAGTACTAGGTGTCCGAAGCTCTACTTTTTGGATATGATTCTAAAGTATTTTATCGATAGATAGCGTAATCCTATCTGATGTGTGTTTCCTTCGAAGCCTCTATTCCTGATCCACTGCTCCTAGCATAACTAAGGTTTGGCTTGTGAAGCGTTGCTAGAGCTATTATCTCTGCTGTGCTTAGCCATGCTTAGATGTTACCGCTGGTCTATCCGGTTGATGAATCAGAGCTGCGAATGAACCTAGTATGACAGGATGATATGGTAAGATCAGAGATGAAAGTTAAACATGCTAAGGCTTGTATGGGAGGCCATGGTGGGTTGTGGTTTTTGGAGTCCCATACTTGCCACTACTAGGACCTGAGTTCTTGCCTATGGTCCAAGACGAGCGTACAGCCACACGGGGTCCTGGACCCCCCTCAACCAACTAACTTGCCTAGTAGATTCCATGAGTCACATAGTTCGGGCTTTCCATTCGACATACGCATCTTGGATGTTCTTGAATGGAGATGAAGGAGATGCATTCATAACATGCAGGTAAGCGTGGCCGGGAATAGGAGATGCCCGGCCTCCGTAATCTTGAACCCTGCGCACATCATTAGGTACCGGCTTCGGGACTCGACCCGTTATGGCGGCATCTCCTAGTGCGTGACTCATGGTCTCGGCGAAAGCAAGGTAAAGGTCGTGGTCAACCACTCTCTGCCGGCCTTCCAAGGAAGAGGGCTAATGATCCGACATTAAGAATCGGTTGGTACGTGTGGGTAAAGTTGTACACCCCTGTAGGGTTAAATCTTTTCGAAAAGCCGTGCCCACGGTTATGGACGAACTTGGAGACTAGATTCAAAGATCATAGAGAACTTGAACCTAATCATAAAACTTGGCAGATCAAAGTGTGCTTAAGGATGCTTCCTCAGGGATCGAGGGGGTGATCCTAGAAAGGTTCAGCTGATGATGATTCGGTGGATATCAAAAGATGATCAAAGCTATTGATACTGCTCACTTATCCCCTTTTAAAATATTCTGATTAGTCGATATTCTTCTCCCTCTTGTTTTACAAAACAAAGATGGCTTTATACAGAAATAACTCCACCAGCCATAAGTCTTGCGGAGTACACCCTGTACTCACCCTTGCTTCGTTGATACTTTTGCAGCAGAGTAAGTGTTACCATAGAAGCTGAGTTCTTCACGACATCGACATCGACGAGTAGTTTGGAGTTCCTAGTCGGCAGTCTCGGATCTATGGATTGGATGTCATCGTTATGCTTCAGGCCTCTTAGGCCATTTGTTAAGTTTTCTATACTTAATAGCATAATTTTCCTTTCGTTATTTGATGTTTGTGGCCAGTGACCTCTGCTTGTAATATTTTGGTTCTTTGCTCAGTTATGAGCTTGATGTAATAATTTTTGTGTCATAGGGTCACTGTTGTGCTATCAATTCTCTCTTTGTACGCTTTCAAGATTAAGGTTAGGCTTATATCAGACAGAGGTCTGGGATTTGTTTAGCCCTAATCCCGGGGGTGTCACACACCGTTGCTGGAGAAGGGCCACCATCGCTAAATAATAATAATAATAAGAAGAAGAAGAAGAAGAAGAAGAAGAAGAAGAAGAAGAAGAAGAAGAAGAAGAAGAAGAAAGGGGAGGCAACGACACGAGCACGGGCGCGGGGTAGGTTCACGTGGATAAGCTATGGGTTCAACGCTCACGTGGATAAGCTGTGGATCCCATGTTGATCTAGATAATTGGAGAAAGGTGTCCACTATGGGAAGCAACTTAACGTGACCCCACTTGTCAGCATGTAATGGCAAGGTTCCTCTACGGGAGCTGACATACTGCAGCCCCACTTGTCTGCAAGTAACGGCGAGGGTCCACTACAGGACCCGACTGAACGCAGCCCCACTTGTCAGCATGTAACGGCAAAACTGACAGACAACGAGTTTCAGACCGTGTGAGAGTTTCAGACAAGGAGATGGGCAAATGTGAGGAAAATTTAAGAGGTTGGGGAAAAGTGAGTATAACTAACGAACCAAGGGAACAAAAATAGAAATCCCAAAAAGCAAATAATGGGCCCACTTGGTAGTATATGACCAAGCTATAAAACTCCTATGAAGACGTCTTCAGTTTAGTGGGTCCCACGAATCATCTTGTTGGACACTCTCTAAATGGTGAAGCTTACTAGTAGTAGTATACGTATTTCTTTTTTTGGACATATGCTCACCTCTGTCCACGCGCTATACATGCAGAGAGAATAAAACATAGGCAGGAAAATAGGGCAGCAGCGAAGAGAGAAGAGGAGTTGAAGGCGATTCGATGTTAGAGAAAAGTTTATTATGATGGGTTCTTGACATGAGGTACTCCTACCTCCTTTATAGTGTACACTCTACTAGCAGTACATTTCAGGACCTATGCACGCAAAAAAGTGTGTTTTCTCTGTTCTTCGCTGCCTCTCATCTCTCCCCACCCCTCTCCCCTCATGCACCAACCCGACTGATCTCTCCCTCGTCCACAGCTTGGCGCTACGCACATGTGCCTCGGTACGACGACTATGTTTCTTTATTTTTTTGAGGGGGTGACTTTGTTTCTCTGGCGTGTTCAACAACCGCGTTGGTGTGGAGTAGGAGTAGTGGAGTACAACTAGTAGTAAGATTTTCCCTGAATTTTACTAGAAGGTGTCTAATTTCGTGGAATGTATATTACTACTAGCTGGAGCCATACTTTGGAGCTTTTTTTTAATAATACAAAATTAGTGTGTGGAGACTTTTTCATGGAACCAATACATGTGAGAGAACACCATGTGCTAGTTTTCTCCGAAAAATGTTTTGTTGTACTAATTTAATTTTTTTCCATATAAAAGACACGTACATGAAGCATCATGATATGATCCGCCATCTCTCATAGTCTTCCCTTCTCGGTTATTTTTTTCAGAAAAGCACCTTGGCATTAAAAGAAACATCGAATAGTACAAAGCACCTCAACACAAACGAAAATTATATCGAAATCCTTCAGATGCCCTTCGTTTTTAATCTTGGTTCCCCACACCACAAGGAGCAATGGTACCTGCAAGATTGACATGTTTTTTTGCAAAGGTGTCGAGGATATCCCTACGATGGAGGATGTTGGCCATGCGGGCATCGTCTAGGCCTGACGTGCCCTGGAATACACACTGCCCAAAGAGGCTGATGAATTGGTCTAACTCGTCGTGCTGGGCAAGACGCTGTGCGAGAACAACGACCTTAATATAGACGTCCGTCGGCGTGGCGGGCAGAGCCTCGGAAAGCCGCAGGGCCATTAGTGCACAAAACAGATCGTCTCTAGAGAGACCGGCCAAAGAAGCGGTGAGCACGGCAAAAGCCTGGGGTGGCGTACCTGGACCAAAAATTGCAGTTAAAAGTCACGTATAGGTAGGCTAGATGATGAAGTCCATAGAAGAAAACGATATCGTACATGTTGGGTATGCAGCACAGTGCATGTACTAAAGGAGGGCAGTGAGCTCGTCCACCATGTCGGTGACGATGTCGAAGCTGGTGAGGAAATCGTCCAGCGTCTTCTTGATCTAGGCCGTGAAGATGGCGTCAGAAGGTCAGCATGCCACGACACGGAGGTGTTGCAGAGCGTCGTCATGGGGGTGAGCGTCCCTGTCTTTCTCGCACAGACGTATGGCACTCGCCATAACAACCTCCATATTTCGTTCTCTCCATCTCTCTTCCCTTTCTCTTGATATCGCTCTGCGGCAAACTCCACCGCTGCTCAAGCTAGGTACAAGGGCCAGCTACCCAAGCCTATATGCTTATATATTGGTAACTGCGGCCTCTCGCAGGGTACCTAAATTCATACTTCTACTCGTTGATAGTACTAGTAGTACTCCTAATTACTACTCCGTCTGTTTGCGGTCATTTTGTTGGTACCAAGAACTGACCTAGGAAACATGTGAGAAAATCTTGGGTACATTTGAGCTAGCCTCTTAACTGCACCGTAATTCTCTCCCTTTGTTTCTTTTTTCCCTACGCTTGTTGTAGCTCATGCACATGTCATTTTTTAGGGGAAGCTTGTTGCCTTGGTCAAAGAAATAACACAGAAAACGAGGTCCCCTTCTTTATTCATTGTAACGGAGGGAGTAGGAACACGGATACTAGTACTGGAGTAGTACTTCTTCTTCACAAAAAGTAGTTTAGATTCTCCTTCGTGCTTCTCTCCGGAAAATTTCTTTATTCCTCGAAAGGCATGTTACCCTCACAAATACTTGAAAGAATCCCTATGGATTGGCAGCGTCATCCTCGGAGGTATGCTTCGGCTCGAGGCCAGAACCGGGAATAGTTCATCCGCCGGGAACATGTTGCCATTGGAGCTGCCTATGTAGGGCACTTGCGGTAAAGATGCGATGGTCATGCCGGCCAAAAACGCGATTTTGGGACCCCTCGAGGCTATCGATCCTGCGCTGGTCATATCACGGAGGCGTCAACATGGCAGCCAAAGAAAATTGGACCTCTACAACAAAGAGTCCATGTCCTTCCACTTCGACTGCGACGGAGATGCGTCTGGGGGGCGCTCTGGATGAACATCAACTCTGGCCAAGTAAACCGTGCAAGGCAGCCGCCAATAATTCTGCCGAGAACTTGCGGTTGGCGAGCACGCGACCGGGGCAGACAACTCGAGTGGGCGCGAGGTCGCCCTAGCCGTGGCAGACGACCCGGTCCTGGGTCCCCTCAAACCTATCGATCCTATGTTGGCTCTTGATTATGAGCAGGATATGCTCGAGTTCGAGCTCGAGCACGAGGAACCTGCGGCCAGTGAACATGCGGCTGGGGGAATTGACTCGATAGAGGGTAGGTCGACCTCTTTGGACCTTCACCTGACATTAACCAGGTACAACAGTGACTTCAGTCCCTGGAATTGCTTCACATCCTTGTGTGCTCCTCTACTCCTTCTGAGCAATCTTGTCCCTTCGACCATGATCAACAGTAACGAGGGTGTTTTTTTGTGTGTGGCAAGCAGTTGCACGAAGAGTATGGCTCGGCCGCTCGGTTGAAATTGAGCTGGACCTGACCACTTTTCCAAGCTAAATTTTAGGCCCTTTGTGAAAATTGTATGGACTTGGATGTAATTTTCTATTTTTTATGTCCTTGATGTAACCTTTAATTCCACCGACCATGTTGATTGAAGCATGTTCCTCTTTCGAGACCTACCCTAGTTAAAAAATAATAAAAATGCTACCACCACAATTTTCATACGAAGTGTACCATGCCAAATTTTAGGATTTTTCAACCTGTATAACTAAAACTCTGCACACTTAAATGATTCTATGTCAATAATACGACATTAGGAAAAACTTCAATACATGTGAGCATGATACACTATTACTCTTGAAAACTTCCAAAATTCTTCCGAAATAAAACCGCTATTAGTAACCATAAACACAAGTTCCAAAAAATCGTCAAAAGTAACAATAATTACATATAGGTCAATAACCACCTTGCGGTGACTGCATTCCCTAGCGCGATAATGAAGTGTCTTGCTCCTCTATGACCTACGGTACCATGATTCCAAAAAATAAATAAAGAATTCCACCACCCCAATTTTCACAAAAAGTGTACCACACTCTCTTACAATTCCCAAGTTTTAGGATTTTTCAAGCGAGCAAAGAAAGGTTTTTCATTTTATTCATGTTTAATCTTCTTACTTTTTGATGAGGTTGCTACATCGTGATGCTAGATGTTGTATAATTTAATCGCTAGGTATTGTATATGCTAGTATCACTACAAAAAAAGGTTCTTTTACAACGGACGATTCGTGGTTGAAGTTCCATTTTTCGTGGCTGAAAAGCCTTTTACGACGGATGCCCTTCGTGGTAGAAGCCCCGTCACAAATGATTCTATCATGTGTTTTCAACCGTGGCGGATCGCACCCTTCGGCCACGAAAACTTGTTCCGTCGTAGATGTGTTCGCCAGCCGCGTTGACTGCTGATGTCATGCAAACTGCCACGTGGAAAGCATCGTTAATGGCCAATTAACACTATTAACTGTCAATGAAACCATCGTAGAAGACAGGCCCAACCAACGCTTGGTAATTATTAAGTGGGCCGACCCATTAAGGAAGCCCAGCAGGATCGTGGCCCATTAATGTTTCGCCATGCACTATTACAAATGGGCCCACCGGTACAGCCATAGGCGGCCATAAACTTTCTAGCCCGTTACTATTTCCACAAACACTGTTTGATATTTGCCCATTCACGCGGCCCATAAATATCCAGACCCGTTAGTGTTCCGCCCTGCACTGTTTAAGATGGGCACGTTTGGCCAGCCTGCTTTGGCCCGTAACTTTTATGGCCCATTACTGTATATCCACGTACTATTTCGACCGGGCCCATATAATTTGGGCCCTACTATTCAGGCCTGCGAATATCCGGCCCATGCTCTGGCCCGTTATTGTTTTAACCTAGTGAGTTCCTCATCTTGTTACTGTTCCGGCCTGGTGCAAACTCGGCCTGTTACTGTTCTGGCCTGCTGCGATCCTGGCCCGTTACAATTTTGCCAATTTAAGTTTCTGGCCCGTTATTTTTCTAGTCCCTACTGTTTTGAGTGTTACTGTTTCGGCCTGTTACTGTTTTGGCCTGTTATGGTTTCGGCCTATTACTGTTTTGGCATCTTACTGATTTGGCCTGTTACGGTTTCGTCTTATTGTTTCTACATGTTAGTGTTTCGGTCTGTCACTTTTATGGCTCGTTACTGTTCCTAATCTCGCGTGTGGGTCGGCCCCATTACTTTTATAGTCTTTTACAGTTTTACATTTCTAGAGCCCATTTTGGTATCATAAAAGGTGTACAACGTGTGAGCATTTTATTTTTCATCACCGACCTAATGCAAGACGGGCAAATACAAAGCATGATACTATATTCTAATCGACCTGGCTAGCGTAGGTACGGTACCTCCTACCTCTATGTGTGAACGAAATCAACTAAATGCCTAGATGGCCTATACAATTAGTCTAGATATTACAACAAAGGCAAACTACTTAAAATTATTACATATTATCAACTCAAGGAAAAAAATCGGCATTTTAGTTGAAAATCGAGTTGATAGCAGTCCTCAATTTGCCTTCTCCATCTATCACCTACATCTCCCTTTTCAGTGTGAAATCTACATTGGAAAACAAAGTCGAGACATGATCTTGCAACCCCCTTTTTGGTGGCAATAGAAATAATTGTAGTCTGAAACTAAGTAATAACAAGTTAATACGTCAAACAAGGCAAACTACTCATTTAACTAATACGGCGGGAGCTATGAACCGACGTTTACTAATGGTCAATGGTTCAAATATATTGACCATCACATCAAACAAACAGGACAAGCAAGCATTAAACAAGTGTGCCTACCGTAAAACGAGAAATATAACAATGTGTGTGTCTTAGAATTTCAGCAAATATAAACTAGCCAGGTCATTTCAACAAATATATATAGAATAATAAACCAGAAGAATAAACCAGACAATGGCATGCAGTTACTGTCGTAGCTGAATGAACGACACAGAAATTATAACGACATCATGCGAGAACTTGTAGAGCAGAAATGCAAACCACAAATAAACTATACAGTAGATGATAGTTATGTTGTTGCTTAGGACAAACCAGAACCAGATACAGAATATAATGGCGTCTCTTGTGAACCTGTAGAACAGGACAGACAAGCATTAGGCAAATGTGCCTACAATGAATGAGCATTCAAACAAAGTGTTTCTTAGAATTTCAAAAAATATAAACTAGCCAGGTTATTTCAAAAAATATATATGGAAGCAGTTGTATATCCTGAAAAGCAAGAGACGTTGGTTGACTCGGAATTTGTGGTGAGCTATACAATGGGATGCAGTTACTATCGTCCTGAAGAATGAACAAGATAGAAATTATAATGGCATCATACCAGAACTTGCAGAGCAGGAACGCAAACCACGAATGAACTACACAGTAGAGGATAGTTGTGTCGTTTCTTAGGATGAACCATCACCAAATTAGAAATATAATGGTATCTCTGGCAAACATGTAGAAGAGGACAAGCAAGCATTAGACAAGTGTGCCTACAATGAACTGAGCAATCAATCAAAGTGTTTCTTAGAATTTCAGCAAATATAAACTAGCCAGGTCATTTCAACAAATATATACGGAAGCAGTCGTTTATCCAGGAATGCAAGAGACGTTGGGTGACCCAGAATTTGCGGTGAGCTACACAATGAGCATGCAGTTACTTTCGTATATATGAACCAAATATAAATTATAATGGCATCATAAGAGAACTTGTAGAGCAATAATGCAAACCATGAATAAACTATATATACATGATAGCTATGTCACTACTTAGGACGAATGATTAGATATGAAATATAATGACATTGCTTGTGAAACTGTAGAACAAGACTGGAAAGAATTACACAAGTATGCCTACAAATGAATTGAGCAATCAAACGGAGTGTTTCCTAGAATTTCAGCAAATATAAACTAGCCAGGTCATTTCAAAAAATATATATGGAAGAATTAGTATATCCTGGAATGCAAGAGACGTTGGTTGACTCAGAATTTGTGGTGAGCTACACTACGGGCATGCAGTTACTTTTGTAGCTCAGACTGAACGAGACAGAAATTATAATGTCATCATGCAAGAACTTGTAGAGCAGGAATGCAAACCACGAATGAACTACACAGTAAAATATAGTTATGTCATTGCTTAGGATGAACGAGCACCAGATTAGAAATATAATGGAGTATCTTGCGAACCTGTAGAAGAGGACATGCAAGCATTAGACAAGTGTGCATACAATAAAATGAGCAATCAATCAAACTATTTCTTAGAATCAACAAATATAAGCTGGTCAGGTCATTTGCACAAATATATATGGATGAAGTCGTTTATTCTGGAATGCAAGAGACGTTGGGTGACCCAGAATTTGTGGTGAGCTACACAATGAGCATGCAGTTACTTTCGTATATATGAACCAAATATAAATTATAATGGCATCATAAGAGAACTTGTAGAGCAATAATGCAAACCATGAATAAACTATATATACATGATAGCTATGTCACTACTTAGGACGAATGATTAGATATGAAATATAATGACATTGCTTGTGAAACTGTAGAACAAGACAGGCAAGAATTACACAAGTATGCCTACAAATGAATTGAGCAATCAAACGGAGTGTTTCCTAGAATTTAAGCAAATATAAACTAGCCAGGTCATTTCAAAAAATATATATGGAAGAATTAGTATATCCTGGAATGCAAGAGACGTTGGTTGACTCAGAATTTGTGGTGAGCTACACTACGGGCATGCAGTTACTTTTGTAGCTCAGACTGAACGAGACAGAAATTATAATGTCATCATGCAAGAACTTGTAGAGCAGGAATGCAAACCACGAATGAACTACACAATAAAATATAGTTATGTCATTGCTTAGGATGAACGAGCACCAGATTAGAAATATAATGGATTCTCTTGCGAACCTGTAGAAGAGGACATGCAAGCATTAGACAAGTGTGCATACAATAAAATGAGCAATCAATCAAACTATTTCTTAGAATCAACAAATATAAGCTGGTCAGGTCATTTGCACAAATATATATGGATGAAGTCGTTTATTCTGGAATGCAAGAGACGTTGGGTGACCCAGAATTTGCGGTGAGCTACACAATAGGCATGTAGTTACTGTCGTAGCTAGGAATCACATAGAAATTATAAAGGCATCTTAAGAGAACTTGTACAGCGAGAATGCAAACTATGAATGAACTATATATATATAGAGTAGAGGATAGCTATGTCGTTGCTTAGGACAAACCATTAGATATTAAATATAATGGCATTGTTTGTGTACCTGTAGAACATGACAAGAAAGCATTACCCAAGTGTTCCTACAAATGAATTGAGCAATCAAACAGAGTGTTTCCAAGAATTTCAGCTAATATAAACTAGCCAGGTCATTTCAACAAATATATATGGAAGCAGTAGTATATCCTGGAATGCAAGAGATGTTGGATGACTCAGAATTTGTGGTGAGCTACACAATGGGCATGCACTTACTATCGTAGCTAGGAACCATATAGAAATTATAAAGGTATCATAAGAGAACTTGTAGAGAAAGAATGCAAATTACGAATGAATTATATATATAGTAGAGGATAGCTATGTCACTGCTTAGGACGAACCATTAGATATTAAATATAATGGCATTGCTTGTGGACCTATAGAACAATACAAGCAAGCATTACACAAGTGTGCCTACAAATGAATTGAGCAATTGAAGAGAGTGTTTCCTAGAATTTCAGCCTATATAAAATAGCCAGGTCATTTCAACAAATATATATGGAACAAGTAGTATATCCTGGAAAGCAAGAGCCATTGGGTGACTCAGAATTTGCGGTGAGCTACAAAATGACATGCAGTTACTATCGTAGCTAATAATGAAAGAGACAGAAATTATATGGCATCATGCAAGACCTTGAAGAGCAGGAACACAAACCACAAATGAACTACAAAGTAGAGGATAGTTATATCATTGCTTAGGATGAACCAACACCAGATAAGAAAACAATGAAATCATGCCTATGAACCTATAGAAGAGGCTGTGTAAACCAACATGTTCAGTGTTCTCTTTTGAGATCCATGCAAAGAAAAAACAAATAGTTAGTGTTGCATCTTTTAAAGATCCAGATAGCAACAACAAAAATTATAATCGAACTAGTACAATGAGTTTAAATGGGTACCACAGGATAGCAGAATGATGCCAGGGAGGAAATAACAGCAGGAACTTAGCTCGGGACGAACCAGATAGATTCAGTAAATGGGGAGCATGGCATCCACGCTAATATTTTCCATTGACTTTACATTTTGCAAGAACTACATAATAGAAGGAAATTACTATTGTAGGGAGTAGCTAACATATGCGTGACAAAATAACAACATGTGCATGACTTGAAATTTCTAGAGCAGCGAATGCAAACCAACTTGTCCTATGACCTTGCATGTAGCACAAAGAACATGCATGCCCAATGACTTGTGTGTACTAGCACGATTACAAAAATGCAGTTCACTACAACAGGCTTTAACCTGATATAATGATGAGAAAACAAAAAGAGATTGGAGATTTGGTTACCTTGGTCGTAGAGGCGTCTAAGGATCGTCAGTACCGTGCAGGTGACGTCCAGGTAATCGAGAGTGTTGCGGTTGTGGGGAAGCAGATCTTGGACAATCGCGGAAGCAGATCTTGGGCGGTCGCGGAAGCAGATCTTGGACGGTCGTTGTCGGCTTGAGCGCGGTGGACGAGAGCGTCGCTGAGGCAGATGCGATGCAACAAACAACGACGCTCGTGCAGCTGGCCTGGAGCGGTGGACATAGAACTCGTCGAACTAGATCCCGTCCGGTGGACACCGATGAAGTGGCCCCGGTACAGTTGGGTAGATTTCGGCGGCGGGGAAGCAGAGCTTGAGCGGTCGACGATGCCATTGGCGTGGTCAGGGAGGCCGCAGCTTCGATGCAGTGGCAGAGATACCCAGTGAACTAGATCCAGTGGGGTGGGCATCGGTGAAGCGGCTCCACGACGGTGCATGAGACCGCAACTCAAGCGGCTCAGGCCGTCGTGGAATTGCCGCCGGCCAGTGCACGCGGTGGGCGTGGAGCTGAGGGCGTGGGGGAGGAGCCTGGGATTTTAGGGAGGGCCGGTGGGAAAAACTACGTGAGTTAGGGACAATGGAGGTGAAAAGAAAATAATTACGATCATGCCCCCAAGCTACGGACTATAGATTTTCCCGTAGGGTGTCTGCACAACGGATAGAATGGTAATCTTGAAACCAAAAGTTTTTGAAACAGAGGGGCGTGAAATGCTTCAAGGTTAGTGTGTGATTTTGTTGCGCGATTGAGATTTTGAATTTGTCTAGCATTCATCTACTAATAGAAATAATGCAGTAGACCGCACACTATCTGTCTAGGAATTTAAGTCAGAGAGTCACATCACCTGATCATCCATATCCATATTTTTGCACAAAAAATTGGATACCACGGTGTAGGCGGTAAATTTTGCTGCCTGACTGAAATTTTGAATTTGGCCAGCGTCCAAGTAATGATAGAAAAATGGTACTACTTGGGTTGGAGATTTTGCCTACAAATGTTTGAAACCGAGAGGCGCGAAATGTTTTGGGGTCGATGGGTTATTTTGCCGCTCGATTACAATTTTGAATTTGGCCGCTGGCCAAGGTTTAATGGAGTAGAAAAAAGGTTGTGTAGACCGTATGCTATCTGGTCAGGAATTTAAGGCGCGATTCACATCCACTGATGCCTCCCATTCAAACGGGATAGGAGGTAGGTTTTGGTGTCCGACTGTGATTTTGAATTTGAAGTTCTTCCAAATAATAATTTAAAAAATAGGCCATTCTCTCTCTATTTCAGGAATCCAAGTCGGGGCAACAAATAAATGTCTGAAGTAGCTTCGGTTCATGAATAAAAAGACAAGGGCTACTAAAAATTTAGGTGTCAGCATAGACTCTTCTACAGGAAGCACTAACCAAATGGTAGTACTAATTCAGATCAAATAAAAAGCCTGCCGCAAAAAAAATACTACTGCATACTATCAAAACACAAACACCAGCTACACAAGTATATGTAGATCACATAAAACAAGGTTTTATCAGGCATACAATACTATATAGAGGGAAACAATGTTTCACACGCATAGGCCCCCAAAACGAACAGACACCTCTAACATTCTAACCCCTGCAGCTCTATGACTGCAGCACAAACAAAACTGCCACCACTGTTCCATCAGCTATCAAAACAAACAAACATCAGACTACAGATCCAAATAACATAACCTAGGCTAACACATGCTTGCCCAAAAAAGCTTTTATTGCTCATCCGAGTGTTATTTTCATCTCCTTGATATTGCAGTCTGAATTAGCCGGGTTGCTAACAGGACTTCCTTTTTGTTTCTTTGATTTAGCACTTCGAATCATGTCGGTTGCTGAAGGAAATGAATGAAATGATTAGCAAAATCATAGGTGTACAAAGATGCAAGGGTTGCACATGAATGACTGCACTAACAAGGTGCCATTAAGTAGGGATGTAAAGTACACTAATGTTTAGGAGATCTGAACTTCTTACACTTCATGCTGCTGAGATCTAATTCGAATACTCCCTCCTTCGCCCATATAACCACCATTTATCTATCCTCAAATACACAGAGTAACCTTATTGAATCTTTCCCATCAGATGCCCATGATTTCTCAAGGCCAAGGATGAAGGGAATATGCCCTGAGAGGCAATAATAAAGTGTTTATTATGTGTATTCCAAGTATATGATAGATGTTTATTTTGCATGCTATAAATGTATTAATACGGAAACATTAATACATGTGTGTTTAATAAACAAACAGAAAGTTCCTAGTTATGCCTCTCTCATAAACTAGCTCGTTGATTAACAAGATGATCAAGGTTTCCTGATCATGGACATTGGATGTTGTTAATAACGGGATCACAACATTAGTGTAATGGTGTGATGAATATTCATCTGAAGTATAGCATTACGATAAAATTCATTGAGTTTATATTTCTATAACAACTTACGAAGTGATCCTAATCCTTAGACCATGAGATCATGTCAATCACTAACACCGGAAGAGTTACTTGATAACATCAAACGTCACACCGTAACAGGGTGATTATAAAGATGGATTAAGAACTAACAAAGTGTTATGTTGAGGCTCATGGATCGAGAGTGGAATTTGTTCATCCCGATGACGGATAGATATACTCTGGGCCCTCTCGGTGATATCACATTGATTAGCTTGCAAGAAAGTGATTTGATCACTAGAATGTTATATCACGGGAACGAGAAAAGAGTGCATGTCAGTAACGAGATCAAACTAGGTATGGAGATACCGATGATCGAATCTAGGACATGTAATATATCGTGAAACAAAGGTATTAAGATACTAGCGTAAAAGGTTCCGACGATCACAAGAAAGTCATCGTTGAATGTGTGGGAGTCAGTATGGGTCTCCAGATCCCCCTACTGATTATTGATCAGAGAAGGGTCTCGATCATGTCCGCATTATTCACGAACCGTAGGGTGACACACTTAAGAGACACCGACATCCAATTGGAGCAAAAGTTTCATGCCGAAAGAATGAACAAGCGCAGGAATTTATTTCACTAGATACCGGAACAGGTTTTTGGGTGAAATTGCATAACGTGGTTATGCATGTGAAATAGAATTCTAGAAAGGGGTTATTTGTGAATGTTTGTCATTAAAGTAATTGAAAAAATTATGAATAAAATAAAATAGTTTTATTTAATGAGAGTTTGCATTAAATTTGGTGGAAATTTAATGGGAATTTGAGTGGATTTTTTAGTGGAGAAAATTGAAGGGCCATTTTGTGAGTGGAGTGTCCACCCACATGAATGAAGGAGGGGAGGGGGAAGCCCCCATGGCCAGCGGCCACACCCTTGGGTGCCCCCATCCTCCTATAAAAGGAGCCCCTCCTCTCACTTGTCTCTCACACCTCCTCGTGAAGGATCTCTCTCCCCCTCTAGAATTTATTCCCCATGGTCTCGGACTAGCGAGATACATGTTCCCGGTGGCTTTTCGGCAAGAAAGAGTTGTGCTTCCGCTGCATCGCTGGAGCGAGGAGGTGGAGGTTGCTCGGTGCCTCGAACGTGTGTGCGAGCACGGATGCGCTGCTGATTTGCGGCGCCTAGGACTTCCTCTCGATCTTGAGATCGGCAAGAGATCGTCTACATCAACCACGAGTTGAACTCGTTAAGATTTGTCGGTCTTCAAGGGTATGTTCTCTACGGATATACATCCGCCCGTTGTTTGTATCTAATAGATAGATCTTGGTACATAGTTCACATCGTAGGAATTTTTTTTTCTATGCTGCGAACCCTACAGTGGTATCAGAGCCGGATCTATGCGTAGATGCTTTACACGGGTAGTAAACATATGAGTATGTGGGCGATGATGATCATGTTGTTGCTCCTTTGTTGTAATATTGGATATTGGTGGCATAGTGGGATGAAGCGGCCCGGACAAACTTTGCATGTCCTCGCACACAGTGGCGGAGCTTTAGGCCGGCAACCCCGGGCTGCTGCCCGGGCTCTATCAGCGAATGCTTCATTAATTTCGCTACATAAGTTTGGTTTTATCATTAGCTTTTGTGGACATTTAACTGCTAACTCTAGAGCCAGCTGACCTTGCCTAGGCTACATGGACGCGCTGGCTCCGCCACTGCTCGCACATGAGACCTGTTCCACGCTTGACATGCAACTAGTTTGCATAAGTGGCTAGCGGGTGTCTGTCTCTCCTACTATAGTCAAAATCTATTTTGCAAACGAGTTGTCAACAATTTGGTTATCCTCGTTGTGGTTCATATTCGTAGGTAAGAACGGTTCTATCTCGAAAGCCCTAAGCCACGTAAAACTTGCAATGGATAAATTAGAGGCGTCTAGTTTAGATTGTTGCTGGGCTAGTGTTATGATATGGTAGTGTTGTAAGTAGAAGTATGAGATGATACTCTTACAACACACATAGCGTGTAAACTCCATAGACCTTGGATTTATACATATAGGTATGATAGTGACCATACCACGATGCACATGATAGAGATCATCTGCGGGAACCATAACATTTCACTAATAAACATGTGATGTTTGATTGCGTCTTATATTGCTTGTTTAGCGCTTTGTTAGCATAATAAGATGATCCCTCATTTAAATATCAAGATAAGAATGTGTTCTTCCTTTAGTATGCACCGATTATGTTCCGTTGCTCGAAGACATCGCATGATGATCGGGTGTTCTTGGATCCACGACCATATTTCGGGTGTAAAACAGTTACAAACGCGAATACTAAGGTTCTAACTTGGCGAGCCTAGCATGTACAGACATGGTCTCGGAACACGGACCGAAAGGTTAAGCATGAGTCATATAGTTGATATGATGCCCATTTGATGCTCGCCTTTGAAGCTATACCGACTCACGTGATGATCGGACTTGGTATAGTGGATTTGGTTCATGTAATCACCAAAAAGGCACGAGGGATGTCGTTTTTGAGTGGGAGTTCATTCGTAATATGGATTAGTTGAACTCAAACTATCATACACTTAGTCTAAACTTTACAAATTCTGTTGTAGATGGCACCACCTGCTTTTAATTTCAATGTGTTCATGGAGAAAGAGAAACTAGCAACGAATGGTAGCAACTTTACCGAATGGGCCATGAATTTGAGGATTCTCCTCTCTGCTGCACAAAAGCAATACGTTCTAGAAGCGCCACTAGGCCCCCCACCTTTAGAGGATGCCCCTGACAAGGAGAAGAATGTCTATCAGACTCGTCAGGAGGACCACAACTTAGTTCATTGCGGCATATTGTATGGGATAGAGCCGGAACTTCGAAAGCATTTCGAAAACGGCAATGCATTTGATACAATGGGTGAGTTGAAAATGATTTTCGACACACATGCTGCTGTAGAGAGCTACAACGCTTCAGAAAAGTTCTTTAGCTGCATGATGGAAGAGCACAGCTCCGTTAGTGAGCATGTACTCAAGATGTCGGGTTACGCTGATAAGCTTGTGTCCTTGGGAATAACGATTCCCATTGACTTAGGCATCCATCGTGTTCTGCAGTCTCTGCCACCTAGCTATAAGATCTTTGTGATGAACTATAATATGCAAGGCATGAAGAAGTCTCTCCCCGAGCTTCTGTCAATGCTTAAAACTGCAGAAGTGGAGATCAAAAAGGAACATCAAGTGTTGATGATCAATAGGAACACTAGTTTCAAGAAAGACAAGAAGGGAAAATGGAAGGGTAGTAAGGGCGGCAAGCCTGTTGCCGTGCCTGAAAAGAAACCCCGAGTTGGACCTAAGTCTGATACCGAGTGCTACTATTGTAAGGGGACTGGCCACTGGAAGCGCAACTGCCCCAAGTATTTGGCAGCCAAGAAGGCCGGCAAGGCAAAAAAAGGTATATATGATATACATGTTATTGATGTGTACTTGACTAGTGCTCGCAGTAGCACGTGGGTATTTGATACCGGTTCAGTTGCTAATATTTGTAACTCGAATCAGGGGCTGCGGAACAAGCGACCGCTAGCAAGGGGGAGGTCAAGCTGCGTGTTGGCAATGGATCAAGCGTTGATGTGATCGCCGTCGGAATGCTGCCTCTCCACTTGCCGTCGGGATTAGTTATAAACTTGAATAATTGTTATCTGGTGCCTGCACTGAGCATGAACATTGTATCTGGATCGTGTTTGATGCGAAGTGGTTATTCATTTAAATCCGAGAACAATGGTTGTTCCATTTATATGAATGAAATCTTTTATGGTCATGCACCGATGATGAATGGTTTATTTCTATTAGATCTCGATGATAATGTTACACATATTCATAATGTTGATGCTAAAAGGATTAAACTTAATGATGATATATCCGCATATATGTGGCATTGCCGTCTAGGTCATATTGGCGTTAAACGCATGAAGAAGCTCCATTCGGATGGACTTTTGGAATCACTTGATTTTGAATCATTTGATACATGTGAGCCATGCCTTATGGGCAAGATGACTAGAACGCCGTTTTCCGGTTCAATGGAACGGGCGACAGATTTATTGGAAATCATACATTCTGATGTATGTGGTCCAATGAGTGTGTCGGCGCGAGGTGGATATCGTTATTTTGTTACTTTCACGGATGATTTGAGTAGGTATGGTTATATCTACTTGATGAAACACAAGTCTGAAACCTTTGAAAAGTTCAAGGAATTTCAGAATGAAGTGGAAAATCATCGTAATAGAAAGATCAAATTTCTACGGTCCGACCGTGGAGGTGAGTATCTAAGTTACGAGTTTAGCACTCACATGAAAGAGTGTGAATTGTTTCACAACTCACGCCTGCCGGAACACCACAACGAAATGGTGTGTCGGAACGTTGTAATCGTACTTTATTAGATATGGTTCGACCTATGATGTCTCTGACAGACTTGCCGTTGTCATTTTGGGGTTATGCACTAGAAACTGCTGCATTCACTTTAAATCGGGCACCATCTAAATCCGTTGAAAAGACACCGTATGAATTGTGGTTTGGAAACAAACCTAAGCTGTCTTTTCTTAAAGTTTGGGGATGCGATGTTTATGTGAAGAAACTTCAACCGGATAAACTCGAACCCAAAGCGGAAAAATGCGTCTTCATAGGATACCCGAAGGAAACTATTGGGTATTCCTTCTATCACAGATCCGAGGGAAAGGTTTTTGTTGCCAAGAATGGATCCTTTCTAGAGAAAGAGTTTGTCGCGAAAGGTGTGAGTAGTCGGAAGGTAGAATTCGAAGAGGTTATTGGACCTTCTCTTCAAAGTATGGCGAGTAGCGCAGCGCCGGAGGTTGTTCCAGAGTTGGCTCCACCTGTTGAAGAGGGAACTAATGATAATGATCATGAAACTCCGAAAGAGAGTACTACCGAACCTCGCAGGTCAAGCAGGACGCGTGCAGCTCCTGAGCTGTACAGAAATCCTGTCATGAATTCCATGGTTGATGAAAATGATGACCCTGTGACGTATGAAGAAGCGATGATGAGCCCGGATTCCAACAAATGGTTAGAAGCCATGAAATCTGAGATGGAATCCATGTATGAAAATCAAGTTTGGAACTTGGTGGAATTACCTCACGACCGAAAGGCCGTGGAGAACAAATGGATTTTCAAAAGGAAAACTGATACTGATGGTAATGTGACCGTCTATAAAGCTCGACTTGTCGCGAAGGGGTTTCGACAAATTCAAGGAGTTGACTACGATGAGACATTCTCTCCCGTAGTGATGCTAAAGTCAGTTAGGATTATGTTAGCAATTGCTGCATATTTCGATTATGAGATATGGCAGATGGATGTCAAAACCGCGTTTCTCAATGGTAATATTGAAGAAGAGTTGTATATGATATAACCAAAGGGTTTTGTCGATCCTAAGGATGCTAACAAGGTGTGCAAGCTTCAGCGATACATCTATGGATTGAAGCAAGCATCACGAAGTTGGAATCTCCGCTTTGATGAGGTGATCAAAGAGTTTGGATTTGTCCAAACTTATGGAGAAGCTTGTATTTACAAGAAAGTGAGTGGGAGCAATATGGCATTTCTGATATTATATGTGGATGACATATTATTGATCGGAAATGATATAGATCTTTTAAACAGTGTTAAAATTTATCTAAACAGCAAATTTTCAATGAAGGACCTAGGTGAAGCGTCATACATATTAGATCTATAGAGATAGATCTAGGCGCCTAATAGGGATATCGCAAAGTACATACCTTGATAAGATTTTAAAGAAGTTTAAAATGGACGGAAGTAAGAAGGGGTTCTTACCTATGTTGCAAGGCAAGACATTGAGTAAGACTCAAAGTCCGGCTTCGGCGGAAGAAAGAGAGATAATGGACAAAGTCCCCTATGCTTCAGCCATAGGCTTTATAATGTACGCCATGCTATGTACAAGACCGGATGTGGCACATTCTATTAGTTTGACTAGTAGGTACCAATCAGATCCAGGTTCGGAACAATGGATAGCGGTCAAGAATATCCTTAAGTACTTATGAAGAACTAAGGATATGTTTCTTGTATACGGAGGTGAAGAAGAGCTCGTCGCTAAGTGTTACGTTGACGCTAGCTTTGACACCGATCCGGATGACTCTAAGTCTCAGTCCGGATACGTATTTCTCATGAATGGCGGAGCGGTTAGTTGGAGGAGCTCCAAACAACCTGTGGTAGCGGGATCAACAACGGAGGCCAAATATGTTGCTGCTTCAGAAGCGGCTCAGGAAGCAGTTTGGATGAAGGAGTTCATATCCGAACTAGGAGTGGTTGCAAACGCGTTGGACCCAATGGTGATCTATTGTAACAACAATGGTGCCATTGCCAATGCCAAAGAACCAAGGTCTCACAAGCATTCCAAGCATATTAAGCGCCGGTTTCACTCCATCCGCGAGCATGTCAAGGATGGAGATATAAAGATTTGTAAAGTACATACGGATCTCAATGTAGCAGATCCGTTGACTAAAACTCTCCCTAGAGCAAAACATGATCAACACCAGAACTCAATGGGTGTTAGATTTATCACTATGTAACTAGATTATTGTCTCTAGTGCAAGTGGGAAACTCAAGGGAATATGCCCTGAGAGGCAATAATAAAGTGTTTATTATGTGTATTCCAAGTATATGATAGATGTTTATTTTGCATGCTATTAATGTATTAATACGGAAACACTAATACATGTGTGTTTAATAAACAAACAGAAAGTTCCTAGTTATGCCTCTCTCATAAACTAGTTCGTTGATTAACAAGATGATCATAGTTTCCTGATCATAGACATTGGATGTTGTTAATAACGAGATCACAACATTAGTGTAATGGTGTGATGAACATTCATCCGAAGTATAGCATTACGATAAAAGTCATTAAGTTTATATTGCTATAAGCAACTTACGAAGTAGTCCTAATCCTTAGACCATGAGATCATGCCAATCACTAACACCAGAAGAGTTTCTTGTTGACATCAAACGTCACTCCGTAACTGGGTGATTATAAAGATGGCTTCAAAGCTACTAAAGTGTTATGTTGAGAATCATGGATCAAGAGTGGAATTTGTTCATCCCGATGACGGATAGATATGCTCTGGGCCCTCTCGGCGATATCACATTGGTTAGCTTGCAAGCAAGTGATTTGATCACTAGAATGTTATATCACGGGAACGAGAAAAGAGTGCATGTCAGTAACGAGATCAAACTAGGTATGGAGATACCGATGATCGAATCTCGGACATGTAATATATCGTGAAACAAAGGGATTAAGATACAAGCGTAAAAGGTTCCGACGATCACAGGAAAAGTCATCGTTGAATGTGTGGGAGTCAGTATGGATCTCCAGGTCCCACTACTGATTATTGATCAGAGAAGGGTCTCGATCATGTCCGCATTATTCGCGAACTGTAGGGTGACACACTTAAGGGACACTGGCATCCAGTTGGAGTAAATGTTTCATGCCGAAAGAATAAACAAGCGCAGAAATTTATTTCATTAGATACCGAAACAGGTTTTCGGGTGAAATTGCATAAAGTGGTTATGCATGTGAAATAGAATTCTAGCAAGGGGTTATTTGTGAATGTTTGTCATTAAAGTAATTGACAAAATTCTGAATAAAATAAAAGAGTTTTATTTAATGAGAGTTTGCATTAAATTTGGTGGAAATCTAATGGGAATTTGAGTGGATTTTTTAGTGGAGAAAATTGAAGGGCCATTTTGTGAGTGGAGTGTCCACCCACATGAATGAAGGAGGGGAGGGGGCAGCCCCCATGGCCGGCGGCCACCCCCTTGGGTGCCCCCTCCTCCTATAAAAGGAGCCCCTCCTCTCACTTGTCTCTCACACCTCCTCGTGAAGGATCTCTCTCCCCCTCTAGAATTTATTCCCCATGGTCTCGGACTAGCGAGATACATGTTCCCGGTGGCTATTCGGTAAGAAAGAGTTGTACTTCCGCTGCATCGCTGGAGCGAGGATGTGGAGGTTGCTCGGTGCCTCGAACGTGTGTGCGAGCACGGATGCGCTGCTGATTTGCGGCGCTAGGACTTCCTCTCGATCTTGAGATCGGCCAGAGATTGTCTACATCAACCACGAGTTGAACTCGTTAAGCTTTGTCGGTCTTCAAGGGTATGTTCTCTACGGATATACAGCCGCCCATTGTTTGTATCTAATAGATAGATCTTGGTACATAGTTCACATCGTAGGAAATTTTTTGTTTTCTATGCTGCGAACCCTACAAAGGAGAGTATCCAACTCAACCTTTATATGAGGAACCCAAGCTTCCCATTTCCCTATTGATGATCTTGCACTGGACCAGGTGCATAGAGTGAAATCTCTTATAACCGCAAGGGAAACATCTCCATTATGCCCCTTAGCGATGACAAAATCGCGTCTGGAAATATCATGTGTCTCATGTGGCACTCAATATAACACATTTTTGTTGTCACGTTGTCGAAGGCAATTATATATCTGGACTTCATTGTTGGCCATTACAAAATTCCCCCTATGAGAGTTGCCGGCCTGTGATCAGTCTTAGCCAGCATCTCAACACGTTCAATCCAGTCCTCCCATTTTCCAAACTCGGATGAGTACCTATGAACCAGTTCTTGGTTACCATTGGTTACTATCCAAACAACCCCGAAATTGCTGCAACAGTGTGAAGACAATTTCCTATGGTTTCTCAAACAGAGAATTGTCCCGCTGTCATACTCACGTCTTCGCCAAATTGGTGGTTTTGGTATGACTGTTTCACTTCCACTGATTGGATCCCAGGCCATTATCATGTTAGACCCTTCCAAAAAATGAATTAGCACCCTACCATTGCGACATACGAGTACAAATGGTTTGTAGGCTTTATGTACTTCCACTAGGCTGTTCAGCTTCTTGAAGATGGATTGGTCAAGATTATGATCTGTTATGAATCGAGCGTCCTTAGAGCTATTGGTGAAAATCCAAGTAACGACATTCCTCTATTGTGTGACAGGGTTAGATTTTTGAAATCTTTGCTTCCTATGAAGTCCATCCAATGTTTTGGTTCGACTGATGCCCTCAATATGCAGGATGGGTGCAGACGAAGCCTGACAAGAATCTGACCGACTACATCGCATGGAAAGTCATTGATTGTTGCATATGTTCTTCCACTAAAGCTGGTAGGATGATGCAAATAGCACAAGTGCATCATCAGAATCAAGTAAACTGCAAAAGGCACAATGCACAACCCTAAAAAAGAATTATGTAAACACCAGAATGCATCATATAATTTGATAGGAAAATTTTCATCAAAATTTCATAAACTGCATGTGTCTAAAAAAAACTACCTAAATAGCAGAGTGTGTCAACAAAATACCTAAACATCACAAGGAATCAACTAGAATAGTACAAAATCACCAAAATGCTTCACCGTGTCGGAACAAGGTAGGGAATGGAGAACATTTTTTTAGAGGTCACCGGAGAGGACAGAAAGGCCCCCACCTAAATTTTCTCATTTTATCATAAAGAAGGGGAGAAAAAACGGATGCAGCTTTAGCGACTTGGGCTGTGTTTGGTTTCTGCCCAAGATTGTAGGGTTCACGATATAGAAAACAGATTTTTTTCTACGATGGGAACTAAGTACCAAGATCTATCTACTAGATAAAAGCAACGGGTGGATATACATCCATAGAATGCATACCCTCAAAGACTGAATAGCGTTAACAAGGTTGTACTCGTAGATGATGTAGTCAAATGCTTGCCGATCTCAAGATCGTGATGAAGTCCATCTGGTCCAGCCGATCTAGTACCATCAAGTCCAGCACCGCAAAGTAGTGGTGCATCCATGATTGCACACATGTCCGGGTACCCCGACAACCTCCGCGCCCTCGCTCTAGTGAAGCAGTGGAAGCAAAAAATACTTCCAGAAAAAGCCACTGGGAACATGTATCTCGCTGATCCGAGATCATGGGGAAATTCTAAAGGGGGAGAGAGATCCTTCACGAGGAGGTGTATTGTGAGAGGAGGGGAGGGGGCCTTTTATAGGGAGATGGGGAAACCCCAAGGGGCATGGTGCCTATCCATGGTGGCTGCCCCCACCTCTTCCACATTCATGTGGGTGGAGCTCCCACTCAAAATGAAAAGCCTCCACTCCCATAAAAATGCCTCCACTAAAAAATCCACTCACATGCATTAAATTTCCATCAAATATTATGCAATCTCTCATTTAAATAAAACTCTTTTATTTATTTATTCAGAATTTTGTTAATTACTCTAATTAACAAACATTCACATAAAACCCCTTATAACATTTCAATTTCACAAATGCAGAACTAGTTTCAGCAATTTCAACCGAAATAGTTCCGGTGTCTAGTGAAATAATTCCTGCGCTTTGTAATGCTTTCTTTGGCATATTATTTGATCCAAATGGTGTCGGTATCCCTTAAGTGTGTCACCCTATGGTTCGCGAATAATGTAGACATGATCGAGACCCCTCTCCGATCAATAATCAGCAGTGGTACCTGGAGATCCGTGCTGACTCCCACACATTCAACGATGACTTATGTGATCGTGTGAAACTTATACGCATATAACTCAATCCCTTTGTCTCGCGATATATTACATGTCCGAGATTCGATCATCGGTATCCCATACCTAGTTTGATCTCTTTACCAACAGGTACTCTTTTCTCGTTCCCGTGATATAACATTCTAGTGATCAAATCACTTGCTTGATAGCTAACTAATGTGATATCAACGAGAGGGCCCAGAGTATATCTCTCTGTCATCGGGATGGAAAAATTCCACTCTTGATCCATGAGCCTCAACATAACACCTTCGTAGTACTGAACCCATCTTTATAATCAGTCTGTTACAATGTGACATTTAATGTTATCAAGATACTGTTTCGGTGTTAGTGATTGACATGATCTCATGGTTTGAGGACTAAGATTACTTCGTATGATGTTATAGAAATATAAACACAATGGCTTTCATCGTAATGCTATACTTCGGATGAATGTTCATCACATCATTCCAATAATGTTGTGACCTCGTTATTAACAACATCCAATGTCCATGATCAGGAAACCTTTGATCATCTTGTTAATCAACGAGCTAATTTATAAGAGAGGCATACCTAGGAACTTTCTATTTTTTATTAAACACACATGTATTAACGTTTCTGTATTAATACAATTATAACATGCAAAATAAACATGCTGCTGAGATCTATTTTGAATACTCCCTGCTTCGCCCATATAACCACCATTTATCTATCCTCAAATACACAGAGTAACCTTATTGAATCTTTCCCATCAGATGCCCATGATTTCTCAAGGCCAAGGAGAGTATCCAACTCAACCTTTATATGAGGAACCCAAGCTTCCCATTTTCCTGTTGATGATCTTGCACTAGACCAGGTGCATAGAGTGAAATCTCTTATAACCGCAAGGGCAACATCTCCATTATGCCCCTTAGAGATGACAAAATTGCGTCTAGAAATATCATGTGTCTCATGTGGCACTCAATATAACACAGTTTTGTTGTCACGTTGTCGAAGGCAATTATATATCTGGACTTCATTGTTGGCCAGTACAAAATTCCCCCTATGAGAGTTGCCTGCCTGTGATCAGTCTTAGCTAGCATCTCAACACGTTCAATCCAGTCCTCCCATTTTCCAAACTTGGATGAGTACCTATGGACCAGTGCTTGGTTACCATTGGTTACTATCCAAACAACCCAGAAATTGCTGCAACAGTGTGAAGACATTTTCCTATGGTTTCTCGAAAAGAGAATTGTCCCGCTGTCATACTCACGTCTCCGCCAAATTGGTGGTTCTGGTATCACTGATTCACTTCCACTGATTGGATCCCAGGCCATTATCATGTTAGACCCTTCCGAAAAATGAATTATCACCCTACCATTGTGACATCCGAGTACATAGGGTTTGTAGGCTTTATGTACTTCCACTAGGCTATTCAACTTCTTGAAGATGGATTGGTCAAGATTATGATCTGTTATGAATCGAGCGTCCTCAGAGCTGTTGGTGAAAATCCAAGTAACGACATTCCTCTATTGTGTGACAGGGTTAGATTTTTGAAATCTTTGCTTCCCATGAAGTCCATCCAATGTTTTTGGGCGACTGATGCCCTCAATATGCAGGATGGGTGCAGAGGAAGCCTGACAAGAATCTGACCAAATACATCGCTTGGAAAGTCATTGATTGTTGCATATGTTCTTCCACTAAAGCTGGTAGGATGATGCAAATAGCACAAGTGCATCATCAGAATCAAGTAAACTACAAAAGGCACAATGCACAACCCTAAAAAATAATTATGTAAACACCAGAATGCATCATATAATTTGATAGGAAACAGATTTTTGGTTTGTGCCCAAGATTGTAGGGTTTGCGGTATAGAAAACAGATTTTTTTATACGATGGGAACTAAGTACCAAGATCTATCTACTAGATAAAAGCAACAGGAGGATATACATCCGTAGAATGCATACCCTCAAAGACCGAATAGCGTTAACAAGGTTGTACTCGTAGATGATGTAGTCAAACTCTTGCCGATCTCAAGATCGTGATGAAGTCCATCTGGTCCATCCGATCTAGTACCATCAAGTCCAGCACCGCAAAGTAGTGGTGCATCCGTGATCGCACACATGTTCGGGTACCCCGACGACCTCCGTGCCCTCGCTCCAGTGAAGCAGTGGAAGCAACAAATACTTCCAGAAAAAGCCACTGGGAACATGTATCTCGCTGATTCGAGACCATGGGGAAATTCTAGAGGGGGAGAGAGATCCTTCACGAGGAGGTGTATTGTGAGAGGAGGAGAGGGGGGCCTTTTATAGGAAGATGGGGGAACCCCAAGGGGCATGGTGCCCATCCATGGTGGCTGCCCCCACCTCTTCCACATTCATGTGGGTGGAGCTCCCACTCAAAATGAAAAGCCTCCACTCCCATAAAAATGCCTCCGCTAAAAAATACACTCACATGCATTAAATTTCCATCAAATATAATGCAATCTCTCATTTAAATAAAAATATTTTATTTATTTATTCAGAATTTTGTTAATTACTCTAATTAACAAAAATTCACATAAAACCCCTTATAACATTTCAATTTCACAAATGCAGAACTAGTTTCAGCAATTTCAACCGAAATAGTTCCGGTGTCTAGTGAAATAATTCCTGCGCTTTATAATGCTTTCTGTGGCATATTATTTGATCCAAATGGTGTCGGTATCCCTTAAGTGTGTCACCCTATGGTTCGCGAATAATGTAGACATGATCTAGACCCCTCTTCGATCAATAATCAGCAGTGGTACCTGGAGATCCGTACTGACTCCCACACATTCAATGATGACTTCTGTGATCATGTGAACCTTATACGCATATAACTCAATCCCTTTGTCTCGCGATATATTACATGTCCGAGATTCGATCATCGGTATCCCATACCTAGTGTGATCTCGTTACCAACATGTACTCTTTTCTCGTTCCCGTGATATAACATTCTAGTGATCAAATCACTTGCTTGCAAGCTAACTAATGTGATATCAACGAGAGGGCCCAGAGTATATCTCTCTGTCATCGGGATGGACAAATTCCACTCTTGATCCATGAGCCTCAACATAACACCTTCGTAGTACTGAACCCATCTTTATAATGAGTCTGTTACAATGTGACATTTAATGTTATCAAGATAAACTTTCGGTGTTAGTGATTGACATAATCTCATGGTCTGAGGACTAAGATTACTTTGTATGATGTTATAGAAATATAAACACAATGGCTTTCATCGTAATGCTATACTTCGTATGAATGTTCATCACATCATTCCAATAATGTTGTGACCTCACATCCAATGTCCATGATCAGAAAACCTTTGATCATCTTGTTAATGATTTGGTTAGTTTATAAGAGAGGCATACCTAGGAATTTTCTATTTTTTTATTAAACACACATGTATTAACATTTCTGTATTAATACAATTATAACATGCAAAATAAACATGCTGCTGAGATCTAATTCGAATACTCCCTCCTTCGCCCATATAACCACCATTTATCTATCATCAAATACACAGACAAACCTTATTGAATCTTACCCATCAGATGCCCATGATTTCTCAAGGCCAAGGAGAGTATCCAACTCAACCTTTATATGAGGAACCCAAGCTTCCCATTTCCCTCTTGATGATCTTGCACTGGACCAGGTGCATAGAGTGAAATCTCTTTTAACCGCAAGGGCAACATCTCCATTATGCCCCTTGGCGATGACAAAATTGCGTCTGGAAATATCATGTGTCTCATGTGGCACTCAATATAACACAGTTTTGTTGTCACGTTGTTGAAGGCAATTATATATCTGGACTTCATTGTTGGCCAGTACAAAATTCCCCCTATGAGAGTTGTCGGCCTGTGATCAGTCTTAGCCAGCATCTCAACACGTTCAATCTAGTCCTCCCATTTTCCAAACTCAGATGAGTACCTATGGACCAGTGCTTGGTTACCATTGGTTACTATCCAAACAACCCAGAAATTGCTGCAACAGTGTGAAGACAATTTCCTATGGTTTCTCGAACAGAGAATTGTCCCGCTGTCATACTCACGTCTCCGCCAAATTGGTGGTTCTGGTATCACTGTTTCACTTCCACTGATTGGATCCCAGGCCATTATCATGTTAGACCCTTCCGAAAAATGAATTATCAGCCTACCATTGCGACATCCGAGTACATATGGTTTGTAGGCTTTATGTACTTCCACTAGGCTATTCAGCTTCTTGAAGATGGATTGGTCAAGATTATGATCTGTTATGAATCGAGCGTCCTTAGAGCTGTTGGTGAAAATCCAAGTAACGACATTCCTCTATTGTGTGACAGGGTTAGATTTTTGAAATCTTTGCTTCCATGAAGTCCATCCAATGTTTTTGGGCGACTGATGCCCTCAATATGCAGGATGGGTGCAGAGGAAGCCTGACAAGAATCTGACCGACTACATCGCTTGGAAAGTCATTGATTGTTGCATATGTTCTTCCACTAAAGCTGGTAGGATGATGCAAATAGCACAAGTGCATCATCAGAATCAAGTAAACTGCAAAAGGCACAATGCACAACCCTAAAAAAGAATTATATAAACACCAGAAGTCATCATATAATTTGATAGGAAAATTTTCATCGAAATTTCATAAACTGCACGTGTCTAAAAAAACTACCTAAATAGCAGAGTGTGTCAACAAAATACCTAAACATCACAAGGAATCAACTACAATAGTACAAAATCACCAAAATGCTTCACCGTGTCGGAACAAGGTAGGGAATGGAGAACATTTTTTTTAGAGGTCACCGGAGAGGAAAGAAAGGCCCCCACCTGAATTTTCTCATTTTATCATAAAGAAGGGGAGAAAAAATGGATGCAGCTTTAGCGACTTGGCGTGTGTTTGGTTTGTGCCCAAGATTGTAGGGTTCGCGGTATAGAAAACAGATTTTTTTCTACGATGGGAACTAAGTACCAAGATCTATCTACTAGATAAAAGCAACGGGTGGATATACATCCGTAGAATGCATACCCTCGAAGACCGAATAGCGTTAACAAGGTTGTACTCATGGATGATGTAGTCAAACGCTTGACGATCTCAAGATCGTGATGAAGTCCATCTGGTTCAGCCGATCTAGTACCATCAAGTCTAGCACCGCAAAGTAGTGGTGCATCCGTGATCGCACACATGTCCGGGTACCCCGACAACCTCCGCGCCCTCGCTCCACTGAATCAGTGGAAGCAACAAATACTTCCAGAAAAAGCCACTGGGAACATGTATCTCGCTGATCCGAGACCATGGGGAAATTCTAAAGGGGGAGAGAGATCCTTCACGAGGAGGTGTATTGTGAGAGGAGAGGGGGGCCTTTTATAGGGAGATGGGGGAACCCCAAGGGGCATGGTGCCCATCCATGGTGGCTGCCCCCACCTCTTCCACATTCATGTGGGTGGAGCTCCCACTCAAAATGAAAAGCCTCCACTCCCATAAAAATGCCTCCACTAAAAAATCCACTCACATGCATTACATTTCCATCAAATTTAATGCAATCTCTCATTGAAATAAAACTCTTTATTTATTTATTCAGAATTTTGTTAATTACTCTAATTAAAAAACATTCACATAAAACCCCTTATAACATTTCAATTTCACAAATGCAGAACTAGTTTCAGCAATTTCAACCGAAATAGTTCCGGTGTCTAATGAAATAATTCCTGCGCTTTGTAATGTTTTCTTTGGCATATTATTTGATCCAAATGGTGTCGGTATACCTTAAGTGTGTCACCCTATGGTTCGCGAATAATGTAGACATGATCGAGACCCCTCTCCGATCAATAATCAGCAGTGGTACCTGGAGATCTATACTGACTCCCACACATTCAACGATGACTTCTGTGATCGTGTAAACCTTATACGCATATAACTCAATCCCTTTGTCTCGTGATATATTACATGTTCGAGATTCGATCATCGGTATCCCATACCTAGTTTGATTTCGTTACCAACATGTACTCTTTTCTCGTTCCCGTGATATAACATTCTAGTGATCAAATCACTTGCTTGCAAGCTAACTAATGTGATATCAACGAGAGGGCCCAGAGTATATCTCTCTGTCATCGGGATGGACAAATTCCACTCTTGATCCATGAGCCTCAACATAGCACCTTCATAGTACTGAACCCATCTTTATAGTCAGTCTGTTACTATGTGACATTTAATGTTATCAAGATACTCTTTCGGTGTTAGTGATTGACATGATCTCATGGTCTGAGGACTAAGATTACTTTGTATGATGTTATAGAAATATAAACACAATGGATTTCATCGTAATGCTATACTTCGAATGAATTTTCATCACATCATTCCAATAATGTTGTGACCTCGTTATTAACAACATCCAATGTCCATGATCAGGAAACCTTTGATCATCTTGTTAATCAACGAGCTAGTTTATAAGAGAGGCATACCTAGGAACTTTCTATTTTTTTTATTAAACACACATGTATTAACGTTTCTGTATTAATACAATTATAACATGAAAAATAAACATTTATCGTAAATAAGGAATACGATAATTACCACTTTATTATTGCCTCTCGGGCATATTCCCTCCAGTCTCCCACTTGCACTAGAGACAATAATCTAGTCTGAAAAGTTTGCATATTGAACACCTATGGCTTTCTGGTGTTCTATATACGCGACTGCATGTGGTTAACATAATCTATGGATCTGACGCTTTTAGGTCCGTGTGTATTTGCATGTCTTTGCATCTTCACGCATCACTCATTCTCCAATGAGATGGCATTGATGGGGATATGTCGAGTGGGTATATCCAATAGGACGTTTCCAAACTGGCCCATACTGCCGGCGAGTGAACCTGCAGGACGGCGACTGGATCACGACCCAAGAAGAGGCTAGGCGACTGGAAGCTGGAGGCCCAGAAGCATAGCTAGGCCCAGTCGGATTAGGTCAAGCACCCTCCGAGTCCTTAACCAACTCGGTTGTAGATCTGTAAACCCTAGCGAGGTGACTCTATATAAACCTCCTTAGGGCACGCATAGAACTTACATTCCATCATACACCCCCTGCGACTCGCCGCCTAGCCGCCGAGCTCGCCCTTGTACTCTCTCGTCAATACAATCTAGCAGGAGTAGGTATTTTCCCTCCGGGGGGCCGAACCTGGGTAAAACCCTGTGTCTTTGCCCTCATCTCGCACTGCAGATGGATGGCCGCCCTTTCCCTTTGTTCTACTACTCGCTGCCGATTGCAGCATTTGCCGTGGCCATGGCCACGACAGTGGCGCCCACCGTGGGGCCTGGCCGGTCAGGCCTGTGTTCTGTGGCGAGATCCAACTTACCAATCAACCAGACGATTGCCACCGGCCGCATGATCGCCATCAGCGAGATCCTCCAGATCTTGCCGAGAATCTACGTCCCGGCGACGCGCCCTGTCACGCACAACGTGATCATGCCAGTCGGCATGATCAGCCTCTTCGTTGGCTTCACTGACATCATCTTCTCGGAGGACTCGGCTCGCTTCCGCGAGTCGCCACCGCGTGATCGGCTCTCTGAGAGTCAGGTCCGCACCATCCATCGCCTCGCCTCCGAGTACGGCTCGGCCAACAACAATGTGGCCGAGACCAGCATGGCCACGGACGACGCGGCCCTCAACGACGACGCTGACTCGGCGACCCCGATGTCAATCACCGGATCCATTGTTGCCGCGTCACTCGCGGGCTCCATTACCCCAGTCTCCAACATGGGGGACTTCGAGGATCCTTCCATCCTCGGGATCTTCAACTCCGACTCTGGATCGGAGAACTCCGGTAACGTCCACGCCGGGTCCAGTCGCGACCTACATGGCGAGCGGCGCGAGCACCCCACCAGACCCCTTCCCCACACCGATACTGCCGACTGCGATGGCGAGGGAGGTCGAGGAACTCCGCCTATGCCTAGAGGAGGTGGTTCACAAGGAACAAGCCGAGCGCGAATTTTTTTGCCTCGAGCAAGCAACGACGCAGGAGCTCTCGCTCTACCACTAGCGCCACATCAGGTCGCGCATGAATGACGCAAGAGCTCTCGCTCTACCAACAATGAGAACGACCCGGCCCACATGGACGACCGCGTGGTCTGCGAGAACACGCCACCAGGAGGAAGTGCCCGGCCACCGCCAGGCGCAACGACAAACAACGCTCCCCCACCACCGCTCGATCGCGTGCCCCCTCTAGACCAGCCAAGGATCATGATGTCCCTGCAAGAGCGGGACGCGAACGGCCTCCCGCTGTTCTCCACTCCGATGGGCAACGTCATCGCGAGTCGAGCCACGGTCGCCAACCTGAACATGACGGTGGAAGCACGCTGCAGATCCAGTATGCCAAGGCCCTACTCGCCAAGGCCGTTGAGAAGCAGACCGCGAGAGCCGACTCGCGGGGGCGCATGTACTCCCGCTCTTTAGGCAGCTGGGCGGCCTCGAGCGGCCGCCTCACGATGGAAAACACTGTCAATTGCCCACCACCTGAGCCCCTGCAGCTCCAGCCACGACCCGCGCACGCGGGACTCTCCAACAACGACCCGCGACCGACGAACAACATGGTCGCTGCTAATGGGTATCCAGTCGACGCGCGGACCCACATCATCAACAACCAAAGGTGGCGCGCACGCCAGCCCGACGACTTGAGGACACCGTCACTAACCTCCGCGACAGTGAGCCAAGGGGCTCGCTCAGCCGAGTCGGTCCCCAGTGCTTAGGCCCAATGATCCAAGGCAAAAAATATTCAGGGAACTTCAAAGCGCCGAAGGAGATCGAAACGTACGATCCCTCGTATGACCCGTCCGTGTGGCTGGACACGTACCTTATCGCAATGGGAATCGCCGGCTACACCGACCTACACGCTGGTCGCTACCTCCCCCTGATGATGGAGGGAGCGAGCTATCAATGGATCAACACCCTCACCGCGAACAGCATCAATTCCTGGACAAGATGCGCGACCCCTTCGTCAGGCACTTCGAGGGTTCTTACACCCGCGACACCACCATCGAGGAAATAGAGCGATGCGTCCAGGGACCCCGCGAGTCGACCCGCAGCTGGGTCCAACGATGGTAGGACCTGTGGTTCAATGCGGTCGGCATCCACCCGGACACGGCAATACACTGCCAAGACCTCGTGCCGCTAGGAGCCCTTGGTAGCCAAGCTCAAGCGGATGTACAAGACACTTGACAACATCCCAGACCTCCTTGAGATCGCCAAGCGGTACGCGGAGGAGGATCCGAACCAAGAAACCAACAACGAGTTAGGTGGAAACCGCCGCCCAAGCAGCCACGATAATGGGAGACTACCCGAGCTACGCTGCAGCAACACTCGCCTCACCAGCAAGCGCTGCGGTGACGGGCGAGTCGACTTCGTCGCCAACGCTAGCTACGCGCCACGCGGCCCGAAGAGCTTCCACCATGACGGAGGCCAACACCGCAATGGTGGCAATTACAAGGCGAGGCCGAAATTCGACCCCGCAGCTCTCCTCAACCAGCCCTATGTGTTCCACAGCAGGGAGGGGAAGCCCTCCATGCACACGACCGCCGACTTCCACTCCCTGAAGGAGATCGAGAAGGCACGATGCGCACGGGAGGACCCCAACAACCACCCGCCAAACGGCGGGGCATTCATCAATAAAGCCGGATCGCTACACACCTTTACCGGGTTCAGCAACAAGCGCGAGAAGAAGGTCATCACCCGCATCGTCGCAGTCAACACGGTGTCCCAAGTCGACGTCCCCCGCTTCCTCAATTGGTCCGAACAACAGATTATCTGGAGCTGCGAGGACCACTCGCCACAGATCGAATATCCGGGGCAAGTTGCCCTGGTGGTCAATCCCAAAGTGGCCGACCACTGGCTCCCCAAGACGCTATTGCACAGCGGAAGCTCCATCAACATACTCTACCTGGACTCGTTCAGGCGACTGCGGCTCCCGCAGTCGATGATCGAGATGACCTACACCACCTTCCACGACATCGTCCCCGGTCGGAAGGCGTACCCGATCGGCAAGGTGACGTTGTTAGTCAGCTTCGCACACCAGCGAATTTCCGCACCGAGCGGATCGTCTTTGAGCTGGTGTCCTTCAACAGCCCTACCATTGCGTCTTGGGGCAACAAGCGTTCGCCAAGTTCATGGCGGAGCCACACTACGCGTACAACAAGACGAAGCTCCCAGTGCCATGCGGTATCATCACCGTCCATGGCGACCCCGACATGGCCACGGAGTGCGAGGCAAAGGGCACCGAGCTCGCCAACACCGTCATCACCGCAAAAGCCAACCATGCGGAGGAGCACGCCAAGTACATGAGCGGGGTCGACAATGACGACCCCACAATACTCAAGAAGCCCAACTCGGAGAACGGCGGCTCGACCGCATTCGAGTCCACCATGCACACGCGCTCCGTCGAGCTGGTCCCAGGCGACTCCAGCCAAACGGTGACGATCGGGACATGAATGTGCCCCACATAGGAAGGCTCGCTCATCGAGTTCCTACGTGAGAATCGCGACATCTTAGCATCGAAGCCATCTGACATGCCTGGCGTCCCAAGGGAACTCGCTGAGCACAAACTCAACGCCGACCCTAAAGCACAACCCGTCAAGCCGTCGCTGCGGCCCTTCAATGAAGAGCGCCGCTGAGCATTCGCCGAGGAGGTACAGCGTCTACTTGCTGCAGGCTTCATATGGCCAATGAAATACTCCAAGTGGCTGGCAAACCCAGTCCTGGTCGAAAATAAGAATGGGACCTAGAGAATGTGTATCTATTACACAAACCTCAACAGCGCCTGCCCAAAGGAGTAGTTCGTCCTCCCGCGAATCGATCAAATCATCGATTCGACTGTGGGCTCGGAGTCGTTGTGTTTCCTTGACGCCTACTCTGGTTACAACTAGATCAAAATGGTAGTCGAGGACGAGGAAAAGACAACGTTCATCACGCCATTTGGAGTATTCTGCTACACCGCCATGACTTTTGGCCTCAAGAACGCCGGAGCAACCTACCAGAGGTGCATGCAGGAGTGCCTCGCGAGCCAAATTAGCCGCAACATCCACGTCTACATCGACGACGTGGTGGTAAAGTCAACTCGCCAGAGCAATGTACTCGTCGACCTGGCCAAAAGCTTCACAAATCTACGGAGGTACAAGATCAAACTCAACCCAGGAAAGTGCACCTTCGGTGTACCTACTGGACAGCTGTTGGGTATGTAGTCTCCAAGCGAGGCATCAAGGCGAACCCCACCAAGATCAACACGATCTCCCGGCTCGGCAAACCCGAGTGCCTGCGCGATGTCCATAAGTTGGCCGCGCAACTTGCGGCTCTTAGTCGCTTCATCCCCCGGCTAGGCGAGAAGGAAATGCCTCTCTACCTCTTAATGCGCAAGAACCCCACGTTCCAGTGGTACAAGGAGGCAAACGACGCGCTCCACGCACTCAAGGAAGTGCTAATCGCGGCCCCGCTACTCGCCGCCCCCGTCGACAAGGAGCCCATGCTCGTCTACGTCATGGCATCCAAACAAGTTGTCAGCACTGTCATGATCGTCGAACGACCAGAAGAGGGCAAGGAGCGCCCATTGCAGTGAGCTATTTACTACATCAGCAAAGTCCTCACCGAGTCACGACAATGCTACCCGCAGTACTAGAAGTTGGTATACGCGGTCTTCCAAGCCCAGCGGCGACTGCCGCACTACTTCCAGGAGCACCCAATCACGGTCGTCTCCTCGGCACCGTGGCAGGACATCATCCGCAACCGTGAAGAGACTGGACGAGTCACCAAGTGGACCGTCGAGATTCGAGTCCACAACATCAAGTATGAGCCACGCAAGGCAATCAAGTCGTAGGCCCTGGCAAACTTCCTCACCGACTGGGAGGAGGCGCAACAGCCGGAGAAGCTGCCGTACCTCCAGTACTGGTCGCTCCACTTCGACGGCTCCAAGAACACATACGACGCAGGGGCAGGGATTGTCCTCACGTCCCCCAAGGGCGACAAGCTGCATTATGTATTGTACCTCGACTTCACCCCTATACCAACAACATGGCGGAGTACGAGGCCCTCCTCCATGGTATGCATGTGGCAAAGGAGACGAAAACCAACCGCCTGTGCTGCTTCGGAGACTCCGACCTCATCGCCGTACAAGTCGCCGGCACCTGCGCGTCCATCTCCCCCACCATGGCAGCATACCGCCAAGCAGTGGACCAGCTAGAGGGCCACTTCGCCGGCTACTCCGTCGAATGGATCGACTGGCGCAAGAGTGAAGAGGCTGACGCCCTCTCTCGCATCGGGTCGGCTTGCCACCCGCCAGTGTCTTTCTTGATACCATCACCAAGCCATCTGTCTCTCCCTCGAGGGAGATCGATATTGGAATACCGCGGCAACCAGAACCAGCCCTGGTCGCCGTGATCGCGGAGCCAAGCGACTGGACCGCGCCATACATCGCCTACCTGGAGGGAGGGACCCTACCCGCAGACGAGACAGAGGATCGCATGATCGTGCGCTGCTGCAAGTCCTTCGTCATCATCAATGGCGAGCTCCATAAGCGCAGCGTGACCGGCGTGTTCCCACGATGCATACAACCCGCGGAATGTCACAAAATCCTCCAAGACATCCACGCCGGCGACTGCGGACACCACGCTGGCACCCGGTCCCTATTCTCCAAGGCCATGCGACATGGCTTCTAGTGGCCTACCGCACACGCCGACGCGGTCGACATCATCCAACACTGCGTCGGGTGTCAGATGTATGCCAATCAGTCGCACGTACCAAGCTTGGCTCTCAAGACCATCCCCATCACCTGGCCATTCGCCATATGGGGCATGGACATGGTGGCCCCTTCAAGAAGGCCCCCTCTGGCTACACCCACCTCCTGGTCGCAGTTGACAAATTCACAAAGCGGGTGGAGGCCAAGCCAGTCCGCAAATGCGACGGGAAGACCGCCACCAAGTCCCTACGCGAGCTCATATATCGCTACGGGTTCCCACATAGCATCATTACGGATAACGACACAAACTTCGCCAAGGGAGACATGGCTAAATTCTACGAGGAGCACAACGTACGGCTCGAACTTGCCTCAGTCGCACACCCGGAGTATAACGGCCAGGCGGAACGCGCTAACCAGAGCATACTCCACGGTCTGAAGCCGCGTCTGCAAGTTCCCCTTGAGCGAACTCCGGGGTGCTGGGTCGAAGAGCTCCCCTTCGTCATCTGGGGCATCCGCACCTCCATCAACAGATCTACTGGGTTCACCCCCTTCTTCATGGTCTATGGCGCTAAATCCGTCATGCAGACCGACCACGAGCACGACTCGCCTCGGGTCATCAATTACGCGGAGGACGACAACGAGCTCACACGCCAAGACGGAGTCGACCAGCTCGACGAAGTACGCGACCTAGCTCGCTCCCGCACCTCCATCTACCAGCAAGGACACTGCCGCTACCATAGCCGCCGAGTCCGAACTCGCACCTTCGAGGAAGGCGACCTGGTCCTGCAACTGATCCAGGATAAGAAGGGCATGCACAAGCTCTCTCCCCCGTGGGAGGGACCATTCGCGATAGGTCGAGTCCTGGGAAACGACGCTTACTACCTCATCGACGTCCGAGGCGATGGACAGCTCGACCTCAAGCGGCCATGGAATGTAAACCTCCCAAGGAAGTTCTACACCTAGAACTCTAACATATACTCCCCCACTATGAAATAAAGAAGATCGATTCGCACAAATCTTGTCTACTCTCCATATCTTGTGCCATTCGCACTCGTAAAAACAGAGTTATGCTAACCGCGGAAGTCAACCCTTGGTTACGCGACCGACACGACTAAGTAGTGCGATACAAGGGCACCGATAAATTTCAGGCCTTGTGTCGTCCACAAAAACGCTAACCCGGAGCCCCATCGGAGTTGCCTCGCTCGACTGGCTCGCCGGGCCAAGGCAACCGCATTTGCTTCCCACAACGACCCAGTCATCCACATCCTTGGCATAGTGACTCGAACGGTCAAGTACCACGCTCGGGGACTGACGCCAGTCCAAACCCACGTGGCTAGGGAAAACACAAAGTACGAGAGCGCATCCTGGACTCGTCACGCGACTGATTCTTTTAGTCAGGTGGAGTGACGTGCCAAATACAACACGCTTCGTCCTCACCTACCTTGGGCATGCGACTAGAGCGGCTAAGTACCACGCTCGGGGACTCGTCCAACCAATCCCATTCGCGTCCGGGAAAATGGCTAAGTACAGAGCACCCCTTGGGGTCGCCATGCTACTGGCTTTCCAAGCCACGACGAGTCGACCTTAACTAACCGACAGTACAACAACAAACAAACACACAAAGAAACAAGGTAAACCCCACAAAGGGCGAACGCGCTCTGGGACTCGCACAACCCAACTAATCAAAGTAAAAAACAAAACTGACAAAGGCATTCATACATTCCTTCTGGCAACAAAATTTGTTTGCTTTCAAGGGCAGACATACATTTCTTTACAACTGACGCAAATTGGCAAAGTGGTCTACTCCGTAGGTTTCGATGACAATGCGCCACCGCCTCCGCGGACATGGATTAAGGGAACCCACGGGTTCGAGGGATACGTTGTCAAGGTGCCCGCCATCACCGATTGGAACGGTTGATCCACCATGAGGTCGCGGTTCGCCGGCTCGGGGTCGTTCGGGACGATAATCATCTCTTGATACGGTAGGAAGTCGCCCATCGCGAAAACCTGATTGGAGTAGACCGCGGACTGGTCGGTCAGTTTCAGCACATCGGACATCTCAACCGAGCCCGTCACCGAAGGTTACCCGCTGGTGACGTCCTCAAGATCGAAGTCGTCGCGGAAGTGTGCGAGCCCAAGGCTCAGCGCAGTTGCAGCTCCACGACGGAAAGCCGACCACGACATGAACTCCACAACCACCAGAGCCCTCTCCAGATAGCTCCAGACTTCAGTGAGTTCGCTGGGAATCACCTTCGTTTGCGAGATCTCCTGAATATACACGCGAATGCAAGTCGCCGAAATAGCGGCAGAGTCCACCAGCATGGTGACACACTGTCGTGCATTGTATGACTGTGCCTCGGCATCATCGTCAAGAATCTTCCGTGCCAAGCACAAGCAGTTCACAATCAGAATGGTGCAACACCGCAAAGGCGACCCACATGCTCGGGTACTCGCCAAACCAACCAAACGCAAGACAAAAAGAACTCACCAATAAAGGGACGACAGCGCTCCGTAATGAAGTCCTGAAGACTCAACAAGTCAGTTTGCAGCCCTGTGACAAGTGTGTCCGACACCTTCCGCTCTTCGGCAGCGGCAGCGACAGCCGCCTTAGCCCTCTCGTCTGCCGAGGTCGCCTCCGCCTTCGCAGCCTTGAGCTCTCGCTCCAGCTCGGCCCCTCGCTTCTCTGCAGCGGCGACCGACAAGTTGCTCGCAGGGACCAAACCCTCGCAGGCCTTCTCCATCGCGACCGAATGACCCTCTGCAGCAACAAGACCGTGATTATAAAATCAGGAAAAAATGGTTGCAGAAAAGGGCACCTTGAAGACCTACCAACAGTCTCCTACAGTTGCTCGTTCACTCCCTGCACGGAGCGGAGATCTTTCTCCAGACGCTCCTTGGCAGCCAACCGCTCCGCTGACTCGTGTTGAAGGCCCTGCACAGACAAGAACACATATCACCAAACGTCGAAGAAATACCTAAGTGCCTAGCTGCTGAAATTCAGCGATTAGCCACTCGGGGACTGGATAGTGAAGAAATTCCTCAGTGCCTAGCCGCTGAAATTCATCGACTAGCCACTGGAGTTCTGGACAGTGAAAAACAGTAAGAATCTACCCGCTGAAATTCAGCGACCAGATCCTCGGGGACTGGACATACCTGGATAGCCGCACCCAGCATACTATGCAGCTCGACCGCATCCACCGACGGGAGCACAAGAGGTGTGCGCCCGCGATGTTGCTTGACCTCCGAGCCCAAAACTTCAGGCACCTGGGCCGACTGCGCTGACGCACTCATAGTGGAGGCCCTCGCCATAAAGCGAGGGAAGGTCGCCACCGCCGCTCCCGCCGCACTGGTCGACGGGCCCCGCCCCGACCAATGCCGCAGGTTCCAGCTGCTGTGACCCCGCGTCCAATACGGCCTTCATGACCGCATCCGCTCCAGTCGGAGCCTTACCAGGGGTGTCAACTGGCTCGTCCGAGATCGTAATGACCTCTTAGCCCTTCGCCTTCTTCGCGCCCTCAGTAGGCGCCTCAGCATCATCGCCCTTCATCTTCTTTGAGGGACCGACTTCCGCCCCCGCGGTACCTACTGGACCCTTGTCCACTGAGGGTGACCGATTTTCTTCACACCAGTCCTGCAAAACGACATCATCAGCGGGATCGCGGGACAAGTACAAACCAGTAGCTCAAGGAATACATCAAACCACTTACTTGGCGACTGGGATGAAGCGTAGGCTGGTGCGGATTTGCGCCGGATTCTCCAATTCTGGCCCCAGCTTTCGGCTGAGGCCCGTCTCGAGCAGGCTCGGATCCCACGACACGGAGGCCTTCTTCGAGGATGAAGCCGCGACAGGAAGCTCCCCGGCGGTTGTCGCGGGTGCCTCCCTAGGAGGCGACGCCCCCGCGGGCGGAGCAGCCCCGAGCCCGGTGACTGCAGAGAAGGGTGGTGGGAGTGACACCAATGACACTTCATCTGCTACCACGGCCGTGCCGGCCGCGCTGTTCGCTTTGGAGCTAGTCACATACCTAGGTGGAGACACCGCTTTGGCCGCCCCTTCTTCTTATTTGGCGATTTCTTCTATGGCCTCATCGTCGTAATCATTGTCATTGTCTCCTCCGACATTATCCTCACCGGAGGAAGACTCGCTCTCGTCCTCGACGGACTCGTTCGAGCTCCCATCATCAGCGGGTGGAAGCCATCCTTCCACCACTTGGAATAGCTGTACAAACAAAACACGATCAGCGAAACCGCGACTGCATGACTGCGACTGCGAAATGAACAAGGAAGAATAGACTTACTAGTGACTCCTTGCACTTCATGGTGTATGAGGGAATCCCGGCCTTTGCATCGAGATACTCCGCATCAGTGATCTTATTTAGCGCGAGGGTGAAATCATCAGCGCTCCAATCGGCGGTGCAGGACTTGGTGGTGTCGTCTTTGTCCGTGTACTCATACATCCAATGGGCACGGTTGGCCAGGGGAACCAGCCGCCGGCCGAGCTGGCAGTTGTATAAGTTGATAGTTTGGACGCCGTCCTTCTTTAGTTGACGAATCTTCATCAACATTTCGTCGACCACCATCCGCTGGTCGAGCATAAGCTTGGCGACTTGAACCCGGCGCGGCTCGGGTCGGTCGACGGAGTACATCGGCAGTGCCACTTCGCCAGCTGGGGTCAATTTGCTGACGTAGAACCTGTGCTTCTTCCACTCGTTCGCCACCTTCTTCGGCAGCATGAGGTCGAAGAACGAAATCCTTGGACTTCAGCTGGAAGGTGAGGCCGCTTGCTGCTAGCATCGGGCCGCCTGCTCCTTCGTGTCCGACTCGCCCATGGAATAGCTCCTGCCATAGGGGGAATATGGGAGATAGCCCACATAACACTCGCAAAACGCCATGAAAATAGAGAGTTGGTTGATGCTATGCGGTCCTAGATATGATGGCTGGATGCCCTAGTATGCGCAGAAGCGACGGAAGAAGATCGAGGTATTGAAGCCAAGCCCCCTCTCTAGGTGGCTGGTGAAGCAGATGGATTACCCACGCGTGGATCCGGTACCACCTCTCCGGCCACGGGGATTCGCCATCTCTCGGTGCAGAGAATTCCCGCGTCCTCGAAAGATTTCAACAACGTCTTGGTGCACTTGGATCTTCCCCACAGATCTATCGGGGGCGCCATCGATCGGAGGATCTGTGATCGCGGGATCGCTCTGGATCACTCTAGGTCGCTATGGAGGAATGGAAGATTGGGAGTGATGACCCACAATTATAGGGGGTGCATCGTAGTACTTTCGATAAATAGGATTATCGATCCCAACAAGGAGCATAAGGTGTTGAACTGTGGTACGGAGCAGGAACTCTCTGTAAATACTTAGCAAACAAATTTTTAGTGGTTTTCTGATAAGGCAACAAAACAACAAGCAAGTAATAAAGACAACAAAAAAACAGAGCAAGTGGCCCAATCCTTTCTTTGCAAAGGACAAGCCGGTGGAAATACTTATAAGGACCAAACGTTCTCAAGGACACATGGGAATTCTGTCAAGTGCTTTCGCTTCAAATAGCTGAGTACTCTTCTTTGGTGTTGTAAGTGTTATGTGGGTGAACCTGTGCTAACATACCGGCCTTACTTGGACTAATACATACTTGTGATTAAACCCCCTGCAAACATCCATAACTACAGGAAAGTAATTAAGATATAAATCTAAACACATCCTTAAACTCTGAGATCCTAGGCTCCCTTGTGCAAAGGTGTCCTAACGGGGGTTCAGGTTTCTGTCACCCTGAAAACCCCACAATTAGTAGCCAAATACACAATGCATTCTCCTAGGCCCATAAATGGTGAAGTATCATGTAGTCGACGTTCACATGAAAACACTAGAAGAATATCGCGACAACTTAAATACTAAACCATTGATTAATAAGTCAACACAAATCCACTACTAACAACATCACTTATCCCATGTACTCAAGAACTAAACAAACTACTCACAAGACATCATATGGATCAAGATCAAAGATGATATGGTAATGGATAACAATTTGAACATAAAAAATAATCCAATGGTTCCACTCACAAGCATCAACTACAATAGTAATCAACACCGGGAAGGTTTCCCCTAATGAACTAAAGCAATATCCAACACAATTGTTACAGCGAGATGGAGTAATGATGATGGTGCTGGTGGAGATGATGGTATGGATGATGATAAGGATGATCCCGATGAAGCCTAGCATGATGATGGTGTTGATGGCGACGGTCTCCCTTCTTCGGGAAGGAATTCCCTCGGCAGAAATTTTTCTGCCGGAGAGATATTTCTCTCTCGGTGTTTTTCGCCCCGTAGAGGCCGAGGAAATCTATCTGTGGTCGCCCCCTTGATGTTATGGTTCCCTAGGGAAGTTATAGGCGAAAGGGCGGAGTCGAGAACTGGGCAGGGGGACCCGCGCCTAGGGGTGTGTGGGCCCCCTATGGCCCTTCTTCGCCCCTCCGTCTGGCTTCCTCAGTCTTTTGGGAAAATATTATTTTCCCATATTTTTCTGGTCTTCGTGAAATTGCATCAAAACGCCTCTTTTTCCATCAGAATCCAGACTCCGGCAGTTCATCCTCCAAGAATCATCCAACATGCATAAACAGATGAAAAGACATAAGTATTACCTCATAATAAGACATATATCAATGAATAGATGTAAATTATGATATAGAATGGTGATGCAAATTGGGCGTATCAACTCCCCCAAGCTTAGACCTTCGCTTGTCCCCAAGCGAAACCTGAGCTCAGTAAACATGTCCACAGGTTTATCGAGTCAAGTGTCGATAAAAGAATACGAACAAGAAGCATCACACTTACCATTGCACAACTCATAGAATAAAGCAACTCACCATTATATAACTTAGTTTGCAACAAGTACAGGAGTCACAGTAGAGATGCATAAAGATAAATCATAATTCTAATTGGCAAACTTTGTTCTTTGTAAGGTTCCCAACCTTTAATAAGGTAGAGATCCCTGTGTTTATAATGCTAGTCCCTAGATCAATAGCTAGCATCCACAGTTAAGATGTAATATCAAGAAACAAAGGTCATAATACAACTTTATAACCAGGAATAAAATAATTCATTACATCTTACATATCTCATTTGGCTATCACATTACATTGCAGCAAAATATCTATAAGCATGGGGTCCTTCATCTTCAAAGTGCCACAGGCAGTCATGTTGGTTGTAGATTTGTAATCCTAATCAATAAACTTCACTAACATCAAACAAACCTACAACATAATAAGTTGCAGCCACAAGGGTCAATACATTTGAATTGTATTGGCAAGTTTCACTACTATGTAGAAATAAGTGGATACTATCATTACATGCATATTTGGCTAAGTAGGGTTTAGGCTCATTTGCAGAAAGCAATATAGTTTTATCCTATCTTTTCAAAATAGTTTTTGATCTTTGTCAAATCTTTTTGAACTTCTTGGAACACTCCAAGTGCTCCAAATACCTTGTTGTCACCCTCAAGTTTTAACTTTGAGAAATTGGAATGTCGAGATCTTCCATAGCTTCAGGCCTTAGTTGCTCAGTATTGTCCATAACCGGGCACACGGCTAAGTACTTAGAATTTGATCTTCTGCAGAAGTTGTCAACTTTACTCACATGACACAATCTCATATTGATGCCACCAGCGGCCGCTGGATAAGTACTCACCAAGATGGAGTACTGGAAGATTGAGAATGTGACAAAGTCTTTCCATAGGAGTCCTCCCAATACACAATGCTAGCTTGTTATCCAGGCACCAATGTAGGGTTTCAAGTTCCCTTACACAAATCTAGTTAACCTGAAGATGCCAATGCATGGGTCTTCCACTATGTAGTTGACTAAGCCAGAGCCCATTTAGCATGTGGCTGTACATGGAAGCCACTGTACGAGAAACATCTTCAATCTCTAAGTCCCTGGGTGGTTTTCTTCTAGTGCACAACAAAAATAAATTGCCATATAAACATGGTTCCTTTTGTTGCCACCTTGTCCAAAACTTGAGTATCCTTGTCCACCCAGGTGGTTCATTGAGTACTTGTTTTATTATATAAAACATATATCTTTTCAATACTTCATATATTCATAACATGTATCCCATCCCAATATATAGCAGGGCTAAGCATACTACAACTAAATTGTTTCCACTAAGGAATATATAAGGGTAACCTATTAGGATTTAGCATAGCATAAAATATAGAAATACTTTTCATGCATGTTACAAAAATCCACTAGGTGTAATGAAAATAATAGGACTTGGATGATCGTGTCACTTTCCTTAGTAGTTGGTGGTGTTGGTACACTCTTCGCAATAACACACTTGACAATCAACACAATCTATCAAGCAAAACAACCAAGAAAAAACATACACAAGATCAACACTAATGGCAACACAAAAATAATGCAAAGTATGCAAACATACAAGATGGAAAATTTTATTGTACAAATTTTTATAACAAGGTTCTGAACATTTACTAAGTGATTTCTGAACATTTTATATTTTCAAGATTACAAATGCAACCATTTGTGCAATTGTAGCAATTAGCAATATTTTCTAACACTTGGAAAGTACGTTCTTACTAAATAATTTCCACGATCTTATTTATACTAGAATAAAATTATATTTTGGTATTACTGTACAAGGGGTTCAATATACAACCATCTACAAAAGGATTCACTTAAAAATAATTTACACAACAATTTTTATACTCAAAATAGTCCACAAATGGTTCTGTATAAAACATGATTTTAACTGACTCAAAAATACCGAATTATGGGTCCACTGTGTTCTACTCGTTTTTGTGAATCCATAGACATATTATTTGCTAAATTTGGATATACAGAACTAAAGATATAATTTTTATGGTGAAAATGACCAATTAAACCATTTAATTTATAAATCAAATTTTTGTACAGAGAATAAGTAATATTATTGCAGAAATGGATTCTACAGAATCTCAGCTTTTTAGGAATACCAAATTTATAATTTTTGGACTTCTAAATCTTTTTCTATGAATTATACAAGTTCATACTAAAATCTGGAAAAGTCAAACTCGGGAATTGACTGAAATTGACTTTGACTAAGTTGACTGTTGACTACGCTGATGTCATGATGATGTCAGATTTGACTACAGAAAAAGTTTCTCGAATGGAAAAACTGTCTACATGAAAGTTGTAGATAACAACTAGATTTATCTACTGTTCAAAGGAAATTGTGTTTGGAGCAACGAGGTGGGCGTAGAATGGATTATACCTTCTAAGATCCGAATCTTTGACTTTGTTTTTCTCTCAGCTCGATGAACGAAACGAGGTTAAACCAGCGGGAATGGAACCGTCTTGACAAGGGGAACAACTTCCGTCTTCAAGCCACCGCGATCCGAGGTTGTTTTGAAGGTCGATTTGGATGGAGAAGATTGGAGAGAATTTTGGACGAAAATGAAAGTATGATGAGTTGAAAACTTATAAAATTTCCTCTAGTGGGGTTTATATAGGAGTGGGTGGGGGCTGGATTAAAGGAGATAAAAGAGGGAGAGGAATTAGGGGATATTTAGTGCAATTTAGGCGGGCAATTGAAGATTATTTAAGTGTGAAGACCAAGTACCCTCGTTCATGTGCTCGTGGGTACGTGGCCTCCTGGTGGCCTCTTGGCGATCGGCCTGGTTGGGCCGGCCCATTTTGGCTGGCCTGGCCGGCCTCTCTATTTTTTTCGTTTTATATTTTTTCTATTTCTTAATTCTTTTATAACTTTTGATTTAGAGCTCCGAATTTATTGATTCAAATTTCTGCGGGTTCGTAAATTTATGGATAATATTTTAGGACATAAATTTTATATATTTAGAAATATTTAATTTTCTCAATTATTAATTAGTTAATTATTGTATGATTGCATTTGTGTGATATTGGCCTAGTTGCAGGGTAATATATTTGGAATGACTTGATTTTTTTCCTTTGAACCTCATTCGATTTAGTTCCACTTTACATGGATAACCATGAATTAAAGTTTGAAAATATGAGAGGATAATTTTATAAAATCTTAAAATAGCTCACATAAGCTATGGTGCTTATTTTAAAACGAGACTCTTTGCTTTTATTTTTTTGGTTCAAAACAAAACAAAGGTTGTTTGAAAAATGTAAATGAAGTAGTTGAGATGTATAGATGTTTTTTGGTTGAGAACATTCCTCAAGATTAAAAATAGATTTTCAAATACAAGAAGTTTGTGAAAAAGATTTTGAAGGGGAACCTTGCAAATTATAATTTTGAAGTAGAGTAGATATATGGATAATCTTGATGTTTTGATCCTAGGGTCTTTGTTAAATGCTATTTTTATTTTAAGGAGTACCTGTAGTTGGGGAAAAACTTTTGTAATAGTTCGAAAGGTTTTAATGTTTCCAATTAGAATCAAAAAGTTTTATTTTCCCCCTAAATTTCATCAATTGTTTATTTTATTTATTTATTTTTCACATTTCAAAATTTGGAAAATTTTTGGATGTGACAGGCTACCACCCTTAAAAGAAATCTCGTCCCGAGATTTGGGAAGGCTAGGGTTACAAGTTGGCTTCAAGGCAACTAGGGTACTACCACCCTTAAAAGATTTTCAACTAGATTACATCATGTGTATCTCTTGGTTGTTGTTACCATCCTTGATGTTGGAGTCTCTTGGAGTAGTCATCTGTTTGGGTTGGATTGGGATTAGAATAGGCAAAAGATTTCTAGGGAAGAAGTCTACTCACACACAACAATTCACACAAGCAATCACAATCAACATTCCACTCAAACAACAAGATTCTAGCATATTTTTAGGCAACAAAATATTTTTGCTACACCACATAAGTTGGTGGGTTTGATCTAAACTAAATATGGTGGTCCAACTATATGGTTCACTTGAGATTATTCCATCCTTCTTTGTTGTTTCTTCTTGAATGAGATCATGGTTTCCTTGGGAAAAATTCTTGTGTCTTGGCTACAAACTCCAAAGATGATGATGATTCTTCTAAGTTGTGTTTCCTTAGTCTTCAAGTCTTGAGTAATATTTCTTGTCTCACTTGTAGTCCTTAGTGATATCCAAGTTGAAGTCCTTGGTGCAAATAAAGTTGAAGTCTTTGATGATGTTGAAGTTGAAGTCATTTGAGTTGGTGAAGTCCTTTGCTCATGGTTGAGGATTTGTCCATCAAGTTTGAAAAGGAAGAGATGTATAATCAAAACCAAAATGGTTGAGGAAAGAGTTTACAAGTTGTTTGTAAATAAGTTTTTGGAACAAATACAACTCCTATTTTTCTAAGGGTGTTTGTCCAATCCTAGGGTTACAATCCAACAGGCAACACAGTGCTCTGATACCATCTGTAAGGTTCCCAACCTTTAATAAGGTAGAGATCCCTGTGTTTACAATGCTTGTCCCTAGATCAATAGCTAGCATCCACAGTTAAGATGTAATATCAAGAAACAAAGGTCATAATACAACTTTATAACCAGGAATAAAATAATTCATTACATCTTACATAGCTCATTTGGCTATCACATTACATTGCAGCAGAATATCTATAAGCATGGGGTCCTTCATCTTCAAAGTGCCGCTGGCAGTCATGTTGGTTGTAGACTTGTAATCCTAATCAATAAAGTTCACTAACATCAAACAAACCTGCAACATAATAAGTTGCAGCCACAAGGGTCAATACATTTGAATTTTATTGGCAAGTTTCACTACTATGTAGAAATAAGTGGATCCTATCATTACATGCATATTTGGCTAAGTAGGGTTTAGGCTCATTTGCAGAAAGCAATATAGTTTTATCGTATCTTTTCAAAATAGTTTTTGATCTTTGTCAAATCTTTTTAAACTTCTTGGAAAACTCCAAGTGCTCCAAATCCCTTGTTGTCACCGTCAAGTTTTAACTTTGGGAAATTGGAATGTCGAGATCTTCCATAGCTTCAGGCCTTAGTTGCTCAATATTGTCCATAACCGGGGACACGGCTAAGTACTTAGAATTTGATCTTCTGCAGAAGTTGTACACTTTACCCACATGACACAATCTCATCTTGATGCCACCAGTGGCCGCTGGATAAGTACTCACCAAGATGGAGTACTGGAAGATTGAGAATGTGACAAAGTCTTTCCATAGGAGTCCTCCCTATACACAATGCTAGCTTGTCATCCAGGCACCAATGTAGGGTTTCAAGTTCCCTTACACAAATCTAGTTAACCTGAAGATGCCAATGCATGGGTCTTCCACTATGTAGTTGACTAAGCCAGAGCCCATTTAGCATGTGGCTGTACACAGAAGCCACTGTACGAGAAACATGTTCAATCTCTAAGTCCCTGGGTGGTTTTCTTCTAGTGCACAACAAAAAGAGATTGACATATAAACATGGTTCCTTTTGTTGCCACCTTGTCCAAAACTTGAGTATCCTTGTCCACCCAGGTGGTTCATTGAGTACTTGTTTTATTATATAAAACATATATCTTTTCAATACTTCATATATTCATAACATGTATCCCATCCCAATATATAGCAGGGCTAAACATACTACAACTACATTGTTTCCACTAAGGAATATATAAGGGTAACCTATTAGGATTTAGCATAGCATAAAATATAGAAATCCTTTTCACGCATGTTACAAAAATCCACTAGGTGTAATGAAAATAATAGGACTTGGATGATAGTGTCACTTGCCTTAGTAGTTTGTGGTGTTGGTACACTCTTCGCAATAACACACTTGACAATCAACATAATCTATCAAGCAAAACAACCAAGAAAAAACATACACAAGATCAACACTAATGGCAACACAAAAATCATGCAAAGTATGCAAACATGCAAGATGGAAATTTTTATTGTATAAATTTTTATAACAAGGTTCTGAACATTTTCTAAGTGATTTCTGAACATTTTATATTTTCAAGATTACAAATGCAACCATTTGTGCAATTGTAGCAATTAGCAATATTTTCTAACACTTGGAAAGTACGTTCTTACTAAATAATTTCCACGATCTTATTTATACTAGAATAAAATTATATTTTGGTATTACTGTACAGAGGGTTCAATATAAAACCATCTACAAAAGGATTGACTTAAAAATAATTTACACAATAATTTTTATACTCAAAATAGTCCACAAATGGTTCTGTATAAAACATTATTTTAACAGACTCAAAAATACCGAATTATGGGTCCACTGTGTTCTACTCGTTTTTGTGAATCCATAGACATATTATTTGCTAAATTTGGATATACATAACTAAATATATAATTTTTATGGTGAAAATGACCAATTAAACCATTTAATTTATAAATCAAATTTTTGTAAAGGGAATAAGTAATATTATTGCAGAAATGGATTCTACAGAATCTCAGCTTTTCAGGGATACCAAATTTATAATTTTTGGACTTCTAAATCTTTTTGTATGAATTATACAAGTTCATACTAAAATCTTGAAAAGTCAAACTCGGGAATTGACTGAAATTGACTTTGACTAATCTGACTAAGTTGACTGTTGACTACGCTGATGTCATGATGATGTCAGATTTGACTACAGAAAAAGTTGCTCGAATGAAAAAACTTTCTACATAAAAGTTGTAGATAACAACTAGATTTATCTAATGTTCAAAGGAAATTGTGTTTGGAGCAACAAGGTGGGCGTAGAATGGATTATACCTTCTAAGATCTGAATCTTTGACTGTGTTTTTCTCTCAGCTCGATGAACGAAACGAGGTGAAACCAGCGGGAATGGAACCGTCTTGACGAGGGGAACAACTTCCGTCTTCAAGCCACCGCGATCCGAGGTCGTTTTGAAGGTCGATTTGGGTGGAGAAGATTGGGGAGAATTTTGGATGAAAATGAAAGTATGATGAGTTGAAAACTTATGAAATTTCCTGTAGTGGGGTTTATATAGGAGGGGTTGGGGGCTGGATTAAAGGAGATTAAAAAGGGAGAGGAATTAGGGGGTATTTAGTGCAATTTAGGCGGGCAATTGAAGGTTATTTAAGTGTGAAGACCAAGTACCCTCGTTCTTGTGCTGGTGTTGTGCTCGTGTAGGTACGTGGCCTCTTGGCGATCTTCCTGGTTGGGCCGGCGCATTTTGGCTAGCTTGGCCGGCCTCTCTATTTTTTTTCGTTTTATATTTTTTCCTATTTCTTAATTCTTTTATAACTTTTGATTTATAGCTCCGAATTTATTGATGCAAATTTCTGCGGGTTCATAAATTTATGGGCAATATTTTCGGACATAAATTTTATATATTTTGAAATATTTACTTTTCTCAATTATTAATTAGTTAAGTATTGTACGATTGCATGTGTGCGATATTGGCCTAGTTGCAGGGTAATATATTTGGAATGACTTGATTTTTTTCCTTATTTGAACCTCATTCGATTTAGTTCCACTTTACATGCATAACCATGAATTAAAGTTTGAAAATATGAGAGGATAATATCTCACATAAGAGATGGTGCTTATTTTAAAACGAGACTCTTTGCTTTTATTTTTTTGGTTCAAAACAAAACAAAGGTTGTTTGAAAAATGTAAATGAAGTAGTTGAGATGTATAGATGTTTTTTGGTTGAGAACATTCCTCAAGATTAAAAATAGATTTTCAAATACAAGAAGTTTGTGAAAAAGATTTTGAAGGGGAACCTTGCAAATTATAATTTTGAAGTAGAGGAGATATATGGATAATCTTGATGTTTTGATCCTAGGGTCTTTGTTAAATGCTATTTTTATTTTAAGGAGTACCTGTAGTTGGGGAAAAACTTTTGTAATAGTTCGAAAGGTTTTAATGTTTCCAATTAGAATCAAAAAGTTTTATTTTCCCCCTAAATTTCATCAATTGTTTATTTTATTTATTTATTTTTCACATTTCAAAATTTGGAAATTTTTTGGATGTGACAGGCTACCACCCTTAAAAGAAATCTCGTCCCGAGATTTGGGAAGGCTAGGGTTACAAGTTGGCTTCAAGGCAACTAGGGTACTACCACCCTTAAAAGATTTTCAACTAGATTACATCATGTGTATCTCTTGGTTGTTGTTACCATCCTTGATGTTGGAGTCTCTTGGAGTAGTCATCTGTTTGGGTTGGATTGGGATTAGAATAGGCAAAAGATTTCTAGGGAAGAAGTCTACTCACACACAACAATTCACACAAGCAATCACAATCAACATTCCACTCAAACAACAAGATTCTAGCATATTTTTAGGCAACAAAATATTTTTGCTACACCACATAAGTTGGTGGGTTTGATCTAAACTAAATATGGTGGTCCAACTATATGGTTCACTTGAGATTATTCCATCCTTCTTTGTTGTTTCTTCTTGAATGAGATCATGGTTTCCTTGGGAAAAATTCTTGTGTCTTGGCTACAAACTCCAAAGATGATGATGATTCTTCTAAGTTGTGTTTCCTTAGTCTTCAAGTCTTGAGTAATATTTCTTGTCTCACTTGTAGTCCTTAGTGATATCCAAGTTGAAGTCCTTGGTGCAAATAAAGTTGAAGTCTTTGATGATGTTGAAGTTGAAGTCATTTGAGTTGGTGAAGTCCTTTGCTCATGGTTGAGGATTTGTCCATCAAGTTTGAAAAGGAAGAGATGTATAATCAAAACCAAAATGGTTGAGGAAAGAGTTTACAAGTTGTTTGTAAATAAGTTTTTGGAACAAATACAACTCCTATTTTTCTAAGGGTGTTTGTCCAATCCTAGGGTTACAATCCAACAGGCAACACAGTGCTCTGATACCATCTGTAAGGTTCCCAACCTTTAATAAGGTAGAGATCCCTGTGTTTACAATGCTTGTCCCTAGATCAATAGCTAGCATCCACAGTTAAGATGTAATATCAAGAAACAAAGGTCATAATACAACTTTATAACCAGGAATAAAATAATTCATTACATCTTACATAGCTCATTTGGCTATCACATTACATTGCAGCAGAATATCTATAAGCATGGGGTCCTTCATCTTCAAAGTGCCGCTGGCAGTCATGTTGGTTGTAGACTTGTAATCCTAATCAATAAAGTTCACTAACATCAAACAAACCTGCAACATAATAAGTTGCAGCCACAAGGGTCAATACATTTGAATTTTATTGGCAAGTTTCACTACTATGTAGAAATAAGTGGATCCTATCATTACATGCATATTTGGCTAAGTAGGGTTTAGGCTCATTTGCAGAAAGCAATATAGTTTTATCGTATCTTTTCAAAATAGTTTTTGATCTTTGTCAAATCTTTTTAAACTTCTTGGAAAACTCCAAGTGCTCCAAATCCCTTGTTGTCACCGTCAAGTTTTAACTTTGGGAAATTGGAATGTCGAGATCTTCCATAGCTTCAGGCCTTAGTTGCTCAATATTGTCCATAACCGGGGACACGGCTAAGTACTTAGAATTTGATCTTCTGCAGAAGTTGTACACTTTACCCACATGACACAATCTCATCTTGATGCCACCAGTGGCCGCTGGATAAGTACTCACCAAGATGGAGTACTGGAAGATTGAGAATGTGACAAAGTCTTTCCATAGGAGTCCTCCCTATACACAATGCTAGCTTGTCATCCAGGCACCAATGTAGGGTTTCAAGTTCCCTTACACAAATCTAGTTAACCTGAAGATGCCAATGCATGGGTCTTCCACTATGTAGTTGACTAAGCCAGAGCCCATTTAGCATGTGGCTGTACACGGAAGCCACTGTACGAGAAACATGTTCAATCTCTAAGTCCCTGGGTGGTTTTCTTCTAGTGCACAACAAAAAGAGATTGACATATAAACATGGTTCCTTTTGTTGCCACCTTGTCCAAAACTTGAGTATCCTTGTCCACCCAGGTGGTTCATTGAGTACTTGTTTTATTATATAAAACATATATCTTTTCAATACTTCATATATTCATAACATGTATCCCATCCCAATATATAGCAGGGCTAAACATACTACAACTACATTGTTTCCACTAAGGAATATATAAGGGTAACCTATTAGGATTTAGCATAGCATAAAATATAGAAATCCTTTTCACGCATGTTACAAAAATCCACTAGGTGTAATGAAAATAATAGGACTTGGATGATAGTGTCACTTGCCTTAGTAGTTTGTGGTGTTGGTACACTCTTCGCAATAACACACTTGACAATCAACACAATCTATCAAGCAAAAGAACCAAGAAAAAACATACACAAGATCAACACTAATGGCAACACAAAAATCATGCAAAGTATGCAAACATGCAAGATGGAAATTTTTATTGTATAAATTTTTATAACAAGGTTCTGCACATTTTCTAAGTGATTTCTGAACATTTTATATTTTCAAGATTACAAATGCAACCATTTGTGCAATTGTAGCAATTAGCAATATTTTCTAACACTTGGAAAGTACGTTCTTACTAAATAATTTCCACGATCTTATTTATACTAGAATAAAATTATATTTTGGTATTACTGTACAGAGGGTTCAATATAAAACCATCTACAAAAGGATTGACTTAAAAATAATTTACACAATAATTTTTATACTCAAAATAGTCCACAAATGGTTCTGTATAAAACATTATTTTAACAGACTCAAAAATACCGAATTATGGGTCCACTGTGTTCTACTCGTTTTTGTGAATCCATAGACATATTATTTGCTAAATTTGGATATACATAACTAAATATATAATTTTTATGGTGAAAATGACCAATTAAACCATTTAATTTATAAATCAAATTTTTGTAAAGGGAATAAGTAATATTATTGCAGAAATGGATTCTACAGAATCTCAGCTTTTCAGGGATACCAAATTTATAATTTTTGGACTTCTAAATCTTTTTGTATGAATTATACAAGTTCATACTAAAATCTTGAAAAGTCAAACTCGGGAATTGACTGAAATTGACTTTGACTAATCTGACTAAGTTGACTGTTGACTACGCTGATGTCATGATGATGTCAGATTTGACTACAGAAAAAGTTGCTCGAATGAAAAAACTTTCTACATAAAAGTTGTAGATAACAACTAGATTTATCTAATGTTCAAAGGAAATTGTGTTTGCAGCAACGAGGTGGGCGTAGAATGGATTATACCTTCTAAGATCTGAATCTTTGACTGTGTTTTTCTCTCAGCTCGATGAACGAAACGAGGTGAAACCAGCGGGAATGGAACCGTCTTGACGAGGGGAACAACTTCCGTCTTCAAGCCACCGCGATCCGAGGTCGTTTTGAAGGTCGATTTGGGTGGAGAAGATTGGGGAGAATTTTGGATGAAAATGAAAGTATGATGAGTTGAAAACTTATGAAATTTCCTGTAGTGGGGTTTATATAGGAGGGGTTGGGGGCTGGATTAAAGGAGATTAAAAAGGGAGAGGAATTAGGGGGTATTTAGTGCAATTTAGGCGGGCAATTGAAGGTTATTTAAGTGTGAAGACCAAGTACCCTCGTTCTTGTGCTCGTGTTGTGCTCGTGTAGGTACGTGGCCTCTTGGTGGCCTCTTGGCGATCTTCCTGGTTGGGCCGGCGCATTTTGGCTAGCTTGGCCGGCTTCTCTATTTTTTTTCGTTTTATATTTTTTCCTATTTCTTAATTCTTTTATAACTTTTGATTTATAGCTCCGAATTTATTGATGCAAATTTCTGCGGGTTCCTAAATTTATGGGCAATATTTTCGGACATAAATTTTATATATTTTGAAATATTTACTTTTCTCAATTATTAATTAGTTAAGTATTGTACGATTGCATGTGTGCGATATTGGCCTAGTTGCAGGGTAATATATTTGGAATGACTTGATTTTTTTCCTTATTTGAACCTCATTCGATTTAGTTCCACTTTACATGCATAACCATGAATTAAAGTTTGAAAATATGAGAGGATAATATCTCACATAAGAGATGGTGCTTATTTTAAAACGAGACTCTTTGCTTTTATTTTTTTGGCTCAAAACAAAACAAAGGTTGTTTGAAAAATGTAAATGAAGTAGTTGAGATGTATAGATGTTTTTTGGTTGAGAACATTCCTCAAGATTAAAAATAGATTTTCAAATACAAGAAGTTTGTGAAAAAGATTTTGAAGGGGAACCTTGCAAATTATAATTTTTAAGTAGAGGAGATATATGGATAATCTTGATGTTTTGATCTTAGGGTTTTTGTTAAATGCTATTTTTATTTTAAGGAGTACCTGGAGTTGGGGAAAAACTTTTGTAATAGTTCGAAAGGTTTTAATGTTTCCAATTAGAATCAAAAAGTTTTCTTTTCCCCCTAAATTTCATTAATTGTTAATTTTGTTTATTTATTTTTCACATTTCAAAATTTGGAAAATTTTGTGATGTGACATTCTTGGTTAGAGAACACCTACCAAATAGTTTCACAAAATCCTTTTTGTAGAAGTTTTCAAAACAAGAGCACTCTTTTCTCAAAAAGGTTTTTCACAATGAAGGCTTTCAAAGGAATACTCAATAGATAAGAATCTTGTGCAAACAAGGAAGATAAAGAACATGATTGAATAAATCACCATATGAATGCTTGAAACACAACAACTCAAATGCTTCCTGGAGATAGAGAGGAAGTAGGTTTTCTGACTCAACTTGGAAGTAGAAGAAATGTCCCTTCATAGAGGGAACCAGGGATTACAAGTCATAAAGAGCTTCCAAAATATTATGGTACTTACTAGCTTTGATCCCTCATTGCCCCTATCATAGTCATCTTGATATGATTAAGGTTAAAGTGCACAAAGATGGAGTATATGCTTGACGAAATATAAGTTGGAAATCTCATGTCCCTTGAATATGAGGGCCACTCCTCATACTACTCAACTTCAGTCACATGGTACAAGATCTTTCCCATAACCAAAATGAGAAGGCAAGCAGACAATGAGCATCTCAGCGATCTTTTTATTTACTATGTGCATAGCTTTTTTTTGAGGATGCTTCATAGATAGCTCACTCTGGTGATGCTGCAAGTTTCCACCATGATTAGGCATGGCTTAGGCTAGAGGCCCGGGCATTTCTCTAACACAAAATACAAACTCCATGGACTTACAAGTTCCCTCTTTATTTCACACCGGTGACATCCACAGACAAAAGAGAACGATATCATTTATGTTCAGAGTATAAGTGCAATGTTTAAAACGTTCCCCGTGACAGCACGGTTCTGCTAATTCCAACGTATAGGTGCAAGCATAGACAACTTTGATGACACAATGGTTCAAGTCTATTAGGGGCAAGGAAATAAGGTGTGCCATCAAGTTCGTGAGAGATTTACTAACTAGTTTTCACAAAACAAAATACTTTTTAATTCGAAAGATAGATGAAGTTTCAGAATTTGCTTGGAATAGTAATAATGCTACTAGGTAGGTATGGTGGACACAAATGGCATATGTTTGATTCAAAGGGATTGGGAACATGAGAAGTATGCCTTCTCAAAACAGGTTTTTGGCTAGCAAGGCTAGGTAGCAAGCAAGAGAGTTGAAAGAAACAAGAAAAAATATAAGTAATAAAGACAAACATCCAATCTTCCTTGAAGACACAAAAGATCTTAAATAAAGAATACTAAGCTTATGAGCCAACAAGAAAGAAAATAAATGATACAAAATACCTGTAAGCTTTTTCTCTTTTTCCTGTCAAACCTCAAAAATTGTTGCTACTGACTAGAGCTCAGTTTTCCAAAACCAATTTAGAGTTACTTGATGCTCCCAAAGTGATGCCAAATACTGATCAATAAGATCCATCATATAATAGAGATTGCAAACTAAAATAAGAAGTGCAAAAAGTAAAAGATGAGACTTCTCATTAATATTCCATAAAGGCACTCACACCAAGGGATACATGGATAACCAACTGAAGGAGAGATACTTCCACATGCAAACCAAACTATAACATAACCTCTCTACCAAAGATATGTATCTACTAAAAAGGTAAAAGATAAAAGATAATGGTGGTGATACCGCGACACTCCCCCAAGCTTGGAACAAGCCAAGGGGATGCCAAACCTGATGAAGAATTACTCCTTCCGTGGTGGTGGTGTTCTTTTTTCATCATAAAACTTACAGGGCAAAGGTTCCCCATCCAAAAAGGATGTCCTTGTCTCTGCAATCCTGAAAGTAGCAGCAGAGCTTATGCGATCAAATCTAGCCTCATACTCACAGTTTTGATTTTGTATGTCGTAGAGCTGTGCTTGTAATCGGTCGGTGGTCTGGCGAAGCGAGAAGATTTATTATCGGACCTCAGCCACCTCCTCCTCGTGTTTGGTGATGAGTTCTGAGCTTATCTTGTGAATAACATCCACTTCGTGTTCTGCCATCTTCTTGTACCTGAAAACCTCCTGCTCCAATGCTTCCATCCTGCCTTCTAGACTTCCTTCTCCTTTGGGGCCTTGAACTTCTTTCATCTGTACCTTACCATCTTTGAGAATCAACTCCTTGGGATGGATCCTCAACTCATACATGTATGGGTTGAGGACATCCGTAGAGGAATCCCCCATGGGTGATTGGGAGGAAGACATTGTAGCTCCAAAAACTGAGAATTTACCTGACAGAAATAGATCGAAACAAAAACACATTGAGAACTCAATGCAAGAACCTCGGAGGATCCGGGGGGTTATATATTACAAAGTTTCAAAGCATAAGGAAGGTTTTGATACGAAAACGAGGCGGAGCTCGGGGGTGGCACACCCCCTCCAGGTGCGGCCAGGCAGGGGCCCACGCCTAGGGTGGGTTTGTCCGCCCCGGACTCCGTTTCCTCCTCTGTTCCATATCGTAACTTCCCCTATGTATTAAAAACATCAAAAATATAAAAAGATTGGGGTTTCATGAACCTTCTGTTTTCACCACTTTTACTTATTAAAAGACAAACTCTGCAAAATCCTTTTCTCCTTCTCCTGGAAATTCCTTTCTTCACAAGGCAATACACAAACCTCAAAGGCCACATTAGTGTAAGCAAAAATAATAAACCTTTGGGTACACAGTTCAACTGAAACCCATCAAAACAAAAGCTTCTGTAAGAGACAAATGCAAATGACGGTAGAAATCTGTCAAAACAGACCAGCAAGTAAAGATTTATTTTTTCGAAAACCTTCTGTTGCTGAAATCAAAAAGTGAAAAACTAATGAAAGTTGGGTAAAAACTTGGAGAACAAGATCAGAAAAATTCAGCTCCAAGTGAAGTACTGAGCTTCCTCACGAATTTTTACAATGTAGCACAAAAATCTGTCCCAGGACAGCCACTTTTCACAACTCCTCTACTTCACAAAAGTAGTTGAACTTGACACAAAAACCAAAAAAAGGATAAGAAGCGGTAAATATTGAAGTAATAACTTCCAATACTCAACAAAACTCTTGGGTTATCTCCCAACAAGTACTTTTCTTTAATGCCTTTAAGTTAGGCTTGAAACTTTCAATGATGCTCACATAGGAGATAGATATTTGAAGTGAAAGAGAGCATCAAGAAGAAAATAACCAACACATTTGAGTCTAACTCACTTCCTATGCATGGGGGTAGCATAAGAAAACGAATTGTTGAAACAAAAAGCCACAAGCATAGGAAGACAAAACAGATGCAACTTCAAAGTTTTCAACATAAAATGGGGAAACTTAACATTATTCAGATGCATATAACCACGTTTCCCTCTCTCATAATAACTTTCAGTAGCACTTTGAATAAAGTTGACAATATAAGTATCACTGGCAACAACTTTATCATCAAAATAAGAATACTTACAGTCGCCAAAAAGTGGTCCAAGGTCATAAACTGGATCAATAGAAGCAAGTTGTTCCATCCTAAAATCTTTATTAGGCAAGCTATTTTCACAAGGAGCTTTAGCAAATTTGGAAAAGTTAAACTCATAAGAATCTCCATAAAACTTAGTTAAAACCTTTTCCTTCTTACAATCAATAATAGATCCACAAGTGTTCAAGAAAGGTCTACCAAAAATGATAGGACAAGTTTTGCTAGCTGCTGAATTAAGCACTAGAAAATCAGCAGGATACTTAATCTTACCGCAGAGAACTTCCACATCTCTTACAATGCCAATGGGGCAAATGGTTTCCTTGTTAGCAAGGTGAATAACCACATCAATGTCCTCAAGCTCACAAGGACCAATCTCATGCATAGTTTCCCAGTAAAGCTCATACGGAATAGCACTAGAACTAGCACCAATATCACATAAACCGTAGTAGCAATGATCACCAATTTTAACAGAAAGCACAAGAACACTAGCTTTTCCAGCTTTACTAGGATGAGAGATAATATTAGAAGCGTCTTCACAGAAGACAATGTTCTCATCCTCTATATTTCTAGTGACAGGGTCTTTCACAATATCCACGACAGGTTCAATATTCAATTGCTCATCAGGCTCGACAGTTTTCATTGTACCTTTGTTATTTGCACTAATTATCATAGAGTATTCCTTTACCTTAGCTGGGAAAGGAACTTTCCCAACATGAGGTTCAGGCACAACATGATTAGTAGTACAAACTTGAGTACTTCTAATAGGAACATGACTAACAACATCTTTATACGGAGCATGGCACTTGTTCCACTTCTTCTTGGGAATTTCTATGTAGGAGGAAAAGACCTTAAAACAGTTGGCAAGACTTTGGGAGTCAAGACCAAACTCATTACTAATATCACGGAAGTCATCAGTTCCCATAAAAGATTTAATGCATTCATAATCATAGTTTATACCTGACTTTCTTACTTTGTCATTCTCCCAAGCTTCAGTGTTCTCTTGAATATGCTCTAGCAAATCCCATTTAGCTTCTTCCTTAATACGTGTGAATGATCCAACACAAGAAGCATCTAGTAAATCTTTATCATGCAGAGAAAGCCTAGCATAAAATTTATTGATAATAATATTGTTAGGGAGTTCATGAATAGGACATTTAAGCATTATTAACTTCAATCTCCCCCAAGCTTGAGTTGTACTCTCTCCATCACGAGGCCAAAATTTATATATAAGATTTCTATCCTTATGAATCACACTGAGAGGATAAAATTTAGACTAAAAGAGAGATGCCATTGTGACACCCCCGGGATTAGGGCTAGAAAAATCCCAGACCTCCATCTGATATAATCCTAACCTAAATCTCGAAGGCATACTGAGAGAGAGATTTGATAACACAACAGTGACCCTACGACACAAAATTATTATAGCGAGCTCATAACTAAGCGGACAACCAAAATATTACAAAAAGAGGTCACTAACCACAAACATCAAACAACGGAAGGCAAATTATGCTATTAAGTATAGAAAACTTAACAAATGGCCTAAGAGGCCTGAATCATAATGATGACGTCCAATCCATAGATCCCAGACTACTGACTGGGAACTCCAAACTACTCGTCGATGTCGATGTCGTGAAGAACTCATCTTCTATGGTAATACTTACTCTGCTGCAAAAGTATCAATGAAGCAAGGGTGAGTACAGGGTGTACTCCGCATGACTTATGGCTAGTGGAGTTATTTTGCATAAAGCCATCTTTGTTTTGTAAAACAAGAGGGAGAAGAATCTCGACTAATCAGAATATTTTAAAAGGGGATAAGAGAGCGGTATATCTAGCTTTGTTCATCTCTTTATATCCACCGAATCATCATCAGTTGAACCTATTTAGGATCACCCCCTCGTACCCATGAGTAAGCATCCTTAAGCACACGTTACTCAACTTGCCAAGTTTTATGATTAGGTTCAAGTTCTCTATGATCTTCACGTCCGTTCCCAAGTTGTCCATAACTGCGAACGCGGCTTTTCGAAAATATTAATAACCCTGCAGGGGTGTACAACTTTACCCACACGTACTAACCTTCTATTAATGCCACTAGTAATAGCCCTCTTCCTTGGAAGGCCGGAAGAGGGTGGTTAGACACGACATTTACCTTGATTTCGCCGAGACCATGAGTCATGCACTAGGGAGATGCCGCCGTAACGTGTCGAGTCCGGAAGTCAGTCCCTAATTATGTGAACAAGGTTTGATATTACGGATGCCGGGCATCTCCCATTCCCTGCCACGCTTACCTACCTATATGAATGCACCTCCTTCACCTCCTTCGAGAAGAGCAAGAATGCATATGTCTAATGGAACGCCCGAACTATGTGACTCATGGAATCTAATCAGCAAATTAGTTGGTCGAGGGGGTTTCCAGGCCCTCGTGTGGCTGTACGCTCGTCTTGGTTCAAGAGGCAAGAACATCGGGTCCTAAGGGTGGCAAGTATGGGACTGCAAAAACCACAACCCACTATGGCCTCCCATAGAAGCCTTAGCAAGATTATTATCCATCTCTAATCATACCATGTCATCCTATCAAACTAGGTTCATTCTCAGCTCTAATTCATCAACCAGATGGACCAGTGGTAACAGTTAAGCATGGCTAAGCACAACAGATGTAACAGCTCTAGCAACGCTTCAGAAGCCAAATCCTAGTTATGCTAGGAGCAATGGATCAGGGAATATAGGCTACAAAGGAAACATGCATCAGATAGGATTACTCTATCTATCGATAAAAGACTTTAGAATCGTATGCACATGTCAAGAATTGAAATGCTTGAAAACATAGGATTATACCATGTGTGCGGCTTTGCTTGCCTTTGCCAGTTGATATCCAGGAAGTAGAGTTCCAGACACCTGGTACTTGACTTGATTATAGTTGATCAAGTATTGGTCTTCGAGCTTCGACGGTGTTGATCTCGGGCTTTGATCTCGATCTCGATATTGTACTCTACCGGGAAGAAAGCAAACACCGGAAAGAGAGGGAAACAATCAACACATGGCATCGATGCAATGCTCAATCAATAATGATGATATGACAAGTTAAGTTGCATTGAAATAATCCCCTAAATCATGCTTGGTCATTTTAATCGGAGTCCGAGGGGTGTAAACCCTAACTCGGGGAAACTCCGGATGCATATGAGAGGGGTACATTTAGTTCTTCTAATTAACTTGTCATTGAAGTTGTTGAACAATGCATGATTATAATTCTATGAGATAGATCTTATTTTTCTGATCATTTTGATATATTATTTGTATTTTTATGATTTAAAATGAATTAATTATGAATTTCTCCAATTTTAATTCATTTTAAATCATTTTTGGAATATTATAAAACAATTTATATTTTGGAATTACTTATATAATTTTATTAAACAAAAAACATTTCTGAAATATTTATTTGACTTACAACAGGGGCCCACATGTCAGGGATTTTCCTTTACTAAAATAATTATAGAAATGATTTAAAAAATATTTAAAATAAAGAAAAAATGGAATATTTCACCACGCTGATGTCATGCTGACGTCAACAATGGATATGCCCTCAGGTGATGATCGAATCCGGCTCTAGGGGTGATGCAGGGCTGCGGGGATGGGCATGCTGGAACGAGGAGAGCGAGGCAGACCTAACAACGGTGGCACCGCCAGCGAATGGTCGCCGGAGACGGCGACGCAACGACGGACAGTGGCGGCGAGCGGCGGTGCATGGTGGGGTGGTGAACCAAAGGACAAGGGAGGAAATGGAAGGGTGCCTGAGCACCACTAGCTCACCACGAAGCCGATGGAGGTGTCGGGGAGGAGAGTCGGGGTCGGACGGCGACGAATCGACGACGGCAATCAGCAACAGCGACGAACCGTCGATCCCAGACTGCCGACATATGTGTGAGATCAATTCCGGCAAGCTGGTGGCTTCCCTGCTTGCGTGGCTTCACGAGGATGACGAGGGCAACGAGGATCTTCTTCAGGGCGTCCCAGCGGAGCAAGGGGATGCCGGAGGGAGCGGGGCTCGTCGGTGACTAGGGTGTTTAGGGTTTGGGCCAGAGGGAAGAACGCGAGAAGGGGTTCTTCTGAGAGGGGGAGAGGATAGGGATGGGAGGGAGACGTTCTAGGGCGGCTCTTATCCTTCTCCACACGGTGGTGGACAGTAGGATGCAGGCGGCGCAGATCGACGGCGCTGGCGGCGACACCGAGCAACTTGCTGCGGGGAGGAAGACGACGAAGACGGAGGGAGCGAAGCGGTATCGGGCTAGGAGCGGGCTGCAGATGGGCCAGGCTGGGCTAGAAACTGGTGCGGGGCGCGCGTGAGCGTTGGAAAGGAGAGAGGGGAGTAGATGGGCTCGGCCTAGTAGGGTTAGGAGTAGATTTTTCTTTCTGGAATCTTGTTCTATTTCCTATTTTTGTACTTTCTCTTTTGTATTTCCATTTGTAATCTGTTTTGATTATTTTCAAAATACAAAAACTTTTATAAACATTTTAAAATATTGCAGGGACCCTTTATAACCATTTGGGTTCCATAAGTTTTGCACTTTTTTAAAATTTCAACACCATTTGAAATGTTTGAAATAGAGAGGGGAAGCTAGGGTTAGGGTTTTTGGAGAATATATTGGTTGTATGCATTTTTAATGATGATGCTCATGGATGAACATTCAAACCCTAATTAGTATTTAATAAAACTAGGGTTGTTATAGAATTTCCTCCCATTCCATGGATTGTCCATTCTTTAGCAGCTTATACCATTCATCAGCTATCCCTTTCAAGGATATGGAGAGTAACTTCTTCTTCACCTGTTCAGTTGTGATACCTGCACACTTAAACAACCCGCATAATTCATGGATAAAAGTCAAATGATCACCAGGATGGACAGTTTCATCCCCAAAATAATAATTATCCATAACACGATCAACAATACTTGTAGGTATCTTAAAATGATCTATCTCAACAGGTGGCGGTTCATCTACTACCCTAGAAGTGGTAGTAGTTTTCCCAAACAGAAAACCAAGTGGGTTATCCATATTGGAAACAAAGCAACAAACATAAACAAAAGCAATACTCATAGTAGAAGTTTACTTTACCAGTTCCACTCTTCAAAACTGCTTCACTCCCTGGAAACGACGCCAGAAAATAGTCTTTATGACCCACAAGTATATGGGGTGTAACACAGTACTTTCGATAAATAGGAGTGTCGATCCTAACGAGGAGCAGAAGGTGCTGAAAAGTGGTACGGAGCAGGAACTCTCTGTAAATACTTAGCAAGCGGATTTTTAGTGGTTTTCTAATAAGCCAACAAAACAAATATCAAGTAATAAATACAACAAACAAACGGAGCAAGTGGCCCAATCCTTTCTTAGCAAAGGACAAGCCGGTGGAAATACTTATAAGGACCAAACGTTCTCGAGGACACATGGGAATTCTGTCAAGTGCTTTCGCTTCAAATAGCTGAGTAATGTTCTTTGGTGTTGTAAGTGTTGTGTGGGTGAACCTATGCTAACATACCGACCTTACTTGGACTAATACATACTTGTGATTAAACCCCCTACAAACATCAGTAACTACAAGAAAGTAATTAAGATATAAATCTAACCATAGCCTTAAACTCTGATATCCTACGCTCCCTTGTGCAAAGGTGTCCTAACGGGGGTTCAGGTTTCTGTCACTCCGGCAACCCCACAATTAGTAGCCAAATACACAACGCATTCCACTAGGCCCATAAATGGTGAAGTGTCATATAGTCAACATTCACATGACACCGCTAGAAAAATAGCACCACAACTTAAATACTAAACCATTGAATAATAACTCAACACAAATCCACTACTAACAACATGACTTCTCCCATGTCCTCAAGAACTAAACGAACTACTCACAAGACATCATATGGATCAAGATCAAAGATGATATGGTAATGGATAACAATCTGAACATAAACAATAATCCAATGGTTCCACTCACAAGCATCAACTACAATAGTAATCAACACCGGGAAGGTTCCCCTAATGAACTAAAGCAATATCCAACACAACTGTTACAGCGCGATGGAGTAATGACAATGGTGCTGGTGGAGATGATGGTGTGGATGATGATGATGATCCCGACGAAGCCTAGCTTGATGATGGTGTTGATGGCGACGGTCTCCCCTCTCCGGGAAGGAATTCCCCCGGCAGAAATCTGCCTGCCGGAGATATCTTTCTCTCTCAGTGTTTTCTGCCCCACAGAGGCGATGAAAATCTATCTGTGGTCGCCCCCTTGATGTTAGGGTTCCGTATGGAAGTTATGGGCGAAAGGGTGGAGTTGGGAGCCGGGCAGGTGGGCCACACCTGCCCTAGGCGCGGCCCAAGGGGGACCCGCGCCTAGGGGAGTGTGGCCCCCCCTGTGGCACTTCTTCGCCCCTCCTTCTGGCTTCCTCGGTATTTTGGGAAAATATTATTTTCCCCATATTTTTCTAGTATTTTTCTGATCTTCGAGAAATTGCATCGAAACTCCTCTTTTTCCATCAGAATCCAGACTCCGGCAGTTCATCCTCCAAGAATTATCCAACATGCATAAACAGATGAAAAGACATAAGTATTACCTCATAATAAGACATATATCAATGAATAGAGATAAATTATGATATAGAATGGTGATGCAAATTGGGCGTATCAGGAGACGCACGAGGTCGGAAGAAATGTGGGAAATGATCGCTCTTCACCCGCCACTCTCCTTCTATAGCGGTTGGTACCCGCCATTTTCGGGGAGCCGTTACCACGCGGTGATTAAGCTAATATTACCGTTGGATTACCCAATGGCTAGTTTGACCAAGATTGACGGTCCTACTTTGTCTACTCCACTCGCCCATTGTAGCGATTCGACTACTCGTCGACCCGTTCGCCATAGCTGCGATTTGATTACTTGCCGACCCATTTGCCATAGCTGCGATTCGGCTTCTCGCCAACTTATTCGCCAAATTGGCGATTCGACTGGTCGTCGTTATTGCGACTGAGGAGACATGCTAAATATTTTCTCTTTCATTGAGGGAGTCCACCGCCGATTCGACTGGGCATCCAAATTGGACCCGAATACTACGACTGCCAAAGAACACATGCGACGGATCAACGACGGCCTCGAGGACTACTGATGGGGATATGCCGAGTGGGGTATACCCAACATGATGTTTCCAAACTGGACCATACTGCCAGTGAGTGGGCCTGCAGGACGGCGACTGGATTACGACCCAAGAAGAGGCTAGGCGACTGGAAGCTGGAGGCCCAGAAGCGTAGCTAGGACTAGTCGGATTAGGTCAAGCACCCTTCGAGTCCTTATCCAACTCGTTTGTAGATCTGTAAACCCTAGTGAGGTGACTCTATATAAACCTCCCTAGGGCACGCATAGAACTTAGGTTCCATTATACAGCCCCTGCGACTCATCGCCTAGCCGCCAAGCTCGCCCTTGTACTCTCTCATCAATAAAATCTAGCAGGATTAGGTCTTTACCCTCCGGGGGTCCGAACCTAGGTAAAACCCTATGTCTTTTCCCTCATCTCACACTGCAGATGGTTGGCCGCCCTTGCCCTTCGTTCTACTACTCGTTGCCGATTCCAGCATCTGCCGTGGCCATCCCCATGACACACATTGTATAAATTTGGTCTTTTGGTGAGACCTTTAGTTCCTTGTGGTTAAATCATGTCGATACTATTGTCGTACAATATATATTTAGTGTTAGCCCGTTGCGAACCACACCATAGTTTGATAACAAATTACTTGACACAAATTCCCTCCTTTACTGTTAGTATAGCAGTCATATACTTAGCCTCCTGTTGTAGTAACCATCACAATGTGTTAACTTTGGAATTCATCCAAATCCACATGGAAACTTTCATTCCATTTCATTGTGCCACCCATGGTTTAAATTGAGATAAACTTAATTTGTATCTTGTGACAAAACTATTATCATTTTTCAATGAACTATTTGTCTCTTATACAAATATAATATATTCTTAAATCTTCCAAAAGATTATAAGAATATCCTTACTATCATCCGATGATCATTTTATGTTTCATTCCGATATTTGCTCATAACACTTAGAGCATAGGACATATCTGGATGTGTACATATCATGGTATGATTGATCAAAATATTCTTGTGATTTCACTCATCAAGTGTCAAAGCACTTGAATCTTGTTTCACTTATCAAGTGTCGATACACTTGAATCTTGATTCAATTCTTTTCCATGCGATAAGAATCTTTTCTCATCGTTTCTATATTGAACTACTTCAATATCTCATATATGTACGTTTGGCACAACTATATTAGCGTCATAGTATATCCATGTAGACATTCATGCTAAATATTCGAGTTTTGCCTAAGTCTTTCATCGAAATGAAATTCTTAACCTTTGTCAATAAAAGATACATCATTTCCAATCAACAAGATGTCTTCCACATAATGTATTAGAAATATGTCTCAGCGCTTCTACTTAATTTCTTGCAAATGCAAGAATCTTCATCATCTCCTGATTAAAACTCCTTTAACAGTTTCATCATGGTGAAGATTCCAACTCTGCGACGCTTACTTCAACCATTGAAGTTTGCATGCCCCTTTTAGTATCCTGTGAATTAACAAAACCCTTTGGATCGTGTCATGTACACGTCCTAGGTAACCATTCTATTAGAAGAATTTTTCTTTGTTTATTCATCTACCATATACCAAATTATATGTAGTGGTTGCTACATTAATACGTCTATACTAAATATCGCTATGAAATATCAAATCTTGTCATAGTCAACTCCTTGAACATTGTCGTAAAAACTTTACCGACATGTCGACTATTTCATAGATGTTAAACATCCATGTCTGTTTCTTTATAGATCCAAATATGACAATAGGTTTTTACACCTTTCCGGAGGATTTTCCATGTTAAAAAAACTTGATTTCTTGTGTATGGAACTATCACAGATTTTATGGCTTTAAGCCATTTGATGGATTCAAGACCCATCATCGCTTCTTTGTATGTAGTAGGTTCATCATTATCAAACACCAATGATTTACTCTCAAAACTTAGTATTTGATTGTTTATCCGACCTACTTGGTTCAATAGTAACTTAGAACTCCGTGACCGCAACCCTTGGGGCACATGGGCCATGAGCATTGTGGCTACCTCCGGAATGTTTTCCGGCGCTGCGCAACTTTGCACATGTAGCTAAGGTTCGTTAACCTTATCAAAGTTCTATTGTCCTCCCACTTAACTTTTTATGAAAATTTTCATTTTCAAGAAACTTCACGTTTCAAGCGACAAACCCTTTTGTCCTCGGTGTTATGGAGGACCCAATGGTTATTCGAATAACCTACAAAGACATGCTCATCCGACTTTGGTTGTAAACATCTTACTTATGCTTAGCATACCAAAATTTATGAAAGGACAACTTGGGTTTTACCCCAAACCATAACTTACATGGTGTCATTTCAATGGATCAAGATGGAGCTCTTTTCAGTGTAAAAGCGGTAGTATCTAAAGCTTTTAATCTTTTAAAACATAATGGCAGTTTTATAAATAACACCTTTGATCCAACCATCTCAAACAAGGTTTCATTACAAGTCTCAAACACTCCATATTCCTGTGGTGTTTCGGGAGATGCAAATCTAGGTGTTTTGCTAAACTTGTAACTCAAATAAATCCCTTTATGATAAAATCATAAATTATTTATTTTCTTGTTACAATGATTTTCCACTTCATCTTGAAAGTCTTTGAACTTTTAAAATATTTCATACTTCTTTCTCATTAAGTGAATATTCACTCAAACTTCCGGAGAAAGCATATGAAGTTGAAATCCATCGCTTGCAACTATACATAATGGACCACATACATCGATATGTATAAATTCCAATAATTTAGTCGATCGTTCTTCTTTGGCCTTTGAACAAAGTTTTAATTATCCCAAGGAAAGTCTCACAAGCGTCATTTGATCAAATCAAAGACTCCAAAAAACCATGAAAATGATGTTTCTTCATGTTTTATTTCCAATATAATTTAAACGGCGATGTCACTTCGTAAGTGATCTTCCAATCATTTGTCTTGCTAAATTTTAGCACTAGTTTTATGTATGTGATTTCTCCAACTAGATTTGTAAATCATCCATCTTATATGGAATACAGTAATTATTTGAACAAACTGTGTTCTCATAATAGTTGATTAAAACAAATCTTGAAGGAAGGCTTTGATGTCAACAAGGAATACAAACAGCAGCTTGTTTGTTTTCGATGAACATCATCACATATTTTCTTTCTAGTTACTTAGGCCATTGTGGTTCATGAATTGCGTTGTTCTGTATGAAATTTCATATAAACCAATTCGGTATTCAATACGGAAGAACCACATTGTTTAACAAGCATAGAATACAACCATAACATGTATATCATCTATATACCTAAACTGGATATTTCCAGTCTTTTCTTTTCCGCCAAAATATATTTTATAGATTCTCTTTGAGCATTTCCTTTTCCATTTTAAAAGAATATATCAACATCAACTATGGCGCCATATACATGACACATAGTCCAAAGCATTTATATTCAAATACTAATACCTTTGGACTTTGAAGTAGATCACAATCATCAAATGATTGGCGTTCTTTCAAAAAACCATCCTTTAGTAATATTTTAGTGTAGTAAACACTTTACATACATCTTATTTTCATCCTTATCATGATGACTTTCATGATCAAGCTAATGTAGCTTATAAAGGCGAATCGTGAGTAGGACATTACTTTCCAAAACCCTTTTGGATGATTAGGATGTATAACATCTCCAACCTTTAAAAATTCTCATCCAATATGAGAACATATATTATACTCTATCATATTGCAACCAAATACATGTTTCAGATATCGTTACATCTACCACACATAATGGTTTCTGAAACAATTCTTCCATCTCCTAGATAATCTCGATATTTAAATCAAGAATCATGGAGGCAAACATGATACTTTCGATACTAACACTGGAATAGTCACTCTCTATTTAATAATAATTATTGAACTTCACGGAGTAAACAGAGTTTGCTGACAGTTTGCAATAGGACTTTAAACTTTAGATTAACACTTAACACAATATGATACCAGTTCATAAAGTAAATATCCAGAATTCTATAGTTCTATTATGTAACATACCACCCCTTTTGTGTAATATAAATAAGGATATGTCTGAGCATTGCATGCATGCATAACATTTGCACTTGATTCAACCAAAGAAGAACAAATTAAAACGTAAACCCTAACTTCCCCCTCTATTTGAAACCATTCAAATGAGTTTTGTATTTAAACAACTAACTACATGAGTTGAACCCAAAGTGAATAAAAGGGTTCCACATTATTTCATATACTTCATAAAAGTTTCTGTAATTTGAAAAGATTCAAAACAAATTTGAAATTCAAATTACAAAAGGGAAATCAGAAATAGAAATAGAAAAACATTTCTCGAAATAAAACAGTTTCTAACCTAACCTGGGCCGAGCCCACCTCACCTTCTCTCTCCCTGGCGCCAGCAGAAGCCCACCTGGGGCCCAAGCGTAGCCCACCAGGCCCGTACCCCTTCGCCTGTCGTCTTCCTCGCGACAGAAGCAGCTCCGTGTCGGCCGCTCCGCCGCTCGCCGTCACCGCGATGCCCGCCAGCGCCGCGATGCGCGCCGCCACCCCCGAGCGTCTACAAGTAGCCCTGGCCGCCATCGACGAACCCAAAAACGCCACTTCTTCCTCTCCTTATCTCTCTCGGTCCATGGCCGAACCCTAACACGGCCAGAGCTTCGCGCCGCCGCCACTTGAAGCCGCCCCGTGCCCCGTTGAAACCGCCTTGAGCTCCGCCTTGTCGCCCTGGTGCTCCTCCTCGAAGGAATCAGACGCGGGCGCTCGGAATCGTCGCCCTCGACCTCATCTTTCCGAGCTCCGGCCGCTGCGTTTTTCTTTGATCCCGGCGTCCCCCGTGCTCGCCTCGCCTCGCCTTCATCACCATCACGCTCAGGGTGAGCTTGTGGTTCTCAAGCATCCCTCCGTTCTCTCCCTCTCCCTCTGTACCGTCACCCCCGCGAGAGCCCGATGCCACCGCCGCTGTTTGTTGTTGCGCCGCCAGCTTCTGGCTCAGCGCAATGCGCTGAGTCCAGTGCACACAGCCTCACATCTGTAATACCCTCAGAATCGGCCCTATGCAAGTTTCAGCGCTTCCCGCCAAAACCCGCATAGAAACGATTCAAAGGTGCCCACCAGGCACTTGCGTGCGGGTGGAAAACGAAGTAATACCATTACACAATAGTCCTCGATGGAACCCACAAAAAATATATATACAACAGCGACTCAAAGAGTCAAGAATACAGATTTACAGTACAAAGATCCAGATCACCTTGAAAACAATACAGCGTCCGAGTACGGACAAGATGCAAATTGAGCTAAGAGCCCTGAAGAATAACCAATGGCGTTCATAACCCTGCCCAGGTCAAGCCGGAAGGGTAACCCTGCTAACGACGTCGATCGCAAAGCGTGCTTAAACAAAAGGGGTGCCGACATAGGGCAAAGGAAAAAGAGAGAGCGGTCAGTACTGAGGCCAGTACACGACGAGACTAGAATTCGGCGGTCCTCGCCTACATAGGTATGGTGGACTGAAGCGGCAGCGCGGCATGCACTAAACAACCTATAGAGACTCGATACAACTAGCGGCTATCAGAGAGGGGTAAGAAAGACCTGTTCGGAACCAACTTGATACTACCACCAAACATACCCATCCTGGTATTTTCCCCTCGATACCAAACGAGGAAGTTAACCGAGGAACTCACACCGTTGGCAGTTTTATTTATTCAGTTATCGTTGCAGCAATTACTAGTCAGGTATAGATAGTCATCCTGATAGAATAAGCAGTGGGCACTTTAGTTAACCATTCCGTTGTAGTTGCAACACTTACTAGTCAGATACAATTAGCATGAGATATCCCCAAACCCAGCAGTTGTTGGTACTTTTATTTAGCCATTCCATTGCAGTGAAGCTGATGACTAGTCATATCGGATACAAGTCAAATTATAGAAGTAAACTTTAGTTATAGTTGTCTATGATCGAGAACTGTGCTCCAAGTCGTCCATAACCGCGGACACGGCTTTTCGAAAAGATTTAACCCTGCAGGGGTGCACCAAAGTATCCACACGCACTTTGACCCTTTTTGCCAGATCAGTTAACATACACCCATCGGTATGTCGACGGGGCCTAAGTCATGACGTTTCCCAGACCCAAAGCAAGTACATGGGGGCCACCCCACTAAGCTACCCGCAACGAAGTCGGCCGGTCTCCGAAACGGACTCAGGGTTTGTGTAGACGGCTGTAAACGACTGGGAACCCGAAAGTGTGACTGGGCTTGTCGATACAGCGAAAACGTGTCACGGTCCTAAACAGTACAGGTGCTCCTCGCACAATCGTAAATAAAGTAGTAAAGCATGGCATAAGTACAGGATAGTAATAAAGCCCCAAACTACTTGTGGCCCCCGGTACAATACTTTGAAATCAGGTACTAATCGATGGGGGTGCCCACACACCACACCTGTGGTTAGAGCGCTAGATCTCGGAACAGGTGTCAAGAACTCGGGGTCCTACGGGACACCAGTGAGCGGTTAAAATCCAAATATTGTCTATTACCCACCGGTGCCTCTGCATTTACCTACTTTCAATTTTAGTTATTAAACAGTAATTAAAGTCTTGATCACCTCCAACATTAAACATGCGGCATAACTTCAACAACTGTGGTACTTGGCGACACGCAACAGCACTTGAGCAAGCGACTACGACGCGCAAGTCCAACTATCTACCAATCAACAGGTAATAGGATGTGTCCAAGGCAATATAAGGCTGCAAGGGATATCACGGGTACGAAAACTAGAGCATCGCAACACAGATAGCAATAGATCAACAGGGGGAATAAATACTATAAAAGTAAGATAGGTAGAAAGGGGGAGATGCTCGCCTGAAAACATTGCTGAAGGTTCATCCGAAGATCGGGTCGACACTCGCATCAACTCATCGGCCTAATCCGTGAAGAAGCAAAGCACTAGCAGAAACACCAGATGCAATATTTAATACTACGATGGAAGATCGGCCATGATGCATGTATGATGTATGACATGGCAAGATACGATGCAATTAGGCAATATTAAGCGGAACCGGGGTCCCGACAATTAATTAATAGGTTCATGTTATTTAGCTACCCCGCAATTTAAATGTTGTCTTAACAAGGCAAAAGTATATCACCGGTTCGATGCACAGATTCAAATGAGACCAATATTAGACTAGATTCTCCCGCCTATGGCCTCCATATTTGATTTAGGTGAATCATCGAAATACCCCCAAACACCCACAATATGTATGCAAGTATGAACAATTTAATATGCAACAATTTATATAGATGACATTTATAAAATAGTGGTCTCGGATAGGGATCACACATAGGGGCGAAGGTCTTGGGGTTCCGAGGTTCGACGGAGTTCGGGCCTTGGACGTCAGGATCGGTCTTCGGGTCATTGGATCCAGGAACGGGTTTGCGGATCCGTGATCGGTCTTTTGGATTTCTGGCTTAGAGAAGACGATCTTGTCGAACCGGCGTCATTGTCTCCGGGTGGTAGATCTTATCGGTGTCGTGACGAAGTTCTTGTGAGTCAAAGATGATGATCGGTAGCCAACTTGATTCCGCGCTAGTTCGGTCTTGTCAACGAGAAGATCTTGACGAGGTTCGGACCAAGGCTTGGCCGACATCATTGACAAAGGCGAGCTTGGGGTCTAACAAGCGCGCAGGGTACCTGAGATGTGTGACTGGGGTGTACTAGGAGAACAACAACATGTCGCCCGCTAGTACCGCCACGGCGCACACACACAAAGAAAGGAGCATCATTTGCATCCACTGCTAGAACAAAGACGCGCGCGTGCGTGTAGAAGGCAGAGAGGACAGCGACGAAAAACAGGAATCGAGGACGCCTCGACTCCGGGCTGGGGACGAGCGCGGCGTCGGCGCAGTTGCAGGAGGAAGGCCGGCGGCGAACTCAGGGCAGACGGACGGCGCAGGGCTCGCCAGGCAGAGGCGGCGCGAGGGCCGGTGAGCTTGGGGCGGTCGTGGTTGGGGGGAGGAAGGAGCGGCGGTAAGACGAGGCAGATGGAGCGCGGCGCCGCGGCGGCGGCCGGACGCGACCGGGGAGGAGGACAGAGGGGGGGGGTGCTCGGAAACAGGGAGGCGGCGGCGATGCTTGACCGCGATGCAGGGGCGGGCCGGCGAGCTCCGCAGCAGAAGGGGTTGACGGCGACGGGGGCCGCACGGGACGACGACGCTCGGGAACGACGGCGGCCTCGACGACAGAGGGTGACCGGGGCCAGGACGACGTGGAGAGGCCCGGCAGCGTGACAAGCTCCTGCCGAGGAGGAGAGAGGCGACCAATTCTGTGAGATGGAGGAGGCGCCTCGGGGGGTCTTGGAGGCGGGGCCGGCGAAGAGGAAGGGTGCAGGAGAGGGTGCGGCCTAGCGGTCGGGAATCGCGGGCGGTAGAAGCCTAGGTTCCTGGCGGCGGGGAAGGAGGATGCGAGCAGGGTCGAGGGAGAGAAGGCGGGGGTCGCGGGCGCGTGAGGAGGGAGCACGGGGTGGGACCGGGATGGTGGGTCCACGGGAGAGAGGAGCGGTTGCTGGGGGCTGGGGTCAGGTTCGTGCGGTGTGGACGGGGCGTGACCGCGAGAGCGGGCGCTGGCGGCTGGGGTAGGGCAGGTGGCAGCGGGTGATTGGGTGGGGTTTGGGCCATGGGTGATGTGGCGTGATAGGATAGCTTGGGGTGAGGTGGAGGGAACTGGGTAGGATAGGGTGGGGTAGGAAAATGGTTTGGGTAGTCTGGTTTTTGTACTAGGGGTGGCCGACTGGGTCGGATCGGCCCGGTACGGCTGCCCCCTAAAAATAAAATAAATATTTTAATATTTAAAACGGGGCTTTTGAAATCCATTGGTAGACGAAACAAAATAATCCGGAGACCCGGGTTTTGGATTTGAAATAAAGGCGGGGTATTTAGAAAACAAAATATGATTTTCGAAAATAGTTTCAGACAAACAAATGCATGATGATGACGATGCTCAAATGCAATGTGGCATGATGACATGAGCATGCGGTCATGATGATGCAATGCACAAAAATAACGCGATTTTCTAGTAGTGGTTTTTGCGGGGCGCCACAATTCGACACCACTAACAATGGATCTCGCCCTCGAGATCCACCTCATGGTACCGGAAATAAGGTCGGTGATCTGCATCTTCTCGCTTCGTGTAGATCTTCGCGACACCACTAACAAGAGGTCGTTATCCGTGATCGTCGGGACAACACTCCGGAAGCAAAAAGGCGAAGGCAGAGGTATCAACAAATAAAGCCACCCCTAGCTTCGATAGAAAGAGGGAACCGATGCATTCTCATCCACTTCAATGTACAAAAGCGAATAGAAGGGGTAGTCGGCATGGGGGCCAATCCATCACGCACCCAAACTATTACTCCACACAACCAGTAGAAAAGCGTGCAACCATTCTCGGAATCAGACTGAAGATCTCGACAATCGAGGTTCAGAAACAAAGGAGTGATGCGGACTCTGCATCGGATCTGGCGTAGATGATGTCGTCGCGTCGGAAAACACCGGAAGGCACGAGAAGGAACAAAGAGAAGTCCACCAGACGAAGGATTCCTCGGATAGCATGAAGACCAGATGTAGCAACACCGTTACCAAAGGAGGAAGCGAAACCCTGAAGGTACGATAGAACCCAACCACGAGAAATCCTGGACTCAAAGAGAGAGAAGAGAGCGGATTAAAAACACGCAGAGGTGAGAGGAGAGCAGTAGAGGGTTAAGGAGTAAAATCAGATCTAATCAGAACTATCCAACCGATTTTGCAAAAATAGTTTTGACACTCTACTTCGGCCGTTAGCTAGGTTATCCTACAGGCTGGACTTGTGGGGTATCGCAACTGCTGAGCTCTGATACCACTCTATAACACCCTCAGAATCGGCCCTATGCAAGTTTCAGCGCTTCCCGCCAAAACCCGCATAGAAACGATTCAAAGGTGCGCACCAGGCACTTGCGTGCGGGTGGAAAACGAAGTAATACCATTACACAATAGTCCTCGATGGAACCCACAAAACATATATATACAACAGCGACTCAAAGAGTCAAGAATACAGATTTACAGTACAAAGATCCAGATCACCTTGAAAACAATACAGCGTCCGAGTACGGACAAGATGCAAATTGAGCTAAGAGCCCTGAAGAATAACCAATGGCGTCCATAACCCTGCCCAGGTCAAGCCGGAAGGGTAACCCTGCTAACGACGTCGATCTCAAAGCGTGCTTAAACAAAAGGGGTGCCGACATAGGGCAAAGGAAAAAGAGAGAGCGGTCAGTACTGAGGCCAGTACACGGCGAGACTAGAATTCGGCGGTCCTCGCCTACATAGGTATGGTGGACTGAAGCGGCAGCGCGACATGCACTAAACAACCTATAGAGACTCGATACAACTAGCGGCTATCAGAGAGGGGTAAGAAAGACCTGTTCGGAACCAACCTGATACTACCACCAAACATACCCATCCTGGTATTTTCCCCTCGAGACCAAACGAGGAAGTCAACCGAGGAACTCACACCGTTGGCAGTTTTATTTATTCAGTTATCGTTGCAGCAATTACTAGTCAGGTATAGATAGTCATCCTGATAGAATAAGCAGTGGGCACTTTAGTTAACCATTCCGTTGTAGTTGCAACACTTACTAGTCAGATACAATTAGCATGAGATATCCCCAAACCCAGCAGTTGTAGGTACTTTTATTTAGCCATTCCGTTGCAGTGAAGCTGATTACTAGTCATATCGGATACAAGTCAAATTATAGCAGTAAACTTTAGTTATAGTTGTCTATGATCGAGAACTGTGCTCCAAGTCGTCCATAACCGCGGACACGGCTTTTCGAAAAGATTTAACCCTGCAGGGGTGCACCAAAGTATCCACACGCACCTCGACCCTTTTTGCCAGATCAGTTAACATACACCCATCGGTATGTCGGCGGGGCCTAAGTCATGACGTTTCCCAGACCCAAAGCAAGTACATGGGGGCCACCCCACTAAGCTACCCACAACGAAGTCGGCCGGAATCCGAAACGGACTCAGGGTTTGTGTAGACGGCTGTAAACGACTGGGAACCCGAAAGTGTGACTGGGCTTGTCGATACAGCGAAAACGTGTCACGGTCCTAAACAGTACAGGTGCTCCTCGCACAATCATAAATAAAGTAGTAAAGCATGGCATAAGTACAGGATAGTAATAAAGCCCCAAACTACTTGTGGCCCCCGGTACAATACTTTGAAATCAGGTACTAATCGATGGGGGTGCCCACACACCACACCTGTGGTTAGAGCGCTAGATCTCGGAACAGGTGTCAAGAACTCGGGGTCCTACGGGACACCAGTGAGCGGTTAAAATCCAAATATTGTCTATTACCCACCGGTGCCTCTGCATTTACCTACTTTCAATTTTAGTTATTAAACAGTAATTAAAGTCTTGATCACCTCCAACATTAAACATGCGGCATAACTTCAACAACTGTGGTACTTGGCGACACGCAACAGCACTTGAGCAAGCGACTACGACGCGCAAGTCCAACTATCTACCAATAAACAGGTAATAGGATGTGTCCAAGGCAATATAAGGCTGCAAGGGATATCACGGGTACAAAAACTAGAGCATCGCAACACAGATAGCAATAGATCAACAGGGGGAATAAATACTATAAAAGTAAGATAGGTAGAAAGGGGGAGATTCTCGCCTGAAAACATTGCTGAAGGTTCATCCGAAGATCGGGTCGACACTCGCATCAACTCATCGGCCTAATCCGTGAAGAAGCAAAGCACTAGCAGAAACACCAGATGCAATATTTAATACTACGACAGAAGATCGGGCATGATGCATGTATGATGTATGACATGGCAAGATACGATGCAATTAGGCAATATTAAGTGGAACCGGGTTCCCGACAATTAATTAATAGGTTCATGTTATTTAGCTACCCCGCAATTTAAATGTTGTCTTCACAAGGCAAAAGTATATCACCGGTTCGATGCACAGATTCAAATGAGACCAATATTAGACTAGATTCGCCCGCCTATGGCCTCCATATTTAATTTAGGTGAATCATCGAAATACCCCCAAACACCCACAATATGTATGCAAGTATGAACAATTTAATATGCAACAATTTATATAGATGACATTTATAAAATAGTGGTCTCGGATAGGGATCACACATAGGGGCGAAGGTCTTGGGGTTCCGAGGTTCGACGGAGTTCGGGCTTTGGACGTCGGGATCGGTCTTCGGGTCATTGGATCCAGGAATGGGTCTGCAGATCCGTGATCAGTCTTCTGGATTTCTGGCTCGGAGAAGACGATCTTGTCGAACCGGCGTCATTGTATCCGGGTGGTAGATCTTATAGGTGTCGTGACGAAGTTCTTGTGAGTCAAAGACGATGATCGGTAGCCAACTTGATTCCGCGCTAGTTCGGTCTTGTCAACGAGAAGATCTTGACGAGGTTCGGACCAAGGCTTGGCCAACATCATTGACAAAGGCGAGCTTGGGGTCTAACAAGCGCGCAGGGTACCTGAGATTTGTGCCTGGGGTGTACTAGGAGAACAACAACATGTCGCCCGCTAGTACCGCCACGGCGCACACACACAAAGAAAGGAGCATCATTTGCATCCACTGCTAGTACAGAGACGCGCGCGTGCGTGTAGAAGGCAGAGAGGACAGCAAGGAAAAAAGGAATCGAGGACGCCTTGACTCCGGGCTGGCGACGAGCGCGGCGTCGGCGCAGTTGCAGGAGGACGGCCGGCGGCGAACTCGGGGCAGACGGACGGCGCAGGGCTCGCCAGGCAGAGGCGGCGCGAGGGCCGGTGAGCTTGGGGCGGTCGTGGTTGGGGGGAGGAAGGAGCGGCGCTAAGACGAGGCAGATGGAGCGCGGCGCCGCGGCGGCGGCCGGACGCGACCGGGGAGGAGGACAGAGGGGGGTGCTCGGAAACAGGGAGGCGGCGGCGGTGCTTGACCGCGATGCAGGGGCGGGCCGGCGAGCTCCGCAGCAAAAGGGGTTGACGGCGACGGGGGCCGTACGGGACGACGACGCTCGGGAACGACGGCGGCTTCGATGACAGAGGGTGACCGGGGCCAGGACGACGTGGAGAAGCCCGGCGGCGTGACAAGCTCCTGCCGAGGAGGAGAGAGGCGACCAATTCTGTGAGATGGAGGAGGCGCGCTCGGGGGGTCTTGGAGGCGGGGCCGGCGAAGAGGAAGGGTGCGGGAGAGGGTGCGGCCTAGCGGTCGGGAATCGCGCGCGGTAGAAGCCTCGGTGCCTGGCGGCGGGGAAGGAGGATGCGAGCAGGGTCGAGGGAGAGAAGGCGGGGGTCGCGGGCGCGTGAGGAGGGAGCACGGGGTGGGACCGGGATGGTGGGGCCACGGGAGAGAGGAGCGGTTGCTGGGGGCTGGGGTCAGAATCGTGCGGTGTGGACGGGGTGTAACCGCGAGAGCGGGCGCTGGAGGTTGGGGTAGGGCAGGTGGCAGCGAGTGATTGGGTGGGGTTTGGGCCAGGGGTGATGTGGCGTGATAGGATAGGTTGGGGTGAGGTGGAGGGAACTGGGTAGGATAGGGTGGGGTAGGAAAAGGGTTTGGGTAGTCTGGTTTTTGTACTGGGGGTGGCCGACTGGGTCGGATCGGCCCGGTACGGCTGCCCCCTAAAAATAAAATAAATATTTTTATATTTAAAACGGGGCTTTTGAAATCCATTGGTAGACGAAACAAAATAATCCGGAGACCCGGGTTTTGGATTTAAAATAAAGGTGGGATATTTAGAAAACAAAATATGCTTTTCGAAAATAGTTTCAGACAAACAAATGCATGATGATGACGATGCTCAAATGCAATGTGGCATGATGACATGAGCATGCGGTCATGGTGATGCAATGCACAAAAATAACGCGATTTTCTAGTAGTGGTTTTTGCGGGGCGCCACAACATCTGTGTGCGCGCTCGATCGACAGATCGAGCATCGATCTGAGGATCAAGCCCCAGATGACATCAGCATGATGACATGCTGATGTCATTTCTCCTTTTCTTTTCTGTAATTGTTTTATTTAAATGAAAATGTATGACATGTGGGCCATGCCTGTAAGGGTTTTAATCAATTCTGTAAATATTTTCTAAAAATAATAAAAGTCTAACATGTGGGCCCAAGTTTGGAAAATAATTTAAATATTCCAAAAATGATTTAAAATGAATTAAAATTTGGGAAATTCATAACTAATTCATTTTAAATCAGAAAAATACAAATAATATACCAAAATGTTCAGAAAAATGAAACCTATCTAACTAAGCTATAATAATACATTGCTAATCAACTTAGATATCAAGTTTAATTAGAAGAACCAAATGAACCCCATAGGTGATTCCGATGATCCCCCTGTTTTAGGGTTTGGACTTTCGGAACCCCCTCTAAAGTGACCAAGCATGTTTTAGGGTTCAACTCAACGCTATTTAACTAGTCATATCATCCATATTGTATGAGCATTGCACATGCCATGTGTTGAGTGTTGGTTTCTCTTTTCCGGTGATTGGTTCTCGCGAATAGGAACCGGACCCAAAGCTGAAGTCAACGCCACCGAAGAGAAGTATCAGTCCAACAACGGACAAGGCAAGCGAAGCCCCACTCATACATATGAACCCTATGATTACAAAGTATTTCATTCTCGTCATATGCATTCGGTTCAAACAGTCTTTTATCAGTAGACAGAGTAATCCTATCTGATGCATGTTTTCCTTTGTGAACTATATTACCTGATCCACCGCTCCTAGCATATCTAGGGTTTGGCTTATGAGCATCGCTAGTGCCACAGTTTAGTCAAGCTTAGCCATGCTTAGTGGTCTGTTGCTGACCTTTCATGTGATGCACCGGAGATGCGGATGAATGTAGTATGGTAGGATATGTGATGTGATCAGAGATGGATAATAAACATGCTAAGACTTGTATGGGAGGCCACATGTGTTGGGGATATGCTATATGGGTATCCTAATAGCATGTCTCTTATCCGACTAACCCGGGTGGCCCATAGTCGGTAGCATGGCCTATGGCCTGCTGGGCGGCCCAGTTAGGTGGACACAGAAGGGAGGCCCATGCCGGATAAAGGAAGGCTACGATGGAGTCACCAGCGTACCCGGAGCCTTTGGAGTATAAGATACACAAGACTAGTAATAGACGGTGTAGGACTCTGTGACCTGTCCGGCTAGGACTTTTCCCTGTAACCCTAGGACCTGGCGACTATATAAGTCGGGCCTATGGGAGCCTATAGGGCACGTTCATAGACAATCTCAGACAACCTCGCACGGCGAACCTATCTCTGTAACTCGGCGTATTGCCCTTATAGTGATTTATAGCAGGAGTAGGATTCCGCCACCATTGTGGGATCTTAACCTGGGTAAGCTGTGTTACCTCGTACCCCGTCAACCGTCCGCCTTACCCCACGTCTCTAAACACGCACTATGAGTACCCCTCCATGGCGTACTCGTCGGCAATACCACGACAGTTGGCGCCCACCGTGGGGCAAGAGGCGCTTCAGGCTCTTCAGCGGGCGAGGACCAAGATCTTCACAGGAATCGGCGAAACCGTAGCCATCGGTCGCGTTCTCTTCTCCGAAAATGTTCCGATCGTCCCTCCCGACGAGTTCTGGATCCCAGCGAAGATGAACCCTACGCGATGTTCGATCGTTCCTATCGGAGACATCCACCTCTTCATCGGCGAAACCGACTCGGGCACTAGTTCTCTGGGAGTCGGAGGAGCATCAAGACCCGCACGGACCGCCTACGGGCAGGATATGTTCGCGGAAGGATCGATGTCGGATCTTTCTTTGGAGTTTGCCGGCAAATATCGGAAAGCATCAAGACCCGCACGGACCGCCAACGGGCAGGATATGTTCGCGGAAGGATCGATGTCGGATCTCTCTTCGGAGTTTGCCGACAAAGACCAGAAAAATCCAAGGCCCACCCAAACCGCCCCTGTGCAGGATATAAAGGTGGAAGATCACTGCAAATCCGCCGGCTTCGTCCGTGCGTCTGGACAGCAGAGATCCAAGTTCGTCGGCGTGGTTACCATCTTCGATATGGTGTGCTTCGTTCAGAGAGAAGGCAAAACCCCCCGCGACTACCTGGCCAGGTGGCTCCGTATACGAGCCGACCTAGCCAACTACCCCAATGATAAAGCTCTGTATCACTTCGTGGAAGGACTGGACCGCGGCACGCTTCTCCGACATTCTTTAAGACGGCAACAGGCAACAGGACGCCTAACCCTCGAAGAGATGGTGAGCACCGTCAACAGCTACGTGGCAGCTGACGCGGCAGCCCAGATGGAGCTCGCGCTTAGAGACGGAGAACCTCCGATTCAGCAGCCGCCACCACCGCCTCCCGTCGCCATCGTCGCAGTAGCACCACCACCTCCAGTCATCGTCGAGCCCGTTGCACCTCCACCGCCCGTCATCGAGGAAGTCCTGGAACCCTCCGACTCTATCATTGAAGCGCTTTATGTTGACTTCAGTGCATATTCAGAGGAGATAGACTTCAGTCCAGAAGAGCTAGACTCCGCTATGCAAGAGATGGAGGAGGAGTACTCGCTCGACGAGCAAGCCAACAACGCCGTCACGTCCCGAGGGGTGTTCATCACCATTGGGACAGCGATGGATGAATATCAACCCGGACAAGCTCCGCCTACGGCGCTGGAAAAGGGGAAGGGGCCACTTATTGCTGCTGACGATGATCGTGCAAAAGTCATGCCTCCTCCGCCAAACCCAGTGCAGCAGCCGCAGGAACTCGGCACCGGCCTGAGCAACAACAACACCGCAAACTTGCCGCCTCCAGCATCTACGTCTGCAGCAGCCCAAGTCACTCCGGCGGATAGAGTGATGTACGACAATCTCCTCGTCAAGCTACTGACCGTTGCTCATATCCGGAACGTGACCCAGCTTGATGAGAAGCGCCAGCAGCTACTAAAGGAGGCGCAAGCCATCGCGGAGCAAGGCACTAAGCTAGATCGAGATCTGGTCAATGCGCAGAAGTCCATAGAAAAAGCTAGAGCAATGGAGGCCGAGTACAAGACTCTGAGCCGGCACATGCCAACCTAGTATGGGCTCCCTCTAAGCCGGCACAGGCCAAGCCATACATTGAGAGTGAAGGCAAGCAGGTGATTCCCACCCCACTCCTTAACCTCGCCATCGCCAAGACCCTTCTGGAGCAGGATAGATCGCGTGAGGCAGTGGTACAGGTCTATGACCTAGTGGCCAAGGCGGTGAAGCAGCAGGAAAAGGCCACCTTTCAGAGGCTTGAGTCTAACCCAGCGCTCTGCCAGTCTAGCCAGTACAAACCGCCAAGGGACAGATCTCCTCTTGATGTCGGGTCCCAGACGGGTTCATCAGAGCGAAGACGGAGGGATGCACGTAACAGGAAGGATGCCATCCCCATATCCTCCGACCACGGAGAAAAGGCCCGACCTCGTCGCCCATCGCCACCGCCCCGATCTCCCCGACATCGTGAAGACTACAAAGCACACCATCGTACGGATATGCCCCGACCAAAACAGTGCGGCATCGTCATCCGCGACAATACGGAGCAGACCCATCATGACGGAGAGCGCAACCAAGGACATAAGAGCAGGTCACGCCATGACCCTCCATGTCCGACAAGCAACCGTGACAGGCGTGAGGCGTCATAGGAGGGTAATAGCAAGAAGGCTAACCCACCGCCACCTCCGCCTCAGTCACCACCAAGCAGTCACCATGGCGGAGGAGGCCCGTGTCGTTCACGCAGCCCATCCCCTATTGACAAGAAGAAGAAGAACCCGGAGCCATACGATGTGTGTTCACGTATCGATAAGATCCACGAGGCCCGGGAAGGACGATACTTGGGACCACGTTGCTTTGGACCTGCAATACGGTCCGCAACTTACCCAAAGGCTTTCGGATTGAAAAGACCATCAAGCCCTATGACGACACCGCCAAACCAGCCACATGGTTGCAGGACTACGACAACGTGGTGGAGATTGCCGGAGGCAACCCCAACATCATCGTCAAGTATCTCCCGTTAATGTTGGCGGGCACGGCCCGTCAGTGGATCGACGACTTGCCAGAAAAATCTATCTACAACTGGCTGGACATGCAAGAAGCGTTCACCAAGAACTTTGAGGGTACATACAAGTGTCCCTGCACTGTGGGCGATCTACAACGGTGCGTGCAAGAGAAAGACGAGACATCTCGCGCCTACCTCTTGTTGGAATTATGCCCTAGAGGCAATAATAAAGATGTTATTATTATAAATCTTGTTCATGATAAAGTTTATATTCCATGCTAGAATTGTATTAAGCGGAAACATTAATACTTGTGTCGTTTGTGAACAACACCGTGTCCCTGGTACGCCTCTAAGGACTAGCTCATTGATCAATGATGGTTAAGGTTTCCTAACCATAGACATGAGTTGTCAATTGATAATGAGGTCATATCATTGGGAGAATGATATGATGGACAGACCCAAACTAAGCGAAGCAATTAGATCGTTTCATCGTTTTCATCTTTGCGAAGCTTTAACTATGTCAAATATCGTATTCCTTAGACCATGAGATAATGCAACTCCCTGGTACCGGAAGAAAGCTTTGAGGTCATCAAACGTCATCCTATGAGAGGGTGATCATAAAGGTGTCTCTCAGGTGATCGGAAAGTATCTGTTGGCTTGTATGTATCGAGATGGAATTTGTCCCTCCCAAGTCGGAGAGATATACTTCGGGCCCACTCGGTAATCGATATCAACACAGCTTGAAAGCATGTGGTTAAGGAGTTAATCACAAAGTGATATCGGATTATGGAACGAGTAAAGTACTTGCTGTGAACGAGATTGAACTAGGTATGACGGTACCAACGATCGAATCTCGGGCAAGTAAAATATCGCGAGACGAAGGGAATATATATATGGGATTGATTGAATCCTTGCATCGTGGTTCATCCGATATGATCATCGATGAATGTGTGGGAGTAAATATGGGTGCCCAGACCCCGCTGTTGATTATCGATAGAAGATCATGTCTGCATATTCTCGAACCCGCAGGGTCACACACTTAACGTATCTCGACGCTAGGATAGATTGGATAATTGGTTTATGAATTTTTGTTCGGAGTCTCGGATGGGATCCGGGACATCACGAGAGGTTCCGGAATGGTCCGGAGAATAAGATTCATATAAGGTAGTGCAGTTTTTGGAGTTCGGAATTGTTCCGGGTTAATCGGTATTGTACCAGAAGCTTCTAGAACCTTCCGGAAGAGGACCAACGTGGCCCCACCTTCCGGGAGGGGGGCATGGGCCTATGAGGGAGTGTCCTGGCCGCATTGGTCCAGGGGCACAAGGCCCCATAGGGCCCAGCCGATCCTAGAGAGTTTAAATCGTTTAAACTAGAGATAGGGTTTTTAGAAGAGGGGAGAGTCCATGCCCCCCACTCCTTATCCTTTGGGCTTGGGGGAGGGGCTAGGGCTGCGCCCCCCCTCTATATAAAGAGGGGTGGGGGCGCACCAACCCCCCACACCTCTCCTCCAAACCCTAGCCGCCTTGCTAGCTTTCCTCTCTCCCTCCCGACTGTTTGTAGGCGAAGCCCTGCTGCAGAAATTCTCCACCATATACACCACGCCGTCGTGTTGTAGATCCAATCTATCTCTCTACCATACTTGCTGGTCCGAGGAAGGAGGAGACGTCGAGGTGCTGCACGTGTGCATCTCACGGAGGCACCGCCACTTGTGGTGCTAGATCGGATCGGATCGCGAGGAGGAGAAGCGAGTACGACTACATCACCCACGTTCCGACGAACGTTCCGCTGTGCGAATCTTCAAGGGTATGAAGATCTAATCCAGTCTCTCTCGTTGATTGCATCTCCTAGATTAGATCTTGGATTTCCCTCTGTTCGCATCCGTAGAAAATTTTGATTTACTATGCCGCGAAACCCTTCAGTGGTATCAGAGCTAGATCTATGCGTAGATGTGTTTCACGAGTAGAACGCAACATGGTTGTTGTGGGCATTGATGTTTTCTGTTGCAATCCTCTTGTTTGTGTTCTTCTTATGACGCGGGATAGTGATATTGAAGCGGTCCAGGCCAACCTTACGCGACGTCGTTCGCGAGACCGGCTCCGCACTTGACGTGTGGCTTGTTCCACACATGCGGCTGGTGGATGTCAGTTTCTCTCACTATAGTTGTCATGGGATTAACACCGGAGTTTGGCAACCATAATATCACCGTTGTGGATTTCCGTAGGTAAGAATCGTTCTTAGCATCTACTCCCATAAGCCACGTAAAACATGCAACAACAAAGTAGAGGCGTCTAACTTGTTTTTGCAGGGAGTGTTTTCTGTGATATGGTATGGCCCAAGATGTGATGTGTATATTGTATGCGATGATCATGTTTTGTAATGTTTCACGACTTGCATGTCGATGAGTACACAACCGGCAGGAGCCATATGGTTGTCTTTATAATTGTGTATGACCTGCGAGTCAACTTCTTATACGCCATGTAATAGCTTTACTTTATCGCTAAGTAGTTAGCAATAGTTGTAGTTGCTATTCGTGGTGGAGGAAATCATGGTGGAGTGATGGAGATCATGCTGGAACACACAATATGGAGATCATTGCGCGAGGATTGGCTATACCATGTCACATAAAGTTATATGCATGTGATGTTTATCCCTTTATGTATCTTATTATGCTTAGATCGCGACGGTAGCATTATAAGATGATTCCTCACTTAAAGATCAAGATAAAAACTGTGTTCTCCCCAAGTATGCACCGTTGCGAAAGTTCGTCGTGTCCAAGCATCACGTGATGATCGGGTGCTATAGACTATACGCTCACATACAACGGGTGCAAGCCAGTTTTGCACACGCAGAAATACTTGGGTCTAGCTTGACGAGCCTAGCATGTACAGACATGGCCTTGGAACACAAGAACCGAAAGGTTAAGCATGAGTCATATGAGTGATATGATCGACACTTTGTTGTCCACCATTGAAACCACATCTCTTCTCGTGATGATCGGATTAGGTGTGGTGAATTTGGATCGTGTTCACTAAACAACTTGAGGGATGTTGAATTTAGTGGGAGTTCATCTAGTAATTTGATTAAATAGAACTATTTATCATGAACATAGTCTAAATTGTACTTGCAAATACTGTAGATCACATGGCCAAGTCCAACTTCAACTTCAACGTTTTTGTTGAGAAGGAAAATCTTAGAAACAATGGGTCTAACTTCACCAATTGGTTCCGCAATCTAAGAATCATTCTGTCTGGCGGACAAAAGGACCATGTCCTTGGGAAAGCGTTAGGTGACCCCCTTGCTGCAACTGCGTCGGCTAATGAGAAAGCTGTCTATCAGTCGTGCAAAGATGATTATGGTGTGATTAAGAGCACCATGTTTTTTGCTATGGAACCGGAGCTTCAAAATCGTTTTGAAGAGTATCTCGAGCCCTTCGAGATTCTCGAGGAGCTGAAAACCATGTTTCAGACTCAGGCCCGTTCTGAGAGATATGAGATCTCCGAGAAGTTCTTTAACTGCAAGATGGAGGAAGGGAGTTCCGTTAGTGAGCACGCCATAAAGATGTCGGGCTACACTCAACGTCTTGAGCAACTGGAATGCACGATTTCAGAGGAGCTCAAGATTGACAGGGTTCTGCAATCACTCCCTCCCAGCTACAAAAGTTTTGTAGTGACTCATAATCAGATTGGTTCCACTGATACGATCACCGAGCTCTTCGCAAAGTTGAAGGCTGCAGAGGTGGACATCAAGAAGGATAATCATGTGTTGATGTTCAACAAGCCCTCCTTTAAGAAAGGTAAGGGAGCAAAGAAACCCTTCAAGAAGGGCGGCGGCAAGCGCAATGCCCCTGCTGAGAAGAAGCTCAAGTCTGGTCCTAAGCCCGACACTGAGTGCTTCTATTGCAAGGACAAGGGTCACTGGAAGCGCAACTGTCCGAAGTACTTAGCGGACAAGAAGGCTGGCACCATCAAAGGTATATTTGATATACATGTTATTGATGTTTTCCTTACTAGCCCTCGTTGTAGTGCCTGGGTATTTGATACCGGTTCAGTTGCTAATATTTGTAACTCGAAATAGGAGCTACGGAATAGACGACGACTAGCGAGGGATGAGGTGACGATGCGCGTTGGCAACGGATCAAGAGTTGATGTGATGGCCATCAGCACGCTCTCCTTAGTTTTACCTTCGGGATTAGTTTTAAACCTTAATAAGTGTTATTATGTGCCTTCGTTGAGCATGAACATTATTTCTGGATCGTGTTTATTGCAAGACGGTTATTCATTTAAATCGAAGAATAATGGTTGTTCTATTTATATGAGTAACATCTTTTATGGTCATGCACCTCTTGTGAATGGTTTATTTCTTCTAAATCTCGAAAGGGATGAAACACACATCCATAACATTGAGGCTAAGGATGCAAAGTAGATAGTGATAATACTACTTATTTGTGGCACTGTCGTCTAGGTCATATTGGTGTAAAGCGCATGAAGAAACTCCATTCTGATGGACTTTTGGAGTCTCTTGATTTTGAATCATTTGACACATGCGAACCATGCCTCATGGGCAAGATGATCAAAACCCCGTTCTCCGGTATGATGGAGTGAGCAACGGACTTGTTGGAAATCATACATACCGATGTATGCGGACCGATGAGTGTTTCGACGCGCGGTGGATATCGCTATTTCCTCACTTTTACCGATGACTTAAGTAGATATGAGTATATCTATTTAATGAAACATAAATCTGAAACATTTGAAAAGTTCAAGGAATTTCAGAATGAAGTGGAGAACCATCATAACAGAAAGATTAAGTTTCTACGATCCGATCGTGGAGGTGAATATTTGAGTTATGATTTTCTCACGCATCTTAAAGCAAGTGGTATCGTTTCACAACTCACGCCACCCGGAACACCACAGCGCAATGGTGTGTCTGAACGCCGGAATCGAACCCTATTAGATATGGTCCGATCAATGATGTCTCTTACTGATTTGCCGATATCATTTTGGGGTTATGCATTAGAAACCGCTGCATTCACTTTAAATAGGGCTCCATCTAAATCCGTTGAGACGACACCGTATGAACTGTGGTTTGGTGCTAAACCTAAGTTGTCGTTTCTTAAAGTTTGGGGATGCGAAGCTTATGTCAAGAAGTTGATGCCGGACAAGCTCGAACCCAAAGCGGAGAAATGCGTCTTCATAGGATACCCTAAGGAAACTATTGGGTATACCTTCTATCACAGAACCGAAGGCAAAGTGTTTGTCGCAAAGAACGGTTCCTTTCTTGAGAAGGAGTTTCTCTCGAAAGAAGTCAGTGGGAGGAAAGTAGAGCTAGACGAGGTTATTGAACCTTCTCTTGAATTGGAGAGTAGCGCAGCACCTGAAATTGTTCCAGTGCCGCCTGCACCAACAATAGAGGAAGCTAATGACAAGGATCATGAAGCTTCGGACGATGCTGCTACTGAACGTCGCAGGTCGACAAGGTCGCGTGCCCCTCCTGAGTGGTACGGCAACCCTGTCTTGACTGTCTTGTTGGTAGAATACAGTGAAACTACGAACTATGAGGAAGCGATGATGATCCCAGACTCTGAGAAATGGCTGGAAGCCATGAAATCCGAATTGGGATCCATGAGCGAAAACCAAGTATGGACTTTGGTGGATCCTCCTAGCGACCGAAAGGCCGTTGAGTGCAAATGGATATTCAAGAAGAAAACGGACGCGGATGGTAATGTTACCGTCTATAAAGCACGGCTTGTCGCAAAAGGTTTTCGACAAGTTCAAGGTGTTGACTACGATAAGACTTTCTCTCCCGTCGTGATGTTTAAGTCCATTCGGATTTTATTAGCAATTGCTGCGTTTCATGATTATGAAATATGGAAGATGGATGTCAAGACTGCTTTCCTCAATGGGAAAATTGATGAAGAGTTGTATATGATGCAACCCGAAGGTTTGGTCGATCCTAAGGATGCTATTAAAGTATGCAAACTTCAGCGTTCCATTTATGGACTGAAGCAAGCATCTCGGAGTTGGAACCTTCGTTTTGATCAAGTGATCAAGAGTTTTTGATTTGTTCCAAATTGCTACGAAGCTTGTATCTACAAGAAAGTGAGTGGGAGCTCGGTGACGTTTCTGGTACTGTATGTGGATGACATATTGATTATCGGAAATGATATCAACATGCTTAACGATGTGAAGAGTTATTTGAACAAGTGTTTTTCAATGAAAGACCTAGGTGAAGCTGCTTATATATTGGGCATCAAAATCTATAGAGATAGACAAAGACGCCTGATAGCTTTAAGCCAGAGTACATACCTAGAAAAAGTTCTGAAAAGGTTCAGAATGGATAAGGCAAAGAAAGGTTCAGTGCCTATGTTGTCAGGTAAGATATTGAGCAAGGCTCAGTGTCCATCTACGGTAAATGATAGGGAAGCTATGAGCAAAGTGCCTTATGCCTCGGCCATAGGTTCCATCATGTATGCCATGCTGTGTACTAGACCGGATGTGTCCAATGCTCTTAGTTTGACGAGCAGATATCAAAGTGATCCAGGAGTGGAACACTGGACAGCCGTGAAGAACATCCTAAAGTACCTAAATAGAACTAAAGAAATGTTCTTAGTCTATGGGGGTGATGAACAGCTTGTCGTAAAAGGTTACGTCGATGCTAGTTTCGACACCGACAAGGATGATTCCAAATCTCAGGCAGGATACGTTTATATTTTGAATGGAGGAGCTGTGAGCTGGAGAAGCTGCAAGCAAAGCGTGATCGCGGGATCTACAGTGGAAGCGGAATACATGGCTGCTGCAGAAGCGTCAAGTGAAGGAGTTTGGATCAAAAACTTCATCACTGAGCTTGACGTGGTTCCAAGTGCATTGGACCCACTGGAGATATTGTGTGACAACACTAGCGCCATAGCACTCGCTAAGGAACCAAGATATCATCCAAAGACCAAGCATATCAACCGCAAGTTTCATATAATCCGAGATTATATAGCAGATGGAGATCTGAAGATTAGCAAAGTACATACGGATCTGAATGTCGCAGATCCATTGACTAAACCTCTTCCACGTGTAAAACATGATCAACACCTCAGTGCCATGGGTGTGAGATTGTTGCCAGATGTAAACTAGATTATTGACTCTAGTGCAAGTGGGAGACTGTTGGAATTATGCCCTAGAGGCAATAATAAAGATGTTATTTTTATAATTCTTGTTCATGATAAAGTTTATATTCCATGCTAGAATTGTATTAAGCGGAAACATTAATACTTGTGTGGTTTGTGAACAACACCGTGTCCCTGGTACGCCTCTAAGGACTAGCTCATTGATCAATGATGGTTAAGGTTTCCTAACCATAGACATGAGTTGTCAATTGATAATGAGATCATATCATTGGGAGAATGATATGATGGACAGACCCAAACTAAGCGAAGCAATTAGATCGTTTCATCGTGTTCATCTTTGCGAAGCTTTTCCTATGTCAAATATTGTATTCCTTAGACCATGAGATAATGCAACTCCTTGGTACCGGAAGAAAGCTTTGAGGTCATCAAACGTCATCCTATGAGAGGGTGATCATAAAGGTGTCTCTCAGGTGATCGGAAAGTATCTGTTGGGTTGTATGTATCGAGATGGAATTTGTCCCTCCCAAGTCGGAGAGATATACTTCGGGCCCACTCGGTAATCGATATCAACACCGCTTGCAAGCATGTGGTTAAGGAGTTAATCACAAAGTGATATCGGATTACGGAACGAGTAAAGTACTTGCTGTGAACGAGATTGAACTAGGTATGACGGTACCGACGATCGAATCTCGGGCAAGTAAAATATCGCGAGACGAAGGGAATATATATATGGGATTGATTGAATCCTGGCTTCGTGGTTCATCCGATATGATCATCTATGAATGTGTGGGAGTCAATATGGGTGCCCAGACCCCGCTGTTGATTATTGATAGAAGATCATGTCTGCATATTCTCGAACCCGCAGGGTCACACACTTAACGTATCTCGACGCTAGGATAGATTGGATAATTGGTTTATGAATTTTTGTTCGGAGTCTCGGATGGGATCCGGGACATCACGAGAGGTTCCGGAATGGTCCGGAGAATAAGATTCATATAAGGCAGTGCAGTTTTTGGAGTTCGGAATTGTTCCGGGTTAATCGGTATTGTACCAGAAGCTTCTAGAACCTTCCGGAAGGGGACCAACGTGGCCCCACCTTCCGGGAGGGGGGAATGGGCCTATGAGGGAGTGTCCTGGCCGCATTGGGCCAGGGGCACAAGGCCCCATAGGGCCCAGCCGATCCTAGAGAGTTTAAATCGTTTAAACTAGAGATAGGGTTTCTAGAAGAGGGGAGAGTCCATGCCCCCCACTCCTTATCCTTTGGGATTGGGGGAGGGGCTAGGGCTGCGCCCCCCCTCTATATAAAGAGGGGTGGGGGCGCACCAACCCCCCACACCTCTCCTCCAAACCCTAGCTGCCTTGTAAGCTTTCCTCCCTCCCGACTGTTTGTAGGCGAAGCCCTGCTGCAGAAATTCTCCACCATATACACCACGCCGTCGTGTTGTAGATCCAATCTATCTCTCCACCATACTTGCTGGTCCGAGGAAGGAGGAGACGTCGAGGTGCTGCACGTGTGCATCTCACGGAGGCACCGCCACTTGTGGTGCTAGATCGGATCGGATCGCGAGGAGGAGAAGCGAGTACGACTACATCACCCATGTTCCGACGAACGTTCCGCTGTGCGAATCTTCAAGGGTATGAAGATCTAATCCAATCTCTCTTGTTGATTGCATCTCCTAGATTAGATCTTGGCTTTCCCTCTGTTCGCATCCGTAGAAAATTTTGATTTACTATGCCGCGAAACCCTTCACGTCTCCTGCTGGCTGGATATGAAGAATTCCTGCGCAGGAGTGCACGCTCAGACTACCATGGCCGCCTTCATCGATGGGTTGGAAAGGGGCACGTTGCTCCAACATAAGATGAAGCACTTGCAGGACAATCACCATCTCGACTTGAACCAGATGATTCATTTGGCTAGTGAGTTCGCAGCTGCCGACGACGATGCTCGTGGCTCCTTGCCGGCTACGGCCGTTCAAACTCAAGCTCGGAGGAACAACAGTACAAAGCGGAAGACCGCTCCAGAAGAAAAGCAATCTACCGACATGGTCGCTATGACTTTTGCAGGACAAGGAGAGGGCGGACAACGTCGCCGAGGAAGGGGAGCTGGTCGTGGATAGCAACGAGGAAGTGAAACCAACTCAGCGCCGCTCCACGTTCCCCAAACCTACGAGGATTACCGCGATATGCCATGCCTCGTACACCTCGACGTCAACGACAAAGACACCCATACCAATTGACACTGCAAGTTCGTCAACGACCTCAAGGAAGACCCGGAGTCCGGCTACAAGTGAAGTCGGAAAAACAGACCGCGAGGCAAGGGAAAGGGGAAGCATAAGGAGGAGGAGTCCAAGGATTCAAGTGACATGGACGAGGACATTGAACCCAAGCACGCCGCCAAGAGCGATGACAAGGGCAATAAACCTTTCGCAAAGAAGGCCCCAGTCTACCACACTTTCCTTGGCACCCCCACCGTCTGACAACAGAAGACCTCTTTGAGGATCCTGATGGCTACTCTCCCCCCAATCCCCCAATACCTGCGCTGGTCGGAGGTTCCAATAACTTGGGACAGGACGGACCACCCAGACCTTATACCCACGAAGAACCAGTACGCCATGGTCATCAACCCCTTGATTGATGGTGTGGGGTCCACCAAGTGTATGGTGGATAGTAGAAGCAGCATCAACATCACGTACCTAGATACACTACAAAAGATGAACTTGACGGAGGCAAACCTAAGGCGGACCAACACCATCTTCCACGGCGTAGTTCCTGGTCGGGAGGCTCGGTCTCTTGGGTGCATTACACTTCAGGTTGCCTTTGGCGATGTTAATAATTACCGTCAAGAGCGCATGACCTTCAAGGTGGTCCCCTTCAAAAGCGTGTACCACGTCATATTCTCCCGCGACATATTCCACATGTTCATGTCCAAGCCATCCTTCGTCTACAACAAGCTCAAGATACCCGGACCAAACGGCATCATCACCGTATCCAGAAGCTTTACCAAGGCAAGGGACTGCGAGATCAACGAAGCAGCCGTTGCAGAAGCTGTCCTCTACAACAAAGAATTCAAAGAGATCCAGAGCAAGGTCGATGACTCAGAGATGCCCGCGTCGAAGAAGCAGATCTCCGACTCCGCTCCTGCGTTTAAGGCCGCCATCGAGACCAAGCCGGTGGAACTTGTGGTAGGCGATGCCTCCAAGGTCACCGCCATTGGGATGAACCTGGATCCCAAATAGGAAAGCGCGCTCGTCGAGTTCCTCTGTGAGAACAGGGACATCTTTGCCTGGCAACCTGCCGACATGAAAGGTGTACCTAGGGAACTTGCCGAGAACAGCTTAAACATTCAACCAAAATGCAAACCAGAGAAACAACCTCTATGATGCTTTGGAGATGAGAAGACACACGCCATTGGCAAAGAGATAGTTAGGTTACTTAAGGCTAGATTTATCCGAGAAGTCCTTCACACCCAATGGGTGGCCAATCATGTACTTGTCCCCAAAAAGGGAACCAATGAATTAAGAATGTGCGTTGATTACAACGGCTTGAACAAAGCATGTCCCAAAGATCCGTTTTCTTTGCCTCGCATTGACCAAGTCATTGACTCGACGGCTGGCTCGGAACTTTTGTGTTTTCTCGATGCATACTCAGGATACCACCAGATCAAGATGAGGAAGTCGGACCAAATGGCCACTTCATTCACTACCCCATACGGCACGTTTTGCTATGTCACGATGCCCTTTGGGCTGAAAAACGCAGGTGCTACTACCAGCGGACAATGCAATGTTGCCTTCACGACCAAATTGGTCGGAATGTTCACGCCTACGTAGACGACATTGCGGTGATGTCCAAAAAGTCAAACGAATTAATCTCCGACTTAAAAGAAACCTTTGATAATCTCCGGAAATACAACATGATGCTTAACCCTAAGAAGTGCGTCTTCGGGGTTCCAGCCGGCAAATTGTTGGGCTTCATCGTTTCCCAGCGTGGAATCGAGGTCAACCCGGAGAAAATCAAGGCCATGTTGAACATAAACCGTCCGACATGTCTAAAGGACATTCAACGACTAACAGCTTGTGTTGCAGCAGTTAGTCGGTTCGTTAGACGACTTGGAGAGAAGGCCCTGCTGCTGTACAAGTTGCTGAAGAAGGCGGGCAAATTCACGTGGATGGACGAAGCAGACGCAACATTGAAGAAGCTCAAGGAGATTCTTTCCTCAGCGCCCATCCTTGCAGCACCCGAGCCTGGAGAGCCCCTGTTAATTTACATGGCGGCAACCAACCGGGTTATCAGCATCGTCGTCGTGGTAGAGCGGAAGGAAACAGGCTATGAGCACGGAGTTCAATGACCAGTTTACTATGTGAGCGAGGTCTTGACGGAGTCCAAGCAGTGTTACCCGCACTACCAAAAGATAGCTTATGGAGTATTCCTTGCTTCTTGGAAGCTGAGGCATTACTTTCAGGAGCACCCAATCACATGGTGAGCAAGACTCCACTGTCCGACATCATCAACAATAGAATGCTACAGGAAGGGTCGCGAAGTGGGGCATTGAACTTGCCGCCTTCGAGATCACCTACAAGAGACGCGACGCTATCAAGTCACAAGCCTTGGCAGATTTTGTTGCAGATTGGACGGAGATGCCAGATGCTACTCCGCTGCCAGAACCAGAGTACTGGGTGATGCACTTTGACGGATCAAAGCTGCTCAATGGCTCGGTGGCTGGTGTATTGCTACAGTCACCAACAGGAGACAAGCTACACTACGTTCTGCAGATCCACTTCGAGGCTACAAACAACATGGCGGAGTATGAAGCACTCATTCACGGACTACGTGTAGCCAAGGATATTGGCATCAAGCGCATATTTTGCTGTGGAGATTCCGACTTGGTTGCCTAGCAGGTGGCTGGCACCTGGAATGCGCGGAACCCTATGATGGCGACATATCGAGACGAAGTGGACGAGATAGCCAAGAGATTCTTGGGCTACGAAGTCAAGTATGTGCCTAGGGAGCAAAACGAGGCGGATGATCTGCTATCTAAGCTAGGATCAGGGCGCAAGCAAATTCCACCAGGAGTTTTCCTAGAGCACCTGCGCACACCATCCGTGAAGGGAGCCGACATCGACAACCCGGATAGAGCTGACTCTTTCATCAACATGGTGACTAAGGTCCCTCCGGCTTGGACAAAACCGTTCATGGAATATCTCGAACACGGAATTTTGCCCGACGACAAAGTCGAAAGACAACAAATAGTACGACGAGCAAAGGGTTATACCATAATCAATGGGCAACTCTACAAAAGGAGAACTACTGGTGTATACCTAAAGTGTGTTTCCCAGCTAGAAGGTATGGAAATCCGACGTGAAATCCATCTCGGAGATTGCAGGCACCACGCCGCTCCTCGATCGTTGGTCGCGAAAGCCTTCCGGCAAGGATTCTACTGGCTGACCGCGAAGGCGGACGCCGAGAAGCTGGTTGAGACATGCATGGGATGCCAGTATTATGCCCGACAACTGCATGTTCCTGCTGAAGAACTGCGAACAATACCAATAACTTGGCCATTTGCAGTCTGGGGGCTAGACATGGTGGGACCGTTATAGAAGGCACCTTGTGGGTTTACGCATCTTCTTGTAGCAGTTGATAAATTCACCAAATGGATAGAAGCTAAACCCATGAGAAAGCTTGATGGGGCAACTTCCCTCAGGTTTGTCCGGGATCTAGTGGTGAGGTTTGGTCTCCCACATAGCATTATCACCGACAACGTCAGCAATTTATCGCTCGGAGAAGTGGAGGAATATTTCTGGGAGAAAGGCATCCGACTTGACCTTGCATCTGTGGCACACCCACAATCCAATGGTCAGGTTGAGCGGGCCAATGGATTAATTCTACAGGGAATAAATCCATGTCTTGAGGCACTGCTACATAGAGCAGCTGGAGCCTGGGCGGAAGAATTGCCATCTGTGCTGTGGAGTTTACGAATTACACCCAACAGATCCACCGGCTACACCCCTTATTTCATGGTATATGGAGCAGAAGCCATCCTGCCTTCCGACATCCTTCACGATGCACCAAGAGTTGCCGCCTACGACGAAGATGACGCTGAAGAATCCAGACGCCTGGATGTGGACCTTCTCAAGGAGGAGCGCGTTTTGGCATGCCAAAGATCCGCCATCTACGAGCAGAAGCTACACAGCTACCATAGTCGCCGCGTTCGGCATCGCTCGTTTAAAGAGGGGGATTTGCTGCTCCGACTTAAGCAGAAGAAGTCACACAAATTATCCCCGCCATGGGAAGGACCGTTCATCATAAGCAAGGCGATGCTCAATGGGTCTTACTACCTTGTTGACAATCGTGAACTAAAAGATAGACCCAACGAGGATCATAAGCGTAAGCGACGTGACCCGAATGATGACTACCCGGAGCTTGATCGGCCATGGAACATAGCACAACTACGTACTTTTTACACTTAGCATTTTTTATCTAATTGTGTATCTCTTATATGATCAATGAAATAAAGCTCTTTGGTTCACTCATATTTCTGAGTATTTTACCTCCTTTAGTGTTCATTTTTGGATCATGTAAAACCTTTATGCACAAGTATTGCGTTTTCACTTGTGAAAATTCCACCTACGGGCGTTAGCTTAAGTTTTCTGGTCTAAACATTCTTTGTTGTTTTTATGTGGATTCTGGAGTAGTGATTTTCGGCACTAATTGTCGGCGATTTTGTGCTCAGGTTATTGACGGTGCCATTGGGCATCATCACCTAGGCGCATGGTTCCGACAACAAGTCTTCCAACTCACGAAAAGTCAAGCATAAGAACCAAAGTAATGGATAAGCCAGCACTTGCTTAAAAAATATATACATGCTGGGAACTAAGTTCTTAAGTAGAAGGAAATAACAACCATTGTTTTCCGCCTTAAGTTACACCATCAAGTTTTTTCCGCGCATACACCAAAGGCGAAACAAATATTACATAGTGTTTTCACTCTTTGGGCACATGAGACTTGGAAGCAGCATCGTCCCCAGCCGGAGAATCACCCTCAATGTCGGCACTATGATGAGACTCGGAAGAATCTTGGTTGACGCTGTCGATGGTGTTCATGGGCACGAAGACATCGATGTCCACCAACTTGTAAACTCTGGTGTCATAACCCGCAAGTGATACCAAGATGGCTTCGTGATCAATCTCTTTGCCATCATCATCAACGTCGGGGATGCAAGAGGTCACCGTGTCGATGTCAGCACCTTCGTAGTGTGCCTTCACCATTGAGAGCGCCATCCTTGCCCCAGCCCGTGCACATGAAGCTTTCCAGCTTGTGATACGCTCGGGGGCTCGGCGCAAAATCTCCGAGTACTTCGCCACAGAGTGTGAGGCTTTGATGTGTATCTGGTGGGGCTTGGAAATCTCTTTGGCTTGGGTGATGGCGGTGTTGATAAAGTTGCCGGCGAGAACCATGCATTCCTTGGCCGGAGGAGGCGATCTGGTTAAACCCATAGGAGCTACAAATTTCGACAAGGATCACATGAGTTTAATAATTCCAAGTATCCAGACTGCAGAAATACAAGGTGGAGAAATCTTACTGAAGATGCTGGCATTGGCCTGCCAAAGGGTATCCGCCAGGGATTATTTCTCTTGCTGGAGGAGCTTATATGCCTCGCCGTGGCGATGGTTTTGCTCATCAGCAGCTTGCTTCTGGTCTTTTAAGATCGCAAGCTCCTCCTTCAAGCGATTGATTTCCACGGAGGCGGATTCCTGCAGGGCCTTCATGGAATCCTCATGCATTTTCAGCATTTCTTCCCTCTCCTTTTTAAGGATCTTGTTCTCGCTGTCCAGCTGCTGAATATGCTTGGAGTGCTCGACAATGTCCTTGGACTTGGCAACTTTTTCTGAAAAGTCGGAGAAAACAAAGTACACAATGAGTACTCGGAGAATGAAGGCATAAAACCAAGACGGAATTGGCAAAAAAGAAAACAGACTCTTGTTTTTGATGATCTGTTCCTTCAAGATGGCAGTTTTACCCTTTTGGGCTTCAAGATCTGCGCGCATCTTCTGGTACTTGTCGTTGTCCATACCCCTCCGAGCATTCTCATTCTTTGGAAAAAAGGAAAAATTTAAACCGTTGTTTAGTCTGCTTGGAGCACCTAGTCAGAAACTTTCCACCTAGGCGCTCGGGGGCTACAGCGGGAGTTTTTAACTTAGCAATATGCTTAGCTTTTCTTTAAGCATCTAGTCGGAGCTACTTCAGTTCTCGATTAGAGGCTTGGGGGCTACAGTATAAAGTTTTAACTAGGAAAATGCTTAGCTTTACTTTAAGCATCTCGTCAGAACTTATTCAGTTACAACTAGAAGCTTGGGGGCTACAGTATTGAAAATTATAAACACTGCATTTGCTACTCTTAAAGCATCTAGTAGGAATAGTTTGTTCCATCTAAATTCTTGGGGGCTAAAGTGAGAGTTCTTTCTAACTTGGTCACTCTTAGAGCATATAGATGCAAAACCTATGGTTTTCCGTCTACATCCTCAGGGGCTACAGTGGGATACTCATATGAAATGCAAAAGGTAAAGTAAAACTTACAAGTGAAATAATATTGAGGTTTGTAGCGCTCTCGGCTAGCAGCGAGATGCTATTTCCTCGCAAGATATCCTCTTGTCGGAAAAGATCCTCAATACCGCACGTCGGAGACGATGGCACTCCTCCAGGAACCAGAGTTGTGTTACTCGGCGTGAGCGTCGGGTAAACTATCTTCGGAAACTTGAAGGGCTTCTAGGGAGCGGGGGCGCCACCTTCGGCAGAAGTACTAGCTCCCACTGCCGCCTTGCCGCTACCGATGGCATCCTTAGCCAGAGCTTCAGCCATTTGTAGAGCAGTGCTCTCCTGCGTCGCCTGCTCGCCGACAACAGCGAGTTCGGTAGAGGCGCTAGAATCCACTTCCATGGTGGAAGGGCCTGGTGCCTCCTGGGCTTGAGAGCTTGTCGGGTAGAGGAAGGCTTGACGGCAGGAGTAGCAGGGGCGATGACGGGGGAGGCATCGCGATGCAGCATATCCTTGATATTTCTAGAAGCCCCCAATGTTTTGGAGGTCTTCTTGAGGCTGGTCGTGGCTTTCTTCCTAAAACGTGCAAAATGCATAAGTACAGGAACATAATAGAACAGATAGATAGACAATGTCGGAAAATGAGAAGCTTACACTAGGGGGGGGGTGCTTTGGCGAAAATCCCGGTAGCTTTTCTCTTTTTCGCCTCCAGGGCGGCAGTAGTCTTTTTGGAGGCTCCACCCTCCGTCTTCTTCTTCTTGCCTCCGTCGGCAGGGTCAGAGGTGGAGCTCTTCCGCTTTCGCGCCAATGGGACATCATCGTCGGACACGACCGTGACTTCCTTCATCTTTGGATCGTACATTTGGGTAGCCAGGTTGTCCTCATCTAGATCGCTAAGCTGTTAAGTAAGAAGTCACCGTGTTAGATAAGATGGAGTTGGAAAGACGGGGAAACTGGAGCTTATGTCGTACACGGAAAATAAATATCTACCTTTGGGCACTTGCCGTCTACGAACATGTCGTAGGTGATGGTGAAGCCACGCTTCTTATCCTTCACCTTGACGATGTCCTTCAGGCGGAGCTTGACGGACTCGCTCGAGAAGTTATCCACGGAGATCCGGAGGGTATCCCTTCTATCACTGGTATACTCGTGCATGAACGTCGCGCGGTGCTGCAGAGGTTGGATTCGCCTGATGAACCAGCACATGGCTAGGTCCAAGCCGGTCAAACCCGTCTCTACGAACCTTTCGATCCGCCTTATTGCGCGAGAATCGTCGAGGTCGGAGGGAAAGGAGGCATGGGATCTCCATGTGGAAACTTCAGTGGCGACTCCATCCATGAAGTCTGGGTACGTTACTTCTCGGCCCGCCAAAGGAATGTCGGGGCCGTAGAAGTACGTCCGCTGCCAGTTTTTGCAGGACTCGTGGCCGACGATGTCGGGGAACCTCCGGCCAGGTCGAATCTTGAAGCTTATGTTGCCGCAGTTCCTAAGCTCCTCCTTACTATGTCTGGCTTCACATTTGACGGTGAAGAAGTACACGAACAATTCTAATCTAGGCCTAATCCCTAGGTCACCCTCGCAAAGTGCCTCAAAGTTGCTAAGCACTAAGATGCTATTGGGGGAGAGGTTGTGGGGTTGGACCTTGTAGTGGTTCAAGACGGAGAGAAAGAAGTGGGAGATGGGCAAGGAAACGCCGTGTACCATCTGAGCCTTGAGGTACACCTTTTCTCCGTCTTGGGGAGAAGGTGTCACCTCGCCGGCCGGCGCCGCCCGCCAGGCAAGCCCCTCCATCGCGGGGAGGTAGCCTTCGGCGACCATCTCCTGGATGTCGCGGTCGGTGATGTCCGAGCCGCGCCAGTCACCCTTGTGCGAGTCTGGCTCTTTTTCCAGTGGCTCTAGCGCCGCCAGATTATGGTCGCCGCCGGTAGTTTCAATCACCGCCAATGCAGGGATGACCAGGCCCTCTGGGGGCACGTCGACGGATCTCGCCGGTTTCGCCGCGGCTTCACTCGACGCCGCCATCGATGGGGAGGAGCTGCTTCTGGCCATGGGGTGTTGGAAGGATGCGACTGACGCAGATGGAAGCAAGGGTTTTCGAGGTTTCTCGCGGAGAGCTCGAGGAGGAGTGCGGCTGGAGGAAGAAGACGATGACGCGAGAGGAATGAGGTAAAAAGTGGAAAATGCCCCACGGTTACTATTTATCATACTCTGCGTCAAGATTCGTGTAGCTAATCGGACGGTTGCCGCGTAGACGACGTGTTCGTGAACGTGCGAGGTAATTTCGCCACGTCTCCAACCGCCGCCGCCAACGGTTCGTATCGCTCGCGCGGGAAAATCGGATATGATTGCGTTCTCTACATGTGTGAGTTACGAGGCGTCGTTGACCTAAGCCTACGTCGTCCTAGATGACACGGGTAGATGAGCCGTCGCATCGAACATTCTGGCATGGACGGATTTAATCCGACTACGGAAGAGTACGATGGAAGATTCGGCATTTCTCCGGCTTACAAATCAAAGAAGGAGAAAACCTTGCAGGGTTCTTTGGGAGGACTACAAGATATTGCTTGACGATTTGCCGACATCCATCTAGATGGAGCATTCCACGTGAAGAGGCAAGACGGCGCAAGATCTCGGAGTTCTCCGGGGGCTACTGTTGGGGATATGATATATGGGTATCCTAATAGCATGTCTCTTATCCGACTAACCCGGGTGTCCCATAGTCGGTAGCGTGTCCTATGGCCTGCTGGGCGGCCCAGTTAGGTGGATACAGAAGGGAGGCCCATGCCGGATAAAGGAAGGCTACGGTGGAGTCACCAGCATACCCGGAGCCTTGGATTGCAAGATACACAAGACTAGTAATAGACGGTGTAGGACTCTGTGACCTGTCCGGCTAGGACTTTTCCCTGTAACCCTAGGACCTGGTGACTATATAAGTCGGGCCTATGGGCGCCTTTAGGGCACGTTCATAGACAATCTCAGACAACCTCGCACAGCGAACCTATCTCTATAACTCGGCGTAATGCCCTTATAGTGATTTATAGCAGGAGTAGGATTCCACCACCGTTGTGGGATCTGAACTTGGGTAAGCTGTGTTACCTCGTACCCGTCAACCGTCCGCCTTACCCCACGTCTCTAAACACGCACTGTGAGGACCCCTCCATGGCGTACTCGTTGGCAATACCACGACAACGTGGGTTGTGGTTTATGTAGTCCCATACTTGCCACCCTTAGGACCTGATGTTCTCGCCTCTTGAACCAAGACGAGCGTACAACCACACGGGGGCCTGGAAACCCCATCGACCAACTAACTTGCCTAGTAGATTCCATGAGTCACATAGTTTGGGCTTTCCATTTGACATACACATCTTGGTTGTTCTTGAATGGAGGTGAAGGAGGTGCATTCATAACAGGTAGGTAAGCGTGGTCGGGAACAAGAGATGCCCGACATCCGTAATGTTGAACCCCACACACATCATTAGGGACCGGATTAGGAACTTGGCCCGTTATGGCGGCATCTCCCTAGTGAGTGACTCATGGTCTCGGCGAAAGCAAGGTAAAGGCCGTGGTCAACCACTCTCTACCGGCCTTCCAAGGTAGAGGGCTAATATATTGGCATTAAGATTCGGTTGGTACGTGTGGGTAAAGTTGTGCACCCCTGCGGGGTTATTAATCTTTTCGAAAAGTCGTGTCCACGGTTATGGACGACTTGGGAACGTATTCTGTGATCATAGAGAACTATAACCGAATGATAAAACTTGCCAACTAAAGTGAGATCCAGAATACTTCCTCAGGGTTATTGAGGGGGTATTCCGGGAAGAGAGGTTCAGTAATGATGATGCTTGATGGGTATCAAAGACGAATTTAAGGGCTAGAGCTGAAGTCTTCTTATCCCCTTCTGAAAATGATCTGTCTAGACGAGTTTCTTCTCCCTCTTGTTTTTGAAAACAAAAGATGGCTTTATGCAAAATAACTCCACTAGCCATAAGTCTTGCGGAGTACACCCTGTACTCAACCTTGCTTCGTTGATGTTTTCTACAGATGATGCTACTCCAACTGAAGGTGGTTTCTATGTCGAAGTCGATGAGTAGCCGGGGTTCCCGGGCAGCAGCCTAGGATCTATGGAAGGGTCGCTACTTTTGTTATGGCCTCTTAGGCCTTTTGCTAATTTTGTTGTTTAGAACAACTTGTTTTCTTCCGTTGTTTGATGTAATGATGGGTCCGTGACCCCTTTCTTGTATGGCTGGTTTGTAACTCTCTTAAGAGTTTACCTTATTTATGTATGGTTTGTATGTTCTGTAATGTTACCGATCTTTCCCTGCGCGTTTCCCAATTTAGGTTAGGCTTATATCAGATGAGGATCTGGTATTTGTCTAGCCCTCATCCCGGGTCGTGAAAGATTTTAGTATCAGAGCAGGACTGCCTGTAGGAAACCCTTCTAGCTGGTCGATGTTGAGTTTAGAGTTTGAGAAAACTATTTACAAAACTCCGAATAGGACTCTTTTTACTCCTTATCCAAGGTTGTTCCATTGCTGAGTTATCTTACCTTGTTTTCTTTGCAAGTTTTCACTTCTCGTCTATCATTTCAAACTCTTAGGATATACGGGTTTGGGTTGTTTTCTTCTAAGTACTCCGTACTTGGTTGCAAAGCTCAGAGTTTCTAAGATATGTCTATGCAACTAAGGCATTGTTTTTAAACTTTGCTAAGGATGCCTCTAATCCCGCTCTCAACTCTTTTGTTACCTGTTGGTACCATATCATGCTTGCATTCCATTGTTATGGTCTGTATTTAAGTTGGTAGCGTATACATTTTGATATGCTTGTTCTACTGCCATACTTAATGCATTGATATAGATCTCATCCACATGTTCACCTCTACCATGATCCTTTAATATGGTTTTGCCATCCTTTGTTGTACCCTTTTTGGTGAATCCATTCTCATGGTTTCTGTTTTCTCCTCAGGATGCTGGTTGGTACTCGTGGTTCTGTTGGCCGTCGAGGAAACAACGATGCTGACCAGGAACTTCCGCCACCTCCCACAATGGCCGAGGTTCTCAACCACATTGAGGCCAACCGTCTGCAGAATGAACTCCTTCTGGAGAGTGTGGCGCAGAACATTGAGCGTCGTCCTGACGACTGTGTCACACTTGGAGATTTAATCCACTCTTTTCCTCCAATCTTCACCCACTCCAAGGAGCCCCTTGAAGCTGATGATTGGCTCCGGACTATAGAGCGCAAGTTCAGTGCTCTTCGTGTCCGTCCTGCTGACCGTGTCAACTCGCCACCTATCAACTAGAAGGTGAGGCTGGTGTTTGGTTGGAAGGTTTTCAGAATTTGCAAGATCAGGGACATGTTGTTACCTGGGAGGAGTTCGTTGCAGCATTTCGTGACTCATATATCCCTAAGCCCGTCATGGATCTTAAAAGGAGGGAGTTTCTGGATCTAACTCAGGGGCGCAAGGATATTGAAACCTATGGTCGTCAGTTTACTCGCCTGGCTCGCTATGCAACCAGGGATGTGACCAATGATGAAGATAAGCAAGAGCTGTTCCGTAAGGGACTTAACCCTGCACTTCGCTATGATTTGCTACCTTTCAAGTTCTAGTCTTTCCAGGACTTGCACAATCAGGCTCTTACCTTAGAGCATGGAAGGAAGGATATGGAAGTTTCTCATAAGCGTGAAGAAGGAAATTCTCGTGCTTCTTCCTCTGGTAACAAGAAGCGTCGTGTCTTTGTTCCATACAGTGCTGTGCCTCGTGCTTCTTATGCACCCAAGTCTTCTGGCAATAATTCTCGTCAGCCACAGTCAAATGCTGGTGGATCAAACTATCATCCTGCTGCTGGTTCTCACACTGGGGTTACCTGTTATTCCTATGGTCAGCCTAGTCACTACTCAAGGGAGTGTTCTCAAAGGGCTGCCGGACGCAATGATCAGCAGGCAAAGAAGAATGATAAATCTCAAGGTGCTGGACGTGTTCGTCTGACCCATGTCACTATTGAGGAAGCTCAGGAAGATCCACATGTCATACTGGGTACGCTCCATGTCAATTCAATTCTTGCAACAGTCTTGTTTGATTCTGGAGCATATCATACATTCATATCACAAGATTTTGCGCAAATGCACGATATCACCTTTCAAGCTATGGACTCTCCTCTAGAGATTAGAACTCCTGGGTCTCGTTGGCAGACCATCTAGGTTACTCATGGGGTTGAGATACATATAGAATATAAGAAGTTTCCCACTTCTCTCATTGCACTCAAGTCAACTGACATAGATGTTATTCTGGGCATGGACTGGTTAACCAAGTATCAAGCCGTCATTGACTGTGCACTTAGAACAGTTGTTGTGACCTCTCCTTCTGGCATAACAATCAAGTATTGGACTGATGGTTCAAAGTCTCCGTCAGCAATTCTTAAACCTTTCTCGGAGTTGTATGCCATGGATGGCCTACCTGCTCTCGAGGTCCAAGATGTCCATATAGTCTGTGATTTTCCGGATGTCTTTCCTAAAGAGTTGCCTGGCATGCCACCTGATCAAAGTGTGGAGTTTGTCATAGAGCTAGTTCCTGGAACTGCTCCTATCTCTAAAAGACCTTATCTCATGCCTCCTCATGAGTTGGTTGAGTTGAAGAAGCAACTTGAAGAGTTAGAGGGTCTAGGATACATCCAACCTAGTACATCCTCTTGGGGTTGCCCTACCATCTTTGTTAAGAAATGGGATACAAATATTCCAAGATTGGTGGTTGATTACCGTCCACTCAACGCGGTGACAATCAAGAATAAGTACCCACTTCCTCGGATAAATGACCTTTTTGATCAATTAAGTGGTGCCACTGTATTCTCCAAAATGGACTTAAGATCAGGGTATCATCAAATCAAGATCAGAAAGGAAGATATCCCAAAGACAGCATTCACAACTCGTTATGGTCTTTACGAGTATACAGTGATGTCCTTCGGGTTAACCAATGCCCCTGCCACATTTATGAGGCTCATGAACTCCGTCTTCATGGAGTATCTCGACAAGTTCGTCATGGTATACATTGATGACATTATAATCTACTCCAAGACCGAAGAAGAGCATGCCGAACATCTACGTTTGGCATTGACTAAACTTCGTGAACATCGCCTCTACGCCAAGTATTCCAAATGTGAGTTCTGGTTACAAGAGCTCGTCTTCCTTGGTCATGTTGTGTCTGCAAGTGGTGTTGCTGTCATACCGGATAAGGTTCAGACCATTCTGGAATGGAAGTCACCTACTTCAGTCAAGGAAGTCCGAAGTTTTCTCGGAATGGCTGGATATTACCGCCGATTCATTGAGAACTTCTCCAAGATAGCCAAGCCTATGACCGATCTTCTTAAGAAAGATAAGAAGTTTGAATGGTCAGAAAAGGTAGAAGAAAGTTTCCAAGCTTTGAAAACTAAGCTAACCACCACTCCTGTGCTTGTTCTTCCGGATACAAGCAAGGACTTCGTCATCTATTGTGATGCTTCTCTTCAAGGGCTAGGCTATGTGTTGATGCAATATGGTCATGTAGTGGCCTATGCTTCTCGGCAGTTGAAGCCACACGAGAACAGTTATCCAACCCATGATCTCGAGATCGCTGCTGTTGTTCATGCTCTTAAGCAATGGCGACATTACCTCATCGGTAACCGTTGTGAACTTTACTCGGATCATCAAAGCCTAAAGTATCTCTTTACCCAGCCAGATCTGAATCTCAGGCAAAGACGATGGTTGGAACTCATCAAAGATTATGATTTGGGTCTCAACTATCAACCCACCAAAGCTAATGTCGTAGCTGATGCACTAAGTCGGAAGTCTTATTGCAACAATCTGATGATTTCACAAGCCCAACCCGTTCTCTACGAGGAAATCAAGCGTCTTAACCTTGAAGTAGTTCCTTGTGGATTCCTTGCTAACCATGAAATAAAATCTTCTCTAGAGGATCAAATCAAGGAAGCTCAAAAGCAAGATGATGAAGTTACCAAGATGAAAGAATGTGTTGCAAGCGGTGAAGCTAAATGTTTCTCTGTCAATGATTAAGGTATTCTATACTTTAGTAACCGGCTAGTGGTTCCAAACAGTCGAAAAAATCAAAGATCTAATTCTTTTGGAAGCTCATGAATCCCCTCTATCCATCCATCCTGGTGGTACCAAAATGTACCGAGATCTCCATCAAAGATTCTGGTGGAGTGGAATGAAACCAGAAATCGCTCGCTTTGTTGCGGAGTGCGACGTTTGCCGTCGTGTAAAGGCTGAACACCAAAGGCCTGCTGGACTTCTGCAACCGTTGAAAATTCCTGAGTGGAAATGGGATGAAATTGGTATGGATTTTATCACTAGACTCCCAAAGACACAATCTGGACATGATGCCATATGGGTAGTTATTGATCGACTATCCAAAGTTGCTCACTTCCTTGTTGTTCGGGAAAGCATTACTGCAAGCTAATTGGCAGAGCTATATATATCCCGGATAGTCGTCCTCCATGGTGTACCCAAGAAGATCATATCTGATCGTGGAAGTTTGTTCACCTCCAAATTCTGGGCTAGTATCCAACAAGCAATGGGAACTCAAGTTTCATTCAGTACGGCCTATCATCCTAAAACTGGTGGTCGGACTGAAAGAGTGAATCAAATTCTTGAAGACATGCTCAGAGCATGTGTCATATCCTTTGGAAAGAACTGGGAGAAATGTCTTCCTTTTGCGGAGTTCTCTTATAACAACAGTATTCAATCCAGTTTGGGCATGGAACCTTTCCAATTCCTGTATGGGAGAACATGTCGAACACCGCTGAACTGGACAGAAACCGGGGAAAGACAATTCTTTGGTCCGGACATGATCCAAGAAGCAGAAGATCAAGTTCGCATAATTCGAGAGCGTTTGAAGGCCGCTCAATCTCGTCAGAAGACTAACTATGATCGTCATCATCTTGATGTTCATTATGAAGTTGGTGATCAAGTTTACCTCCGGGTCACTCCTCTGAAGGGTGTCCATCGATTCGACATCAAAGGCAAATTGGCTCCTTGCTATGTTGGTCCCTTTCGCATTCTCTCCAAGCGGGGTGAGCTTGCCTACCAATTGGATCTACCTTCAACTTTTCCAGAGGTACATGATGTTTTCCATGTATCTCAACTCAAGCGTTGCTTCAAAGATCCCATTCGTGGTGTGGACCATGAAACATTGGATCTCCAAGATGATCTAACCTACCGAGAATACCCTGTTCGTATTCTTGATGAAACCGAGCGCAAGACTCGTCGCCAAAGCATTAAGTTCCTGAAAATTCAATGGTCTCATCACTCTAAGTCAGAAGCAACCGGGGAACACGAAGATCGTCTTCGATCTGAGTATCCTGCCTTCTTCTTTAAAACCTAGGAATCTCGGGTCGAGATTCTTGTAAGTGGGGTAGAGCTGTAACATACCACCCCTTTTGTGTAATATAAATAAGGATATGTCTGAGCATTGCATGCATGCATAACATTTGCACTTGATTCCACCAAAGAAGAACAAACTAAAACCTAAACCCTAACTTCCCCCTCTAGTTGAAAACCATTGAAATGAGTTTTGTATTTAAAAAACTAACTAAATGAGTTGAACCCAAAGTGAATAAAAGGGTTCCACATTATTTCATATACTTCATAAAAGTTTCTGTAATTTGAAAAGATTCAAAACATATTTGAAATACAAATTAAAAAAGGTAAATAAGAAATAGAAATAGAATAACATTTCTGGAAATAAAACAGTTTCTAACCTAACCTGGGCCGATCCTACCTCTCCTTCTCTCTCCCTGGCGCCAGCAGAAGCCCACCCGGGGCCCAAGCGCAGCCCACCAGGCCCGTACCCCTTCGACTGTTGTCTTCCTCGCGATAGAAGCAGCTCCGTGTTGGCCGCTCCGCCGCTCGCCGTCGCCGCGATGCCCGCCAGCGCCGTGATGCGTGCCGCCACCCCCGAGCGTCTACAAGTAGCCCTGGCCGCCGTCGACGAACCCTAAAACACCACTTCTTCCTATCCCTATCTCTCTCGCTCCATGGCCGAACCCTAGCACGGCCAGAGCTTCGCGCCACCGCCACTTGAAGCCTCCCCGTGCCCCGTTGAACCCGCCTTGAGCTCCGCCTCGTCGCCCTGGTGCTCCTCCTCGAAGGAATCAGACGCGGGCACTCGGAATCGTCGCCCTCGACCTCATCTCTCCGAGCTCCGGCCGCCGCGATTTTCTTTGATCCCGGCGTCCCCTGTGCTCGCCTCGCCTCGCCGTCATCACCATCACGCTCAGGGTGAGCTTGTGGTGCTCAAGAACCCCTCCATTCTCTCCCTCTCCCTCTGTACCGTCACCCCCGCGAGAGCCCGATGCCGCCGCTGCTGTTCGTTGTCGCGCCGCCGTCTCCGGCAACCCCCTTCACGCCGTGCCGCCAGCTTCTGGCTCAGCGCGATGCGCTGAGTCCAGTGCACACAGCCTCGCATCCGTGCGCGCGCTCGATCGACAGATCGATCATCGATCTAAGGATCAAGCCCTAGATGACATTAGCATGATGTCATGCTGATGTCATTTCTCCTTTTCTTTTCTGTAATTGTTTTATTTAAATGAAAATGTATGACATGGCGGCCATGCCTATCAGGGTTTTAATCAATTATGTAAATATTTTCTGAAAATAATAAAAGTCTGACATGTGGGCCCAAGTTTGGGAAATAATTTAAATATTCCAAAAATGATTTAAAATGAATTAAAATTTGGGAAATTCATAACTAATTCATTTTAAATCAGAAAAATACAAATAATATACCAAAATGTTCAGAAAAATGAAACCTATCTAACTAAGCTATAATCATACATTGTTAATCAAATTTGATATCAAGTTTAATTAGAAGAACCAAATGAACCCCACAGGTGATTCCGATGATCTCCCTATTTTAGGGTTTGGACTTTCGGATCAAGCATGTTTTAGGGTTCAATTAAACACTATTTAACTTGTCATATCATCCATATTGTATGAGAATTGCACATGCCATGTGTTGAGTGTTGCTTTCTCTTTTCCGGTGATTGGTTCTCACGAATAGGAACCGAACCCGAAGTTGAAGTCAATGCCACCGAAGAGCAGTATCAGTCCAACAACGGACAAGGCAAGCGAAGCCCCACTCATACGTATGAACCCTTTGATTACAAAGTATTTCATTCTCGTCATATGCATTCTGTTCAAACAGTCTTTTATCAATAGACAGAGTAATCCTATCTGATGCATGTTTTCCTTGTGAACTATATTACCTGATCCACCGCTCCTAGCATATCTAGGGTTTGGCTTATGAGAATCGCTAGTGCCACAGTTCAGTCAAGCTTAGCCATGCTTAGTGGTCTGTTGCTGACCTTTCATGTGATGCACCAGAGATGCGGATGAAGCTAGTATGGTAGGATATGTGATGTGATCAGAGATGGATAATAAACATGCTAAGGCTTGTATGGGAGGCCACGTGGGTTGTGGTTTTTGTAGTCCCATACTTGCCACCCTTAGGACCTGATGTTCTCGCCTCTTGAACCAAGACGAGCGTACAACCACACGGGGTCCTGGAAACCCCCTCGACCAACTAACTTGCCTAGTAGATTCCATGAGTCACATAGTTTGGGCTTTCCATTCGACATACGCATCTTGGTTGTTCTTGAATGGAGGTGAAGGAGGTGCATTCATAACAGGTAGGTAAGCGTGGCCGGGAACAAGAGATGCCCGGCATCCGTAATCTTGAACCCTGCACACATAATTAGGGACCGGCTTCGGGACTTGACCCGTTATGGCGGCATATCCCTAGTGCGTGACTCATGGTCTCGGCGAAAGCAAGGTAAAGGTCGTGGTCAACCACCCTCTGCCGGCCTTCCAAGGTAGAGGGCTAATATATTGGCATTAAGAATCAGTTGGTACGTGTGGGTAAAGTTGTGCACCCCTGCAAGGTTATTAATCTTTTCGAAAAGCCGTGCCCACGGTTATGGACGACTTGGGAACGGATTCTGTGATCATAGAGAACTATAACCGAATGATAGAACTTGCCAACTAAAGTGAGATCCGGAATACTTCCTCGGGGTTGTTGAGGGGGTATTCCAGGAAGAGTGGTTCAGTAATGATGATGCTTTATGGGTATCAAAGACGAATTTAAGGGCTAGAGCAGAAGTGTTCTTATCCCCTTTTGAAAATGATCTGTCTAGACGAGTTTCTTCGCCCTCTTGTTTTTGAAAACAAAAGATGGCTTTATGCAAAATAATTCCACTAGCCATAAGTCTTGCGGAGTACAACCTGTACTCAGCCTTGCTTCATTTATGTTTTCTACAGATGAAGCTACTCCAACTGAAGGTGGTTTCTATGTCGAAGTCGATGAGTAGTCGGGGTTCCCGGGTAGCAAGCTAGGATCTATGGAAGGGACGCTACTTTTGTTATGGCCTCTTAGGCCTTTTGCTAATTTTGTTGTTTAGAACAACTTGTTTGCTTATGTTGTTTGATGTAATGATGGGTCTGTGACCCTTGTCTTGTATGACTGGTTTGTAACTCTCTTAAGAGTCTACCTTATTTATGTATGGTTTGTATGTTCTATAATGTTACCGATCTTTCCCTGCGCATTTCGGAATTTAGGTTAGGCTTATATTAGATGAGGATCTGGTATTTGTCTAGTCCTGATCCCGGGTCGTGACATATTATCTCAATTACAACTAAGAATAAGGTGGTGAACGAATGCCAATGACTACAACAAATTATGCAAATTCACTTTGATTTAATTTATGATAAATCGAGTTCTATTAATCCAAATTAGAAATGAACTCCCACTCAAAAAACGACATCCCTCGTGTGTTTTTGGTGATTACATGAACCAAATCCACTACACTAAGTCTGATCATCACGTGAGTCGGTGTAGCTTCAAAGGCGAGCATCCATATGGTCATCATATCAAAACATATGACTCATGCTTAACCTTTTGGTCCGTGTTCCGAGGCCATGTCTGCACATGCTAGGCTCGCCAAGTAAGAACCTTAGTATTCGCGTGTGTAAAACTGTCTTACACCCGAGATATGCTCGTGGATTCAAGTACACCCGATCATCACGTGATGTCTTGAAGCAGTGAAACATTATCGGTGCATACTTAAGGAAGAACACATTTTAATCTTGATATCTAAATGAGGGATCATCTTATTATGCTAATAAAATGCCAAACAAGCAATATAAGATGCAACAAACATCACATGTGAAAAAGTGAAATAATATGGTCCTTGCACTTCATCGTCATCATGTGCATCATGGTATGATCTCCCTCATTCCTTTATGTGTAAGGCCATGGTCTATGGAACTTACACATTATGTGTGTTGTAAGAGTATTGACTTATACTTTTACTTACAACATCACCTATATCATGACACTAGACTAGCAACAATCTAAACTAGATGCTTCTAATTTATCCATTGCAAGTTTTACGTGGCTTAGGGCTTTCGAAGATAGAACCGTTCTTATCTACGAACATGAACCACAACGAGGATAACCAAATTATTGAAAATTCGTTGAAAATTAGATATTGACTATAGTAGGAGAGACAGACACCCGCTAGCCACTTATGCAAAATTAGTTGCATGTCAAGCGTGGAACAGGTCTCATGTGCGAGGACATGTAAAGTTTGTCCGGGCCGCTTCATCCCACTATGCCACCAATATGCAAAGTACAACTAAGAAGCAATAAAATGATCATCGTCGCCCACATATACATATGTGTACTACCCGCGCAAAGCATCTACACATAGATCCGACTCTGATACCACTATAGGGTTTGCAGCATAGAAAACAAAAAAAATTCTATGATGGGAACTAAGTACCAAGATCTATCTACTAGATACAAGCAACGGGTGGACATACATCGATAGAATACATACCCTCGAAGACCGAATAGCATTAACGAGGTTGTACTCATGGATGATGTAGTCGAACTCTTATCGATCTCAAGATCGTGATGAAGTCCATCTAGTCCAGCCGGTCTAGTACCATCAAGTCCAGCACCGCAAAGCAGTGGTGCATCCGTGATCGCACACACCGGGTACCCCGACAACCTCTGCGCCCTCGCTCCAGCGAAGCAGCGGAAGCAACAAATCCTTCCAGAAAAATCCACCGGGAACATGTATCTCGTTGATCTGAGACCATGGGGAAATTCTAAAGGGGGAAGAGAGATCCTTCATAAGGAGGTGTATTGTGAGAAGATGAGAGGGGGGCCTTTTATAGGGATAGGGGGCACCCCAAGGGGCATGGTGCCTAGCCATGGTGACTGCCCCCACCTCTTCCACATTCATGTGGGTGGAGCTCCCACTCAAAATGAAAAGCCTCCACTCCCATAAAAATGCCTCCACTCAAAAATCCACTCACATGCATTAAATTTCCACCAAATTTAATGCAATCTCTCATTTAAATAAAACTATTTTATTTATTTATTCAGAATTTTTTAATTACTCTAATTAACAAACATTCACATAAAACCCCTTATAACATTTCAATTACACATGAAGAACCAGTTTCAGCAATTTCAACCAAAAAAGTTCCGATGTGTAGTGAAATAATTCCTACGCTTTGTAGTTCTTTCTCTGGCATATTATTTGCTCCAAATGGTGTCGGTATCCCTTAAGTGTGTCACTCTACGGTTCGCGAATCATGTAGACATGATCGAGACCCCTCTTTGTTCAATAATCAGCAGCGGGACCTGGAGATTCATACTGACTCCCACACATTCAACGATGACTTCTGTGATCGTGTGAACCTTATACGCATATAACTCAATCATTTTGTCTTGCGATATATTACATGTCCGAGATTCGATCATCGGTATCCCCATACCTAGTTTGATCTCGTTACCGACATGTACTCTTTTCTCGTTCCCGTGATATAACATTCTAGTGATCAAATCACTTGCTTGCAAGCTAACTAATGTGATATCACCAAGAGGTCCCAGAGTATATCTCTTCGTCATCGGGGTGGACAAATTCCACTCTTGATCCATGAGCCTCAACATAACACCTTCGTAGTACTGAACCCATCTTTATAGTCATCCTGTTACGGTGTGACGTTTGATGTTATCAAGCTACTCTTTCTATGTTAGTGATTAACATGATCTCATGGTATAAGGACTAAGATTACTTCGTATGATGTTATAGAAATATAAACACAATGACCTTGATCGTAATGCTATACTTCGGATGAATGTTCATCACATCATTCCAATAATGTTGCGACCTCGTTATTAACAACATCCAATGTCCATGATCAGGAAACCTTTGATCATCTTGTTAATCAACGAGCTAGTTTATAAGAGAGGCATAACTAGGAACTTTCTATTTGTTATTAAACACACATGTATTAATGTTTCCGTATTAATACAATTATAGCATGCAAAATAAACATTTATCGTAAATAAGGAATACGATAATAACCACTTTATTATTTCCTCTCGGGCATATTCCCTTTAATGATTACCCCACCAAATATTTGGCTAGCCAAAATTTTGGTTGAGCCTTTGCTTGCCCACAAGTTGCCCAAAATTGGCTAAAAAATCGAACTAGAGTTGGTAGTGGAGCATTGGCATTACAAAAAGTTGGCAACAATTCAAACAAGAGCCAACCTTTTGATCATGACCAAAATATTGGTACGGTAAACTTTGGCCACAATACAAACACACACTTGGTGAACCTAGGTCTAACGGTTACTTGCCCCAAGATCCACCTTCCATCTTAGATTCAAGGTATGACAGTAGCTTAGTTTTAAACTACAAAGTAAAACTATTCGAAAAAATTGACAAAAAAATTAGTAAATCATAGGTGCCTAGGTTTGAATCCTGTGAAAGTTTCATCCCATTTGCATCGCTAGTTTGTGATTAAATATATTTTATGTTCCAATATCCACTGCTTCCAGAAAAAACCCTAAAGTGGAATACATAAAAGAGGGAGGGAGTCAGGGAGACAAATCCAATGGAGAACTTACAAAGGGGTCAATGAGTTCTGAGAAGATGGAGCAGGCGCCACCGGCGAATGACGAGCCACAACTGCTTATGCTGAAGACGCACGACCACGAGCTGATGATAAAGAAGCACGACCATGAGCTGATGCATTCCTAGCATCCCACGCAGCCGTCGCTTTAGCAACGGCAGCCAACATAGATGAATTTGATCGAATAGCAGCCTACGAGGATCTCGACTGCGCTCCACAACTTTCCAAGTGATACGTCGTAAACGTCTCTATAATTTTTTATGTTCCATGCTTGTTTAGTATCTACTTTGCTTTGCTTTGTCTACACTTTGAGGTATTTTTATATGTTTCTGGGACTAACCTATTAACAAGATGCTACAGTGCTAGTTTCCTGTTTTCTTTTGTTTTTGGTTCCAGAAAAGGCAGAAAATCAATATTCTCGGAATTGGATGGGACAAAATCCAAAGTCAGTATTTTACCATGGGGAACACGGAGCCAGAATACGAGACGGGGGGGAGCCATCAGGGGGCTACACCCCTAGCCGCGCGGCTAGGCCTGGCCTATGCCTGGGGGGTGCAGCCACCCTGGGTGCCCCCTGCCTCGCCTCTTCGCCTATAAGAAGCCCCCGATACCAAAACCCTAAGTACCCGATCAATCTTCCATGAAACAGTCCGTATCCACCGCCACCATCGTCCCTAGATCGGGGGGATCTGAGCTCTTCTCGGCACCCTGCCGGAGGGGAGATCATCCCGGAGGCCTTCTTCATCACCATGCCAACCTCCGGTATGATGCGTGAGTAGTTCCACCTTGGACTATGGGTCCATGTAGTACCTAGATGGTTGTATCTCCTCATTTTTGCTACCATGTTTAGATCTTGTGAGCTCCATTCATGATCAAGATCATCTATTTATAATCATGCATGTTGTGTTTACGGGGATCCGATGGATATTGAGATTACAATGTCAGATTGGTTAATTTTTCTATCTTATTGATTCTATCATGTCTGTTTTTTGTGATCTTGCATGCTCTTTGTTTCTAGTAGCTATCTTGGCCGAGTAGATGCTAGTGACTCCAAGAGGGAGTATTTATGCTCGATAGTGGGTTTATGCCTCTATTTAATCTGGGGAAGTGATAGAAATATCTAAGGTTGTAGATGTGCTGTTTCTACTAGGGGGAAAACGATCTCTTGTTCATGGAACAAGTGGATTATTTATCTTACACACTTTGCTTAAAGAAGTTATCTGTTGCTTGCAACTTAATACTGGAGGGGGTTCGAATGATAACCTAAAGGTGGATTACTAGTCATAGATGTAGTTGGATGGCGGTCTATGTATCTTGCTGTATTGCCCAATCAAATCTCATAGGATCATGAATGTCTAGTATTGCATTGTTATGCCTTGCTCTGTCCTGTCAATTGCCCTGCTGTAATTTGTTTACCTAGCATGCCATGTTTGTTTATCTTAAGGAGAACACCTCTAGTGAACTATGGACCCCGGTCTAATCTTTACCATTGATACATCTTCCACTGTTACTGTTTAATTTCTACAAACCACCATTACCTTCCACACCATACAGTTAACCCTTTGTTTTTAGCAAACCGGTGAGATTGACAACCACATTATTCATTGGGGCAAATTCTTGAGTTTGTGTTGTGCAGGTTTCCAGTTGCTAGCAACACCTTTGAGTCCTTTCCTTCCTCCTACTGGTTCGATAACCTTGGTTTCTTACTAAGGTAAAAACTTGTTGCTGTACTCATCATACCTTCCTCTTGGGGTGTCCCAACGAATCTCTACAGTGATCTGAGCCGCATCAAGCCTTTTTCTAGCGCCGTTGCCGGGAGGCTAAGGACGGCTTCACAAGGGGAGTCCTTCACAACCTTTCTCTTTACTTTTTTTTGCTTAGTTTCTTTTGCTTTCTTTTTTGCCTCTTTTTATCAAAAACTCTGAAAAAATAGTTTCGTTTGGTTTGCTTTCTCTTATCAAAAACACAAAAAATTAGTTCCTACCCTAATTGTCACCTTGCTCTAGCTCACCATGTTGATCCCCAATTTCACCCTTAAAGACCTTTCAATAGGTAGAGGCTCTATAATTGGGAAAGAAAATATTGAAGAATTCTTTAATCATGTTAGCAAACATGAGGTTAATGAGAATAAATCTTTATCAGAACTTGCTCCTAATTATGAAATTGCTGCAGCTTCTTTAGTTCACATGTTGGAGGCTAGGTTTGTTAACCTTAACCCTATGATGCAATTTTTTTTCTTAAACTAGAAGAAGAAGAGGATGCTGAAAAGAGAGATTTTATCCTAGAAACTTTGATAAAAGAGTTCAATGATGTTTCTAAGGCAGCCAAATAGGTCTTTGAACGTTTTAATATGCTAGGATCATGTGTAGATGTTATGGGTACTTTAGAAAAGTTGGATAAAACCAAACCCAATGGAGAGTAAATTAAGATACCCATACCTTTTAAACTTGTAGGAATGCATGAAGCCTAAGAAAAGAATTTTGATTGGATTGTTCCTGAAAACCCATTTGATGAAAGTAGTGAACCTAAGAGAGATGAGAAAGGATCCTCTAAAACTCATTTTTATTGATCTTAATGCTTCTTCATTTGAAAGTACTTGCTTTTGTGCCTAACTTAAAGGCGTTAAAGAAAAGTACTTATTGTGACACCCCCGGGATCAGGGCTAAACAAATCCCAGACCTTGAGCTCGAGAATATCCAGTGAAGAATCAGTAACACGGTAGTGACCCTACGACACAAAAATTTATTACAGCAAGCTCATAACTGAGAAGAGAACCAAATTATTACAAGCAGAGGTCACTGACCACAAAATCAAACAACGGAAGGAAAATTATGCTATTAAGTATAGAAAACTTAACAAATGTCCTAAGAGGCCTAAAGCATAACAATGACGTCCCAGCCCATAGATTCCAGGCTTCCGGGTGGGAACCCCAAGCTACTCGTCGATGTCAATGTAGTACCAAACTCATCTTCATGGAACACTTACTCTGCCAAAAGTATCAACAAAGCAAGGGTGAGTATAGGGTGTACTCCGCAAGACTTATGGCTGGTGGAGTTGTTTTGCATAAAGCCATCTTTGTTTATAAAACAAGAGAGAGAGAAGAAGCTCGTCTAGTCAGAGTATTTTAAAAGGGGATAAGAGAGCGACATTCTCCGAAATACTGATCATCATCGTTTTATCCACCAAAATCATCATCATCTACCAACTAGGATCGCCCCCTCATACCCATGAGGAAGCATCCTTAACAAACATTAGTTACCAAGTTTTACGATTAGGTTCATGTTCTCTATGATCTCCCGTCCATTCCCAAGTCGTCCATAATCGTGGACACGGCTTTCCGAAAGATTATTACCCTGCAGGTGTATACAACTTTACCCACACGTACCAACCGACTCTTAATGCCACTTGATACACTTCCTTGGTGTGCTGACAGAGGGTGTGGTTGGACATGGCCTTTACCTTGCTTTCGCCGAGACCATGATTCACGCAATAAGTATGGTTCCGCCGTAACGGGTCAAATCCCGAAGCCGGTACTTAAAGATGTGAGGCGAGGTTGGTTTACCAGGGGCGCCATCAACCCCAAGCAACCCGGTCCACGCTTCCCTACATGTATGAATGCACCTCCTTCGCCTCCTCTTTCGAAAATATTTTCAATGCGTATGTCGAATGGAATGCCCGAACTATGTGACTCATGGAATCTACTAGTCAAGTTAGTCAATCATGGGGTCCCCATTTACCCCGTGTGGTTGTACGCTCGTCTTGGTTCAAGACGTAAGAACCTAGGGTCCTAAGGGTGGCGAGCATGGGACTAGAAAAACCACATCCCACCATGGCCTCCCATACAAGCCTTAGCAAGTTTAATCTCATATCACCTCTGATCTCACCTTATCAAATTCTCCTGTCATACTAGATTATCTGCATCTGATACATCATCTAGATGGACCAGACTCAATAGCTATGCATGGCTATGCAGGACACAGATATAAGATCTAGCAGTGCACACACGCCAAACCTAATTATGCTAGGAGCAGTAGATCAGGTAATATAAGCTCAAAGGGAATATGCAATAGATAGGATACTCTATCTATCGATTAAATACGACAGTAGAATCGTATGCATTATGGCAAGAATTGAAATGCTTTCAAAATCATAGGATTATATCATGGTGGGGCTATGCTTGACTTTGCCAGTTGATAACCGATAAGCAGATCTTTGGGAGCCTTGTACTTTTTTTTGAGGGTAAAACAGTATGGTAAAGAACCCCACTGCAATTTTTATAAATCATATAGAGTTACAAAGAAATACTTACAAGTTTCAGGCCACCTCAAAAGAGGGATAACATACTGAGCCTTGTACTTGACTTGGTTACAGTATGTCAAGTATTGTTCATCGGTCTTCGATATTCGACGGTGTTATCCTCGGTCTTCGATCTCGATCTCGATACTGTATTCTACCGAGAAGAACCAAATCACCGGAAAGAAAGGTAAACAATCAACACATGGCATCGATGCAATGCTCAAGCAAGGATAATTATATGAAAAGTTAAATTTTATTGAATTGAAACCCTAAGGCATGCTCGACAATTTAATCGGGGTTCCGAGGGGTGAAAACCCTAACTCGGGGAAGATCCGGATGTGAGAGGGGTTACTATGTTCTTCTAATTATACTTGTCATTTAGGTTGTTGAACAATGCATGATTATAGGTTATATAGACAGATCTCATTTTTCTAAATGTTTTGATATATTATTTGTATTTTTCTGACTTATAAATAATTAGTTATTAAATTTATAAGATTATAACATTTTCTGTAATTATTAAACTAATTGGTTAAACTTTTTATACCCAGATATACCTGGCCGTAGCGGCTGATAGAGGGGCCCCAGAGCGACCTCAGCATCCACGCGGGCAGGTGGGACCTGGACCAGGGCTTGACTGGGTCAGACCCCGCGCGTTGACGTCCTACTGACGCGCGCGTGACGTCATGCCGGCGTTGAGCCACAGAACGGCAAAGGGAACGGTGGTGGAGGCGATGCGGGGCTGTGCGGTGGTTACAGCTCGAAGCGGAATGACGCAAGGAGCCTAGCTACGGTGGCGCCGCCCAGAATTGGTTGCCGGAGCGGCTGTGCGGTGGTTACAGCTCGAAGCGGAATGACGCAAGGAGCCTAGCTACGGTGGCGCCGCCCAGAATTGGTTGCCGGAGCATCCTCCCCGACGAGAAACTACGGTGGCCGATGGCGGCGCTCGGCGACAGAGCAACCTAGAGAGAGAAGGGAAATGCGAGATGGCGCTGGAGCACCGCATGCTCACCTGCAGCGTGAAGAGATGGTCGGTGAGGCGAGGCAAGGTCAAGTGTGGTCTGAATCAACAACGGAGGCGGCGGCTGGAGCTTGGACAGATGACCATGATGGCGTCGATTGTGGCTTCCCCAACTCGATTCCTTTGCCAGATAATATCAGCACGGCGGGGCGTTTCTTCCAGCATCCTCAGCGGAGCTCGGGGACGGTCAAAACGGCGGCAAACGACGGGGTCTGACGGGGTTAGGGTTTGGGCTAGCACAGAAGAGAGCTCACGGGAGAAGGAGGAAGAGGGGAAGTGGATAGGGGAGCGAGGCGACGTCATGGCGATCTTATCTTCTCCAGGAGCGCGATGGACGTCGCAGAGCGGGCGGTGGAGATCGACGACGCCAATGGTGACACGGAGGTGCTTGCCGTCATCGTCGAAGACGACGGAAATATCAAGGGCGCCATGGTACGCGGGATGGGCTGCAGCGGTTGCTGTCTACTGCGCTGGTGGGCAGAAGAAAGGAGAGGGAGTAGATGGGCCGACCTGTTTGGTTGTTGCTGCCTTTTTTTTTGCAGAACCTTTTTCTTTTTCTATTTGTAATTTCTCTTTATATTTTTATTTCAAAATCTGTTTGGAGTAATTCAAAAATACCAGAACTTTATGAAACATAAGAAATTAGTGTGGGGCCCTATTAGTCCATTTGGGATCCAACAGTTTGGTAGTTTTCAAAATCAAAACCATTTGAATGTATTTTCCAATAGAGGAGGAGGATTAGGGTTTTAGGGTTTTGTTGTATTTCTTTTTGCATGCATTTTATGATATGTGCTCATGCAATGCACAATAAAACCCTAATTAAGTATTAGCTAAAACTAGGGTGTTACAGCTCTATCCCCCTTACGACAATCTCGACCCGAGATTCCAAAGGTAGGAAGAGAGACAAAGAGAGAAAGAAACAGGGTCACTCTAAAGATTAGAGGGAAACACACTAGAAAACACACTGAGTATCTCATGGTCAACTCATGGATGGAGTGTTGAAAAACAATTCTGAGATGACAAACAAGAAACACGTCAAGGTAATAGAGGAAACAAGATGAGATGGTTTAAAATGTTAGATAGCTGATATTCATAATGATTGAGACCACAGAACTCACAGAAGATATAAGCTTTTGAGAAGGGAGGTTTCAACAGAAAGAACATGACCACAGACTTCGAGAGGAAACCTCTACTAAAGACTTAAGTAGAGTTTTCAAGTTGCAGAGATATGGATCAACAAAACCAAGCTGTTGAACTACTTTTGAAATAGAAGGGTCACTTTTTCATTCAACAGAAGGCCAAGACAGAAAGTGTTTTATGGCGAGGACTCATAAGAATCACAAGGAACATGTAGTAAAAAAACTACAAATTACCAAAATCGTAGTCACTCTTAAAACATGGTTGAGAAGACGAAGGAAACTCTTTATTCATCCAGGTATATCAAAATCGTTGCCGAAGATCATGATATCACTTTACACCACTAAGATGAATAGGTAAGAAGATTCCTGATAACACGAGAAGAAAGAAACTTCATTCTCAGACTTCAATTACTTGGCAGAACCATATGCTTGCCAACATAACGGGTCTGGAGGATTGACCGAGAGACATGTAGCAACACTACTTTAAATGTTCTCCTTGATGATCGAGAAACCAAACATCAAGTAAAGGTCGGACTTCGGATACAAAGGAAACCATGAGCACAATTCCTATAATGAATTATAGAAGAAGCCTCATGAAGAGTGGTTGTTATTGCTAAATCAAGAGAATATGACAAGAGGTCTTCTGACTATTGTGTCAACCACTACATTAATCTTTCCAGATTTACAAAGAGACCTATGTCAAAACGTTGAGGGACACCGGCCATCATTTCTTCTTGAGATTCAGCTTTGGGTTAGGTGGAGGGATGCTTCAGACTCAGCATGTCCGAATAGAAAGTTTGCAACATTTACCACAAAGGTAAAGTTACTATATTCTCAAGGTATGGACTAGAGTGTGAAGCTCCAAAAGATGAGCTAGATTGCTAAACTTATGCATTAGCAACTTGTCGAAATACGGCTGCATACATATAAAGTGCTAACAATAAAACACACATGTGTCCTTAAGGAACAGGGATAACTCTACTCGAATCCACGACGACATCTTTCAACATTTGCACGTGAATGAGAGAAGGTTACTTCTAACATCCAGAACACTTACTTCGAGATGACTCGAAGATGGTTCTCAAAAGTTTCCAACATTAATGCCAATATTCCATATAAATCCAGTCTAACATGGAGAAGATAAAGATATTGTTGATGGGCTCAACAACAAACTTATCGAGACACTCCAAGAAGATGGACTCATATGTTTCGTGAACAAGGCAAGAATACTGGTCAGATCAAAGGACATAAGGATGTACTAAAGTGAAACATCACAAGTAGCAACACCATCAAGATAGTCCATGGAACTGAGTTTGATTTGACGATAACCCAAACCAAATCAAAGTTGGGGAACGATAACATATCCATGAAGGAAATATTATCATTCTTCAACACGAACAAAACTAGACATCCCTTAAAGAAGGAGTAGAGTTGGATATAACTTTTGTCTTACAACTCTCCAAGTTGTTGTTTAAGCCCAACCAATTAGTTCAGGGATATCCAGTACAGATACTTGGAGAAAAGAGAAGTTCAAAGAACTTGCTTGCTCAAGAACTTTACATCACGGTCATGTGGCAACATGGCGATACTTCTAGTAGACATGTAAAATATCACGAACCACCGATATGTCACTTAGTTCCAGAGGAGACTTGCTTGGTATGGCAAGAAGACATAGTCTCAGATCCTTTTGGCACAAGCCTAACTCTTTGACCGAAGAGAGTGCACTAGAATAACAGACTTGGTAGCACAATCAAACTTAGCTTAGTGATAGGGTTAACCATCACGCTAAGAATGATACAAATGTCCTTTGAGTTCAAAGAAATATAAATTGCTAGGAATCTCGAATGGCCACATTATTATGCACACGCATCATTCAAGAGAACGAAATCTCGGGGAAAGGGTGGGTAATATGTGTAAAAGCGTCACTTCATTAAGGGGTCCTGAAACTCAGAACGACCTCTTAGTATAAAAGAGTGTGATACTTTAAGGTAGAACAGGAAGAAGCTAATCAATGCCTCTTGATCTGCAGATTACAAAACTTTGACCTGGTCTTAGAAATGATGAGGTACTGGAGTTTGTTTCTCCGGACATCCCGAACTGGTTTGTCATGACAGACCACAGGAGTATTTTGCATCGAAAGACACCGATGCACATTTACTACTTGGCTACCAACTAATAGACAAAGGTCGAAAAGCAAGAAGGGAAAAAGGAACATGCTCCGGTTGGAATCCCGGGATGTGGATGCATAGATTATCAACCTTCCGAAAACCAATGCATAGCATAGGTAAGGTGTGGCAGAGTCACGAGTATAGGTTGTCGTGATCTATTTGGTTCCATTAAAGAACATCTTCCTTAACATGTGGTAGGCGAAGTCCTTTATTGTCACTATTCAAAGGGGACATTATCCACAAGCTTGAAGGCTATACTAGAAGGTACTAGCCATTCTGAGGTAATTTATAAACATTAAACACAGGGGTCAACAATGGATCTTGGGTTAAAGGTCAGCTTCATGTACAAGATTCACAACACCAGAATCCGGCACAATCGGGGATCTTAGGTTCAAGTCCAAGGGTTAAAACCCAAGAAAAGAGTAAATACTATTTGAGTGACAAAGCATACACTACAAGATAGTAATCATGAGGTAGCTTCCAGGAGAAGAAATGACTTCTAAAGTACCCAAACAAATAGAAAGGAGGCACACGAGGCGAAAGGAAACTTCGAGGCCTAGAACAGAACAATATGGAACCATCAACACGATGTTGTGGACCCTTAGGGTAGAGAGATCATGATAGAAAGAAATCTCTCAGAAGAAACAGAACAAGGGGATCAAGAAACACACAAAACTGACTCTAGAGAACTCAACACTAGGTCAAATGGTTGAGAACCGGCATGCCTGAAAGAGGCACCTAAGTTTCGAAAGGCTGGACGAGATAGAAAAAGTTTTCCAAATCAACACAAGTTAAGGTAACCCAGAGCTACAGCGAAACTGGATAAGGAGAAAAAGAAGCATACCAGAGTTTTCAAACATAATTTTCATCTTTGAAAATAGTTTTCACAGGTACTAGACTCAACATCGACCAATAGAAAGGTTTCCTAAAGTCGGTACTACTCTGATACCAAGAACTGTGACACCCCCGGGATCAGGGCTAAACAAATCCTAGACCTCTGTCCGAAATAAGCTTAACCTTTAGCTCGAGAATATCCAGTGAAGAATCGGTAACACGACAGTGACCCTACGATACAAAAATTTATTACAGCAAGCTCATAACTGAGCAGAGAACCAAATTATTACAAGCAGATGTCACTGACCACAAACATCAAACAACGGAAGGCAACTTATGCTATTAAGTATAGCAAACTTAACAAATGGCCTAAGAGGCCTAAAGTATAACGATGACGTCCTAGCCCAAAGATTCCAGGCTGCCGTCCATGAACCCCAAGCTACTCGTCGATGTCGATGTAGTACCAAACTCATCTTCAGGGAACACTTACTCTACCAAAAGTATCAACAAAGCAAGGGTGAGTACAGGGTGTACTCCGCAAGACTTATGGCTGGTGGAGTTGTTTTGCATAAATCCATCTTTGTTTATAAAACAAGAGAGAGAGAGAGAGAGAGAGAGAGAGAGAGAGAGAAGAAGAAGCTCGTCTGGTCAGAGTATTTTAAAAGGGGATAAGAGAGCGACATTCTCCGAAATACTGATCATCATCTTTTTATCCACCAAAATCATCATCATCTACCAACTAGGATCACCCCCTCGTACCCATGAGGAAGCATCCTTAACAAAAATTAGTTTCCAAGTTTTACGATTAGGTTCATGTTCTCTATGATCTCCCGTCCATTCCCAAGTCATCCATAACCGTGGACACGGCTTTCCGAAAGATTATTACCCTGCAGGGGTGTACAACTTTACCCACAAATACCAACCGACTCTTAATGCCAATTGACACACTTACTTGGTGTGCTGACAAAGGGTGTGGATGGACACGACCTTTACCTTGCGTTCGCCGAGACCATGAGTCATGCAATAAGTATGGTTCCACTGTAACGGGTCAAATCCCAAATCCGGTACTTAAAGATGTGAGGCGAGGTTGGTTTACCAGGGGCGCCACCCGGTCCACGCTTCCCTACCTGTATGAATGCACCTCCTTCACCCCCTCTTTCGAAAACATTTTCAATGCGTATGTCGAATGGAACGCCCGAACTATGTGACTCATGTAATATACTAGGCAAGTTAGTCAATCATGGGGTCCCCATTTACCCCGTGTGGTTGTACGCTCGTGTTGGTTCAAGAGGTAAGAACCTAGAGTCCTAGGGGTGGCGAGCATGGGACTAGAAAAACCACATCCCACCATGGCCTCCCATACAAGCCTTAGCATGTTTAATCTCACATCACCTCTGATATCACCTTATCACATTCTCCTGTCATACTAGATTATCTGCATCTAATACATCATCTGGATGGACCAGACTCAATAGCTATGCATGGCTAAGAAGGACACATCTATAAGCTCTAGCAGTGCACACATGCCAAACCTAATTATGCTAGGAGCAGTAGATCAGGTAATATAAGCTCAAAGGGAGTATGCAACATATAGGATACTGTATCTATCGATAAAAGACCACAGTAGAATCGTATGCTTTATCGCAGGAATTGTAATGCTTTAGAAATGATAGGATTATATCATGGTGGGGCTATGCTTGTGTTTGCCAGTTGATGACCGATAAGCAGATCTTCGGTTATGGGGATATGCCTACCGGGGTATACCCAGCAGGACGTTTCCGACTGGCCCACGACCTGGCGAGTGGGCCTGCAAGACGGCGACTGGATCAAGACCTGGCGTGGATCCAAGCGACTGGAAGCTTAAGGCCCAGGAGAGTAGATAGGCCCAGTCGGATTAGGTTAAACGAGTACCGAAACCTTAACAGATTCGGTTGATATTTGTAAACCCTAGGGAGGGTGAGTGCCTATAAACCTCCCTACAGGGCGTGTAAACGTACATTCCATCAGACACCCAAGCGACTCGCCGCCTAGCCGTCGAGCTCGCCCCATTGTACCTCCACCATAATACAATCTAGCAGGAGTAGGTCTTTACCCTCCGGGGGGGGCGAACCTGGGTAAAATCCTGTGTCTCTGCCCTCATATCGCACCGCAGATGGCTGACCGCCCTTGCCCTTCGTTCTACTACTCGCTGCCGATTGCAGCATCTGCCGTGACCATTCCCATGACAGTGGTGCCCACCGTGGGGCTTGGCCGGTCTGGCCGGTGTTCTGCGGCGAGATCCAATCTGCCCATCAACGAGTCGGTCGCCACCGGCCGCATGATAGCGATCGGCGAGATGCTCCAGATCTTGCCGAGCAGCTACGTCCTAGTGGCACAACCCATCACACACAGCATGATCTTGCCAGTAGGCACGATCAGCCTCTTCGTCGGCCTCACCGACGTCATCGTCTCGGAGGACTCGGCTCGCATCCGCGAGTCGCCTCCACGCGACCGGCTCTCCGAGAGCCAGGTCCGCACGATCCATCGCCTCGCCTCCGAGTACAAATCGGCCCACAGCAACTTGGCCGAAAACTGCGTGGCCGCGGAAGACGCGGCCGCGGAAGACGCGGCCCTCAACGACGACGCCGACTCGGCAAACCCGGCGTCACTCGCCGGATCCATCACCGCGGCTTCACCCGCGGGCTCCATCACCCAGGTCTCCAACATGGGAGACTTCGAGGATCCCTCCATCCTTGGGATCTTCGACTTTGACTCCGGGTCGGAAAACTCCGCCGATCTCCGCGACGGGACCAGTCGCCACGCCGCGACCTACATGGCGACTGGCACCGATCCGCCGGAGGATCCCTTCTCCACCCCGATCCCTCCTAACACCATGGCAACGGAGGTCGAGGAACTCCGCCTGAAGCTGCCGGAGGCAGTCCGCAAAGAGCAAGCCAAGCGCGAAAAAATTCGCCTCGAGCAGGTGACGGCACAGGAGCTGTCACGCTACCACCAGCAGCGAATCAGGTCGCGCCTGAACCCCACCGTCCAGGGCGCGCCCTGAACTTTGACGACGAGAACGAACCGGCCCGCGTGGCCGAGCGCGCTATCTGCGAGAATGCGCCACCAGGAGGAAGCGCCCGGCCCCCACCAGGGTCGACGGCGATGGGCGCCCCACCTCCACCCAACCGCACACCCCCAGGGATCAGCCGCGGATAGTGGTCTCCTCACGGGAGCGAGACGCGAATGGCCTACCACTGTTATCCACCCCGATGGACAACCTCGTGGCGGGCCGAGTAGCAGCCGACAACATCACGACCACTGGTGACGGCGCCCTACAGATCCAGTACGTCAGGGCCCTGCTCGCAAAGGCGGTCGAGCAGCAAAACGCAGGCGCCGACTCGCAGGGTCGGGTGTACTCGCGTTCTTCGGGCAGCAGAGCAGCCTCAAGCGGCCGCCCATTGGCGGCAAACACCCTCAACTGCCCGCCACGAGAGCCACTGCAGCTCCAACATCGACCCGCGAACGCGGCACTCTCCACCAACGACCCCAGGCCAGCAACCAACTTCGTCGCCGCCAACGGTCAGCCCATCGACGCCCGCACCCACATCATCAACAACCAAAGCTGGCACGCACGCCAACCCGACGACCTGCGACACACCCTAACCAATCGCCGCGACGGCGAGCCGATGGGGTCGCTAAGCCGACTCGGGCCCAGGTGCTTCGGACCGATGATCTGAGGCAAAAAGTACCCGGCGAACTTCAAGGCGCCGAAGTAAATAGAGAAGTACGACCCTTCGTATGACCCCTCCGTGTGGCTGGATACATACCTCATGGCGATGGGGATCGCTGGCCACACCGACCTGCTAGCCGCCCGTTACCTCCCCTTGATGATGGAGGGGACGTGCAGGCAGTGGATCAACACCCTCCCCCAGGATAGCATCGACTCCTGGGAGGAGATGTGTGACGCCTTCGTCAGGCACTTCAAGTGCTCCTACACCCGCTCCACCACCATCGAGGACCTGGAGCGATACGTCCAGGGACCCCGTGAGTCGACCCGCAACTGGGTCCATCAGTGGCAAGAACTATGGTACAACGCGGTCGGCATCCACCCGGACACCGCAATCCATTGCTTCAAGACCTCGTGCCGCTACGAGCCCTTCGTCGCCAAGCTCAAGCGACATTCTCGCACACTCGACAACATACCGGACCTCCTCGAGATCGCCAAAAGGTACGCGGAGGAAGATCCACACTACAAGAAATCTGGCTATATATGACCCTCCATTTTCGTCACAAAATCGTCATAGTAGTCTGTTTATGACGATTTTATGACGATTTTGAGATCGTCGAAAGCTGAGCGTCGCAAATGAACTATAACGACGTTTTTGGTAAAATCGTCATAACCGTCTATGACGATATTGGATCGTCATAACATCTATGACGATCCAATATCGCACGGGCCATCTAGCCTGGCCAAGTCAGATCCTACGTGGCCGATCCTACGTGGCAAAATTATGACGAAATTAAACTGTCTTAAATCAAATTCAGCCCAGTCCAGTTTGGTCGCTTATATGGGCTCAGCCCAGTAATTTTGGCAGTTTTTAATATTTCAGCCTTATTTATTTTTTAGGCCTTGGCCTTCTTACAATCCAATCATTTTCTAATTTTGGCCTTTTTATCAAATGGGTCTCAATTGTCAGTTTCCTGTAGAAATTGGGCTCTAGTTGTCAGATTCTTCATATAGCTAATTAATTAATATCCAATATAACAATCTAACGTGAGATAAAAGCATGACAATATTTAAATAAATGTCAAAATCAATTCATTACAACAATATGACAGTCGAACAGATTGAACACGTGAAATTCCACTCTAGTTCACATCACTACTAGTTCAACCAAAAAATCTTGGACACCCCAAATCTACAAACAAAACTCTCATAAAGTATAAACGCTAGCTACTCTGATGATACTCTCGAACTTCTTCAGGAACTTCAGCTTGTGGCCTTGATCTTCTCGTCGATGTACTCTCAGCCTTGGTGTTGTGAAGACTAGCGAGCCTTCTCCTACAACTCAAATAGAATAGTAAGCAAAAGGTTAGGCATATAAATGAATACCATCGGCATAAAAGCAAACACCAAAATAAGCATGTACAACATCAACTATTCAATCTAAAGCTATGGAGGTGGCAGAATTTAAACCAGTGGATCCAGTTGTAAGAACCCACCACAAATTCAAAACAAAAACATACAAACAAAGTAGAAACCAGAGTAGCAGATTAGCTTTGGAAAACTGAGATTAAGCACAATAGCTTCGAAAATCATGCAGGACTGCTGCTCTATATAATCAGGCCGATGTTCCATACTTAGAACACATCACCTAATAAAACAACATCCTACACTGGCCTATACATGCCTACATCAACTACATAAATGTGACCAAAAAGAAATTGGTGAAAGTACAGACTTGATTCCAACACTGTGCTAAGAAACCTGTGACAATCAGGGAACAAATCACAAATATTAAGACATTGTAGATTACAGCAAGCCAAATTTAGGATCAGGAAAAGTAATTTATAGCTCCAACATAACATGTCTACTTTACATGAACATATAGTTAAACAATCAAACACTAGAAAATACAGTCGTCCCCTGATGTCTACCTTAGGATCAGGAAGCAAACCCGCATGGGGAGATTTCCATGTGCACGCGGGATCCACTCCCATCGTGGGGGAAAAGACAGTCGTCCCCTGATGCCATTTGGTTGCAAAAAGTGGAGAGAAGGAAGCCCCAACTTTCCAAGTTCATAAATATCAGAATTGTGGATGAACATAGAAAACTTCATGTATCTTGGGAAAATTACAAAAAGTATGTTATGAAAAATCATAATTTAAGAAGATATCTCATACGCATGCCAGATCTACATTATTTTCAGCTGATTACAAATAGACAAGAATTATAAAACTTGGCAACACTCAACCACCAGGTTAGCATTATTTTCACACGTGCACAGAAAAATACAAGCTCTGCAGGGTACCTCAGCCCAGAAACAACATATTTGATCCACAAAAGCACATGCATACACTTGTTCTTACATACCAAGTATGGAAATAAAGCAACAAGGATAAATATAGCATGCTAATTATATTTTTAAAATGGAAATGGTAGTTACGATGAATTATTCAGCAAGATAAAGTATGTTTCTCCATGAGGAAAAATCGAATATTTCATCGATCCATGATGAAAATTCTCATCGACTTTGCTGCAAAGAACCTGCAAAGAATAAGGAATTGAATATAAGCAAGAGAAAATGTGTTTCAAGCATGATTATTATCACTTCTTAAGAATGATGCATGTTCACTTGTCATCTCTAGTAAGCTACAACAGTCAAAGGGTACAATTAATACTGCGATATTTTACCCAACGAGAACTTAGGAACAACAACCCTGAACATTGTTGTCTTGCAAACTTAAGCATATAAACTACTGCTACCTTGTGCAAACTTAAGGTCGGTCTGTGCAAAGCATATGATTTGTGTAGGCATGTAATGTGAATGGAATTATAGTCAGGTACTACCGTAATATTAATACTCATATTTATACAAGTTATATGATTGCACCAGGGTCTGAATCCATGCTTAAAACACAGCAGCTGTTAAGAGCCACATTTGAAGTACTGCATTCTGAAAGTAAAGTACAGATATTAGTATCAGTAATCACCTGCAGCAGCCATGCCTGAAGCAACACCCATCGCTTCTAGTAAGCCAATTAACATGAAGCGCGACTTGGGAAGTGCTAGCATTTCTTTACTGACGATACCAGCGCGGTATCTTATGAAGACAATAGAGAAGTACACTATAACATATCTGCAAAAATTAGGAAGTGCACGAGCACTTAGGAGCTCGGGGTGTGCAGTGACTTTGAAGGAATCAGTTTACAAAAACAAAATGCGCAAAAAATAGCACGCATTCAGTTCAGCATTCTGTTGATATGGAACTCTGAAAGTGTTGTGGGCATTTTTTTATAGGATTGATTGTAAGCACGAAACTGAATTTCTCTGAATAATTGGGCTTAGGCTGTAGCACAACTGCACAAACTTACCCAAACGTAAGCACTTGCGCCAGGAAGAAGGGGTAATCCTTCATGGGCACGAGCGCAAGCTTGTACAGCACCCGGTTCATCACCGCGAGCACCACGGTGGCCGCCGCCGCCGCTGTGATCCCCGTACCAACACCAGCCCCACCATCGCCTCCTCCCCCTGAAACACGAACCGCCCCGGCCGCACTCATGCGCCGCGTCTCGACGAGCCGCCTCCCGCCGCCATCGCCACGGGCGGCGGCGAGGCCCACGCCGCGGCGCGCCGGAAGCGGGATGGACGCGCAGAGGGGCTCCGGGAACCGTTTGGTACCGCGGCGGAGGAGAGGCGGCGGCGGGCAGGGGAGGGAGGCGGAGATGAGGAGCGAAATTGACATGGCGGTCGCGGTGGGGTTTGAAGATTTCGCGGGGGGTTGTTTGATGGAGGGGGCGGCGGCTGTAGCGGAGAACATGGCGGCTGCACGAACGACGGTGGAAGGCTTGAGTCGGCAGAGCAGGTCGGGGTGGATCGAAGCACGGCGAGGACGAGAAGCGCGGCGCCTCGATCTAGATGGGGTGGAGGCGGCGGGTGGGTGAGAGGAGAGGAAAGGAGTGGAGAGAGCGGTCTGCGGGTGCGGGCTAGGGTTGGTGAGGCCCGGCGGTCTCTCCTGGGAGCACTAGGGGAACTGGAGGCCGGCCTAGCACGACCGCGAGGCGAGGAGAGGGGATAGAGACGCGTGAGAGGTGGGAGGAATGGCGGCTGGACAGGCAGGAAGTGGCGGCGGAGGCGTGAACGAAGGAGGGCGCTAGGGTTTGGACTTTGGAGGCAGGGTATGGTCGGTCGCGTGCATGCGTTGGATGGGCGTGGGTGTGCTTCTTCTGGTGATCCACTACGCGTTGGATGGGTGTTGGATGGACTAGATCATGCCAAGATGGAGGATCCATGGGAGATTGTTTACTGCGATCTGATTGGTTGCAAACGACCTAGCTAAGAACCTTCATGCTCGCCGTTTTGACCATACTTTGAAACGGGCATAAAAAAATAAAAAACGGTCCGATCAACGCAAATCCTTCGCGTGGTGTCTTATTATGTGAAATAATTGCAAGCAAAAATACCAAACTTGGTAAATTGAGTATGTCTCAAAAAACCCTTCACAAAATGACCTATCATGTTCGAGGTTTCGTGCCTTTCGGGGCAAATGACCAATGTTATGGCTAGAATCAGGGCATAGTTTGTGATAATGTGCCCATATTGTGCACACATATGTATCATGTCACGGGGAACAATGTTGCAGGAGAAAGTTTTCCTTTTCGACACACGAAAAATCCATTTTCCATTTTCCGAGCGCAAAAAAACGGGGCGGTTTGTGAAGCAACCACCAAATGATAGTTTTAGAATGGTACCGCCACATTTTATAAAAATATTAGACCATATTACATGGATAATGTCCCAACCGGGGTATCTCAAACCTTTCCGTACACCCCTGGCGAAAAAGACAAATTCCTGCCGATTCGGCAGGAAGTGGGTCCGGTTTGAACTACAGGTACATGATCCGATGCCCATTATTTTTTGAAAAAATGTGTTTTAGACTCGCAATATGCTATTTCTTTAGAGATCCAATGCAAGTTTAGCGAGGCTCGGCCCTGAGCTAAGAACCTTCATGCCCGCCGTTTTGACCATAGTTTGAAACAGGCATAAAAAATAAAAAACGGTCCGATCAACGCAAATCCGTCGCGCGGTGTCTTATTATGTGACATAGTTGCAAGGAAAAATACCAAACTTGGTAAATTGAGTATGTCTCAAAATACCCTTCACAAAATGACCTATCATGTTCGAGGTTTCGTGCCTTTCGGGGCAAATGACCAATGTTATGGCTAGAATCAGGGCATAGTTTGTGATAATGTGCCCATATTGTGCACACATATGTATCATGGCACGGGGAACAATGTTGCAGGAGAAAGTTTTCCTTTTCGACACACGAAAAATCCATTTTCCATTTTCCGAGCGCAAAAAAACGGGGCGGTTTGTGAAGAAACCACCAAATGATAGTTTTAGAATGGTACCGCCACATTTTGTAAAAATATTAGACCATATTACATGGACAATGTCCCAACCGGGGTATCTCAAACCTTTCCGTACACCCCTGGCGAAAAAGACATATTCCTGCCGATTCGGTAGGAAGTGGGTCCGGTTTGAACTACAGGTACATGATCCGATGCCCATTATTTTTTGAAAAAATGTGTTTTAGACTCGCAATATGCTATTTCTTTAGAGATCCACCGAAAGTTTTTAGTACGAGTCAACCCCTAGACGAGAATAGTCACTCCCAAGTTTCAAACTCATATTTTGAATTATGATATTATGCCTACTATGGACTAATGTGGGATTAGTAAATCCACTATTTTTAAGTAATCAAAGTAATTTTAGTTAATACCCTAAGATATTCTACTGAATTTTATAAAAAATTAGAAACAAAAAACAATTATTTTAGACTTATTATGAAAAATCTACAAAAGAATTAAGAAAACAAAAAAAATTAACAAGGAAAGCTGGCCGGGCCCTAATCTGCCGCTTTCCACTCCCTCACAGAGGCCCATCGCAGCCCACTCCCGTCCCACTGAGGCACATCGTAGCAGAGAAATCAGCCCAGGCGCAACAATTCAATAGATATAATGGGTGGTTGTAATATTATGACAAGAAAGATTGGTTGGTGCAGTGGTATGGGTCGTTGGGTTTTGTTGGGAGGTCGCGGGTTCAAGTCCCTGGGTGGAATTTTTTTGCAAATAATTCTTGCTTGTTAGAGTTTAATGTATATGTGTTAGAGTTTAACATATATGACAAGATAGATTGGTTTTTGTAGTGGTATGGGTCATCGTGTTTGGTTGGGAGGTCGCAGGTTCAAGTCCCATTGTGGACCTTTTTTTGCAAATAACTCATCTTTGTTAGAGTTTAACATATATGACACGTAAGCAGCGCCATGTAAGCAGATTTAAACAAACGGATATTACACGTAGTCACACATAAAACAAATATTACACGTAGTCACACATAGACAAATAGATATTAACACACGGATATTACACGTAGTAAAAAACTGACACATAGACACGGCACATAGGCGTAATTGCTGACGTGGACAACTATCAATTTTAACCTATCTTTATTTGGAACTCATGACGATTTTAAATCGTCGTAGTGAGGTTCAAATAACATCGTAGGCTATATTCGTCAGATTATGACGATTTGAGATAATGAAAATATGACGATCCTGAGCAAAATCGTCATAATTTTGTAAGGTTTTGAACCTTCCGAACGGCTTTTGACCATCTGGTGCGAAATCGTCATAACTCTATGACGATTTTGAACACGGTCACTATAAGAAGGTCATAGAATAACACATTCCTTGTAGTGCCAAACCAGGAAACCGACGACGAGTCGGGAGGCCAACGCCGCACGAGCGGCAACGACAAAGGACGACGATCTGACCTATGCTATAGCAACACTCGCCTCACTGGCAAGCTCCGCAGTGACAGGAAAGTCGACTTCGTCGCCAATGCCGGGCACGCGCAGCGCGAGCCCAAGAGCTTCCGCCGCGATGGAGGGAAACGCCGCGACGACGGCAACTACAAGGCGAAGCCAAGGTTCGACCCCGCGGCCCTCCTTAGCCAACCTTGTGCGTTTCACAGCAGGGAAGGGAAGCCCGCCACGCACACGACCGCCGACTGCCACACTCTCAGGGAGATTGAGAAGGCACGGCGAGCGCGGGAGGACCCCGACAATAACCCGCCAAACGGCGGAAAATTCGGCAATGTGGCCGGCTCGCTCCACACCTTCACAGGCTTCAAGACGAAGCGCGAGAAGGTCATCGCCCGCGCCGTCGCCGTCAACGCAGTGGCCCAGGTGGACGTCCCCCAGTTCGTCAACTGGTCGAAGCATCCCATCACATGGAGCCGCCAGGACCACTCGCCACGCATCGAGTACCCAGGCCGCGTCGCCCTGGTGGTCAAGCCTAAGGTAGGAGACTACTGTCTCCCCAAGACATTGATGGACGGCAGCAGCTCCATCAACATCTTGTACCTAGACACCTTCAAGCGACTGTGGCTCCCGCAGTCGATGGTCGAGACGACCTACACCACGTTCCACGACATCGTCCCCGGTCGGAAGGCATACCCGATCGGCAAGGTCACGTTGCCAGTAACCTTCGGCACACCAGCAAACTTCCGCACCGAGCGGATCGTCTTCGAGCTGGTACCCTTCGACAACCCCTACCACTGCGTCCTGGGGCACCAGGCATTCGCCAAGTTCATGGCAGCGCCCCACTACGCGTACAACGCGATGAAGCTCCCCGGACCATGCGGCGTCATCACCATCAATGGCGACCCCGACATGGCCGCCGAGTGCGAGGCCAAAGGAGCCGAACTCGCCGATGCCGTCATCGCGGCAGAGGCCAACCACGCCGACGATCTCGCCAAGTACGCGAGCGGGGTCAACAAAGACGACCCCACCATACTCAAGGAGCAGTTCGTCCTCCCGCGGATCGACCAAATAATCGACTCCACCGCAGGCTCGGAGTCGCTGTGTTTCCTCGGCGCCTACTCTGGGTACAACCAGATCAAAATGGTTGTTGAGGACGAGGAAAAGACGGCGTTCATCACGCCATTCGGAGCCTTCTACTACACCGCCATGACCTTCGGCCTCAAGAACGTTGGGGCAACCTACCGTCGGTGCATGCAGGAGTTCCTGGCGAGCCAAATTGGCCGCAATATCCACGTCTACATCGACGACGTGGTAGTGAAGTCCGCTCGCCAGGGCGATCTACTCACCGACCTGGTGGAAACATTCGCCAACCTGCGGAAATACAAGATAAAGCTCAACACAGGCAAGTGCACCTTCGGTGTACCAGCAGGACAACTACTGGGGTACGTCGTCTCCAAGCGTGGGATCGAGGTGAACCCCACAAAGATCGACACGATCGCTCGACTCGGCAAACCCGAGTGCCTGCGCGACGTCCAGAAGCTGGCCGGGCGAGTAGCGGCTCTCAGTCGCTTCATCCCCCGCCTGGGCGAAAAGGCGATGCCCCTATACCGCCTGATGCGCAAGAACCCCACCTTCCAGTGGGACAAGGAGGCGGACGACGCGCTCCGCGACCTCAAGGTGCTACTCGCAGCACCGCTACTCGCCGCCCCTGTCGACAAAGAACCCATGCTGTTCTACGTCGTGGCTTCCGAGCGCGTCGTCAGCGCCGTCATGGTCGTCGAGCGGCCAGAGGAAGGAAAGGAACGCCCGATACAGCGACTGGTGTACTACATCAGCGAGGTCCTCACCGAGTCGCGCCAGCGGTACCCGCAATACTAGAAACTGGTATAGGCAGTCTTCAGAGCACAGCGGCGACTGCCGCACTACTGCCAGGAGCATCCGATCACGATCGTCCCCTCAGCACCGTTGAAGGACATCATCCGCAACCGTGAGGCGACTGGGCGAGTCGCCAAGTGGGCCGTCGAAATCGGCGTCCACAACATCAAGTATGAGCCGCGAAAAGCGATCAAGTCGCAGGCTCTTGCGGACTTCATCGCCGACTGGGAAGAGGCCCAGCAGCCGGAAAGGCTGCTATACCTCCACTATTGGAGCCTGCACTTCGACGGCTCCAAAAACACGGATGGCGCAGGAGCAGGGATCGTGTTGACTTCACCGAAGGACGACAAGCTCCGCTACATCCTCTGCCTCGACTTCACCCCCTGCACCAACAACATGGCCGAGTACGAGGCACTACTCCACGGCATGCGAGCTGCCAAGGAAATGAACGCCAACCGCCTACGCTGCTACGGAGACTCCGACCTCGTTGCCGGGAAAGTCGCTGGCACCTGCGACGCCGTGTCCCTTACCATGGAGGCATACCGCCAAGCAGTCGACAAGCTGGGCGGACACTTCGTAGGCTACTCCGTCGAATGGATCGACCGGCGGAAGAATGCGGAGGCCGACGCACTCTCTTGCATCGGGTCGGCTCGACTCGCACCACCCGCCGGCGTCTTCCTCGACATGATCACTAGGCCGTCCGTCTCTACCCCAAGAGAGATCGACATCGGAGTCCCGCTGCAGCCAGAGGCAGCCCTGGTCGCACTCATCGCCGAGCCAGACGACTAGACCAAGCCATATATCGCCTACCTGGAGGCTGGCACCTTGCCCGCAGACGAGACAGACGCCCGGATGATTGCACGGCGATGCAAATCCTTCACCATCATCGACGGCGAGCTCCACAAGCGCAGCGTGACCGGCGTGTTCCAACGCTGCGTCCAACCCGCCGAAGGATGCAAGATCCTCCACGACATCCACTCCGGTGACTGCGGCCACCACGCCGGCGCCTGCTCCCTGGTCGCCAAGGCTATGCGGCACGGCTTCTACTCGCCCACCGCACACGCCGACGCCTTCGACATTGTCCAGCGGTGCGCCAGGTGCCAGAAGTACGCCAACCAGACACACGTGCCGAGATCAGCGCTCAAGACAATCCCCATCACCTGGCCATTCGCCGTGTGGGGTATGGACATGGTAGGCCCTTTCAAAAAGTCCCCTTCCGGCTTCACCCATCTCCTGGTCACGGTCGACAAATTCATAAAGTGGGTGGAGGCCAAGCCAGTCCGGAAATGCGACGGGAAGACCGCCACCAAATTACTACGCGAGCTCATATATCGCTACGGGTTCCCTAACAGCATCATCACGGACAACGGCACCAACTTCGCCAAAGGAGCCATGGCCGAGTTCTGCGAGGAACACCACATCCGGCTCGACCTTGCGTCAGTCGCCCACCCAGAGTCCAACGGCCAGGAAGAACGCGTCAACCAGAGCATCCTCCACGGCCTGAAGCCGCGGCTCCAAGTACCGCTCGAGCGCACCGCCGGGTGCTGGGTCGAGGAGCTACCCTCAGTCATCTGGGGCATCCGCACCTCAGTCAACAGGTCGACAAGGTTCACCCCCTTCTTCATGGTGTACGGCGTCGAGGCAGTCATGCCCACCGACCTCGAGCACGACTCGCCAAGGGTCGTCCACTACACGGAGGCGGCGAACGAACTCGGACGGCAGGACGGAGTCGATCAACTCGACGAGGCATGCGACCTAGATCGCTCTCGCACGGCCATCTACCAGCAAGGACTCCGCCGCTACCATAGCCGGCGGGTGAAATCTCGCACCTTCCAGGAGGGCGACCTGGTGCTACGACTCATCCAGGACAAGAAGGGCATGCACAAGCTCTCCCCCCGTGGGAGGGACCATTCTCCATAGGGCGAGTACTCGGCAACGACGCCTACTACCTCATCGACGTCCGCGGGGATGGCAAACTCGACGTCAAGCGACCATGGAATGTAAACCTCCTACGAAAGTTCTACTCCTAGAACTCCACATATGTATCCTCCAGTCGCTATGAAATAAAAATATATATTGGTTACCGCAAATTGCGTCTACTCTCCGTGTCTTGTGCCACTCGCACTCGTAATAACAGCGTCAAGCTAACTGCAGAAGTCAACCTCTGGTACAGCGATTGACACGGCCAAGTAGTGCGCTACAAGGGCACTAGGTTACCCCAGGTCTTGTAACGTCCACGAAAAACGCCTACCCGGAGCCCCATTGGAGTCGCCTAGCTCGACTGGCTCAACGAGCCAAGACAACTGCCTTCGCTTCTCATAGCGACCATGATCCTCCGCGTCCTCGACATAACGACTCGAACGGTCAAGTACCACGCTCGGGGACTGACGACCAGTTCAGCGCGAGCGGCTAGGGAAAATGCCAAGTATGAGAGCATGCCCAGGACTCGCCATGCGACTGACCCGACGGGCCAGGCAGGAGTGATGCGCTCACCCTAACGCGCCAAGTCCTCACCCACCCTCGAGTCGCGCCTAGAACAACCAAGTACCACGCCCGGGGACTCGGCTACCCGACCTCGTTCGCGCAAGGGAAAACGGTGAAGTACAGAGAACTCATGGGAGTCGCCTTGCGACTGGGTTTCCGAGTTCGGGCGAGTCGACCTCAATAACAAAAACATTCAAAACCGCAAACACATAACAAACGAGGTAAACCCCATAAAAAAGGGCGGACGTGCTCGGGGACTCGTTCAACCCTCAATCAGAAACAAACGACAATTCACAAAACAACACGATATCTCATTATAGCATGTCGCAATTGTCACAAAATACAAAGTATGCCCAACGGCAGAACTGCTACTAACGCCCCAGGGCACAATATTTTATTCCGCAGGCTTCGACGACGACTCGCCACCACCCTTGCGATTGAGAATGAAGGGAGTGTACGGGTTTGACGGGTACGTCGTCAGCTCACCCGCCATCGCCGCATGGAAGGGTTGCTTGATCTTGAAGTCCCGGTGCTGCGGCTCGGGGTCATTGGGTGCAACGACCGTCTCCTGATAAGGAAGGAGGTCTCCTATCGCCCAGACGCGCTCGGAGTATACCACGGCACGGTCCGTCAACTTCAGCACCTCGGAGATCTCCACCGAGCCAGTCGATGACGGGAAGCCACTCGTCATGTCGTCCAGGTCGAAGTCCTCCGGGAAGTGAGCGAGCCTAAGGCTAAGCGCCGTCGCCGCTCCGCGTCGGAACGCCGATCGCGTCATGAACTCGACGACCGACGGCGCCTTCTCCAAGTATCGCCACACCTCGACGAGGTCGTTAGGAATCACTTCCGTGGGTGACATCTCCTGAAGATACGCCCGTATGCATGTCGCCGAGAACGTGGCCGAGTCGACCAGCCTGGCTACACATTGCCGTTTGTCGAAAGAATTCGCCTCTTCCGCGCTATCAATGATCCGACCTACGGACAAAAGGTGACAGTGAATACATCAAAAATTACACAATTCATATGTTACAGGCAGAGGCAGGCACACTCACCAATCAAAGGGCGGGAGAGCTCCGTGATGAAGTTTTGAAGAGCGGAGTAATCATCTTGAAGCCCAACAACAAGGGCGTCGGAAACCTTACGCTCCTCAGAGGTGGCCGTAACAGCAGCCTTGGCTCGCCCATCCGCCGAGGTCGCTTCCTCCTTCGCTTCCTTCAGCTCGTGCTCAAGGTCGGCGATCCGATTTTCCGCCAAACTCAACGCCGATTGCGCCGTCGTCAGCTCACTCGCCGGGACAAGGCCCTGGCGAACCTCTTCTGCCTTCGCAGCAATCGCTTGGAGTCCCTTGTTCGCCTCTTGAACGGCGACAAGTTCCTTCTCCGCGCGACACTTTGCAGCCAGCCGGTCGGCTGATTCACGCTGCAAACCCTGTGCAAAAGTGAAACAGTTAGCAAAAACGAAATCCTAAAGTGCCCACCCGCTGAAATTCAGCGACTAGACACTCGGGGACTGGCGATCAAAAACCTAAGTGCCTACCCGCTGAAATTCAGCGACTAGACACTCGGGGACTGGTGATAAAAAATACTTAGCGCCCACCCGCTGAAACTCAGCGAATGCGCACTCGGGGACTGAGCGCAAGAAATAAAAGTACAACACTAAAAGAATCTGACCACTGCAATTCAGTGGCCCGATCCTCGGGGACATACCTGGATGGCCGCGCCTAGCATGCCATGAAGTTGTAGTGCGTCCATGGAGGTGAGAAGAGCCGGAGTATGCCCGCGACGTTGCTCGACCTCCGTCTCGGCGACCCCAGGTGCGCGGCTCGATGGCGTGGTACCACTCGCCGTGGCCGCTCTGGCCATGAAGCGCGGGAAGTTCGCGATGGACGCGCCGACACCAAAAGAGGGCGGCTCGGTCACCCCTGGCGAGGGGGCACCCTCCTTGATTGTCGAGGCCGCCACCGCCGCAGGATCACTCGGGGCCACCGTCGTGTCGTCCGACACCATGATGACCTCGTCGTTCTTGGCCTTCTTGGCGCTCTCTATGGGGGCAGCGACCTCGTCAGCCTTCCTCTTCCGAGAGGGGTCCTCCTCGGCGACGACTGGCGACACCTTGGCCACAGACGGATGGCCTATCTTTTTAACCCCAGTCCTGCAAATCGAGAATATGAGCGAAGTTGTTCGACTACAAGGAAAAATAAAGCAGGTGAATAAAACTCACTTGGCGACTTGAATGAACCGTAGCCCCGTGCGGATGCCTGCCGCTTATCTAGTTCAGGGCCCAGTCGTAGACTGAGGCCCATCTCCAGGACATCGTGCGCCCAAGACACAGACGGCTTCTTCGTCATCGAGGCCGCGACAGGAGCTTCCAAAATGTTTTCGGCGGGAGCCTCCCTAGGCGGCGAAGCTGCCGCGACCGAAGCAGCCCCCGACCCAGAGACTGGGGCGGACGGCGGAGGCATCGAGGCCAGAGGCACCTCGCTTAGTACAACGGTGATATCGGGCGCCGCCATCGTCTGTGGCGCTTCACCCCTGTCCAGACTGGTGGCGTCGGAGCTGCTTGGCGAATGAGGCGGAGATGTTTGTCTCGCTGGCTTCGTCTTCCTCTTCGGAGGGGCCTTCTTCTTCTTCTTCTTCTTTGACGGAGTGGCCTCGCGACGCGAGGTGTGCTCGAGGAGCTCGTTGTCGTCATCATCATGACGTTCGAGGCTTTTGCTCGCTTCAAGCTCACGCTGCCGCTGTCCGCGAGTTTTCCGGACCAGTGGGGCGACCTCTTCCTCGGATTCGTCGTCGTCGCCGCTCCTGTCACTCTCGATGCCGCCCCTTGCTGGAGGCGATTCGCCCCCCTCCTGGATGGACGAGCTCGAGTTCTCGTCGTCCGCGGGCGGAAGCCACCCTTCCACCACTTGAAATAACTGCAATAGGCATAAGACAATATCAGTATAACCGCGACAGCATTAACTGCGGCTACGAATGATAGAAAGATGACTTACCGTCAGGGCTGGATGCTTCGCAGTGTAGGGGCGACCCCAGCCTTCGCATCAAGGTACGCCGCCTGGGTGATCTTCTTCAACGCCAGGAGGTAATCCTCGAGTTGCCACTCGGCGAGGCAGGATTTCGTCGAGTCATCCCGGCCCGTGTACTCGTACATGTAGTGGTCACGGCGGGCCAGGGGGACGAGTCGCCGCCCGAGCCAGCAATTATACAAGTTGATGGGCTGGATACCTTTCTTCTTCAGGCCGCGGATGGTCTGAACCATTTCATCCACCACCATCCGCTGGTCTGTTGGAAGATTGCCGACTTGGAGTCGGCGCGGTTCGGGCCGGTCGGCGAAGTATCTTGGGATTGCCACCTCGCCGTCTGGAGTCGCCTCGGTGACGTAAAACCAAGACTTCTTCCATTCACTCGCCTCCTTGGCAGGTAGCATCAGATCGAAAAAGGAGGCCTTCGACTTCAATTGAAACGTCAGGCCGCCCGCAGCAAGCATTGGGCCGCCTGCTTCTTCACGACTGATCCGCCCGTGGAACAGATCTTGCCACAGGGGGAAATAGGGCCTTCAGCCTAGGTAGCACTCGCAGAATGCCACGAAAATGGCGAGCTGCTCGATGCTGTGCGGGCCCAGGTCCGATGGCTGGATCCCGTAGAAGGCGCAGAAGCGCCGGAAGAAAAGAGATGTGGGGAATCCCAGCCCCCGTTCCAGGTGGCTGGTGAAACAGACGAATTCTCCCTCACGCGGGTCTGGAGTCACCTCTCCGGCCGCGGGGATGCGCCACCTGCCGGCGCGAAAGATCCCGGCCTCCTCGAAGGAAGACAGTAACGCTCTCGTACACTTGGACCTGCCCCATGGGTCGGTGGAGGGGGCCATTGGCGGAAGGATTCGTGGGGGTCGGAGGATTTCGTTTCGGCTGGATCGCGATGCGGAGGAAAGCGAAGGTGCGCGAAATCGGAGGAAATGACGAGGAGGTGGTTCTCCGATCGCCTGCCATTCCCTTTATATAGCGGTTGTTACCCGCCAAATCAGGTAGCCGTTACTACGCGGTGATTACGCCAAAAGTTACCGTTGGATTACCCCAACGGCTAGTTTGACTGTGTTTTGACGGTCCAACTTCGGCCACTCGGCTCGCCGACCCGATCACTACAGCAGTGACTGAATATTTCGCCGACCCGTTCGCTAGAGCTGCGACCAGAATGACTAGTTTCCTCCTTTATTCAGGAGCCCGCCGCCGATTCGACTGGATGTCCGCATTGAAGCCGTATGCTCCGACTGCCAGCAACCACCTACGCCCAATCGACGACGGCCTCGGGGACTACTGATGGGGATATGCCTACCGGGGTATACGCAGCAGGACGTTTCCGACTAGCCCACGACCTGGCGAGTGGGCCTGCAAGACGTCGACTGGATCAAGACCTGGCGTGGATCCAAGCGACTGGAAGCTTAAGGCCCAGGAGAGTAGATAGGCCCAGTCGGATTAGGTTAAATGAGTATCGAAACCTTAATAGATTTGGTTGAGATTTGTAAACCCTAGGGAGGGTGAGTCTATATAAACCTCCCTACAAGGCGTGTTAACGTACGTTCCATCAGACACCCAAGCGACTCGCCGCCTAGCCGTCGAGCTCGCCCCATTGTACCTCCACCATAATACAATCTAGCAGGAGTAGGTCTTTACCCTCCGGGGGCCGAACCTGGGTAAAACCGTGTGTCTCTGCCCTCATCTCGCACCGCAGATGGCTGGCCGCCCTTGCCCTTCGTTCTACTACTCGCTGCCGATTGCAGCATCTGCCGTGACCATTCCCACGACATTCGGGAGCCTTGTACTTGACTTGGTTATAGTGTGTCAAGTATTGTTCATTGGTCTTCGATCTTCGACGGTGTTGTCCTCGGTCTTCGATCTCGATCTCGATACCGTATTCTACCGAGAAGAACCAAATCACCGGAAAGAAAGGGAAACAATCAACACATGGCATTGATGCAATGCTCAAGCAAGGATGATGATATGAAAAGTTAAATTGTATTGAATTGAAACCCTAAGGCATGCTCGACAATTTAAACGGGGTTTTGAGGGGTGAAAACCCTAACTCGGGGAAACTCCGGATGTGAGAGGGGTTACTATGTTATTCTAATTATACTTGTCATTTAAGTTGTTGAACAATGAATGATTATAGTTTATATAGATAGATCTCATTTTTCTGAATATTTTGATATATTATTTGTATTTTTCTGACTTATAAATAATTAGTTATTTAATTTATAAGATTATAACATTTTTTGTAATTATTAAACTAATTGGTTAAACTTTTTATACCCAGATATTACCTAGCCACTGTGGCTGACAAAGGGGCCCCAGAGCCACTCAGTATCCACGCGGGCAGGTGGGACCTGGACCATGGCTTGATTGGGTCAGACCAAAGCATGCTGACGTCCTACTGACACACGCGTGACGTCGTGCCAGCGTTGAGTCACAGAACGGCAAAGGGAACGGCGATGGAGGCGATGCGAGGATGTGCGATGGTTACGGCTTGAAGCAGAACGATACAAGGAGCCTAACTACGGTGGAGACGCCCAGAAATGGTTGCCGCAGCATCCTCCCCGACGAGAAACTACGGTGGCCGACGGTGGCGCTCGGCGACAGAGCAACCTAGAGAGAGATGGGAAACGCGAGATGGTGCTGGAGCACCGCATGCTCACCAGCAGCATGAAGAGACGGTCGGCGAGGCGAGGCAAGGTCGAGTGTGGCCGGAATCGACAACGGAGACGGCGGCTGGAGCTCGGACAGATGATCAGGATGGCGTCGATTGCGGCTTCCCCAGCTCGATTCCTTTGCCAGATAAGATCAGCACGGCGGGGCAGTTCTTCCAGCATGCTCAGCGGAGCTCGGGGACAGTCAGAGCGGCGGAAAACGACGGGGTTCGATGGGGTTAGGGTTTGGGCTAGCATAGAAGAGAGCTCACGGGAGAAGGAGGAAGAGGGGAAAGTGGATAGGGGAGCGAGGCGACGTTGTGGCGATCTTATCTTCTCTAGAAGCGTGACAGACGGCGTAAAGCGGGCGGTGGAGATCGACGACGCCGGCGGCGACACGAAGGTGCTTACCTTTGTGGTCGAAGACGACGGAAACAGCGAGGCCGAAGCGGTACGCGGGCTGGGCTGAAGTGGGATTTAGCTGGGCTGCAGCGGTTGTTGTCTGCTGCGCGGGTGGGCAGAAGAAAGGAGAGGGAGTAGATGGGCCGACCTGTTTGGCTGTTGCTGCCCTTTTTTATTTTGCAGAATCTTTTTCTTTTTCTGTTTTGTAGTTTATCTTTGTATTTTCATTTCAAAATCTGTTTGGAGTAATTCAAAAATACCAGAACTTCATGAAACATAGGAAATTAGTGTGGGGCCCTATTAGTCCATTGGGCTCCAAAATTTTGGTAGTTTTCAAAATCAAAACCATTTGAATGTATTTTCAAATAGAGGAGGAGGATTAGGGTTTTAGGGTTTTGTTTTATTTCTTTTTGCATGCATTTTATGATATGATGCTCATGCAATGCACAATCAAACCCTAATTAAGTATTAGCTAAAACTGGGGTGTTACACTTATTGGGAGATAACCTAAAAGTTTTCTTGAGTCTTGGAAGTTATTACTTCACTAATAACCTCTTCTTATCCTTTTTATTTGATTTGTGCCAAGAATAACCTCTAATAAGAGAGAAGTAAGATTTGGGGAGTTGATGTCCCGAAACAGATTTTTGTGCTCCACTGTAAAAATTCGTGTAAAACCTCTGAAGGTCGGATTGAGCTGTAATGTTCTGAATAAATCCCCCAGTTTGTTAGCTAACTTTCGTTAGTTCAACACTTTTTGATTTGAGCAGCAACAGAAGGTCTTCGAAAAAATCGGTTTCTACCTGCTGGTCTATTTTGATAGATTTCTGCCATTATTTGCATTTGCTTCTTATTGATTCCTTTTTGGGTTATTTTCGGGAAATTGACCTTTTTGAGGGAGTTTCTAGAGTAGATTGTGTCTTTTGTGAAAGTTTTTGCTGTTTTAAAACTAAACCCAAAGGACTATTATCTTTTAAATGCACTAATGTTGCTAATGAAGATTGTGTGAAGTTTTGTATGAAGGAAAATTTGCAGGTGTAGAGGAAGAATGATGTAATGTGATGAAGAATGGACAAAAGCTCAATCTTGGGGAGGCCACCACGTGTCACCCTAAAAATATACAAGAGGTACAAGCGTCAAAACTTGGGGATGCCCAAGGCATCCCCTTTTTCTCTACTATCTAAAAAGAACAAAGACGTTCCGTTTTCTGCCAACAAACCCACTACGTCGTTTTCATCGTCCGTCGATCGTCAATGCCCCGCTCCCTCTCGTGCTTTAACTCCCGAGCGGGATAGCCGGAAACCGTAAAAGAAAGAAGGAATAATCTAACCAGAGGCGCCGCGCGGGGTGGAAGTCGTGCGGCGGGTGACGTCAGGTGACGCAGGCAACCAAATCGTGCACGACGGATCGGCACAGAACGACGCCGTTTCTTATCTCCCTTGTCGTGGCCTATGTGGCACAGAATGGCGCCGCTCTCTCCGTGATCGTGGCCTACGTGGCACAGATGGTGGGACCAACCGAATGTGGGACCAACCTGTCTGTGGCAGTGAGTTTGAATTTGGGGGGGTGTGCCGTAGAAATTTATTCAGGTCCTTTTTTTGTCTATGAGAGCACAGCTGGGGAGGCGAATCCACCGGCGACGCTTTCGCCGCTCGTCGTCGTTTGCTCGCTGCTCGCCGCCGGCGACCGATAGATCCGTGCAGCCCTTCCGGTGGTGAGTTCATCCCGCATCCTTTTTTTACCTTCACTGTCCCGATGTGCTCTGCTCACGCCGCCGTGGATGCGCTCGGTTCCTCGCGCCGCCGATGCGCTCTGAGCCTGCGGGAGGCGCCGCGCCAGTGCGCTCTGCTACCACCGCGCGCGATGCTCTTTGGTACCATCGATTCGCCGCGCCGATGTGCTCTGCTACCACGGGAGGCACCGTCGCGGATGCGCTCTGTTCCTCGCGCCGCCGATGCGCTCTGACCCCGTGGGAGGCGCCGCCGCCGATGCGCTCTGCTCGCGCCGCCGCCGATGCTCGTAGTTGGGTGGCGTTTTTGTGACCTGTGGGGAGGGGGTAGCTCGTCGTTGTGTTTCCGCCGCTCTCCCTGACCAATCCCCCTCTCCCTCACCAATCTCCTCCCCCTCTCCATAACTACCAGTATATGGTTGGGGTGACGGTTTTTGTTAGTTTGCTAGTTTTTGAGTGGATGGTTCTGGTTGTGATGCAAAGGCTTTTGCTAGTTTGCTAGTTTTTGAGTGGATGGTTCTGGTTGTGATATGTAATATTGCATTCTAGATGGTCGATTTGTGTGGGTGGTTCTTCATTTTTGTTTCCGATTAGTTTTTGAGTGCTAGGTTTTCATTTTGTTTTGGTAGGTGCAAGTAGTATGCAAGAGATACATCATTTAGTTTTGATCACAGGAAACAACATCATTTAGTTCTTGTGTTTTGAATGGATCAAAAGTGTAAAGTGCAAGTGTAAATGGGTAAGCCAAGTGGTAGAGGGGATTCAATTCATATGCAAAAGCCATAAAGAGTTTTTTGGGGGTTGAAATTAGTGTGTAGGTAGCAAGTGGTTGAGGAATTTGTGTGGTTGTTTTTTATCAAGTATGAATTATTTCTATTTTTTTCATCAAATATGAATAATCTGGTAGTCATTTTTCAAATAAAATGGTAGTTATGTTGTATAAAATCTGGTAGTTTTATAAGGAAAGCTGTGTTGAATAAGCTCCTAGTTGTTCATATATAATCTGGTAGTCCTTCAACAATAACTGGTAGTTGTATACACATATTCTGGTAGTTGTTTTATAAGTAAATCTTTTATTTGAAGAAAATGCTAGTTTTTTTATATATAATCTGGTAGTTACTTAAAATTAATCTGGTTTATAAGTAACCTGATTTTGGATGTCATTATTTTTAGTTAGTAGAGATTTGTATTTACTATGGTAGTTCAACTATGATGAATTTGTTAGGCTCTCCTGCATAATATGGTAGTCATACAATCTGAAAGTTTTTTGTATATAATCTGGTAGCTTTTTTTCTAGATAACCTGGATGGTATGGCTCGAAGAAAGGAAAAACAAAGGGATGCTATGATTGCTCGGCATGGAAAAGTTGCAAGAAAGAAGCGTATAGTAAGTTGGATGTGTTGTAATATTAATTTATTTTCTAAAGCTACTTTTTATTATGTTGGTATCTGCATTTCGTTTAGGAAAACTTTACTAAGATGCACTGCATGTAATACTATGTCATTTTTATCTTAAAACCTGGTAGCTATGGCAAATTAACATGTTAGTTGTGTACTAAATTAGCCTGGTAGTTGCATTTGAAAATCTGGTAATTGATCTTAAATTAGCCTGGTAGTTATGTGAAAGTAATCTGATAGCTGCATTTAAAAATTCTAGTAGCTATGTCAAAGTAATCTGATAACTGCATTTAAATAACCTTTTTTCCTTTGTTGATAGGTTTTCGCTGGAGAAAGGAACAGGGCCTCGCCGGCACCTATCTTAAAGTTATACAAGAGTTTAACTGACGATCAACGCAATGCCATAGTATTCATGGGGCATGGTAATTTCCTTGATATCAAGTGTGAGCAGTTGCACAATCCTGTCATTTACTGGTTTGCACAATGTAACGATTCGGGTAGGCGATCTTTTGTAATCCCTCGCCGTGGAGTGATCCCTTTGACAAAGGAATCTGTCCATCTTATGATTGGGCTGCCATGTGGACAGTTGGCTGTAAAATACTATGTAGATTATGATTTGGAAGCTGAGATTGCAGCAAGGCTTTTTTCTGATGAAAGTAGTAGGCCAAAAGTTTCTGAAATTGGCAAGAAGATAGCTGAGTACAAGGAGGCAGATGATACATTTAGAGAGATTTGGATGTTGTTCATTACATCGACAGTTGTTGATCCTAGTACTGATACTAGAATGAGTAACAAATGTTATCCAATGCTGGTACGTCACTATTTGTTACATTTTTTACAGCTCCATTTAAATTCCTTTTGAGTTTTATAGATCTTTATATACATGTTCCTATTTTTTTATCTTGTGATCTAATGTTTTTATTTAGGGAGATGTAGGACAAGCTCAAGAAATGAATATGTGCAAGTTTGTTGCTGATGAACTACACAAGAACCTATCCAACAAAAAATACACAAAAGGGTGTTTATTGTATTGCATGGTGAGAGTTTCTATTTATATACAGCAACCTTTTTTACTTTTTACCTGGCATCCTATAGTAATATTTATGGTAGTCATGTGTCTTTTTCCTGACAGCCAAGGCAATTTTATCTGGTAGCCTCATAGCTTGTTACTTATTTACCTGGCATCCTACTGTAATTTTGTGGCAGGCATATGTTTTTTGTGGTAGTCAAGTCAATTTTATCTGGTAGCCAGATAGCCGTATCACTTTTTTACTTGGCATCATAGTGTAATTTTTTTGTGGCAGCCATGTTATTATTTGTTTAAGGCAAGCCAATTTTTATCTGGTAGCCACATAACGTTATGATTTTTTTTGTCAAATTTGCAGTTGCGATACTTTTCTGCTCTCGATACCGATGATATGGATTTTGGGTTTGAGCATTCACAGTTTGCTATTAATTGCTGGACTAAAGATGCAATCGATGTACTTGGTGAAATGGATGTGCAGGAGTTTGATTCAACCGTTTTTGGATGCATGAAGGTTAGGAATTCTTGTGTTTTGCCTTTTCTTTGTTCCTTTTTTGTGCCTCTTTTACATGTTCCTGTTTTTTTATTTGTTTATGTAACATCACCGCCTCCACATTTTTTTGCAGCTAAGGGACGAATTCAAAGATGATTTTTCTAGGGAAATGGGTCTTTTTGGGGGGGGGGGGCAGATGGTTTTGATGCTTGGATGAATCTTAATATTCATGCTACATGCAAGGAGAAGGTGCTGATATTTTTATATTACGTACTAGTTAATTAAATTCATGGTATGAAACTTTTTTTGTTGTCTAACTTAGTACCTTTTTTGCAGCAAAAGATCAAAGCTTTCAATCTCATGAAAACTTTTGCATCTGGGCTTAATAATCTTTTGAGCAACCTTATTCAAGGTTTGACTGAGTCAGATGAAACAGAAGAAAATGAGGAAGCTCCACATGTTGATGCTCAAGAGCCAAATGTAGATGAAGAAAATGATTCTTCTTCATCAGATTCAGATGAGGAAAATGAGAGAAATGAAGATGATGCAGAACCTAGTCACCGTGCAAGCACTAGAATCATTTCTCAAGCATTCGAAACACCAAACAAATCCAAATCAGTGGCTAGTACAAGTGCATCTCCTCCTGCTATGCACTCCCAAATCAAGGTTCCATCATTTAGTGACACTGATGCTTTCGACAGGAGTGAAGGACATGCTTATTTTTCTGCCAATTCCCCGATGGATTGCACCCAACAAGCTAAACAAGAAATAAAGGGAGATGCAGCATGTCTTGTAGCAAGGCTAAGTGCCATGAAAGAGTAGCCACTTAAACCAAAATCCAGTGAATTGGACATGCATAACAAGATCAAGTGTTTAGTTGCAGAAGAGCTCGGGATCCCTATCAACAAGTGTTCTGAAGCAGGAGATCCCATTGGCACAGATAATTCAACAACTGAAATTGAAGAGAATGTTTTGAAGAATCCAAAAAGGAGGTAAGATAGTCCAGCTGTTTAAGCTGGCAACCTAGTGTAAATTGCATGGCAGTTATATCTAAGTAATCTAGCAATTTTTTCTTCCTAAATCTAAGTATGTCTTCTTAATGTTTGTTGAAACCTGCTACTCAATTACTACTTACATGATAATTGTTCAGAATGAATATGGCAGTTAAACCTTCTGTTACTTTTCTAGCAGCAGCCTGATAAGCCAATGTATTTTTTATGGAAGTAGCAAGTATTTAATATGGCAATTAAATATTTTTTCCTTTTTGCTGCAAGTCCATGTTTATAAAAACCTGGTAGTCAAGTTATTTTTACATGATACTTGTTTATAATTAATCTGGCAATTAAACCTTGTTTTTACTTTTTTTATACTACAGCGCTGATTCAAAGAAGGTTCACGAGCAGTCCGGGGGTAGCAATAAAGCACAAAATTCTCATGTATCTGAGAGTGTGAATACCAATAAAAGGTGTGGTTTTTTGACTCTTATGTGTTTTTTTGCAATCAACTTTTTTTTCCTTATAGTATGTAAGATATATAGTTTTTTTTGTCTAACATCCCTTTTCACTTTTTTGCTTTTTTTGCCTGTAGGAAACGGCGTAGTTTGTCAAGCAACACACCTTCAAGGAAATCTCCTAGGCTTGCTCAGATTCAAAATACGAAGAACCCTAGTACTGATCATGTTATTGATGCCAAGTGCAAGTCTACTAGCTTATCTCCAACCATCGAGGATAGGAAGAGTTCAAATTCAGCTTTTGTGGTGTCACCTACAGTTATCAACAATCAAAAAGATACCACTGCTGCGAGGATCCGTGATGGGAAGTCAATGAACACTTCTATCCCAATTTCCCCTGTTGCCACAAAGATGTCATCAGCTAGCAATCCTGCAACACTTTCTGTTGGCAGCCAAAAAACCAATTCAGGCGATGGAAAAAACAAGGCCAATGCAATCCAGATATCACCGACTTTTGACAACTTGAAATCAAAAACAGCTATATCAAGTGAGAACATGTGCAGAACCATGGTGGTTTCACCGGTAGCACAAGGTACATTCCCTAGAGGTTGGAGCAGCTATTAAAGGCCATGGAAGTTGTCCCCTTTAGTTGATGCTCAATTGAGAATTCCTGGTTTTCTTAGTGGGCAACCAGTTGCAGTACCACCAAAAATTCAAGAACTCGTTAGAGGTTTGTCTGAATCAGTAACAAAGCAAGGAGTGTTGCCTAGGGATGATGAAACACATGCAAGCACATCAGAAGGTACTTCTAGGAAAAGGAAATATATGAATGCAAGCACAGCAGGAGGTCCATCTACTATTTCAAACAGAGATAACCGTGTGGGAATGTTTACACCTCCACGTTTCGACTTGGGGTTTAGTTCACAAGAAGATTCCGGTAATGATTCTCCAATGGATTGCACAATCTCTACCAAGGAACATTCGATGCCCGTATTTGCGCAAGATGTTGCTCCAATATCTTGGGCAAACCCACAAGGTAACATCTTTTGGTAGTATGATAATAAACATGCATGGTCTTTGTATAAAGCAAATATTATGCTAATATCGATTAATATAAACCTTTGTAATTTTGTTTTTTCTCTCAAAATTTTGCATCTGATAACTATGTGTTCAAAAAATGGTAGTTATCACCTTTCGGTAAAACATAGGAATAAAGTTTAATCATCTGGTAACCTAGTTTAAATAATCTGAAAGCCAATATTATTTAATTACATAGCCGCATTTTTTGCCATAATTTGTGTTCTATGATCAAGTTTTTTTACATGCAAGCCAAGTGTATATAGGATAACTGTTTTTGATAATTTGTTTGTTGCTGTACACAGAAGTAGAAAGCAAACCTGTTGAAAAAAATGCACTGAATCTGATTTTGAAGAATTCAAGCTATCAAAGGAGCTAGAAGATTACATACTCAATAAAACTGATTTCCTTAGTGAGGAAGGTGCGGCAGAGCTTAATAAGTATGAGGATTTTGTAAAGCATTCTGGGAAAGAAGGAGAGAGTTGATAAAAGCTGCAGCCCCCGCAAGCACCATGGATGGTACCGCAGTTCAAAGCATAACACCAAAGGTGCAAGCTCACAAAGTGAGGGTAAAAAATGCGTCTCGTTTCCTGGTGTCTCCTTTTGATAACTTGATCAAAGTCAATTTAGACCAGGAGAATGTATACCCGAAGTTAATGTTGAGCAGCAAACATACAAGGCCAAGCCAATCCAACTTGAAAAGGTAAGCATAATATATGTTTTCTAGTAGTTGTTTTTATATATTCTGGTAGTTATTCTTATATAATCTGGTAGTTGTTCTTATATAATCTGGTATTTCAAATATATATGGCTGTTATTTTTTGTCACAGTTGTTCAAATATATATGGTAAGTGTTCAAATATAATTGGGTATTTTTGTTCACATTTATCTGGTAGCTATTGCACTAAAGGGAAAATCTAATGGTAGCTGCCACACATTGTACGGAACCCGAGCCGTCCTTTTGCACACACTCTAGAAAAATTATGTGGTGCCCCAGGTTAGCACTTGAGTCCACTAAACACATTTTTAAGGTGGTAGCTGTTCAAACTTAATCTGGTAGTTGTTCCTCTTTTGTTGTGGTAACTTTTCATTTTTAATCTGGTAGCTGTTTTTTTATCTTTGTAACATGGTGGTTGTTCATGCTTAATTTTTTCATTCCTTCTTTTTTAAACTAGGTACCACATTATAAAATACACAGAAAGCTGGGTTGTAACAGGTGACTTGGCTGGTTCTATACACGTTAGGGGTGAATTGTCAAATCACTGCATGGAAGTTCGTATTGAGTACCTGCGTCGTACAAACAAAGTGGAAGGCAAGATGATAATGCCATATCAGCTCTCCACTTTTTTGATTACTGGACAGTATCATAAGAAGGTTGTTGTTTCTTATTTCAAAAGAAGATCAGATTACTCCCTCAGTGTAATGAAACAGGTTAGCATCTACTCTGAAATTAGTAGCAAGCTTTTAATTACCATATTAGCAGTGCTAAGTTGCCTGTTTTCATCAGGTTAATTGCCATATTACCAATGTTAAGTTGCCTGTTTTAATTCAGAGAAGTTGCCTGTTTAATTCACATTAGTTACCTGTTTTTCTCTTGTCTGTTTTTCGTCCAGATTTCTTTCCCAGTCCTTGAAGAGGTTAGCAGAGGAACTAAGGAAGGCAATCACTGGTATTGCTTGTCTATGAACTTTCGAGCTGAAGGTATGAAGCACTTGACTCCATGCGTGGGAAAGGTAGAGAAAGTCCCACTAAACATGCAAACGCTCTAATCAGTAAGATCAAGGCTTTATGGCAAATTCATTATGCCACCTCAAAGGTCCAAATACAGGATTGGGAACTTACAATTATCAATGTGCCAGTGCAGGAAAATATGTATGTCAACTTTTCCTCTGTATTTTTTATTTCCAGATTAGGATTTCTGATTTTTTTATGATGCAGTTTCTGTTTCCAGATAATATTGATGTGTTTTTTGTTTTTCACCTTTTGTAGTTTCAATTGTGGTTTTCATGTGCTGTACAACATCGAGTATTGGGATGGGCACAACATCCCACAAATTGGCAAAGGTGATGCTTATAAATTGAGGAGGATTATACCATACAAGTGGATCACTGCTGATTTCAATGAGGAAAAGGACAACTAGAGGGAAAATTTGAACAACAATGTCATTCGGTAAAACTACAATTCTCCATACACCATGAATTCGCAATGTCTTTTACAACATGAAACAACAACAAAATGTAGAACATTAGTAATTGTTTATGTGGTAATGCAGAGGGATTTTTTTATTTCTGGTTTGGTAGCTGCGATCTTTCTGGGCATGTTCTTAAATCATGTTCCGTCGAGCCACATTGTTTGCATACACAAAGTTCCTTCCTGCCAATGTTCAGTGCATTCTCGAATGCATACTTTCTCTTTCTTCCTTTTGTGTTTGATTTGCGGGGATCACGTATGTCAGCATGGGATGTTTCCGAAGATGCTGCAGTGGTTGGAGGTATTATTGGGTCTGAACTTGTGAAGTTAGGACTGTTAGTTGCCCTAGGACCATATGTGTGTTGATAACTTTGGAGCAGCCTTCTTGCGTTTGGCTGGATGTGTTTCTGGCCCAGATTTTTGATGTTGTTCATCCATACTTGTTGTAGTTGCATCTTGCTGATTTCTCTGGGTTGTAGTATGTTGTGAAGAATTTGTTGGGAGGGCAGAATTAGCAGCAGATTTTTTTGCTCTTTTCTCCGTCTCTCTCTTTAGTGTAGCCAAATCCTTCTTCATATTTTTTAGATGCATCCTTATTATCTTGTTCCCATCATCTTTTTGATTTCCATATAGTGCCATGCTTTTGAACTCATTGCACATTGTTGCCAGTGACATCTTCTTCCTTGACTCCTCTGGCAGCTCCGCTGGTTTGCCTGGTGTTTCTTCCACTAAATTCTCGCCTTCACTCCAAGTCCACCTTTTAAGAATATATGTCGGTGGCATCACTGTCAATCCTATATAGAACATGGTCTTCATGTGGAAAAGCAAAAATAGTAGGGTAGCATAAGCACTGCCATGAAATTTTCTCAATATCTCTTGTTGTTCAAATTCTGGAACACATCTTCACATAATGCCATCTACTCCTTCTATATATAAGTGCGGGTCATCCCAAAAGTAATGCCTTATATCATAAAATAATTTTCTTCTTTGCTGAGCTGTAAGGGTTGGAGGCAAATACTTGGAAACAATAAAGTTAGCATAATCAGCATACCAAGGACTTTCATGCTGACTTACCTTTATTGCAGCCAACTTCTCATTTAGAAAACTATCATTAACAGGCAAAGGGTTAAAAGAAATATTTTCCAAACAAGATAAATTGTCACCAACAGGATTTTCAGTGCCTTTCCTATCTACAATATGCAGATCAAACTCTTGTAAAAGAAACACCCATCTAATAAGCCTAGGCTTAGCGTCCTTCTTTGTCATAAGGTACATGATAGAAGCATGGTCAGTATGAATAGTAACCTTTGAATCAACAATATAAGGTCTAAACTTATTAGAAGAAAATATTACAGCTAAAAACTCTTTTTTAGTAGTAGCATAATTCCTTTGAGCAGCATCTAAAGTCTTGCTAGCATAATGAATGACATGCAACTTCTTATCAACACGTTGTCCAAGGACAACACCCACAGCAAAATCACTAGCATCACACATAATTTCAAAAGGTAAACTCCAATCAGGTGGTTGAACAATAGGAGCAGTAGTCAAAGCTTTCTTCAACGTTTCAAAAGCTTCCTTACAATCATCATCAAAAACAAAAGGTACATCTTTTTGGAGAAGATTAGTAAGGGAAATTTTGGAGAAATCTTTAATAAACCTCCTATAGAAACCAGAATGACCAAGGATACTATGAATACCTTTTATATCTGTTGGGCAAGGCATCTTTTCAATTGCTTAAATTTTGGCTCTTTCAACTTCAATGCCTCTTTCAGAAATTTTGTGTCCAAGAACGATCCCTTCATTAACCATAAAATGGCATTTCTCCCAATTAAGAACAAGGTTGGTTTCCTGACATCTCTCCAAAACTTTATCAAGATTGTGCAAACAGTTATCAAAAGAAGTTCCATAGACGGAGAAATCGTCCATAAAAACCTCCACAATTTCTTCACAAAAACCATGAAAAATAGCAGACATGCATCTCTGAAAGGTAGCAGGAGCATTACATAAACCAAAAGGCATACGCCTATAAGCATATGTACCATAAGGACAAGTGAAAGTAGTTTTATCTTGGTCTTGGGATTTCATAGCAATTTGAGAAAACCCAAAATAACCATCAAGAAAACAAAAGTGAGTCTTCTTAGACAACCTATCAAGCATTTGATTAATAAAGGGCAAAGGATAATGATCTTTCTTAGTAACTTTATTGATCTTTCTAAAATCAATGCACATTCTATACCCAACCACTACTCTTTGGGGTATAAGCTCATTATCTTTATTAGGCACAATAGTTATTCCCCCTTTCTTGGGAACACAATGAACAGGGCTAACCCATTGACTATCAGCAATAGGGTAAATAATACCAGCATCAAGGAGTTTTAATACCTTATTTATTACCACATACTTCATCTTAGGATTTAGATGGCGTTGGTGCTCAACAACTGGCTTTGCATTAGGTTCAATATTAATAGGATGCTGACATATAGTAGGGGAAATCCCTTTTAAATCATCAAGAGTATAGCCCATAGCTCCTCGGTGTTTCTTCAGTATTTCCAGTAACCTTTCTTATTCCTTTCCTGAAAGTTTAGAACTAATAATAACAGGATACACTTTCTTGGCATCAAGATAAGCATATTTAAGATCATCGGGTGAAGGGTTTAATTCGAAAATGGGGTCCCCTTTAGGTGGTAATGTGGTACCCAAATTTTCCACCGGTAGGTTGTGCTTAAGTAACCCAGGCTGACGAAGAAAAACCTCGTTAATCTCATTTGTTTCCTTCATGAAGACATCACTTTCATGATCTTCCATAAACTGCTACAAGGCATTATTAGGATCAAGAGAAATAGTAGAAAGTTGTTCAACCCTGAAATCCTCATCAGGCAGTTCATTTTCATAAGGAGTTATAAAAAATTTGGAAAAATTATACTCATAAGACTCTCCATTAAACTTAGTCAAAACTTTTTCCTTTCTACAATCTATGATAGCTCCACAAGTATTCAGGAAGGTTCTACCAAAGATAATAGGATAAGTTTTACTAGCTTCTTTACCAAGTACTAGAAAATCAGCAGGATATTTAATCTTACCACAAAGGACCTCCACATCTCTTACAATTCCAATGGGGCAAACTTACTCCCTATTATCAAGGTGGATAACCACATCAATGTCTTCAAGCTCACAAGGACCACTTTCATGCATAATTTCCTTGTAAAGCTCATAAGGAATAACACTATAACTAGCACCAATATCACATAAACCATAATAGCTATGATTACCAATTCTCACAGAAAGCACATGGACACTAACTTTTCTAGCTCTTTTAGGATGAGAAACAATATTAGTAGCGTCTTCACATAAGACAATGTGCTCATCCTCTATATTTATAGTGACAAGATCTTTCACAATGGCTACCACATGCTCAATATCAATAAGCTCATCTGGCCCCACAGTTTTCTTTGCGCTTTTACTAACCGCATTAGCTAAAACAGAATGTTCCCTTGGCAGGAAATGGGATTTTCTCAACATAAGGTTCAGGAAAAATAGGATCAATAGTACAAATATCCATGCTAGCAGGAACATGGGTAACAGTGTCTTTATAAGGAGCATGGTACTTGTCCCACTCTTTCTTGGGAATTTCAATGTAAGAGGCAAAGGCATTAAAACATTTTGCAAGAACTTGAGGGTCAAGACCAAACTCATTACTAATATCACAGAAGCAATCAGTTCCCATAAAATATTTAATGCATTCATAATCATAGTTTATACCTGACTTTCTTCCTTTGTCATTCTCCCAAGCTTCAGTGTTCTCTTGAATATGGTCTAGTAAATCCCATTTAGCTTCTTCCTTCATGCGTGTGAATGATACAGCACAAGAAGCATCTAATAAATCTTTATCATGAAGAGAAAGCCTAGCATAAAAGTTATTGATAATAATATTGTTAGGGAGTTCATGAATAGGACATTTAAGCATTAATAACTTCAATCTCCCCCAAGCTTGAGCTGTACTTTCTCCATCAATAGGCCAAAAGTTATATATAAGATTTCTATCCTTATGAATTTCACTGGGAGGGTAAAATTTAGAGTAAAAGAGAGATGCCATCTCCTCCCATTCCATGGATTGTCCATTCTTCAGTACCTTATACCATTCTACAGCTCTCCCTTTCAAGGATATAGAGAGTAACTTCTTATTCACCTGTTCAGGTGTGATACCTGCACACTTAAAAAACCCGCATAATTCATGGATAAATTTCAAATGATCACCGGGATGGACAGTTCCATTCCCTAAATAATAATTGTCCATAACACTATCAACAATACTTGTAGGTATATTAAAAGGATCTATCTCAATAGGTGGTGGTTCATCTACTACCCTGGCAGTGGTAGTAGTTTTCCCAAACAGAAAACCAAGTGGGTTATCCATATTGGAAACAAAGCAACAAAAACAATACTCATAGTAGAAGTTTCCCTTACCAGTTCCACTCTTCGATAGCGCTTCACTCCCCGGCAACGGCTCCAGAAAATAGTCTTGATGACCCACAAGTTAGGGGGGTATCGCAGTACTTTTGATAAATAGGCGTGTCAATGCCAACGAGGAGCAGAAGGTGCTAAACAGTGGTATGGAGCAGGAAATCCCTGTGAATACTTAGTAAACAGATTTTTAGTGGTTTTCTGAGAAGGCAACAAAACAAAGAGCAAGTAACAAAGGTAACGAACAAACAGAGCAAGTGGCCCAATCCTTTCTTAGCAAAGGACAAGCCAGTGGAAATACTCTTCTCTGGTGTTATAAGTGTTGTGTGGGTGAACCTGTGCTAACATACCGACCTTACTTGGACTAATACATACTTGTGATTAAACCCCCTACAAACATCCGTAACTACAGTAAAGTAATTAAGATATAAATCTAACCACAACCTTAAACTCTGAGATCCTACACTCCCTTGTGCAAAGGTGTCCTAACGGGGGTTTAGGTTTCTGTCACTCTGGCAACCCCGCAATTAGTAGCCAAATACAAAATTCATTCCCCTAGGCCCATAAATGGTGAAGTATCATGTAGTCGATGTTCACATGACACCACTAGAATAATAGCACCACAACTTAAATACTAAACCATTGAATAATAACTCATCACGGATTCACTACTAACAACATGACTTCTCCCATGTCCTCAAGAACTAAACGAACTACTTACAAGACATCATATGGATCAAGATCAAAGATGATATGGTAATGGATAACAATCTAAACATAAACAATAACCCAATGGTTCCACTCACAAGCATCAACTACAATAGTAATTAATACCGAGAAGGTTTCCCCTAATGAACTAAGCAATATGCAACACAATTATTACAGCGGGATGGAGTGGTGGTGATGGTGCTGGTGGAGATGATGGTATGGATGATGATGATGATGATCCCGATGAAGCCTAGCTTGATGATGGTGTTGATGGCGACGGTCTCCCCTCTCCAGGAAGGAATTCACTTAGCAGAAATTTGTCTACCGGAGAGATCTTTCTCTCTCGGTGTTTTCCGCCCCCAGAGTCGGCGGAAATCTATCTGTGGTCGCTCCCCCGGCCTTAGGGTTCTGTAGGGAAGATATAGGCGAAGGGGCGGAGTCGGGATCCGGGCAGGTGGGCCACACCTGCCCTAGGAGCAGCCTAGGGGGGACCCGCGCCTAGAAGGGTGCGGGCCCCCTGCGGCCCCTCTTCGCTCCTCCTTCTGTCTTCCTCAATCTTCTGGAAAAATAATGTTTTCCCATATTTTTCTGGTATTTTTCTGATCTTCGCGAAATTGCACCGAAACGCCTTATTTTTCATCAGAATCCAGACTCCGGCAGTCCATCCTCCAAGAATCATCCAACATGCATAAAAAGATGAAAATCCATAAGTAATACCTCATAATAAGACAAATATCAATGAATAGAGGTAAATTATGATATAGAACAAACTACCTCGCGTCCGTTCTCGAGTACCTCACCGCCAAGGTGCTGGACCTCGCCAGCCAAGCCTCCAAGGACAGTAAGAAGATTCGCATCATCCCGTGTCGGGGGGATAACCCCCGGTAGGGTCACGAGAGGGGAAACATAGCGCAGCTGGGTTGGCACCGAGTAAAAAATGAACCAGGCCAGGTCAGAACGGCCAGGTAAGATAAGCAATAAAGCTAAGATATAACTATCTCGGCTCGTATAGGACAAAGTTGCAACCCTTGAAGGTACCAACGAGCCGAGTCAACCGAGGAAGGGCCGAGTCAGGAAGGACGTGTGGCACCTTTCCGAGTAAGGTTCGGGAAGGACCATGGTAAAGCATGGTCAAAAGAGAAGGGCGACGCCGGGTGACACAAAATGAGCCGGGTGACGCCCAAAGAAAGCGCTGACGTACAAAGTAACTGCGTGACGCCAAAAAGAATAAGAAGCAGCATACCAGAAGACCGTTAGCTGTCAAGCTTTATGGACCGGACCTATGGGCTTAGGGCAAGCCCATAACCTGGCCCATATGGTAGGGACCAAGACCCAAATAGTAAACCCTAGAAGCCAAAGGGGTATTAGCTAGCTAGCGCTTCCTATATAAGGGAGGGCATAGCGGCAGTAGAGGGAGGTTGGACCAAGTAGAGAATAGGTGCTGCATACTCTAGCCAATACAGCTCAAGGAGCACTTGTATTCTTGGGGGTATCAATCAAATTGTCAAGTGTGGAGAGTTATTCTTGTTCTTCGTGCATGGCTCGACCGTGCACTCCCTCCCGGTGACCACAAGCACCCATTCGGCCCCCAACTTAAGCCTACCCATGGCATCTGTCGTGCCACCACCACGACAGTTGGCGCCCACCGTGGGGCAGAAGCAGGTGCTTGATGGAGTCTTCATCCGGACGGGCAACATCATCGCCAAGACCGGCGAGCGCGTCTACTCTGGCCTCATGCAGAGGTTTGGAGCGCTCAACTTCGTCAGCGACAACGCAGGCTGCTTTGGGACCAAGCCGTTCCCTAGGGGCGGTCGCTTCATCAAGTTCGGCAAGCACCAGGTCTACGTCGCGGTGCGTGTGGAGCGCGCATATCCTGAGCACGTCGTCCTGGAACCGGATCCCCCAATGGCAACAGTCGCTGGGAAAGCTCTCCAACTCGTCTCCATGGAGGTAATGATGACTGCTCCGGACCCCGTAGCTCCCACTGTATTTCCAGTGGTAAATGAAAACACAGAGGGAGGAAATCATGAGGAAACGCCAAGGGCTGCAAGAACAGCGAAGGAGCCGCTGGAGAAACCAGAGAACATAGCTAGGAGCAAAAGAGCTAAGGAGCTGCAGGAAGCAATAGACAAGTTGGCAGAGCCAGTGGCACATGCGACTGACCCGGCACGTGTGCAAGCCGAGTTGGAAGAAACTAGGATAAAAGTTCTGGAAAAAGCAAAGGAGCTGGCACAGTTACAACAGGATGTGGATATCAGTATCAGAGAGCTTAACTCGGCAAATAGAGTCAAGGGCGCAAATACCCGGATTGATGCGATGAGATTGAGAGGAAGGAACCTCAACGAAGAGCTCGCAGATGCGACATCAAAGATAACACCAGAGAATAGCAATGAGACAGCCATGCGCCCAACATACAACACATCAGCAGCTAATCTGCGAGCAGCAGAAGCAGCAATGGCAGAGTTACCCCACTTGGAGGGGGAAGCAAAGAAAAGGCAGCAAGAATGGGTCAATGAGTTAGTAAAAGCAGCCAGCATGCTAAATGAGGCATATTACAGAGCAAATCAGGGTATAGCAGGGAGATCACAGCTGGTTCAATCGGTACCTCCTGTTCCGGTAAGATCGGCTGGGCACACGGCATCCTCACCAGGAGCGGCGCCTAGGCCGAGAAAAGAGCAAAGTGTGGATTCTGGAAGAAACAAGCAGATGGTCGCCTATGATTCGGCAGCAATTCAAGGAAACCCGACGCGTGCGCAAGGGGCAAAAAGAAATAATCCCCGGGAAAATGAAAACCAGGAAAAAATTGGACAGAGAAATGACAACAGAGGGCAAATTTTGCGCCTCATACTCGGCGCGCAACTCACTCGGCAGGAGGAGGAAATCCAGCTCCGAATAACGCACCAGCTCAGCCGGAAAGAAGATAGCAGAGCGTGGCAAGAGCAGTTCAACAGCCAACTGACCCGAACGCGAATAAGTACAATGATGGTTACTCGGCTATGGTAAATGACGGGTATGAGCTGCCGGGCCATGCATATCAAGCAATGGGAACAAGATACGGAGGTAGAAACCTTCAGCCGGATGATGCCAGGTTGAAGCTTGACCGCATAAAAATGGCAGAGATAATTGAATCACAAGGTCCGCAGGGTCCACCATGTTTTGGCCCAAGGATCATGAAGGAGCCACCGGTGCCGAATTTCCAGCTGGCCAGAGGAACAAAAACATATGATGGAAGCACAAAGCCGGAGGATTGGCTCATAGATTATGGAACCGCTGTAAAGATAGCGCAGGGAAACTTGAGATGGGCAGTACATTACATACCGCAAATGCTGGAAGGACTAGCTCGGGTATGGTTGAACAATTTGCCACCCGGAAGCATCAACAGTTGGATTGATTTTCACGACGCCTTCGTGAGCAATTTCACGAGAACTTACAAGAGGCCGAATCGCCCACAGCAACTAGAAATGTGCAAGCAAAGACCGAATGAGACAGATAGGGAGTTCCTCACAAGGTGGTGTACGATGCGTAACTCTTGTGAAGGGGTAATCGAGTCACAAGCAATCGCATGGTTTGCACAAGGATGCAGACATGGGAGTGTGCTGTGGAAAAGGTTACAAAGAGATATGTCGGCAAGCCTAACATAGACGATAAGAATCGCTGACTCGTACGCGTTAGGAGATCCGACTCAGCCGCTGCTCATGTCGGGAGACAGGATGACTGAGACTCAGATCTATGACGCTGCCGGGTCGTAAAGGCGCCAGGAGAGATCCGAGTACAGAAGCAAGAGAAGAGACGAGAGGCCGGATTACAGGTAGGGTTCGGCTCAGGTTGCAGCAGTGAGTCAGGATCATCCAGATGATGGAAGCAGTCAGCGTCAAAGGACAAATGGTCAACAACAATGGGTGCCAAAGAATGACGGCAAAAGGCCATACGATCAAAGGAAACAGTATCAAGACCAACAAAAATACACCTATGATATGATGCTAGATCAGCTGTGTCAGTTTCACACGCCAAGTCCGAGTAAGCCGGCATATCACTCAACAAGGCAATGCACTTGGTTTCAGAAAGGAGACAGAGTGGACTCGCCGAATAAGTTTACTAGATGCCTGGCTTCATTTAGCAGGTTTGTTAGTCGGCTAGGCGAAAAAGCCCTACCACTATATCAACTGATGAAGAAATCAGAAAAATTCACATGGACACAGCAAGCTGATAGCGCTTTCCATGAATTAAAGAAAATGTTGGCAACAACACCAATATTAGCGTCACCACTATCCAAGGAGCCAATGCTGCTCTATATTGCCGCAACCAACAAAGTTGTAAGTGCAGTAATAGTGGTTGAACGAGAAGAAGGGGGCAAATCAGTCCAAAGACCAGTATATTACTTGAGCGAAGTGCTCTCTGTCTCAAAACAGAATTACCCGCATTATCAGAAGATGACATATGGGGTATATATGGAAGCAAAAAAGCTGAAACATTATTTTCAAGAGCACCCAATCCAGGTAATATGCGAGTCACCTATCTCAGATATATTGGGCAACAAAGATTCCAGCGGCCGAGTAGCCAAATGGGCCATTGAACTAGCACCATACACTCTGCAATATGATAGGCGGGATGCAATAAAATCTCAAGCTGTTGCAGATTTATTTGTAGAATGGATGGAGATACAGTATGAGCCACCGCTGCCAGATCCAAATTACTGGAAAATGCATTTTGACGGGTCTGGACGCCGGGATGGTGCTCACATCTCCAAAGAGGGATCAACTGAGGTATGTCTTAAAGATTCATTTTGCTGCTTCTAACAATGTTGCCGAGTATGAAGCACTCGTCCATGGCATTAAAGTAGCCAAGGAAATTGGTATCAAAAGGATCATGTGTTTTGGTGATTCGGATTTGGTGATTCAGCAAGTGTCTGGACATTGGGACGCACTGGACGCAAACATGGCATTATATCGCTTCCACGTGCAGAAAATTTCGGGATATTTTGACGGTTGCGAATTTCATCACATTCCTAGAGCAGAAAATGAGGCTACAGATGTGTTATCCAAGCTAGGATCATCTAGACAAGCAATACCACCAGGGGTAGCATTGGAGCATCTCAGGAAGCCATCGATCACGCCCTCACCAGAATCCGAATCAATCAGGGTCATCCCGGCGAGTCAGGAATCAGAGGCAGTGCCAATGGATATTGACTCAGGGGTAGGTTCGAGTCACCCGGGGACTGATCCGTTCACCTCAGGGGTAGCCGAATCACATTCGGGGACTCCTCAGGTTATGTCGGCAGAACATATCTCAGCGGAACCAATGGATATTGATGTTGAAGGAGACTCGGAACCACTAATACCAACATGGGCACGACCAATATTCCGTTATTTGAAGGATGGAACCTTGCCAAGTGACGAAATGTTGGCAAGACAAACAACACGAAGGGCAAAAGCATACACCATAATCAACAAGGAACTATACAAACGAAGCGTGACAAGTGTACTACAGCATTGTATTAGTTCAGAGAAAGGCCAGGAGATTTTATTGGATATCCATCAAGGAGAGTGCGGGCACCATGCATCATCAAGAGCATTGGTAGCCAAGGAATTCTGACATGGATTCTACTGTCCAAGAGCATTGGCACAAACACAAGAGTTAGTCGGGAAGTGCAGTGGTTGTCAACACTATGCGTCCAAGTCACATTTGCCAGCGTCAGAATTGAAGACTATACCAATCACGTGGTCTTTTGCAGTGTGGTGCCTGGATATTGTAGGACCATTCAAACCAACAAGGGGAGGCATGACTCATATCTTGGTCATGATCGATAAGTTCACCAAGTGGATAGAAGTGAAGCCAATCAAGAAATTGGATGGTAAGACAGCCATCACATTCCTAAGGGATATAATCCTCAGATATGGCTACCCGCACAGTGTGATCACTAACAGTGGCACAAACTTTGCTGAAGGGGCTTTTTCTCGCAGTTGTGGGAAACACCGAATAAGACTTGACGTAGCGTTAGTCGCCCATCCAGGATCAAATGGACAAGTTGAACGGGCTAATGGCTTAGTTCTGTCTAGGATAAAACCCCGCTTAATGGAATTACTCCAGAGATCACCTGGTTGTTGGATAGAGGAACTACCCTCAGTACTGTGGAGCTTAAGAACGACTCCGAATCGATCAACTGGTTATACGCCATTTTTCCTTGTATATGGGGCTGAAGCAGTCTTGCCGGCCGACATAGAATATGACTCGCCAAGGATAAGGAAATACTTGGAAGCCGAGGTGAAAGAGGCCCGAGAAGATGGAGTAGATTTACTCGAAGAAGCAAGGGAACTGGCATTTTCCAGATCTACTATATATCAACAAAACCTCCGACGCTACCACAGCCGGAAAGTGCAACCTCGTGTTTTCCGAGAAGGAGATATAGTGCTAAGGCTGGTGCAGCGCACAGCCGGAATGCATAAATTATCGCCTCCTTGGGAAGGTCCATTCATTGTAAGCAATGCATTGCACAATGATTCCTATTATCTCATAGACGCTCGTGAAGCGCAAAAGAACAAGGCGGACAGGTCAGGAGATGAAACCAAAAGGCCATGGAATGTGGCACTGCTTCGTCCCTTCTACACTTAGGAGAAGCAATGCATGTATCACTCGAACTCTCGTATGCCGGATGTGTTTGACGGCTATGTGCTAATAATAAAGTGGTATGATTCGGAAAATTGACTCGGGGACTATCCCTTAGGCTTTCCATTTCAATTATTTTATGTCGGATGGCGTGATACCTGGAATTTATTTCGGAACAAGTAGTGTTTACTCGGAAGAAATCAGCTCTTCGACTATGCTGTTGTCCGAAAACACGGCTTCATGGCAAGCAAGAGAAAAAGATCTAAGACGGGTAAACACCAAAGCTGGATAAGTACAAGGGAGAAACGTGAGTCGGCTCTAGTTTGTGCCTAACTCTCTGCAGGTTGTGTTATACTATGTGTCGAGTAATCTCGGCCAAGCTATCGAAGTTTCATATCCGCTAACTAAATCCTTCGTACTTTGAGATCCTAATGTCGAACGCCGAACAAGGGTAGACAAGGGCCAAAGGAAAGGAAAGGTGACACGGCAAAATGAAACTCGGGGACTTGTCCTTGAGTGATTCACACTCAAAGCATAACGCAAATATATAAAGCCTATCAAAAGGCACATAATCAAACTTTGAGTGAAATGTATGTTACATCTGTACCCGACATACCGGGGATCTAATAAAAGTTCAAGTATTTGTTGGCCTAAGGAGCAGAAGAACTCGGAGGAGCGTTCTCGGAGACAGGGGCGCTTGGAGCATTGGACGGGTGAGGGGCATCTGCAGCCGGGTCATCTGGGTCATCTGACTCGGTTGCCTCGCTATCACCACCCTCTTCATCAGCAACTTCGATGAGCGGGTCGCCAAGGTCGAGAAAGCTAGGACCTTCACACCAAGCGTGCACCATGGTGTACTCGATCATGGCATAAGCTCGCTCCTGGCGCTTCTTGATCAACTCCGGGTCATTCAGCCATTTGCCATATCCCCTTATACGAGCAAGAACATCGAGGTTGATGTCTTTGTACCATGAAAGCACGAAGGAGAGAGCCTTGTCCGCTGCAGCTCGGCCGGCCGACTCACGCCATTGATCCAGCCGGTCTTCAGTGAGGAGCAGTCTGTCAGCGAGTGGCTCGATGAGTTTGGGTGGGTCTTCATCCAGCCAGAGCATGCGAAACGCATGGATAGCCGCTTTGAGCAAGTCCACACCGCAAGATCTGAGGGTCTTGACCCGTTCAGACACCGCTGCAAGGAGATCCTCCATGGACACATCGTCGTCAGCAGGAGCACCAGCCTCAGCTCTCACCTTCTTCATGGCTCGGATGGCAAACATGTTGGCCTCAGGAAAGTTCTCTGCAAGCAAAAAGAGAAAGTTATCAAATAGCAAAGGAAGATGGAAGAAATCCAGCAGGACTTGGACAATGCGTAAAGAGTAAGAACTCACTACCGAGAAAGAAGTTGATGGCAGCGAGCTTTCTATGCCAAGTCTTGGTCTTGGCTTGAAGGGCTTCGAGGTTCATATTGGTCGACTCGACCAATGACTCGGCCTCGTCGAGCAACTTCTTAGTCTTCTCGGCGCTAGCAGCCTGCTGCTCGCTCTTCTCGGCAAGCTCCTCCTTCAGTCCTTTCACCTCGTCCAAGTGCTTATTCTCCGTCTCGGCCATCAGTTTCTTCAGCCGAGTCACCTCGTCGTGCTCCTTCTGGAGTTCAGCTTGGTGCTTCTCTGCTTATTCAGAAGAAATATTTGTCAGTACCAACAGAAGAATTTCAGAAATTGGCTTAGGAGGTAAGAAATTTACTCTCGGTCTTGCTAATTTGTGAGTGAAGTTAATTGATGGTGGACTGAGCAGTGGATGTGGGACAAGAGTGAGAGGAAAAATGAAAAGATGAACTAACGAAAATTACACCAAAAAATAGAAAAGGGAAAAGCAAAGATATTACCTTGGCCGAAGGTGTCAGTCTGCAACTTCTCATACGCAAGTTCGAGCTTGCGATGCGCCAGGACGAGAGCTTGGTGCACCTTGGTGTGCTCGTTGTGCGTAAGCTAATCAAAGAAGTTAGACAATAAGGAATAGTCAAGACAGGCGACCGTCCTAATAAAGAAGAGCTTAAGAGCTTACAGCCGAGTAAGTTCTTTACTCGGCAGTAACCTCGAGGGGTAGGGACTGAAGCTCTAACATGAGTTTGTCATCAAAGAAATCAAAAGATCTTAAGAGCTTACAGCCAAGTAAGTTCCTTACTCGACAGTAACCTCGAGGGCTAGGGATCGAAGTTCTAACATATAAGCTTGGAATGAAGGATTTGAAGGCTAAGTGACTATTGAAGAGCTTACAGCCGAGTAAGTTTCTTACTCGATTGTAACCTCGGGGACTAGGTGATATGTATAAAAGAAATGCCTAATGATACAAAAGAGTAAGAAGTTAATTTACCTCGTTCACTTCGTCGACACGGGCCATCAGAGAAATGGCCTGATGGGTCATGCCGGAGACGACCTTGGGGCCCAGCTTCATCTTCTTCCCGGCACGAGTGCTGACCTCCTGCTCGCCTGCTGCATTCCATGCCACAGCGTAAGGTTCAGCCGAACCAAGGATTTTGCCACTGAGCGTCCGAGTGAGAACTCGACCCGTTTTCAGGGCGGCTCCCACAGTGGAACAGGTTGCAGCGGCAGAGGTATGGAGGGTAACAGCCCTGGAGTCATCACCTGGCTCGGCAGCCGCGGATTCATCCCCCTTACCCGTTGAAGTGAACACGGTCGCCGACGTAGGAGGCCAAATCTGAGGAGCAGAACCCGGAGCGCAAACTAGAGGTGTTTGCTTGGAAGAGGTGGATTTGCCAGAAGAGGGACGAGAAGAACCAGAAGCCTTGGGCTGGGTCTGGCCCTTTGATGGAATTTGAGAGCGAGCAGGAAGATTTGGTAAAGGTTTTGGAGCCCCCTGACTGGGCTCAGCAGTTTTCCAGGCTCCAAGATCAGGAAGTTGTTCATTCACATCAGCTTGAGGGCTGATGCCAGAGGAACTGGTGGCAGAGGGTTTCTCGGCGCCAGACTTGTGGGCACCAAGATCAGGAAGTTTCTCATGGCCAGTGCCAGGGGCGCTAGCCGAATGACCCACCGGGTCTGACTGACACTGAGAAGCGTGAGCCTCAATAGTGCTAGCCTCAACCCGGACGAGACTCGGCGCTGCCCAGTCAGCTAAAGGAGGTGCAGGCCTAAGCGGCGAGGTAATTCTAGAAGCAGCCTGATTCACCGTCAAAGGTGCAACACTAAAAATAACAAGACATATATGAGAGAACATCAAGGATGAAAAGGAAAAGAACAGAGAAGGCAAAGTAAAAACAAACTTACCCGATGACAACCGGGTCGCGGACGACTCGGCGCGTGACTCGGCGCCCAACAGCTTGGCGAGTCTCACTCAAGCTGGCGGCAGCAGAGGCAGCAGGAGCTGCTGGACTGGGCTTGTTCTTCTTAGCCGGCTGAGTGCTGGAGGAGATTCCGCGTCGCTTTGGCTTAGCGACGGGAATCTTGCCGACTCCGCCCATGGCGAGAGGAGGGATATCATGTACCTGGCCAGTTGCAAAAGTAAATAACGGGCTTACTCGGATAAGCAAAAAGGTTAAGCTCACAAGGCATATACCTTCAAAATTGTACAATCATCATCCTCATCATCGTCAGACCAGTCTTGTAAGGGATTGCGATATTGACTCTTACCTGAAGCAGAAGCGTCTGCGGTGTGCGGGATCGGCATGAAGCACTCCAGGTCATACTCGATCTCATACGAGTCAGAACGGTCCCCATGATAACCAGCAGGAGGGACAGTACTGTCATCAACCTGGTGAAGGAGATTTTGCGAAAGACAAACAGAATGAGAAACTAAAAACTAAGCTAAGAGTGGCAAAAGAGCTAAAGCCTACTCGGCAAGAAAGTAATCCGGAAACTTACCCAGGGGATAGGCCTGACCCGGCTAAACGGTGGGCAACTCCAAGCCCAGTCATCCGCCAAGTTCAATTTAAAGATTGAGCTTACTCGGCGGGCAATGGAGTCATGGGTTAGCTCCTTGGTGGAATGCCGAGTGGGGTCATGGGACCCGCTCATGAAGCACATCTTGTGGCTCCTGGCTTGGATGGGGCTTACCCGGAGTGAGATGAAGGTGCACATGAGGTCAAAGTCGGCGAGATTAAGTTCTCATCCAGCGACAGCAACCTTTCCAGGATAGCGTTTGCCTCGTTTACCGCAGCGTCTTGGTCGCGCGTGTCATGTTGCTAGTACTTCTTGTTGGGGACCTCGTCCGAGAAAGGGGGGAGCCGGATGTTGTCGGTGGACCCGCTGTTTTTGACATAGAAAAAGGTTCTATGCCACTTCTTGCAGGAATCGATACCAGCAACTCGAGGAAAAATGGAATCCCTCCTGGGCATGATGCTGGCAGCACCGCACCGAGTAGGTTTCTTCTCGGCACGAGGAACTTCAGGCTGGGGAACAACTTGAACTTTGAAGCAAAAATACTTGGCCCACAGAGCAACTGTAGGCCAAATTCCAAGATAGGCCTCGTAGGCAGATATGAAGCAAGAGAGAGAGCCAATTGCATTGGCAGGAAGATGGTGGGTCTGTAGATGGAAGGTAGAAAGAAACAAGGAAAATAAGGTGCTCACAGGAAGAGCAAAACCGCGTTCAAAGTGGGAAAGAAAAACCATCCGCTCGCCAACTTGAGGTTTGGGGGAGATCTCACCGGCGGGGAGGCGGCAATCCACTTGCAGTGGAATGCGTCTCGTGGACCGGAGCCACTCCACTTCTTCGATGGAGACCTCTGAGCCTTCCCAGCCACCGCGCTCGCCGGTGGGGACCTCCTGCTCCTCGACACCATCAGCACCGTCGCGAGCATTCATGGGGTCGTCGGAGTCTGTCTCCTCCATGGAAAGGAGAGGCTTGGAACAGTGAGGACCCATGCTGGAATCGAAAGAGGACATGGGCAATCGCAGTGCACGAGCAAGAGGGAGAAGGAACTGCAAAGGAGGTAGTTCAATCTTGCAGGCGCGAGGAAGAAGAAAGGCTAAGGAAACTGAACGGGCGTGGGGGAAGTGGAAACCCCCAACCCCTACTTAAGGGCAGTAAAACCCCCCGTCATGGGATCTAACTGCGCTGTGCGGCCAGCGTGTGCCCATGTACCACGCCGAATAAGCCAGTCAGCGAGCACCACGTAGCAAAAGATACACGAAAAATCCGGTGCCATGTCACGGCTGGAAGGACAAGATGTGCAGACCGATGGGACTGCCACAGTGACGGGGAATAACTGCGCAGCCGTCAGTGTGCCGCCAGATCTTGGAACAAAAATTGAGGCAAGTAATCATGATTAGTAGCTGTCAGTGACTGAAGTGCGCCGAAAATGACCCGGAATTGGCCAAAATAACTCGGCTCGAGGCAAGAATGAGCCAAGAAGTCAAAGGATTGACCCGGAATTGTCAGACTAACCCGGAAAGATGCAAAACAGGGGTAGATAAAAGACAAAAACTAAGTTCCATTCACACAAAAGGAAACTGGAGACGCCTAACAGCTTGAACTGCTAGACCTCACCAGCTTCGGGGACTAATGTCGGGGGGATAACCCCCGGTAGGGTCACTAGAGGGGAAACATAGCGCAGCTAGGTTGGCACCGAGTAAAAAATGAACCAGGCCGGGTAAGAACGGCCGGGTAAGATAAGCAAGAAAGCCGAGATATAACTATCTCGGCTCGTATAGGACAAAGTTGCAACCCTTGCAGGTACCAACGAGCCGAGTCAACCGAGGAAGGGCCGAGTCAGGAAGGACTCGTGTCACCTTTCCGAGTAAGGTTCGGGAAGGACCATGGTAAAGCATGTTCAAAATAGAAAGGCGACGCCGGGTGACACAAAAGGAGCCGGGTGACGCCCAAAGCAAGCGCTGACGTACAAAGTAACTGCGTGATTCCAAAAAGAATAAGAAGCAGCGTACCAGAAGACCGTTAGCTGTCAAGCTTTATGGACCGGGCCTATGGGCTTAGGGCAAGCCCATAACCCAGCCCATATGGTAGGGACCAAGACCCAAACAGTAAACCCTAGAAGACAAAGGGGTATTAGCTAGCTAGCGCTGTCTATTTAAGGGAGGGCATAGCGGCAGTAGAGGGAGGTTGGACCAAGTAGAGAACAGGTGCTGCATACTCTAGCCAATACAGGTCAAGGAGCACTTGTATTCTTGGGGATATCAATCAAATTGTCAAGTGTGGAGAGTTCTTCTTGTTCTTCGTGCATGGCTCGACCGTGCACTCCCTCCCCGGTGACCACAAGCACCCATTAGGCCCCCAACTTAAGCCTACCCATGGCATCTGCCGTGTCACCACCATGACATCCCGAGGCAGATGATGCTCGACGTCATGCGCGACGAGGAGCTCAGCAAGCTGCTGGCCGGCATCACCATCCCGCATGGCGGCGTGCTGCCCAACATCCATGAGTCACTTATTGGCGATGCTACCGTGGAGGACGCAACCAATTTGCCCACGGAGGATGCTGCTGATACGTCGAAAACGTATCTATAATTTTGATGTTCCATGCTTGTTAGTATCTACTTTGCTTTGCTTTGTCTACACTTTGAGGTGCTTTTTACATGTTTTCTAGTACTAACCTATTAACAAGTTTCCATAGTGCCAGTTGCCTGTTTTCTGCTATTTTTGGTTTTAGAAAATCTAGTAAAGAAATATTCTCGGAATTGGACGGGACAAACTTCAAAGTCAATAACTTTACGTGGGGAACAAGAAGTCCAGAGGGGAGACGGAGAAGCGTGCCAAGGCGGCCAAACCCCCCTAGGCGCGGCCAGGGGTGGGCCCATGCCTGGGTAGGGTTTGACCTCCCTGGTCGCCTCCTCGGCCTCCCCCTTCGCCTATAAGAAGCCCCCGATGAAGAAAGCCTAAGTACCCGATTAAATCTCCACGAAACCGTCTGTAGACGTCGCCACCATCGTCCCTAGACCGGGGGGATCTAAAGTTCTTCCCGACACCCTGCTGGAGGGGAGATCATCTCGGAAGCCTTCTCTCCGGTATGATGCGTGAGTAGTTCCACCTTGTACTATGGGTCCATGTAGTAGCTAGATGATTGTATCTCCTCCTTTATGCTTTCATGTATAGATCTTGTCAGCTCCGTTCATGATCAAGATCTACTCTATTTGTAATCATGCATGTTGTGTTTGCTGGGATCCGATGGATATTCAGATTATTATGTTGGTTTGATTAATGATTTTGTCTTTATGATTCTATCATTTATGTGTTGTTTGTGATCTTGGATGCTCTCCGTTGTTAGTAGCTATCTTGGTCGAGTAGTTGCTAGTGACTCCAAGAGGGGGTATTTATGCTCAATAGTGGGTTCATGCCTCTAGTTTCCAAGGGAAGTGACAATAATCTCTTCGGTTGTAGATATATTGTTGCTACTAGAGATAAAACCACGATCTCTTGTTCATGGAACATGTGGAATATTTACCTTACACACTTTTCTTAAAGCAGTTGTCTGTTGCTTGCAACTTAATACTAGAGGGGGTTCGGACGATAACCTGAAGGTGGACTTCTAGTCATAGATGCAGTTGGATGGCGGTCTATGTATCTTGTTGTATTGTCTAATCAAATCTCATAGGATCTTTCTGACTAGTAATTGTATTGTTATGCCTCGCTCAGTTCCTGTCAATTGCCCTGCTGTAATTTTTTTACCCTTCATGCCATGTTTTTTATCTAAGGAGAGCACCTCTAGTGAACTATGGACCCCGGTCCAATCTTTACCATTGATACATCCTCCATTGTTACTTGTTTACTTGCTGCAAACCATTACCTTCCATACCATACGTTTAATCCTTTGTTACAGCAAACCGGTGAGATTGACAAACTCACTGATTCGTTGGTACAAAATCTTGAGTTTATGTTGTGCAGGTCTCCACGTTGTTTGAAACACCTGTGTGACGTTTCCTTCCTCCTTCTGGTTCGATAATATCGGTCTCAACTGAGGGAAAACTTGATGCTGTGCTCATCACACTTTGCTCTTGGGGTTTCCAACGAAGTCCTCTCTGTGAGGCAACAAGCTTTTCTGGCGCCGTTGCCGGGGAGGCTAAGGACGTCTTCACAAGGGGAGTCCTCCAATTACTTTCTCTTTACTTTGTTTTTAGTTTGGTTTGTTTCTCTTGCTTGGTTTTGTTTGCCTCTTTTCAAAAAACCCAAAAAAATAGACTAGTTTGGTTTTCTTGCTTTATTAAAAAACATAAAAAAAATAGTTCCTTCTCTAGCTGCTGCTGCTGTTTTTGGCTTGCCCACCTTTGCGAAAATGAACTCTGCTGAGAACACCAAGTTGTGTGACTTAGCACCAACAAGAATGATTTCCTAAGCACTCCTATTGCTCCACCTGCTCCTGATGCTAACTTTTATGAAATTAAGCCTGCTTTGTTGAATCTTGTGATGAGAGAGAAATTTTCAGGTGCTAGTTCTGATGATCCTGCTGCCCATCTCAATAGCTTTGTTGAACTTTGTGAGATGCAAAGATATAAGGACATAGATGGAGACATTATTAAGCTCAAGGTTTTTCCTTTCTCCTTAAGAGGAAAAGCTAAATAATGGTTGCTTTCCGTGCCTAAAAATAGTATTGATTTTTAGACTAAGTGCAAAGATGCTTTTATTGGAAAGTACTATCCTCCTGCTAAGATTATATCTATGAGAAGTGACATTATGAAATTTAAACAACTTGATAGTGAACATGTTGCTCCAGCTTGGGAAAGAATGAAGTCTTTGGTTAAGAATTTCCCCACTCATGGACTCACTGCTTGGATGATTATCCAGACTTTTTATGCAGGTTTGAACTTCTCCTCAAGAAATCTGTTGGATTCAGCTGCTGGAGGTATCTTCATGGGCCTCACTTTGGGTGCTGCAACAAGGCTCCTTGATAATATGATGGTTAACTACTCTGAATGGCATGTTGAGAGAGCTCCACATGGTAAGAAGGTAAATTCTGTTGAGGAAGCTTCCTCTTTGAGTGATAATATTGATGTTATTATGGCTATGCTTGTTAATGGGAAATCTCCCCTAGATCCTAATAGTGTTTCCTTAGCCTCTTTGGTTGCTCAGGAAGATAAAGTTGATGTGAACTTCATTAGAAACAACAATTTCAAAAACAATGCCTATAGAAATAATTTTGGTAGCAACAACAATTATAGGCCTTATCCTCCTAATAATGGAAATTCCTATGGAATCTCTTACAATAATGCTAGAAGTGCCCCCTCTAAACTTGAAGTCATGCTCAAGGACTTTATTAGTAAACAAACCACTTTCAATAAGACTATATAGGAAAATCTTTTAACTGTTGATAAAAATATATCCTCTTTGTCTGAAGCTCAGTCCTCCTTGATTAATAAAATGGCTGATAAACCTGAAACTATGGAAAACACCTTTGCTACTGCTCATGCCATACAAGTTACTATTGATGAAAATGTTAGGCTGTTAGCTCAACTCCATGCTAAGTGGGAAAGGGAAGCTAAAATAGATAGAAACAATAGTGTGTGCACCATCACCACTAAATAACATGTAGTCCCTATTCCTCCTCCTACTATGCCTAAGCCTATTGAGCCTACTGCTAGTGATGCTAAGTTTGATTTTGATATTGATGGTTGCAATATTTCTGAAGTGATTATGTTCTTGCAAAAGCTTGCTAGAAGTCCGAATGCTAGTGATATGCATGTTGCTTTCACCAAACACATTACAGATGCCCTTGTTAAGATTAAGGAAGAGAAGCTAAAACACAAAGCTTATATTCCTAGGTAAGTAGAATATAGTTGGGAACCCATTATTAGTATACAAATGAATGACTTTGATCTCAAAGCTTCATGTGATCTTGGTTCTAGTGTCTCTATTATGCCTAGGAAGATTTATGAAATGCTTGATTTTCCACCATTGGAAGATTGTTATTTAGATGTCCCACTCAATGATAATGCTAACAAGAAACTCATGGGGACTATTAATGATGTTCTCATTATGGTTAACAATGCTTATGTCCCTATTGATTTCTATGTTTTGGATGTTGAATACAATGCTTCTTGTCCTATTACCTTGGGAAGACCTTTTCTTAGAACCGTTGGTGCCATCATTGATATGAAAGAAGGCACCATTAAATATCATTTTCCATTAAAGAAAGGTATTTAACACTTCCATATGAGGAGAGAGAAGTTGCTTTTTGCTCCTCCTTTGAAAGCAAGGTTTGATATTAATGCTTCATCATTTGAAAATACTTGATTCTTATTGCTTCTTGTGCCTAACTTAGAGGTGTTAAAGAAAAGTACTTGTTGGGAGATAACACAAGAGTTTTATTGAGTCTTGGAAGTTATTACTTAAGTAATGACCTCTCCTTATCCTTTTTGTTTGATTTTTGTGCCTAGAATGACCTCTAATGAGAGGGAAGTAAGATTTGGGGAGTTGCTGTCCCGAAACAGATTTCTGTCCTCCACCATAAAAATTAGTGAGGAGTCTATGTAACTCGGATTGAGCTCAAAATTTACGAATAAATCCACCAGTATGTTATATAACTCTAGTTAGTTCAATACTTTTTTATTTGAGCAACAGAAGATGTCGAAAAAACTCAGTTTCTACCTGCTGGTCTGTTTTGACAGATTTCTGCCATTATTTGCATTTGCTTCCTATTGATTTTTTTGAGTTCTCTTTTGGGGAATTGAGATTTTTGAAGGAGTTACTACAGTATCTTGTGTTTTTATTTAAAAGTATTGCTGTTACAAAGCTTTGCCAGAGGTCTAATATCTTTTGAATAAACTAATGTTGCTAATGAAGATTGTGTGAAGTTTTGTATGAAGGAAAAATTTCAAGTGTAGAAAAGAGAATGATGCAATGAGATGAAGAATGGACAAATGCTCAAGCTTGGGGATGCCACCATGGTTTCACCCCAAGATATATCCAAGAGTTACAAGCGTCAAAGCTTGGGGATGCCCAAGGCATCCCCTTCTTCATTAATAAAAAGCTTAGGTCTGTCTAGACACTTCGTTTTTATTGTTTCATGCACAGTTGTGTCGTTCTTGGAGCATCTTAGTTTTCGTTTGCTTTGCTTAGGTTGTTTAGTTTGCTTGAATAAAGTAGTTTGGATGCCCGTTCTCGCTGTGTTGTTTTGCAAATAAGTTGCTTGGTGTTGGAAAGGAGTAGTAAGTTCTTGCTTGTAAGTGCAAGAGGAGCTTGCATTGACTATGACTTAGACTTTAGCATGACATGCTAGGTGTTGTTTTGACCGTATGCTTAGTGATTATTTCTGTAGCATGTCTTGTTCCAAACAATTGGGATTGCTTAGTGTGCCTTGAAGAAATTATGCGTTGTTTTAGCATGCAAAAGCATAGTATTGTGGTATTCTCCTTTGATGCTTTGTTTGGGTTGACTTGGCACATTCTCACACCATGTTATGACTATGACAAGTCACCATTAGCCTCTATGTTCATTTAGTCCTTGACTTGTAGTACCACTCTATGCTTTGATTAGTAATGCTTTGTTGCTCTGCATGATTATGGCCATTATGCTCTCTTAGTTGGTTGCTCCCAGTCTTTGGCTAGCCTCCACTTGTGTGAGTAAGCTCTACCCATGCTTCCAACTCCCAAGAAACCAAGTTATTCCAAAGTGTCCACTATAAACTCCTATGCATGGTGTGTTACACCATTCCAAGTATATTCTTGTTTTCAGCTATCTTCCAATTAAAAACTATTTTATTATGTGAAAATTAGTGATTAAATCCCTCACAAACTTGATGGCACACTTTATATTGTTTACCCCTAATAAACTTGAACCATTGTGACGCCTATGTTGTATATGCTTGCACTTATACGTTGGAATTAGCAGAACCATGTTGTCACGGGGGAACATTTTCGACATTGCACTTGTACTTTGTACTCAGTTGATATCATGCTCTTTTGTCTATGGATGTCACCGGTGTGAAATAAAGAGGAAACTTGTAAGTCCATGGAGTAAGTATTCTGTGTTAGAGAAACACCTGGGCCGCTAGCCTATAGACAAAGAGGAAACTTGTAAGTCCATGGAGTAAGTTTTATTCATATGTTCGAAAGAGTATCTCCGAGTATACTACAGACTGTCTCTCTGCCATGACCATTCATTTGACAAGACAGTACAGCTCCAAGGCGTGCTAGGCTAGCTATGCTGTAGTGAAGGCCAGCCCTACTCCAGTCGGTACGATTTCAATCAATTTATTCTACTCCCTAGTAGTATTTCCTCTGCTCTCCGTCCTCTTTCTCTCCATCTTCTCCCTGAACCCCACTCACCCTCGCCCACCTTATCACACGCCAACGCCGCCATGCCGCTTTCGGATCATCTCCGAAGCCCACTTCGATAGGCATAGTAGATTTAGCAGAGAGAAAGAAGGCACACTTGGTTTTATTTCAAATCATATTTCGTGTTGCCCTCGATCTCCATCCTCACTTCACCTCCAACATCCCGGTGACCGATATTCCCACTCGCACACCAATACAGTCACCCGCCAATGCCGCCATGCTGCTTTAGGATCAGCTCCGACAACCAATTTGATATAATTTTTTCCGTGTTGCCCTGCTAGCTGCCGCACCCTGTCTCCTCCAAAACCCCAATAGAAACCAAAGACCATCGTCCCCCAACTGCTCGAGCTATTCCTCGTGATGGATCAATCAATCGATGATAGTGACACTTCTAGGGTGTTTTCCGATGGCCCCCTTGAAGAAATGTCAACCAGATGCGACATCATCACCGCCGCGAGACTCGTCGCCTGCTGCAAGCATTATCTCTACTCATCAACACATAGTGCATCCCTGGAAAAGGCGGAGGGTTTTTAACTTTGGGGCATTTTATATCTTCCTTGGATTGAACTATATGATTACTATTCTAGTTGGCACTGCAGGAATTGGCCCTGGAGATCTAATGAGGAGCAGTCGTGTATAAACCTCGCCGCATGAAGTTAGCCTCGATGGATTTAATTCTCGTCCTGAAATATTCCGCTTTAGTATGAATGCTTAAGACTCCAATGTTGGTTTCTCAACAAACATTGGCTGGAATTGGCGGCAGACTCCGTTGTGGTTCGTCCCAAGCTTGGACAACGCGAAGGATTGGAACCGGCATAGTTAACAGTTCAAGGAAGATGGGCTGAACCTAGCGATCATATGGAATAGGGATTTGGGTATGTTGAATTATTTTCTTTGCCTCATTTGTATCGCATGGCCTTGAGGCGTTAACTTGCTAAACTCAAACCACTCATTTCGCCGCAATGTAAGTGCAAGGCGTGCAATTTGATCAAACTTCTTTTATATGCAAACCATAGCTTTCGTCAGTGCGTGTCGATTATTCTGCAACTCGTTGCGTCCCCACCCCTTTATTATTTGTTGCACTTTCAAGTTCTCAAAAAATGTGAAAACAAATCAGGAACATTGGTTATGTTGTTTCTCGTGCATCTACATTACCCGTTCCTGTAATATGATCTTATGTGACCTGTATAAAAAATAAAAATCCTAATCGAACTATATCTTGTGTTCATTTCATAATTTTGTGGTGGCCAAACCATGCAATATTTTGGTCTAGAAATTCATAGACGAACTATATACGATATGTTCATGATTTATTTCATATTTTATGAAGAACTTGGAAGTGCGACATGCAACAACTAGTCAAGTGTAGAACCCATAGTCAAGTGAACCATCAATGTAACCTTATGAGACTTTATTTTTAAGGGTGGTAGTACCCTAGTTGCCTTGAAGCCAACTTGTAACCTTTATCCTTCCCAAATCTCGGGACGAGATTTATTTTAAGGGTGGTATCCTGTCACATCCCAAAATTTTCCAAATTTTGAAATGTGAAAAATAAATAAACAAAATAAAACTTTGTTGAAATTCAGGGTGAGAAGAAACTTTTTGAATCCAATTGGAAACTTTCAAACCTATTTGGATCAAATAAAATCCTAAAGGTATTTAAAAAGATAAACAATTAATAAAGAAAGTTTTAATAATTGGAAATACCATTTTTTGGATCTTTTAATAAAAAGGTTTGGATTTCAAAAGCAAAGTAGAATTTATAAATAAAGATTATTTTATAGAGCCAAATTAAATCTTCGCTAAGCTTTTGAAATAAAATATTTCTATTTGATAAAAAGAATAAAGGTTTATTTAAATAAAATAATGAGGATTTATTAATATCCAATTTTTTTAAAGTAAAGGCTTATCATTTTAAATAAACACTAAAACTTATTAATTTATTTTAAATAAGTTTTCCAAGTGTTTTATATTTTCAAATAAAACTACTAAAATGGTTTTGTTATTATTTAGATTTCAAATGGAGATATTAATAAATCAAATCCTATTTGAATTAATAACTAAGGACTACTTTATTTAATTATTAAATAGATCCTAAAAGAATAAAAGTATTATTTTATTTTGGACTTTGGTTTGTGTTGTTAAACATAACTAAATATTATACAAAGTCTAGCAAAGGTTTGAATTCATTTGGGTGTTTGAATTGTTTGAATAAAATCAAAACAGAAATTTAAATAAGAAAAAGAAAAAGGCATTCTGTATAAAAAAAGAATCAAAACGACCCAACGCAACAGGCCCACTAAGCCCAGCTCCAGCCCAACTAAACCCCCACGCGCGAAACGTTTTGCACCCCCACCCGCACCCGCACAGACGCAAACAGGCAGGCCCCACTCTTTCCCCCTCCACCTCCCTGACAGACAGGTCCCACCGCCACCTCATCGTCGTCTTCAACCCCAAACCACGCCCCTATCATTGCTGCCGCGTTATTGCTGGTGTCAATACGCTTAATTGCCTGCGTTAAATCCTCCGGTGACCACGCACACTTAAGCGCACGCCTCTCCTCTACCTTTACCCTCACTCGCCTCTCCCTCTCTGCCCCCAAGCTGGGTAAATTTCGAGCTCGAGCCCACTTTGCTCCGACGACCTCCTTCGTCAATTCCGGCAAGGACAAACTTTCCCTTGACCCCTGCTTCACACGGGTTTCATCAGCAGCCTCTTGCGCATCTCCCCGTGCCACTCATTCTCCCGCGCGTGCCCTGTAGCCTCAGCTTCGTTGACACCGAGCACCTCTCGATCATGCTCACATGAACCCCACGGTCGCCCGCATCTTACCGTGCCTTTTTTTGCCTTGGGGTGAACTGCAGCATCACCCCGTCGTCAACCAGATCCGCCAGACGCCGTTGCAAACTCCGGCGAGGAATTTCCAGCAGCTCCGAGCGCCCCTCGCCAAGCCAGCGCCACCTTGAGCTTCGCCTCGACCTCGCGAGCACGGTGAGCCCTCTCCCCCTCTCCCTCGCTTCCTGTATCGCCAGCTCCGCCGCGAGCAAGCGTGCTCCGCCGTCTGCCGCCGCGCAGCGCCGCCAGAGTTTGACCACGTGACCGTGTCCGCTAGATCAGGATCTGTTGGCTGAGATTAGAACTAGACGAAAGGGTACGAGTTGATCAGCGCCGTGTATTTTAAGTTAGATCATGCGGTCCAGAGAGCTCAATCTGCACGAAGCGGTACCGGCCAATCAGATCACGCCGCGTGGAACTGGTTTGATTTAAAACAGAATTCTGAATCTCATTTGTATGAAAACTTGTAAAATTCATAACTTATAATCTACATGTCCAAATTTTGCAAATTTTATATCAATGGAATCAGTAGAACAATTATTTTGCAACTATGCATTTTGTTTAATGATTTGTTTCTGGTAAATTGGTTGAATTTGCAGAAACATGTGTAGGCTTATTTTGAATATAAAAATTGTTCTAGATACAATTTTAATGAGAAATCTTTGCAAAATGGTTTGTTGTGAACCTACTGATCCCTAGGAACCAACTTATGGATTTAAAAATGAATTTTGTGAAGTTAGGAATAAATACTTGAATTAGCTCATTTCTAGTCAAATAAAAACATTGATTTTGATATGGAAATGATTTTTGAGTAAAACCTTTGGGAAATAATTTGATTCAAACCTTCTGACCCTAAACACCAGGTTTTGTGAATTAAACAACTTATTTGATGAACAATATAAAATTATTGCTTTGCTAAAAGCATTTTTCAACCACATAAAATAATGAAATGACTTAAAAATGGTTTATAGATAAAACCTTTTGCAAATGGTTTTACCACTTTAGTAAATGACCAATTTGAACCTTATAATGTTAGATCCTAGTAGAAACCACCTTTGCAAATAAAACTATCTTTTGCATGCTTGCATGCATGACCTTGTTTCTATTATTTTATGTGTGTTAAATTGTTTGAATATTGGTTGGAATGCTAGTTGATTCTATGTTTGCTTGATTGAATTGTAGTGGAATTAGAAGAGTGTGATATTTGAAAGATCAAGAAGTGAACCAACATTCTCTACTAAAAAGGCAAGTGACACTATCATCCAAGTCCTACTATTTTCATTACACTTAGTGGATTTTTGAAACATGCATGATAATGATTTCTATATTTTATGCTATGCTAAATCCTAATAGGATACCCTTATATATTCCTTAGTGGAATCAATGTAGTTGTAGTATGCTTAGACCTGCTATATATTGGGATGGGATACATGTTAAGATTATATGAAGTATTGAAAAGACTTATGTTTTATATAATAAAACAAGTACTCAATGAACCACCTGGGTGGACAAGGATACTCAAGTTTTGGACAAGGTGGCAACAAAAGGAACCATGTTTATATGGCAATCTCTTTTTATTGTGCACTAGAGGGAAACCACCCAGGGACTTAGAGATTGAACATGTTTCTCGTACAGTGGCTTCCGTGTACAGCCACATGCTAAATGGGCTCTGGCTTAGTCAACTACATAGTGGAAGACCCATGCATTGGCATCACCAGGTTAACTAGGATAGTGTGAGGGAACTTGACACCCTACATTGGTGCCTGGATGACAAGCTAGCATTGTGTATTGGGAGGACTTCTATGGAAAGACTTTGTCACATTCTCAATCTGCCAGTACTCCATCTTGGTGAGTACTTATCCAGTGGCCACTGGTGGCATCAAGATGAGATTGTGTCATGTGGGTAAAGTGTACAACTTCTGCAGAAGATCAAAATTCTAAGTAGTTAGCCGTGTCCCCGGTTATGGACAATACTGAGCAACTAAGGCCTGAAGCTATGGAAGATCTCGACATTCCAATTTCTCAAAGTTAAAACTTGGGGGTGACAACAAGGGAGTTGAAGCACTTGGAGTTTTCCAAGAACTTCAGAAAGTTTTTGATAAAAGATTAAAACTATTTTGAAAACATAGGACAAAACTATATTGCTTTCTGCAAAAGAGCCTAAACCCTACCTAGCCAAATATGCATCTAATGATAGGATACACTAAATTCTACATAGTAGTGAAACTTGCCAATACAATTCAAATGTATTGACCCTTGTGGCTGCAACTTATTATGTTGCAGGTTTGTTTGATGTTAGTGAAGTGTGTTGCATAGGATTACAAGTCTACAACCAACATGACTGCCTGTGGCACTTTGAAGATGAAGTACCCCATGCTTATAGATATTCTGCTGCAATGTAATGTGATAGCCAAATGAGCTATGTAAGATGTAATGAATTATTTTATTCCTGGTTATAAAGTTGTATTATGACCTTTGTTTCTTGATATTACATATTAACTGTGGATGCTAGCTATTGATCCAGGGACTAGCATTGTAAACATAGGGATCTCTACCTTATTAAAGGTTGGGAACCATACAGAACTGGTGGCATCTCAGTGCTCTGGAACTTGGAGGCGATGGTTCTAATAGATGCCTGAGGAAAGGGGCGACCTTCCGCTCTTATAGGCACGGGTAGACATGCGAACAGACGACGTCGGAAGAGGAAACGAACAAGCAGCGACCGAAGCCAAACAACATCCACTAAGTTCGAATTAAAACTCCACTGAGTCGTATTGAAAACTCATTGGGAGACTGTTCAAATTCTGCACACCCGTTCATATACCAGTCATGCGTGGCAAAAAATAACTCGGCTTAGCGAGATTCCCACAACCCGTGGCGCGCGTCGTGACGAGGCGAGGCGAGGTGGGCGGCGACGGAGGAGGAGCGCGCGTGTGGGACTCTCTCCTTCTCTTTTTCATCCTTTTACCAAGTGGTAGGAGAGCCTCCCTTATAAGTTGGTGGCAAACCTCCTTCAACTAGCAATGTGGGACTAAACATTTGTCCCACCTCTTGCCATGCATTAATGGGCCACATGGGCCTCTAGGATTTTCAGGAATTATTGGAATGGAAAATGGCTGGGTCATTTGGGCCAAAATTCCAACAATCCCCCACCAGATCCCAGAGGCACATGTAATTTGCCTTTGGTTCCAAAACACTGTTTATATACCGGTACTGCAGTGGAGACTGTTAAGTTGAACTTCCACCTAGAATTCTATGCTACACTAGGCTGTGACTTGTACATTGGACTATGCCTTGAACTGCAAGTTTGCCGCAACCTAGCTACATTGGACGAAGCCTTGACCGATACTGGGCTAACGTGGGACTTCCCTGCGGGTGGAGCTTATGCGTCATACTCCATGGCCTTTCATGAGTTTATTAGAGAGAACCCAACTCTCATAGACTGCGATGTTTGACAGTCAGAATCATATAGGTGTGTTCTTCAAAAGATGTTCTGCGGGACAACATCTCTGCTTCAGATTAAGCCATTTAGAACACATTAAGATAAAAATCAACCTGCCATGCAGAATAGGAAAGTATTGCATCTTCACGGAGTGGTATTCATTAAAGTAGGGATACTTTCCTCTCAGTCTACCAACAGCTTGTCTCCCAATTCTAATTCACGGGATCTCCGATCACATAGATTGGTTTGCCACTATGGAAAACTCATAGTGTGTATCATACCCATCTCCTTCGATGCATTTTCTATCACATTGCATGATAGTCCCTTTGTGAAGGGATCTGCCAGGTTCTTAGCTGTTTGGATATAATCCAATGCAATAATTCCGGAGTTTCTCATTTTCCTGATAGATTTTAGTCTCCTCTTCACATGTCTTGAGGACTTCATATTATCCTTAGAACTATTCAACTTAATAATCATAGTTTGATTATCACAGTTCATTGGAATTCCGGGTATAGGTTCTGCAACCACAGGTAAGTCCATCAAGAGTTCACGAAGCCACTCTGCTTCAACAGTGGCCGTGTCTAGTGATGTGAGTTCTGCTTCCATTGTTGACCTCGGTAAGATGGTCTGCCTGGAAGACTTCCAAGAAACAGCCCCACCACCAAGTGTAAACACATATCCACTTGTGGCCTTTATCTCATCAGCATCAGATATCCAATTTGAATCTCTATAACCCTCCAGTACCCTCAGATACCCGGTATAGTGAATTCCATAGCTTGCATTGCCTTTTAGATAGCACATGACTCTTTAAAGAGCTTGCCAATGATCATCTCTAGGATTTGAAACAAATCGACTGAGTTTGCTAACATCAAACGTGATGTCAGGCCTTGTAGCGCTAGCCAAGTACATAAACGAGCCAATTATTTGAGAGTATGTCAATTGATCTCTAACGGTGCATCGATTCTTTCGAAGTAGCACACTAGGATCATACGGTGTTGGAGAAGACTTGCAGCCGCTATACCCAAAGAGACTCAAAATCTTGTCCACATAGTGAGACTGAAGCAGTGTGATCCCACTATCATCATCTCTCAACAGTTTGATGTTCAAGATAACATCAGCTACTCCTAGATCCTTCATCTCAAAAGACTAAGATAATAAATACTTGACCTCCTCAATTATAGTAAGGTTGGTCCCAAAGATCAGTATGCCATCAACATACAAACATAGAATAACTCCTTCGCCCCCACCATGGCGATAGTATACGCACTTCTCAGCTTTGTTTACAACAAAGCCTGCAGTGGTTAAGGTTTTATCAAACTTTTAGTGCCACTCCTTAGGTGCTTGTTTAAGACCATATAAATACTTCAGAAGCTTGCAAAGTTTTCTTTCTTGACCATTTACTACAAAACCATTTGGTTGATCCATATAAATTTCCTCATCCAACTCTCCATTTAGGAAAGTCGTCTTGACGTCCATTTGATGAACGAGAAGACCGTATGAGGCATCCAGAGAAAGTAGTACTCGAATGGTCCTCAACCTTGCTACAGGTGAGTAAGTGTCAAAGAAGTCTTCACCTTCCTTTTGGGTATAACGCTTGTCCACAAGCCTTGCCTTGTACTTCTCAATAGTACCATCAGGCCTTAGTTTCTTCTTAAACACCCATTTACATCCTACAGGTTTGCACCCATAAGGACGATCAGTAATCTCCCATGTTTCATTAGCTAAAATGGAGTCCATATCACTACGGTCGGTTTCCTTCCAGTAGTCAGCATCAGGAGATGCATAGGCTTCTGAAATAGAAGTGGGAGTATCATCCACGAGGTATACAACGAAATCATCACCAAAAGACTTTGTAGTCCTCTGTCTCTTGCTCCTTTTAGGAATTTCGTTATCCTCCTCCTCAGGATTTTCTAGATGTTCGACTAGAATGATTGGTTTAGAAATTGTATCTAATTACTGACTTGATGAGTTAGGCATATCCTTCATGGGAAATATATCCTCAAAGAAAGTTACATCGTTCGACTCCATGATTTTACCAACATGCATGGCTGGTACTCCGGCTTTTACTACCAAAAATCAATAGCCAATGCTATGAAAAGCATATCCCAGAAATACACAGTCCATAGTTTTTGGTCCAAGCTTGCGCTTCTTGGGGACTGGCACATGAACTTTTGCCAAACAGCCCCAAGTTCGTAGATAAGAGGGATTTAACCTTTTCTTCTCCCATTCTTCAAATGGAGTTGTTTATTAGTTCTTTGTGGGAACTCGGTTTAGGACATGACATGCGATCAATAATGCCCCCCCCCACCATTCCTCGGAGAGACCCGATGTGTCTAACATGGCGTTAATCAAATCTATTAGAGTGCAGTTCTTTTGTTTCGGCTACCCCGTTTGACTGGGATGAGTAGGGAGGCGTCCTCTCATGGATTGTACCATGTTCCATACAAAAAGATTCAAAATCGTTGGAAAAATACTCTCCACCACGATCAAACCTAAGCCTCTTAATCTTTCAATCAAGTTGGTTTTCCGCTTCAGCTTTATAGACTTTGAAGAAACTCAAAGCCTCATCTTTTGTTCTCAGAAGATACACATGACAGTATGTCGTAGAGTCATCGATCAACGTCATAAAATATTTCTTTCCACCTTTTTTCAACACACCATTCACCTCACAAAGATCAAAATGTATGAGCTCTAGTGGTGCCAAATTTCTCACCTCTGCAGTCTTATGTGACTTGCGAGGTTGTTTTGCTTGCAAACAGGCTAGGCACTTGGATCCTTTGACAGTAGTGAAATTTGGGATTAAATCCATTTTAGATAACCGCGCCATGCAACCAAAATTAACATGAAAAAGACGTGAATGCCAAATATTTGATATAATATCAGATGAAACATGATTCACAACTTTATTACAAACATCTAATAATGACAGGCGGAATAGACCTCCGCACTCATATCCTTTACCAATAAAAGTACCAAACTTAGATAGTACAAACTTATTGGACTCGAACACAATCTTGTAGCCATCGTGACATAGAAGAGATCCGCTAACAAGATTCTTATTTATTGAGGGAACATGATGCATGTTATTTAGGCGTATGGTATTTCCCGAAGTGAACTTCAGATCGACAGTACCAACACCATGAACAGAAGCATGCGAGTCGTTCCCCATCAGCATGGACTGAGTCCCTCTGACCTGATATGAAGAAAACATGGAAATGTGAGAACAAACATGTACATTAGCGCCCGTGTCAATCCACCAATCAGGTGAATGACATAATGAAATAATAGTAGGTAATATACCATACTCAACATCCTTCATCTCAACGTCGCCCTGACAATATTAGCAGTCTTGCTGCTCTTCCCATGCTGGCGCCTGTCATAGCGGTTGGGGTAGCTAGGAGCCCAGTGATCAGGATCACCGCACACCTGACAGGAACCTTTCTTCTTATCAGTCTTGTTCTTGAAATTGGTAGACTATGAGGGCTTGTTCTTCCCATCGAACTTGCGTTTTCCATCAATCTTGCTCTTGTTCTTGAACTTGTGGGACTGGAAGTTCTTGAACTGAATGTTGGCACTTGAACCTCCCTCCACAACTCAAGCATGTGTGTCTTTTGCTCTCGCCTTCTCTTCCACATCAAGAGTCCCAATGAGATCCGATACGGAAAACTCCTGTCTCTTGTGCTTTAGAGAAGTAGAAAAGTTCCTCCATGAATGGGGAAGCTTAGCAATAATGCCCCCGGCAACAAATTTTTCCGGTAATACATAGGAGAAGTACTCAAGATCCTTCGCCAGTGCCTGTATCTCATGAGTCTGCTCAACAACGGAGCGATCATCAGACATCTTGAAGTCATAGAATTGATCCATGATATACAGTTCAATGCCAGCATCCGAGACCCCAAACTTGGCCTCGAGAGAAGCCCACATGTCCTTGCCATTATCAAATGACATATAGGGTTCAACAATGTTCTCCCCAAGCACAGAAAAAAATGCAGCCCTGAATAGCTTGTCAGATTTCACAAAAACATGCTCCTGGGCAGGAGTAAGCTCTCCCTCAGGCTTGCCAAGAGTGGCGCCATAGCAGTTCATGTTCTCAAACCAGAGAACTACCCTCACGCGCCATCTCTTATAGTGCGTACCCTCAAAAACAGGTGGCTTCACAGATGTCATGAAACCACTTGGAGTAAATTGCCTATAATAAGGTTTTTGGATTGTTGGAAATATGAGCAATTTACCAAGTGATTTATGTGAAATAAATAGCAGGTAAAACATGACTAGAACGATCGAAAATAAACTAGCCAAGTAATCTGACAAAAAGTGTGCAGAGAGCTACAGATAGATTGAAATAATCTGAACAAGATGAAGAAAGAAAACATAGAGCAGTGCGTCGGAGTTGGAGTTGTCACCCATGTCATCGAGGAAGAGGTTCTCGATGGCAGGGAAGACGTCGTTGTGGAAGATGTCGTCAGCGTCGGTGAAGGAGTCCGTGATGAAGTCAGTCGCCACGCCGATAGTGCTCCCCAAAAACCTTATCGCCCTTATCCCGTACATGACTCGAAGAGGTGGGGTTCCGAAGGCCTACTGTCCCGGCTCGCGGTGCACGCCGCAAGATGGGATGGGGAATAACTGGTGGCAGCTCAGTGCTCTGGAAATTGGAGGCAATGGTTCTGATAGATCCTTGAGGAAAGGTGCGACCTTCTGCTCTTATAGGCACGGGTAGACAGGCGATGTCGGAAGAGGAAACGGACAGGCAGCGATCGAAGCCAAACAGCCTCCACTAATTTCAAATTAAACCTCCACTGAGTCGTATTTAAAACTCATTAGCAGACTGTTCAAATTATGCACACACGTTCATATAACTGTCATGCATGGCAAAAAGAACTCGGCTCAGCGAGATTCCCACAACCCGCGCCGCGCGTCGTGATGAGGCGAGGCGAGGCGAGGCGAGGCGAGGCGGGTGGCGGAGGAGGAGGAGCGCGCGTGTCGGACTCTTTCCTTTTCCTTCTCATACTTTTACCAAGTGGTAGGCGAGCCTCCCTTATAAGCTGGTGCAAACCTCCTTCAACTAGCAATGTGGGACTAAACATTTGTCCCACCTCTTGCCATGCATGAATGGGCCACATGGGCCTCTAGGATTTTCAGGAATTATTGGAATGGAAAATGGGCTGGGTCATTTGGGCCAAAATTCCAACAGGGTGCACCTACTGCTGGGGTCCCACATTGGAAGGTAATTCTCGTTCCATGATACATTGTGAGTGATTTACTGAAGTTTTTCCTTAACTACCTTGCTTACATTTTAACTTGTATATGACTGAATGAGCACACCCTTTATGTCCTCAAAAATATGGATGAACAATTGCTACTAATGAATTAGTACCAGTAATAAGTCTTTCAAAAATATAGTGTCTAACGACGTCCCTGGACTTATAAAGTTTGTTCATTGTCAGAATATGAAAAGTATTAACCAGCATCTCAAATTTGAGGGAAACACACTGAAGCCAGGTTTATTGATTTGTTTGTACTTTCAGGCCCTCCTTAGATTGTAGGAATCACATAGGATTTTTGTAGGACACCAATCTTTTCCTTTGGATCAGCGTAGGATTTTTGTAGGATTTGGATCCTTAGATTTTATTCTATAAAATTGTTTGATTCAAAAGAGTATAATCCTTATGAATTCCTACAAAGGATTTGCACTCTATTTTGGAGGAAAATTTCCTTCCACTCCAACCTCTTTATACAATTCCTTCAGACTTCCTGTGCAATCAAACACTACACATGATCCAAAACCCTGTAGGTATCTTCCCGTGGTGTTGAACACGACAGTGCCATCGGGATGGCTAAAGACGGACACTCGGATGAAATCGGTGGCTCATGCAATAGGTTGGGCATAGTGAACTTCAAACACATCGGCGTACCCAGGTTCAGGGCCCTCTCGACGAGGAAACACCCCTACTCCTACAAGATCAACTATATGTTTGGCGAGTGCCCAGTACAAGTGCTCCTGGAGCTGTTTCCTTAGCTAATATCGAAGGCTAGAGGAAGAAGAAGAACTAGAGGCAAGCTCTTGCTACTGTCGATGTTTCTTACCTAGAATGTAGAGGTCGCAACCTTTATAAGGTAGATATCCCTGTGTTTACAATGCTAGTCCATGGATCAATAGCTAGCATCCACAGTTTAAGATGTAATATCAAGAAACAAAGGTCATAATACAACTTTATAACCATGAATAATAATTCATTACATCTTACATAGCTCATATGGCTATCTCATTACAATGCAGTAGATATAACTATGTAGCATGGAGTCCTTCATCTTCAAAGTGCCACATGCAATAATGTTTGGTTGTATACTTGTAATCCTATTCAACACACTTCACTAACATCAAACAAACCTGCAACATAATAAGTTACATCCACAAGGTTCAATACATTTGAATTGTATTATCAAGTGATACTATGGTAGAATAGTGGTATCTATCATCTATATGCATTTGGCTAGGTGGACCTTAGGCTTGATTTGCTCAAAATAGATTTTCCTTATCAGTTGAAAACAATATGTTTTGTTTTTCAAATCACCCAAGGAACAACCAATAGGAATTGGTTAACCTTTAACCCTTATTCAACCAAAATCTTTTAACGTAGAAATTGGGATGAGGAGATCCTTGATAGATTCCATGTTTGATGCTCAAATTGTCCATTGTCGGGGACACGACTAAGTACTTAGATTTACTCTCTTGAGAGGTGGTGCACTTTCCCCACAGGACTCGACATGCATCGAGACAAGATCTTTCAGAAGCCTGCCCTTAGACCAAATGGATGCGTTCCAAAGCTATCACCCCCTACCACCTTCTGTCCATCTGGCTAAGTTATTGCAACATATATGGTCCAGGCAGAGCCCATATTGCCATGTGGCTGCACTTGAAGCGTCTTAACATTTGACATCTCAAATATCTTTGTTCCTGGGTGGCTTTCCACAAGTGAGATACACAAGTTTTCAATAGTTTACTGGCCCTGTGTAACCACTCAATATAAATCCATCCAAGCAATTACCATTCCACCTAGGTGATTCATTCACATATTTGTTTTATTAAACAAAAAAATAAGTCAAAAGACTTAGCAAACTTTCCATAGCATGTATATAAACCACCCTTGTTTCCTACTAGCTAGGCTAAGCATGATATTAGTAGGAATCTTAACTTAGGAAAAATTCTACTCAGGCATCATCTACTAGGATTTCCCATGGCATAGTATACTTAGTAAAAATTCCATGCAAGTCCTTCTTAGAAATATCACTAATGCATAGTCAAAATAGTAGGACAAAATGTATGAAGCACCACTTGCCTTTTTAGTAGAGAATATAGATTCACTCCTTGATCTTGCAATTGTCACACTCTTGAAAGTTCACTATAATTCAATCAAGCAAGGCACAAATTCAAAACAAACATTAAAACAATTAATCACATAAAATAAAGAAAACAAAATAATGCATGCAAGCAGGCAAAAGATTGTTTTATTTGGAAAGGTGGTTTCTAATAGTATATAAAAATTTTAAAACACCTATTGGTCATTTATAAAAGTGGCAAAACCATTTAAAATCAATTTAATGAAAATGGCCATTTAAATTATTTTTGTTTTTGCTAGAAATGTTTTTATCAAAAGGAATAATTTCTAGTGTTAGCCAAATATGTTTTTAAACACAAATGTTAGTGTTTATGGTCAAAGTGTTTAAAACAAATCCATTTACAAAAGGTTTCATTCAAAATCATTTTTAAATCAAAGCAACAATTTATTTTACTAGAAATGATTTTAATCAAAGTAATAATTTTCTAGTGCTAATCACATATATTTTTAAACCCAAAAGTTTGTGTTTCTGGTCAGTAGGTTCAAAGAAATCATTTGCAAAAGATTTTACCCAAAAATCATTGTTAGAATAATTTTTATACTCAAAATAGGCCTAGAAATGTTTCTGCCAAAACAACTATTTTTCCAGAAGCAACATACTAAACTAAGAGCATGGTTGCAAAGTTGACATTTTCCTGATTCCAATGGTATAAAATTTTCAAATTTTGGACGTGTGGACCAAATGTTATGAATTTTTCAAATTCTAACATCTAATAGATCAAATCTGGTTTTAAAACAACAGGCATGGCCACGTGGCTTGATCCTACTGGTGCGTACCGCTTCGGTTGGATCGACTAATACAGACCGTTAGATCTAACTAACAATGCACATCATAGATTAGCTAAAAACATTTCGCTAAAGTCAATCTATCTACGCCATACGATTAAGATCTAACGGACAGGAGCTAGCTGGTCAATATTTGGCGGCGCTAGCGACGGTGAGCGGTGGCGGCGCTCAGGATGAGACGTTCCGGCTATTCCATGAAGCGAGGGATATGGAGGAGGGCATTACCAGACTTGCTGTGACATGCTGATGCTCGAAGTGCTCGTTGTAGACGAAGGGGTGCATGGAGTGGTCGTCGATTACTCCCTCGAGAAGCTCCTGGTGACTGCCACGCTCAGGCGTTGTTGTTGGCGAGACTACAGCGCACGATAAGTCAAAACAATGAGTGTGTTAGACGCGTGAGAGAGAGGAGAGCATGTGTGTGTCATCCAGAGAGAAAGGGACGGTTTGATCTCACCGGGGGAAGTCGCCGGAGTTGGAGTAGTAGGCGGTGGCGCTCTGACAAAGACAAAACGAGTATCTGGGGCGCGCGCGAGCGAGCTACGGCTACTGGAAGGTGCGCCTGGTGCTGGCGAGCAGGCTCGTGGAATCTAGGGGCAGAGAGGTGGCCGGAGTTGTCCGGAATTGGCCGAAGAACTCGTCGGAGCAGCGACGTTGTGGGCAGCGATTCTCGCAGCCTGGTGGCTCTCTAGCAACGGTGTCTGAGGGGAAAGGAAGGGAATAGGGAGGTGATTAAGTAGGGCGTGGCCGTGGGGCGAGTTATTGGCGAAATCAACGCGAATTGATGTGAGGAGTTATCGGTAGAAACGGCCGGGTGCGAGGGGGAAACGGGTCGCGTGCGAGGAAGAAGGTGGTGACGAGGGCGCTGATGTGGCGTGGGTCCGCGGGTCAGTGAGTTGAGGAGGTTAAGCCACGGGTGAGAAAAGATCTATAAGTAGGGAGAGAGAGGTTTCCCCGGGTGGGCTCTTGTTGGGCCTGCTGGGCTGGTTGGGCTGGGTTGCTTCTTTCCCTTTATTTTCTTCTCTGTTTTCTTTTTCTTTTTTCTGATTTCATTTTCTGTTTTTATTTGAATCAAATGATTTAAACACTCAATTATTTTCAAAACTTTTCCAAACTTCCAGTAGCTTTTTATATTGTTTAACAATGCATTTTAAAGGCCATTTTAGAATATTTTATTATATTCACTTATGGTTTATTACTTATTTAAATTTGACATTTGTCTTTATTTAAATAGGATTTAAATATGTTTCCAATCCATAATATTTTATTCAAATGATTTAAACATTTGTTTTAAATTCAAATGTTTATCAAACCTTTTTAGTAAGTTTTATTTATTCATTAGTGTGTTTAAATAATTCACTTTGAATTATTTCAAATATTTTAAGATGATTTAATATTTATTTATATTGTGCATTTGACTTTATTTTAAATAAAGTTTCAATATGGTTCCAGACCATATAATCTTATTTAATTATTATTTTATTCTTTTTAAGTTAATTAGACAACTTTTAATCCACTTTGGTAATTTCAATTAATATTTTCTCATGATTTAATTAATCATTTATGTTAGGGATTTTGTCTTTATTCAAATATAATTGAATTTAGTTAAAGTCCATATAATTTTAATTGAATAATCTTTATCCCTTTATTTTATTTGGATTATCTTTATTCCATTTGCTTATGGATTTAATTCAAGTTTTGAATTGTCTTCTAAATAATTTTCTTGGGATTTGTTATTTATTTAGTTTAGGCAATTTGTATTTATTTAAATAAAATTTAATTTGGTTTAATCCATATGATTTTATTTAAATAATCCTTTACTCCCTTTTATTATTCAATAAACTTTCATTCCATTTTTTTATGGATTTCGTCAAGATTTAATTTGGCTTTTAAATATTCCCTATTTATTTATTTATTTATTTATTTCCTTCTTTGTCTTATAAAATACATATATTTTTATTTATAGATCCAAAATTGGTGATTCCAATTTGTATAATTTTATTTAATATTTGTTTATCTTTTTCAATCCTTTTAGGACTATTTTTCTCACCATTTGGTATGGATTTTAGATATGAGCTTTTATTAGCTATAGAAATTATTTCCTTTTATCTTATTAAATTCATAAGTTTTTATCCCTGGCTCTAAATTAAATGAAACCAATTTATATTGTTTTATAATATTTTTATTTCTTATTCTTGACCATTTATAAATGTTTGTTGTTGAATTTTTATATGGATCAAATCCATAGTCTTAGAGAGATTTTGGAAATGATTTTCTTCCATTAGGGTTTTTGGTTTATTTTTCCCAAGTGTTTAAATTTCAAGATACATTCATTGATAAATGCATTTCACTTGATTGAAATTTGTTGGATTCCCTTTTCATTCAAATTTTTTCAAGAAGGGTTTTGATGTTTCCATTTAGAAACAAAAAGTTTATTTTCACCCTAAATTTCAACAATTGTTTCTTTTGTTTATTTATTTTTTTCACATTTCAAACTTTGGAAAATTTTCGGATGTGACAAGCTACCACCCTTAAAAGAAATCTCGTCCCGAGATTTGGGAAGGCTAGAGGTACAAGTTGGCTTCAAGGCAACTAGAGTACTACCACCCTTAAAAAGGTTTTCAACTAGATTACATCTTGGCTTATGCTAGTCCCTGGATCATAGCTAGCATCCACAGTTTAAGATTTATTATCGAGAAACAAAGGTCATAGTACAACTTTATAACCAGGAATAAAATAATTCATTACATCTTACATAGCTCATATGGCTATCTCATTACAATGCAGCAGGAATATCTATATAGCATGGAGTCCTTCATCTTCAAAGTGCCACATGCAATCATGTTGGTTGTAGACTTGTAATCCTATTCAACACACTTCACTAACATCAAACAAACCTGCAACATAATAACTTACAGCCACCTGGGTCAATATATTTGAATTGTATTGGCAAGTCATACTATGGTAGAATAGTGGTATCTATCATCTATATGCATTTGGCCAAGTGGAGATTAGGCTTGCTTTGCTCAAAATAGATTTTCCTTATCATTTGAAAACACTAAGTTTTTTTGTTTGTCAAATCATCCAAGGAACAACCAATAGAATTGGTTAACCTTTAACCCTTATTCAACCACAAGCTTTGAACTTAGAAATTGGGATGAGGAGATCCCTGATAGCTTCCATGTCTTGATGCTCAAATTGTCCATTGCCAGGGACACGACTAAGTACTTAGATTTTACTCTCTCGAGAGGTGGTGCACTTTCCCCACAAGACTCAACATGCATGGAGACAAGATCTTTCAGAAGCCTTCCCTTAGACCAAATGAACGCGTTCCAAACCTATCACCCCCTACCACCTTCTGTCCATCTGGATAAGTTATTGCAACCTATATGATCCTGGCAGAGCCCATATACCATTTGGTTGCACTAGAAGCTTCTCAACATTTGACATCTCAAATCTTTTTGTTCCTGGGTGGCTTTCCACATGTGTGATACACTAGGGTAGGCCATGAATATGGGGCCCTGTGTAACCAATCAACACAAACAATTCTTTCCATTCCACCTAGGTGTTTCATTCACATAGTTGTTTTATTAAACAAAACACAAATCATAGACTTAGAAATATTTCATAGCATGATTATAATCCACCCTTGTTTTCTACTAGCTAGCCTAAGCATAATAGTAGCAAGAATCTTAACTTAGGAAAAAATTCTACTAAGGCGTCATCTACTAGGATTTCCCAAAGCATAGCATACTTAGTAAAAATTCCATGCAAGTCCTACTCAAAATATCACTAATGCATAGTGAAGATAATAGGACAAAATGTATGAAGCACCACTTGCCATTTGTAACACCCTCAGAATCGGCCCTATGCAAGTTTTAGCGGTTTCCGCCAAACCCGCATAGAAACGATTCAAAGGTGCCCACCAGGCACTTTCGTGCGGGTGGAAAACGAGGTAATAACATTACACAACAGTCCTCGATGGGACCCACAGAACAGATATATACAACACGACTCCATGAGTCAAAATACAGATATACAGTACAAAGATCCAAATCACCTTGAAAACGATAGAGCGTCCAGCTACGGACAAGAGACAACTGGGGCTAAGAGCCCTGAAGAATAACCAATGGCGTCCATAACCCTGCCCAGGCCAAGCCGGAAGGGTAACCCTGCTAACGACGTCGATCTCAAAACCTTCTTAAACAAAAGGGGTGCCGACAAAGGGCAAAGGAAAAACAGGAGCGTCAGTACTGAGGCCAGTACACGGCGAGGCTAGAATTCGGCGGTCCTCGCCTACATAGGTATGTTGGACTGAAGCGGCAGCGGCAGCATGCACTAAACAACCTAGAGAGACTCGATACAACTGGCGGCAATTAGAGAGGGGTAAGAAAGACCTATTCGGAACCAACCTGATACTACCACCAATCAAACCCATCCCGGCGTTTCCCCCTCGACACCGATCGAGGAAGTCAACCGAGGAACTCACATAGTTGGCATTTTTATTTATTCGGTTATCGTTGCAGCAATTAGTAGTCAAGTATAGATAATCATCCTGATAAATTAAGCAGTGGGCACTTTTAATTAACCATTCCGTTGTAGTTGCGACACTTACTAGTCAGATACAATTAGCATGAGATAACCCAAAACCCAGCAGTTGTTGGTACTTTTATTTAGCCAATTCCGTTATTGTTGCAATACTTACTAGTCAGATACAATGGTCGCAAGCGACACCCAAACAAGCAATTGTTGGCAGTTTTATTTAACCATTCCATTATAGTGAAGCTGATTACTAGTCATTATAAAGTCAAATTCATGGCACTACTTTAGTTATAGTTGTCTATGATCGAGATACTGTGCTCCAAGTCGTCCATAACCGCGGACACGGCTTTCAGAAAGTTTTACCCGGCCGGGGTGCACCAATAGCACACACACTCGATCAACCTTGGAAAAACCAAATCAAAACCCAACGAGGCCTTCACGACAAAGCAATCACAGGATTCAGAAATATTTTAGGGGGCCACCCCTTAAAGTAGACCCGCAACGAAGCCGGCCGCCTCCGAGACGGACTCAAGGTTGTGGGGACGGCTGTAAACGACTGGGAACCCAAAACTGGGCTTGTCGATACCGCGGAATCGTGCCACGATCCTAAACAGTACAGTTTGCTCCTCGCACAATCGTAATAAAGCAGTAGCATGGCATAAGTACAGGATAGTAATAAAACCTCAAACTAGTTTGTGGCCCCAAGAAATAAGAATGAATCAAGCTCTGGCTCAGGGGGGTCCCATAATCCTCCCGGATGTGGATAGCGCGATAAATCAAGGAACAAGTATCAAGTACTCGGGGTCCTACGGGACACAAGTGGACGGTTAACAACCAAATAACATCTATTGCCCACCTGTGCCTCTGCTTACTTACTTCAATTTTAGTTGTTAAGCAGTATTTAAAGTGAACGAAAAGTAAAGCCATGATCATCTCCAACATCAACATGCGGCAATACTCCAACAACTGTGGCACTTGACGACACGCAACAGCACTAGAGCAAGCGACTACGACGCGCAAGTCCGACTATCTACCAAACAACAGGTAATAGGATGTGTCCAAGGCAATATAAGGCTGCAAGGGATATCACGGGTACGAAAACTAGAGCATCGCAACACAGATAGCAATAGATCAACAGGAGGGAATAAATACTATAAAGTAAGATAGGTAGAAAGGGGGAGATGCTCGCCTGAAAACATTGTCGAAGGTTCAACCGAAGATCGGGTCGACTCTCGCATCAACTCAACGGCCTTATCCGCGAAGAACCAAACACTAGAATAAACACCAGATGCACTATTTAATACTACGGCAAAAGATCGGGCATGATGCATGTATGATGCATGACATGGCAAAGATGCGATGCAATTAGGCAAGATTAAGCCGAACCGGGGTCCCGACAATTATTTAAGTGGTTCAAGTTGTTTATCTACCCCGCAAATTGAATGTTGCATTATCAAGACAAAAGATGGCCCGGTTCGCTACACAAATTTAAATGAGGCCAATAGAAGGCTAGATTTGCCCGCATATGGGCCCCATATTTAATTATTAGGTGAATCGGCATAAGGCCCCCAACCCACACAAGATGCATGTGAGATGAACAATTTAATATGCGACAAGTTTATTATATTATAAAATAGGGTTTCGGGAAGGGGTTCACACATTAGGGGGACTCGACAAACTTGGGGTTCCGGGGGGGTTCGGGGTTCAGGGTTCGACGGAAACGTTCTCGGATAACGGAGGTAGGTCTTGTCGCATCCGTGGTCTTCGGCCCGTGTAGACGGTCATGGCGTTCAAGGGGAGAACTTGGCGTTCCGGGACAAAGGACTTGGTTCGGTGTCGAGGGCATCGGATTCACCCTGGTCGGTGTCGATCTTGTCGTTTCGATGTCGGGGTCTTGAAATCCGTGATGAAAGCCTTGTCGCCCTTGGGTGGAGAGCTTGTCATCCCGAGGGTCCGTGGCTTCGGCGGAACGCTCTATGGATCCAGGGTCGAAGAACTTGGTGTCAGGGAGGTTCGACGGGGTTCAGTGTTCCGTGTCGAAGGCCTTGGCGTTTCGCCTCCTCGTGATGGTCTCGGGGCGTCGAATCCCGGGGAGTAGAGCTTGGCGTTCCGCGAAGGGAACTCGGCGTTGGGTTAGCTTGTCCTCGAGATCTTGTCGCATGATCTAACTCATATAACCACATCGTCAAAACATTGTTCTTCGGGCGTCTGATCTGGAGGCTACCAATCGAATGCCACTCTCGCATCACCAGGCCATGATCATCAATCCCACCTCTGCATAGCTAGAGGCATCCTAGAACCGGAGCAAGGACGCGCAGAGCTTGCCGAGCAGCTGCAAAAGGAAAAACGGGCGCCCAAGATGAGGAGGGTCTCGCGGGTGGCCGGCCGTACTGGAGGGAGCGCCAAGAGGGGCAGGGTCGACGGGCTCGGGGTCGGCGGCGCCGGAGGCGGCTGAAGCGAGGTGGCCCGCGGGTGGCGCCGAGGCCAAGCGGGGGCGGCCGGATCACGCGGGCACGCTGGAGGCGCAGGGCCGGCGCGGAGGAGGGGAGATGTCGGGGCGGCGGACTCCGGCCAGAGGGCGGCGACGAGCTTGGAGGTGAGCAGAGGGCGCGGCCGGGGTCGTCCGCGCGCGGGAGGCAGAGGCCGGGCCGGTGGCGAGCGTCGCGGCCGGCGGTGGCTTGAGGCCAGGCGGCGGCGTGAGGCAGAGGGGTTGCGGGGCGGTGGCGGCCGGCGTCGGGGAGACGCGGGGAGGAGGAGGAGGCCCGACGGCGCGTGGTCGCGTGCCGGCGGCGAAAAGGGGCCCACGGCGGCGCGGCCGGAGGAGGAGGAGTAGAGGGCGGCGGGGAAGCGGTCGCCGGCGGTGGAGAGGGTGCGGTCCGGGTGGAGGCCAAAGAAAGGAGGAGGGGCAGCGCCGGTGCCGAGGCGGGCGGGGCCGGCAAGCGGAGGAGGGGAGAGGTCGAGGGGGGAGCGGCCGCGGGCGGCGGACGGCGGCCGCAGAGGGGACTCCGGCGAGGAAACGCGATGGCGGGGGGGAACGGAGGGGCCGCGTCGGTCGCGGGAAAGGGGGGGCTGGCGAGAGGAGGAAGGGAGAAGGTGGGGGAGAGAGAACCGCGTGGGAGGCACGTGTGGTGGGGGGTGGGACCCAGGGGAGAGGTGGGGCGCGGTGGGGCCCAGGGGACAGCGGCAGGTGGGGTGGACCGGGTCCAAGAGGGTGGGGGTGTGGCTGACGCGTGGGCCAGGGGGGAGGAGAGAGTTGACCAGGGGAAAGAGAGGGAGGACTGCGGGGTGGGGCCAGCCTGTAAGGGAGAGGGGTAGGAGGGGGCTGGGTGAGAAAGAGAGAGGGGGGGGAAGTCTAGGATTGATGAGGTGGCGGGGTGGGTAGGAATTGGGGGAGAGGGTGAGGTGGCGAGCTGTGAGTGGTGGGTAGATTAGGACTAGGTGGGAATAGGCAATAGGGGGGCTGGTTTAGGTGGACCATTTTAATTACTGGGGTGGTCGACTGGGTCGAATCGGCCCGTTCGACTGCCCCACTAAAAATAATTAAATATTTTATTGATTTCAAACAGGGCTTTTGCAAACCGATAACAGACAAAACAAAATAATCCGGAGACCCGGTTTTTGCGTTTGAACAAAGACGGGGCGTTTAGAAAACAAATTAGGTTTTCACGAAAATAGTTTTATGCAAGCAAATGCAAGATGATGACGATGCTCAAATGCAATGTGGCGTGATGACATGAGCATGCGGTCATGATGATGCAATGCACAAAAACAATGCGATTTTCTAGTAGTGGTTTTGCGGGATGCCACAATTCGACACCACTAACAATGGATCTCACCCTCGAGATCCGCCTCATGGTACCGGAAAGAAGCTCGGTGATCTGCATCTTCAAGCTTCGTGTGGATCTTCGCGACACCACTAACGAGGGTTCCTTCTTCATCTGGAAATTGGCGACACCACCAACAATGGTCGGGGCTCACGTCCATTGAGAGTACACTCCGGAGAAACAAGAGACGGAGGTAGGGGTATCAACAAATAAAGCCACCCCTAACTTCCGTGGACGGAGTAAAATCGCTGGATCCACTGGTCCGATGTACAAGAGCGAATGATAAGAGTAGTCGGATGGTGATCAGTCCATCGCGCACCCAAACCATTACTCTGCACACGAATAGCGAATTATGCAACCAACTCTCGGAATTAGACTGAAGATCTCGACAAGCGAGGTTCAGAAACAAAGGGGTGATGCAGACTCTGCATCGGATCTGGCGTAGATGATGTCGTCGCGACGGAAACACCGGAAGGCACAAACAAGGAACAAAGGACGGTACCACAGATAAATAACCACTCAGATAGCAGGAGGACCGGATGTAGAAACACCGTTACCAAAAGAGGAAGCGAGACCCTGAAGGTACGACGGAACCCAACCACGAGAAATCCTGGACTCGAAGAAAAGATAAGAGGTGGATTCAAAACGCGTAGAGGTAAGAGGAGAATAGCAGAGGGGTAAGGAGTAAAATCAGACCTAATCAGAACTATCCAACCGATTTTTCGAAAATAGTTTTGACACTCTACTTCGGCCGTTAGCTAGGTTATCCTACAGGCTGGACTTGTGGGGTATCGCAACTGCTGAGCTCTGATACCACTCTGTAACACCCTCAGAATCGGCCCTATGCAAGTTTTAGCGGTTTCCGCCAAACCCGCATAGAAACGATTCAAAGGTGCCCACCAGGCACTTTCGTGCGGGTGGAAAACGAGGTAATAACATTACACAACAGTCCTCGATGGGACCCACAGAACAGATATATACAACACGACTCCATGAGTCAAAATACAGATATACAGTACAAAGATCCAAATCACCTTGAAAACGATAGAGCGTCCAGCTACGAACAAGAGACAAATGGGGCTAAGAGCCCTGAAGAATAACCAATGGCGTCCATAACCCTGCCCAGGCCAAGCCGGAAGGGTAACCCTGCTAACGACGTCGATCTCAAAACCTGCTTAAACAAAAGGGGTGCCGACAAAGGGCAAAGGAAAAAGAGGAGCGTCAGTACTGAGGCCAGTACACGGCGAGGCTAGAATTCGGCGGTCCTCGCCTACATAGGTATGGTGGACTGAAGCGGCAGCGGCAGCATGCACTAAACAACCTAGAGAGACTCGATACAACTGGCGGCAATCAGAGAGGGGTAAGAAAGACCTATTCGGAACCAACCTGATACTACCACCAATCAAACCCATCCTGGCGTTTCCCCCTCGACACCGATCGAGGAAGTCAACCGAGGAACTCACACAGTTGGCATTTTTATTTATTCGGTTATCGTTGCAGCAATTACTAGTCAAGTATAGATAATCATCCTGATAAATTAAGCAGTGGGCACTTTTAATTAACCATTCCGTTGTAGTTGCGACACTTACTAGTCAGATACAATTAGCATGAGATAACCCAAAACCCAGCAGTTGTTGGTACTTTTATTTAGCCAATTCCGTTATAGTTGCAATACTTACTAGTCAGATACAATGGTCGCAAGCGACACCCAAACAAGCAATTGTTGGCAGTTTTATTTAACCATTCCATTATAGTGAAGCTGATTACTAGTCATTATAAAGTCAAATTCATGGCACTACTTTAGTTATAGTTGTCTATGATCGAGATACTGTGCTCCAAGTCGTCCATAACCGCGGACACGGCTTTCAGAAAGTTTTACCCGGCCGGGGTGCACCAATATCAACACACACTCGATCAACCTCGGAAAAACCAAATCAAAACCCAGCGAGGCCTTCACGACAAAGCAATCACATGATTCAGAAATATTTCAGGGGGCCACCCCTTAAAGTAGACCCGCAACGAAGCCGGTTGGCTCCGAGACGGACTCAAGGTTGTGGGGACGGCTGGAAACGACTGGGAACACAAAACTGGGCTTGTCGATACCGCGGAATCGTGCCACGATCCTAAACAGTACAGTGTGCTCCTCGCACAATCGTAATAAAGCAGTAGCATGGCATAAGTACAGGATAGTAATAAAACCTCAAACTAGTTTGTGGCCCCAAGAAATAAGAATGAATCAAGCTCTGGCTCAGGGGGGTCCCATAATCCTCCCGGATGTGGATAGCGCGATAAATCAAGGAACAGGTATCAAGTACTCGGGGTCCTACGGGACACAAGTGGACGGTTAACAACCAAATAACATCTATTGCCCACCTGTGCCTCTGCTTACTTACTTCAATTTTAGTTGTTAAGCAGTATTTAAAGTGAACGAAAAGTAAAGCCATGATCATCTCCAACATCAACATGCGGCAATACTCCAACAACTGTGGCACTTGACGACACGCAACAGCACTAGAGCAAGCGACTACGACGCGCAAGTCCGACTATCTACCAAACAACAGGTAATAGGATGTGTCCAAGGCAATATAAGGCTGCAAGGGATATCACGGGTACGAAAACTAGAGCATCGCAACACAGATAGCAATAGATCAACAGGAGGGAATAAATACTATAAAGTTAGATAGGTAGAAAGGGGGAGATGCTCGCCTGAAAACATTGTCGAAGGTTCAACCGAAGATCGGGTCGACTCTCGCATCAACTCAACGGCCTTATCCGCGAAGAACCAAACACTAGAATAAACACCGGATGCACTATTTAATACTACGGCAAAAGATCGGGTGTGGTATCCCGCAAAATCACTACTAGAAAATCGCGTTGTTTTTGTGCATTGCATCATCATGACCGCATGCTCATGTCATCATGCCACATTGCATTTGAGCATCGTCATCATCTTGCATTTGTTTGCATAAAACTAATTGCGGAAAAACCTGTTTTTGTTTTCTAAACGCCCCGTCTTTGTTCAAACGCAAAACCCGGGTCCCCGGATTATTTTTGTTTTGTCCGCTATCGGGTTGTAAAAGCCCCGTGTTAAACAAATAAAATATTAAATTATTGTAGTGGGGGCAGTCGAACGGGCCGATTCGACCCGAACGACCACCCCCAGGAATTAAAACGGTCCAACCTAGACCCTTTTCTACCCCAACCTAACCTACCCAACCCCTCTCCACCTCACCCCGACCACTCCCCTCGTGACACCTCACCCCATCTCTCTCCCTCAACCAATCCCCATCTGCCACCTAGACTAAACCCACCCCCACTCACCCACACACACACAACACACACCACAGCACCCACGCACGCCACCACGCCACACCCGATCCCCACCTCCCTGCTGGCCCACACTGGCCCGCCCCACGCGCCCCACGCAGCCCCCTCCTTCCCCTACCTCCCGCTCGAGCCGCCCCGACGCCGCACAGGCCCCGCCTGCCTCCACCCTCTCCGCCGCGTCCCTGGCTCCCGGCCGTCCTTGCCTCCACCCCACCTCGCCGCTTGCCGCCTCCTCCCCTCGCAGCGCGCGGGCCGCCGCCGCAGGCCGCACCGCCGCGACCCCCTCCTCCCGCCTCTGCCCCTTCCCCGCCTCCGCCGGCCCCGCTCCGCTCCGCCTCCGCCGGCAGCGGCTGCCGCCTCCTCCTGCCGCCGCTAAAGCGCGCCTCCCTGGCTCCGCCCCGGCCGACCCCGACCTCCGCGTTTCCCCCGGCGCCCGCGCGGCCCCCTCCGGCCCAAGCCCGCCGCCGCCTCCTCCCGCCGCGGCTCCGTGCGCCCCGCCGCCCTGACGACCCTCCGCGTCCGCCCTCGCCGCGACGCCACCGTCCGCCGCCTCCCCTCCGGCGCCCAGGCCGCCGCCCCCTGCTTCACCCTCCCTCGCCGCTCTCCGTCGCCCGTGCCCAGGAAGCAACCGCCGCCCCCCGACCTCGCCGGCCGTCGGCCCTCCTCCTCCCCGCGAACTCCCCGGCCGCCGCCAGGAGCTCGAGACCCCGCCAGCTGCGACCCCTCCGTCCGTCCTCCCACATCCTCGAGCGCGCCCGTGGCCATCGTCGGCCTCGCCCGTTCCTGTGCGCTGCCTCCCCGGTGCTTCCCCGTCTGCACCGGTGGCGTCATCCGCCTGCGTCCTTGGAAGCTGACCCGCAGAGACCGCCGCCGTGCCCCACGGTGTTGTTCACCCCGCGCCTGGCATCTGCGTGTGTGGCCCCGGTTTGTCAATAGGGTAACCGTGTGGTGTTGGTATGTTGCTGCGATTGAGACCTTTCGGCGATCGAGAACAAGACGTTGCATAGGAGCAACATTGATGTCGACAAGATCTTCCGAAGGCCCCGACAACTAAAACAAGATCGTCATCGAAAGAGGAGCCGCAAGCCCAAGATCATCGAGAGGGAACCGGGTACCTCGGACCAAGAACGTCGTCATGGAACGCCAAGATCTACTGCCGGGCGCCAAGTACTTCCCTCGGACGCCATACCCGGTACCGGACAAGTTCGCCATCGACCTCGAGGACGCCTACACGGAACGACAAGATCTACCCCAGTAAATCCGAGAACGCTTCCGTCGAGACCGAACCCGTTGAACCCTGGACCCTGAGACCGACCCCGAACCCCGGAACCCCAAGTTCGTCGAGACCCTCTAATGTGTGAACCCCTTCCCGAAAACCCTATTTTATAAGTAATAACAACTTGGTGCATATTAATTGCCATACTTGCATGCATGTTTGTGTGGTTTGGGGGCCTTATGCCGATTCACCATATAATTAAATATGGGGCCCATATGCGGGCAAATCTAGTCTCATATTGGCCTCATTTAAATTGGTGTAGCGAACCGGTGATATATTTTGCCATGTGAAGACAACATCTAATTTGCGGGGTAGATAAACAACTTGAACCATCTAACTAATTGTCGGGACCCCGGTTCCGCTTAATATGGCCTAATTGCATCGCATCTTTGCCATGCCATACATCATGCATGCATCATGCCGATTTTTTGCCGTAGCATTAAATAGTGCATCCAGTGTTTATTCTAGTGTTTTGCTTCTTCGCGGATAAGGCCGTTGAGTTGATGCGAGCGTCGACCCGATCTTCGGTTGAACCTTCGGCAATGTTTTCAGGCGAGCACCTCCCCCTTTCTACCTATCTTACTTTTATAGTATTTATTCCCTCCTGTTGATCTATTGCTATCTGTGTTGCGTTGCTCTAGTTTTCGTACCCGTGATATCCCTTGCAGCCCTATATTGCCATGGCCACCTCCTATTACCTGTTGTTTGGTAGATAGTTGTACTTGCGCGTCGTAGTCGCTTGCTCAAGTGCTGTTGCGTGTCGCCATGTACCACAGTTGTTGGAGTATTGCCACATGTTTGATGTTGGAGATGATGTCGACTTTATTTATCGTTCACTTTAATTCCGGTTTAACAACTAAAATTGAAGTAAGTAAGCAGAGGCATCGGTGGGTGATTGATAATATTTGGTTTCCGACCGCCCACTTGTGTCCCGTAGGATCCCGAGTGCTTTATACCTGTTCCTTGAATTTTCGCGCTATCCACATACGGGGAATTATGGGCCTCCCTTAGCCAGAGCTTGATTCAGTCTTATTTCTTGGGGCCACAAACTAGTTTGAGGTTTTATTTACTATCCTGTACTTATGCCATGCTACTGCTTTATTTACGATTGTGCGAGGAGCACACTGTACTGTTTAGGATCGGGACACGTTTTCGCGGTGTCGACAAGCTCAGTTTTGGGTTCCCAGTCGTTCACAGCCGTCCACCCAAACCTCGGGTCCGTCTCGGAGCTAGCTTACTTCGTTGCGGGTGTACTCCAAGGGGTGGCCCCCTGAAATAATTCTGAATCATGTGATTGCTTTGTCGTGAAAGCCTCGTTGGGTTTTGTTTTGGTTTTTCCGAGGTCGATCGTGTGTGTGTTGCTATTTGTGCACCCCGGCCGGGTAAAACTTTCTGAAAGCCGTGTCCGCGGTTATGGACGACTTGGAGCACAGTATCTCGATCATAGACAACTATAACTAAAGTAGTGCTATAAATTTGACTTTATGTTGACTAGTAATCAGCCTCACTATAATGGAATGGCTAAATAAAACTGCCAACAATTGCTTGTTTGGGTTGTCACTTGCGACCATTGTATAGGACTAGTAAGTATTGCAACTACAACGGAATGGCTAAATGAAAGTACTAACAACTGCTGGGTTTTGGGGTTATCTCATGCTAATTGTATCTGACTAGTAAGTGTTGCAACTACAACGGAATGGTTAACTAAAACGGCCCACTGCTTATTTTATCAGGATGATTATCTACACCTGACTAGTAATTGCTGCAACGATAACTGAATAAATAAAACTGCCAACTGTGTGAGTTCCTCGGTTGACTTCCTCGTTCGGTCTCGAGGGGGAAACGCCAGGATGGGTTTGTTTGGTGTTAGTATCAGGTTGGCTCCGGATAGGTCTTTCTTACCCCTCTCTGATTGCCGCCAGTTGTGTCGAGTCTCTATAGGTTGTTTAGTGCATGCTGCCGCTGCCGCTCAGTCCACCATACCTATGTAGGCGAGGACCGCCGAATTCTAGCCTCGCCGTGTACTGGCCTCAGTACTGACGCTCCTCTTTTTCCTTTGCCCTTTGCCGGCACCCCTTTTGTTCAAGCAGGTTTTGAGATCGACGTCGTTAGCAGGGTTACCCTTCCGGCTTGGCCTAGGCAGGGTTATGGACGCCATTGGTAATTCTTCAGGGCTCTTAGCCCCATTTGCATCTTGTCCGTAGTCGGACGCTCTATCATTTTCAAGGTGATTTGGATCTTTGTATATTATATCTGTATTCTTGACTCATGGAGTCGTGTTGTATATATATCTGTTTTGTGGGTCCCATCGAGGACTGTGGTGTAATGTTATTACTTTGTTTTCCACCCGCACGAAAGTGCCTGGTGGGCACCTTTGAATCGTTTCTATGCGGGTTTGGCGGGAATCGCTGAAACTTGCATAGGTCCGATTCTGAGGGTGTTACAGAGTGGTATCAGAGCTCAGCAGTTGCGATACCCCACAAGTCCAGCCTGTAGGATAACCTAGCTAACGGGCGAAGTAGAGTGTCAAAACTATTTTTGCAAAACCGGTTGGATAGTTCTGATTAGGTCTAATTTTACTCCTTGCCCCTCTGCTATTATCCTCTTACCAATGCGCGTTTTGAATCCGCTCTCTTCTTTTTCTTCGAGTCCAGGAATTCTCTTGGTTGGGTTTCCGTCGTACCTTCAGGGTTTCTCTTCCTCCTTTGGTAACGGTGTTCTACCATCCGGTATTCATGCTGTCTGAGGAATCCGTCTACTGTGGTACCATTCTTTGTTCCTTGTTTGTGCCTTCCGGTGTTTTTCGACGCGACGACATCATCTACGCCAGATCCGATGCAGAGTCTGCATCACTCCTTTGTTTCCGAACCTCGCTTGTCGAGATCTTCAGTCTGATTCCGAGAATGGTTGCACGCTTTTCCACTGATTGTGCGGAGTAATAGTTTGGGTGCGTGATGGATTGGCCCCCATGCCGACTACCCCTTCTATTCGCTTTTGTACATTGAAGTGGATGAGGATGCATCGGTTCCCCCTCTCCATCGGAAGCTAGAGGTGGCTTTATTTGTTGATACCTCTACCTTCGACCTTTTGTTCCCGGAGTGTTCTCCCGACGATCACGGACAACGACCTCTTGTTAGTGGTGTCGCGAGGATCTACACGAAGCGCGAGAAGATGCAGATCGCCGACCTTCCTTCCGGTACCATGAGGCGGATCTCGAGGGCGAGATCCATTGTTAGTGGTGTCGAATTGTGGCATCCCGCAAAATCACTACTAGAAAATCGCGTTGTTTTTGTGCATTGCATCATCATGACCGCATGCTCATGTCATCATGCCACATTGCATTTGAGCATCGTCATCATCTTGCATTTGTTTGCATAAAACTAATTGCGGAAAAACCTGTTTTTGTTTTCTAAACGCCCCGTCTTTGTTCAAACGCAAAACCCGGATCCCCGGATTATTTTTGTTTTGTCCGCTATCGGGTTGTAAAAGCCCCGTGTTAAACAAATGAAATATTAAATTATTTTAGTGGGGGCAGTCGAACGGGCCGATTCGACCCGAACGACCACCCCCAGGAATTAAAACGGTCCAACCTAGACCCTTTTCTACCCCAACCTAACCTACCCAACCCCTCTCCACCTCACCCCGACCACTCCCCTCGTGACACCTCACCCCATCTCTCTCCCTCAACCAATACCCATCTGCCACCTAGACTAAACCCACCCCCACTCACCCACACACACACAACACACACCACAGCACCCACGCACGCCACCACGCCACACCCGATCCCCACCTCCCTGCTGGCCCACACTGGCCCGCCCCCACGCGCCCCACACAGCCCCCTCCTTCCCCTACCTCCCGCTCGAGCCGCCCCGACGCCACACACGCCCCGCCTGCCTCCACCCTCTCCGCCGCGTCCCTGCCTCCCGGCCGTCCTTGCCTCCACCCTACCTCGCCGCTCGCCGCCTCCTCCCCTCGCAGCGCGCGCGCCGCCGTCGCAGGCCGCACCGCCGCGACCCCCTCCGCCGGCCCCGCTCCGCTCCGCCTCTGCCGGCAGCCGCGGCCGCCTCCTCCCGCCGCCTCTAAAGCGCGCCTCCCTGGCTCCGCCCTGGCCGACCCCAACCTCCGCGTTTCCCCCGGCGCCCGCGTGGCCCCCTCCGGCCCAAGCCCGCTGCCGCCTCCTCCCGCCGCGGCTCCGCGCGCCCCGCCGCCCCGACGACCCTCCGCGTCCGCCCTCGCCGCGACGCCACCGTCCGCCGCCTCCCCTCCGGCGCCCAGGCCGCCGCCCCCTGCTTCACCCTCCCTCGCCGCTCTCCGTCGCCCGTGCCCAGGAAGCAACCGCCGCCCCCTGACCTCTCCGGCCGTCGGCCCTCCTCCTCCCCGCGAACTCCCCGGCCGCCGCCAGGAGCTCGAGACCCCGCCAGCTGCGACCCCTCCGTCCGTCCTCCCGCATCCTCGAGCGCGCCCGTGGCCATCGTCGGCCTCGCACTACTAGGAAAACGGCTATAGGTAATCAGCACATCCGTGGCTCACATGGTTGAAGTGCCCCACGGCTAAAACAGGCGTGGCTCACCTGTGGGCAGTGCCCTACTAATAACTAGAACAACCGTGGCGCACATGACTATAGTGCGCCACAGATGTGTGTGGGCCAGGGCCCTGTTGGCCACACGCCAAACATCTGTAGCGCACTATAGTCATGTGCGCCACGGTTGTTAGGGTCATCTGTGGCGCACGTGTGCCTGGTGCGCTACGCCTAAGCGCATGCCCCCCTCTGCTCTGAAACGGCCACAAACTTCTGTGGCGCACTCCGCCTAGTGCGCCACAGGGACTAGGAGCATCTGTGGCGCACTCGGCCTAGTGCGCCACAGAAGTTTGTACTCCCTGTGGCGCACACGGCCCTAGTGCGCCACGGATGTGTCGATTCTTTTAGGACAGCACTTTATGTGCACATGTGTGCCCACACATCCACCACCCACACTTCACTTTCCCCTTCTTCTTCCTCCTTAGATCTAGTCGGGATCTTCTCCTTCCCACCTCAATTTCTCCATACATTCACCATTTTTAGCATGTAAAACTTGCTTTGGATGTTACATAAGTAATAGAGGAGGTCTCCGGTCTCTCATCTATCCGTCTCCGGTCGACGCGCGCACCTCTCCTTTCCATCTTTCTCGCGATCGGTCTCTCATCTCGATAAGTTGTCCATGTAAGGATGTGTTCATGTGTATATGGATGATGCATGTTCTCATATGTATGTAGATGATCGATGCTCATGATGTGTGTATGTGTGGAGAGGATCGATGGTCATATGTGTGTGTATATGGAGAGTATCGATGATGCTCATGCATGTGTGTATGGAGAGGATAATGATATGTTCATGTGTGTATGGATGGGTCTCTCTCTCTTGTGTTTGTATGTGAACAAGTTGCCATTTGTTTTGCCAAAATGTTGATTCATTTCCGTTTTGGCAAGACTTTGGCATTTCGCAAAGGTCCTAATTTTAGGATAGGTCATGCCGAAATTTTCTATCGACCATTGCATGCATGCATTCATTATGTGGTTCTAATAGACTTCAAAATTGTACCGTGTACATCGTGCAGGCAAAAATGGTCCGCATAATGAGCGAAGGCATTGTGGCTAGATTTTTTAAATGTGCGACGGCCGACATGATACGAAATAACAAGACAGATATAAGATGTCCATGCAGAAGATGCAAACTCAACTGGGTGATCGACCCAGATTCCGGGAATCTGCAGGCGCACCTGCTCCGCCATGGTTTCATGGATGGATACACTCGTTGGATAAGCGATGGCGTAGATGATGGAGATGGTAAAGAAGGTGGCCAACATGACGATGATCATGATCATGGCGAGAACGGGCGAGATGATGAAGAGGCTCCTGGAGATGGTGAAGGTGCGGAAGCAGACCGGGATGATGATGATCTAGATGCCGGAGGAGCAGACGACGATGGAACAACGTCAGGCTGGGTGCGGGACCCTTATGTGCAAGAGCTGCTTCTCAAGCAGACGAGTAACGCCAGGGCTGCCGCTAGAGAGAAAGCCAAGCTTGCGCAACTTGAGAAAGACGCGGTTACTCCATTGTATGAAGGATGCAGGCCCGATGATACCCGGTTGAATGTAACGCTCAAGGCTATGGAGATGAAGGCAAAGCACAAATTGAGCGACGCAAGCTTCGACGATATGATGGCATTCTGGCAAGATCGTCTCCCGGAGGGGAACACATGTCCAACTAGTATCGAGGATGCCAAGAAAATCGTCTGTCCTCTCGATCTACCGCACGTTAGATATCACGTATGCATCAACGATTGCATCATTTATCGGGGCGAGGACACGGAGAAAACCACATGTCCGGTGTGTGGCGTGAGTCGATACAAGAAAGGGAAGAAAGCACCTCGAAAAGTGGTATGGTACTTTCCTATCACCCCTCGTCTGCAGTGCTATTTCGCGGACCCTAAGGAAGCGAAGCTCAAGCGATGGCATGCGGAAAGGAAGAAGCCAGGAGATGATGATGACCCCGAAAAGGATGAGCTGCTGACGCACCCTTCAGATGCTAGCCAGTGGAAAGCATTGGACCTCGAATTCCCAGAATTCGGTGGAGATTCGAGGAACATCAGGCTTGGTGCGAGCACCGATGGACTCAATCCGTTCGGTAGCTAGAGCAGCACGCACAGCACTTGGCCCGTGTTTGTATGGATGTACAACCTCCCTCCATGGTTGTGCATGAAGAAGAAGTACATACAAATGAGTATGCTAATTCAAGGGCCGAAACAACCTGGTACCAACATCAATCTGTATCTCGGGCTGTTGAAAGAGGAGCTAGCCATGTTATGGGAATCTGGAGCCAATACTTACGACGCCGTCGCACAAGATTATTTCACTATGAGAGCCGCGTTGGTCACTACGGTGCAAGACTATCCAGGTTGCGGGTATATCTCGGGGCAGGTTATCCAAGGATTCTGCGCATGCGTTAGGTGCATGGATAACACAAGCTATCTCCAACTAGAGAAAGATCCAGGGTCATCGAAAACCGTGTTCATGGCGCACCGGAGGTGGCTCGGCAAGAATGATCCATGGAGAAAACGTGGAGACCTGTTCGATGGCAAATCAGAGACCCGAGGAATCCCAGAGCGTAGGAGCAGCGAAGAAGTGGAAGAGTTGCTGAAAAACTGGAAAGATTGTCCTAAGCCTGGAAAGAAGCGAAAGAGGCAGCAACAAGACAAGCCGCTGATGAAGGTATGGAAAACAAGGTCTGTTTTCTGGGAGTTGCCATACTGGAAGTTTCTCCGCACGCCTCATAGCCTCGACATCATGCATATCACGAAAAACGTGTGCGAGAGTCTGGTCGCCACCATAATCAACATGCCAGATAGGACGAAAGATGGTCCGAAAGCAAGGCACGACCTGATATGCTTGGGTATCCGGAAGGAGCTTCACGGAGGACGCACTACTCCTGATGATCAGGAAGATGACGATGATCATGAGTCGGAGACGACACAAGGTCGTCGGAAGGGTAAAAAGTTCAAGAAGAACGAATATTACTGCCCTCCTTCTTGCTTCACTCTAAGCCAGGATGAGATCAAACAGTTTTTCAAGTGCCTTCTAGGAGTCAAATTTCCTTACGGCTACGCGGGCAAGATAAGCAGATACCTAGACGAGGCGAAGCAGAGGTTCAGTGGCATGAAGTCTCACGACTGTGCCGTGCTAATGACGCAGGTACTTCCGGTCGCACTAAGAGGGATAATGGACGAGCACGTCCGTGAAACGTTATTTGGCCTATGCAAGTTTTTCGACGTCATCTCTAGGAAGTCGATTGGCTTGAATCAGCTCGGAAGGCTACAGGAGGAGATCGTGGTGATACTATGTGAGCTTGAGGTCTACTTCCCACCCTCATTCTTCGACATTATGGTGCATCTGCTGGTCCATGTCGTGGAGGACATCGTACAACTCGGGCCGATGTTCCTCCGCAGCATGATGGCGTTCGAAAGGATGAACGGACACATCAAAGGATACGTTCGCAACAGGTCCCGTCCAGATGGAAGCATAGCCAAGGGCTTTCTGGCCGAAGAGTGCATCTCTTTCTGCACGAATTATCTAGACATCGAGAACCCTGTCGGTCTTCCCGTCAACAGACACCTTGGCAAGCTCGACGGATCTGGTCACCGAGAGGGTCGTCGCATACTTCATGCAGACTTCGATTTTCGACGCGCAGACTTTGATCGAGCAAACCTCGTTGCGCTACAGCATTTAGAACTGGTCGATCCTTGGGTACAGAAGCACAAAAGGTTAATCGGGAAGAAGTACAGTGACCGGGGCATACAGAGGACGCAGGGAGAAATAATCAAAGAGCACAACTCAGATTTCACGCGTTGGTTTAGGCAGACGCTCCTTGATAATCCCCCGCGCTCGCATTCTTCTGACACGGAAAAGATCATATTCACCTTGTCGCAGGGACCGATGCAAAACCTGGTGACCTATCAGGCGTATGATATCAACGGCTACACATTCTAAACGGAGGAAAAGGACAACAAGTGTGATTATCAGAACTCAGGCGTAACGTCGGAATTCTACACCGATGACAACGTGAAGGAAAGATTCTACGGAAGAATCGAGGAGATCTGGGAGCTCGACTACTGTGGAGAAAAGGTGCCGATGTTCCGTGTCAGATGGGCAAAGAGCGTCGAAAGAGAAGACCGGTATTTCACAACCATGGTTATACCCGAAGCAGCCAAATCCAAGGCCGCCGGTGCAAACGTGGCCGCGAAAAATGAACCGTGGGTACTGGCTACCAAAGTGGACCAATGTTTTTTCATTACCGACCCGACAAAGCCTAGCCGTATTGTCGTGAGGAGAGGAAAAAGAAACATCATCGGAATGGATGGAGTCGCCAACGAGCAAGACTTCGACCAGTACGACGATCCAAAGATTGAAGATGACGACGACTACGATGCAGCAACATACATCACAAGAAGAAAAAGGACAACCCTACCCAAAAAAGGTAGCCCATTCGAAAGAAGAAACATTAAAGTGACGGGGCTAAATTATTCAACCGCGACAAAGAAGGGAAAAAAGATTGTAAAACGCTAGCTCAAAAAATATTGTAAACGCGTGGTCAAAAAAGATTGTAATATTCATGAACAAAGTATTATGAAATTTAGTTATACTTTAAATCATATTTTTGGGCATTTTTGGAATATTATTACTTTTGGGCATTTTTGGAATATTTAAAAGTATTTTAAAATCAAAATAAAACTTCTATGGCATATATCACCACTTTTGGGCATTTTTTGGAATATTTAAAAGTGTTTTTAAAATCAAAACAAAAAATTGGGGCACCAGGATTCGAACCTGGGTGCTCTCAGGTTTAGAATAGAGTAGTGGGCAGAACCAGTGGGATAGGCTAGTATAGTTGTTAGCTAGTGGGTCTGTAGTTCTCTTATCCAGTAGTTAGAAGCCGATAGGCGTAGCGCACTAGCCTGTAGTGCGCTACAGATATCCGTAGCGCACTATGGCTCAGTGCGCTACGCCTAAGTGCCTTTATCCACACGTGTGGCGCCCGACCCCCTCTCTCATCCCCATCTCTCCATCTTTCAGCCCGAAGCCGAATGACCGCCGCCGCCGCTCTCGATCCGCCGCCGCTGCGTCTGAGGAGGAGGAGGCCTGCCCGCGCCCGAGGAGGAGGAGGTGGAGGCCGCAGTCGTCCGCCCGTCGTCGTCCGCCCGAGGAGGAGGAGGAGGTGTCCGAGGAGGAGCAGCCGCCGCGCGCGTCTCAGGAGGTGGAGGCCGCCGTCGTCCGCCCGTCGTCGTCCGCCCGAGGAGGAGGAGGAGGTGTCCGAGGAGGAGCAGCCGCCGCGCGCGTCTCAGGAGGTGGAGGCCGCCGTCGTCCGCCCGTCATCGTCCGCCCGTCGTCGTCAGAGGTGAGCATCTCCTCTCCCCTCTCTCCCTCTCTTCCTGCGGCGCCTATGACATGATACTCGGCGAGGTCTCTTCCCCTTATCCAATGATTTCCTAGAGGCGCTGCAGGGAGATGTCTGTGGCAGCATGGCTCTTCCCTTAGGACTGAAGCCAAGGTCTTATACTGCTGTTGGCCTATTGCTTTACAAGCTGCTCTAAGGTTAACTGACCATGTTATAGATGATGTAGTTCAGTGGTTATTTTGCAAGCTGCTCGCTGGTATATATGATGGATGATGGGTGTTCGGTGTTCCCATGCTCGCCGTGAAATGTGTTACGGAAGGTTTTAACTTGGGTGCTCTGTTACTTCCCGTGCATCCGAGCAATTGTCTGAAATCTGAACTTAGTATGTTGGTTACTGTGCATTCTATTAACTGCTCTGGTTTTCAACTTGTAATGTGGTTGTTTTTCTAGCTATGAAAGATATTGCATCATTGGTAATCTCTATCTTTGGCATGGTGGTCTCTTTATTTTTTTGTGATGATTTGGCATGGTGGTCACTTTCCTTTTCTAGTACTGCTGTTGTGTTGCTAGTGTTGGTTGATGGAGTTTGAATAATCTGATATGCAGTCACAGTTAACTTCCTGGTCCCCTTTCACCGTACTTCAATACATTTCATCGCTTGGATTTGAAAGACACAAAACTGGGCTGGTTTGTAATTGCTTATCATGCCTGCCACACAATTGACAAGCACAAACTTAACTTCAAAAGAAAATAGGAATTCTTCTAGGAAAGTAGTACTCTTTTGATGTAATGTTACACACTGTATAGATTCAGTTCTTACTGGTCTGTATAATTCTTTTGATAGATATTTTTGTTCAGCAAATAAAATATTAACACGTATTTCCAAAAATAAATCTGGTGCAGAACATTTTTATCCAGAACAGATACAAGTTTTAAAAGTCATGTTAGAATTTTTTAATTTACACATTTGGTTACCTAAAAGCTTCACATAGGATCACTAGGAATGTTGCCTCAGATCAAAGCCTCTGTTCTTTCAGGATGCAGAGTTCAGTGATATCAGCCTGGGAAGGATGCCACGCTGAATTCTTAGATCACCGTTATTATCACCCTGGAAGGTTGCCAACAGTAACAACTTAAGTACATCAACAGATCACCGTTACTTTGAATTCTTAGCTTCTTTGTATAACAGTAACAGCTTAAGAAAATATTCGTGTATCTGATCAACATCTTGCACCCCATATAGGTGGATTATAATACTAAAGATGGTTGATAAGTGGTGGAGTAATTAGAAAGAGAGTAGAAGTAGTGGCATGAATTAGCATCTGGGAACTAAAAGAATAAGTTATTTTCTCTGTTCAGGTTATTTCCATCATATGAGCACAACTGAATGATATTTTCTTTTTTCAAGAGACCTAGCAGGCTTTAGTTGACAGAAACATGTATCCTTGGGTTTTAGTTGCTGTTGTGTATGCTCATATGTGTTATTTTCTTTTTTCAAGAGACCTAGCAGGCTTTAGTTATTTTCTTTCCATCATATGCTTGGTGCCTGGTGAATCCAGATGATAACTGTAATAAAAGCCCATTGCTTGATGTGGCTGGGCATGTTGATGCATTCTTAACCAATGTGTTTTCTACCTAGATGTTTATGTGTTGGTTGTGTTGTCCAGATTATCCTATGTGACCAGATTATGTGCTGGCTGTGTTGTCCATTTATTGTGTGCTGGTTGTGCTGGCTATGATGGCCATTTATTGTGTGCTAGCTATGCTGGCCATATATATGCAGGTTCTTGTATGAAATGAGTCCCGATTTTTGCCAGAATGTTGATTAACTTCCGTTTCGGCAGAAATCGGGCACTCCTAGTTTAAGAAAATTAGCAAAGGTCATGCCGGATTTTTCCGTGCATTTAACCAATTATTTGTTTTTTATTAGTGCAAAGATATGTGACAACGACGAGGCTGGATGTTCTAAGCGCATCAGCGCTGAAGGAGAACTCAGACCTCCGAATAAACAATTGACATTCTGGGAGGCGGCCCAGCGTCTAGAAGACGATGAAGAATACCATCCTTCGGAGAGCGAGGATGATGAGATGGAAGACGCGGAGGAAGAAGCCGAAGGAACGGCGGACGATGAAACCACTAATGGCGGCGAGGGCATAGGGAGTGGTAGCAACCCTCCTAAGAAGAAGAAGAAGCCGAAGGACCGGCGCCCGAACACGGTCGGCACGGTCAGGGAGGAAATTACCGAAGTGAGCCCATCAGGGGTTCCTTTGGAGCCCGCCCTTGTCGTCAAAGGGTACGGTGGGCAAGTGGCGGCGATCACCCGGACAACCATCTCGATCAACACCGAGAATCTCCGGCATAAAGATAATGGCCACTTGCGCACACTCCTCTTCGAGAAGCTGCACGCAAGATACAAGTTCCCCGCTAAGTATCAGAACACAAATTATCATGGGAACGAAGTAAACAAATCCGCCCTCACAAAGATGAGCACCGCCCTGGCCAGCTGGAGAACCCGGATAAAGAAGAAGATCTATAAAGAAGGCAAAAGTCTCGAGGAGATCCAGAAGATTGACCCGCAGATAACCGAAGATCAGTTGCGGGAGTTCAAGGAGAGGTGTGAATCCGAAAGAGCCCTGGCCAATAGTAATCGGGGAAAGGTGCTGCAGGCGATGAATATAGGTCATCACCATCTCGGATCTGGTGGATACAGAACCGCGGAGACCAAATGGAATAAGGAGGACGAAGAGTATAGATCCAAGGGGATATAAAACCCCTTTGCTAAATTCGAACCCGGGCAGGTTCGAAACTTCATCAGGGGCCGTTACCATGTGGACCCAAAAACCAAACAACTCACCGCGGATCCTGCGGTGAAGGAATTCGAGGAAATTGTGGTAAGTATAATCTAATTACCGCGGATCAACACGATTGCAATCTAGTCGATGATCTAAATGATTCACTGTTACTTCTTCTGCAGGAGGAGGAAATTGTTGCTAGTCATGGATCCCAGGGTTCCTCATCCCAGGGGTCGACGGCGGCCACCCGGTGGGATAACCCTTTTAACAGGGCGATGAACCGGGCCAAGAAAATAGAGCCGGTTACGAAGAAGCCGTCGTCGGCTGGCCGTCTGGTCGGCCTCGGGGGTAAGAATTGGGTGGATCATTTTGGTCCACCGCCGAGGACGCATGTGGCGCCATCGGGAAGGAGCGAGGAGGAAAACAGAGAGGTTCAAGAACTTAAGGCACAAGTGGCGCGGATCCCGCAGATCGTCCAAGACAACCTGGCAATCACCCTTAGGTCCTTCCTGCCTACCTTGGTGGAGTCAATAGCGAACTGGAGTGCGGGTGGTCGAGTAGGGCCGTGCCCGATTCCAAGCATGGTCAGCAGCCACTCGAACAACGCGGCGCCGACGAATCAGGCGAACTACGTGTTCGTGACTCCGCCCGCTAGCACCGCGGCGCCGCAAGTGTTGGTGACTCCCCCTGCCATCACCGCGGCGCCAGAGTACATGTTGGTGCCCCCCCTGCCGTCGTCACGGCGGAACCGGAGCTCCAAGCACCCGTCGATAGGGAGAATACACCGGCGGCCAGCACCGCGCCATCAAGCAGCCCTTCCGTCTCTTGCACGCCCGTCGCCGTATGCGGTGCGTCGACATTAGCCGATCTCGACCCCATCACGGTAAACAAATTGCTTTAATTACCGCCTTTCATGCCATCTATATATTACTCTTGTGGCATCTCGCTCTGACGACGCCGTACATGTTTTCTGCAGACGGATGTTCCTTGCACTCTCTTATGCTACGTGAACAATGAGCTGAGGGATGTTGCCAAGGGTACCATCGTTCAACCCTTGCAGCGCACGTTCCACTCAAAACTGATGCCAGATAGCGTTCACAGGGTTAAAATTAGTCGGGTGCTAAGGGGCTGCGACGACCTGGAACCTCCCATTCAACCCCCAGGAGCGGATGAAGAAGAGACGTCTGTCCTCAGAAGTTGCTTCGGCTTGTTCTTGCTATGTCCAAAGAGCATGATCCGTTTGGGGACGGCGGGGGCCATCACGCCACAGACAACAGCACCGCCTGTCGTGCCAGCGACAAGCGGTGGCAAGGCCCCCTTACCGCCCTCGCCGTCACCTCCACGCGGTGGGTCGGATGATCATGTTGATGATATGCACATGGCGCAGGATCCGGCCGAGGGCTTCGAAGACTGGAATTATCACTTCTTCAGCACTCAGTTTGGCAACGAAGAAGACCTAGCTGTTGGCCCCACAGAGAAAGCCACTATCACCAAGCGTCTGTTTGGTTCTCAGGAGACGCCTCCAGCTCGCGCCTTTACAGAGCCAGCTGATACAACCAACCGGCCCTTTATTCTAAGCCCTAACACACTACATAGGGCGGCCGGTGCTCAGATTGCGGTGCCTGCCCGCTCTCCAAAAGGAAAAAAGGGCAGGAAAAGAAAATCTAGCAGCTCGAGCCAGCCGGTGGCATCAACAACTGCGAATCCGATCAGGTTTCGGGACGGGCCACCAAGACCCGAGGGTATTATGTGGAGGATTCATGTGGCGGGTGAGCCCATGCTACCTAAGAATTTGTGGAAGCTCGCCAGTTCGGAACTGCAGAGTGTGCATGACGGCGTGCTGACGATAGAGAGACACCTTCTATCGGAGAAAGATCCCTCGCACCCGGTATTCGTGGTTAAGGTGCCACCAGGCTTGGGCTTCATCGACACTGCCCCCGCGGATCTGTTCTTCCTGCGGTTCGAGGACATCTTCAATATGTTCCACCTATACCCGCTGCACTATACCATGGTCCGTCTCTTTTCTCTCAGCCTGGCCACGCAGATCATTAGAGAGAACACACCGGGCATCGCTATAGTGGACCCCTACTACATGCGTGACGGCTGCTTGGGTTCCCCCGCCGAACGACGTATCGTGGCCTCGTACCTAAAAAGAATCCTCGTGGCGAACAAGACAAAGGAATACATTCTCGTGCCTTACTTTCCCGAGTAAGTCGTTATTCAGTCGCCACCGTCGATTGGCTTTATTAGATCATCATCATTCTTTTTTCAACACATTCCATTTGAATTTTTTGCGCAGAGATGAACACTGCACGCTCATCTCCTTATCGCCGAAGCATTCCCACGCCACGTATTTCGACTCGGGGAGTCTAGAAAAGAAGAAAAACTACGACAAGATCAAGGAAGTTCTGGATGATGCTCTCACTGGCTTTGCCTCGACGGAAGGCACCAGCTTCGTGCGTAAGAAGGTCAAGTTCGGCAGGCACGTCTTCAACCACATAACAGAGTTCCCCTGCGTGAAGCAGCCGGAAAACAGTAAGAAGGAAGCCTACTATGCACTCCATCACATGAGGGCGTTCCTACTTGACCAGCAGAATTCTACGCTGCCAGATCATCTCAAACAGTGGGCCGAAGCAAAGGCCAAGATCAATGATTCGGATATTAGACAAGAGATGTATCGCATCCAGCAGTAGTTTGGGGCAATCATCTTTCGTGATGTCATGACTTCGGGGGTGATCTTCTACGGAGGAAATATCCCGAATAACCGTGACATAGAAGATCGCCTAGAGATGCAGGGTGACTATAGGAAGTTCATGACGAGGCAGGGCGTCCTCCCGTTCCCTAAGCCGAGCCAGAAGGCTTGATGTTGGCCTAGTTGTAGTTGCAAACTATAGATGACCTTTGTGTGTGTGTGGACGACAAGTGTACTTATCTTATTAGGTTTATGAATCACCGCTTACTTATTTTGCTTATTATTATTATATATCAATCAATGCTTTGTTTTTTTGCTTACTCTTTGGTTTTTTGCTTACTCTTTGGTTCTCGGACGACAAGTGTGAGTTATTTTTGTATTTTTCGAGAATATGCCGATGATTGAAATGTCGTGGCACAATATATATGTGAATGTGCTATGACGGGATTGTTAGCCTTGTGATATGCACGAGTCCAGGAATTATGCATCCTACTTGGCTAACAGTCCCGTCATAAGCATATTCCTGTGTTCAACGACCTAGATAGTTATATATGAGGCATTCTTTTCGAGTTATTTTTGTCTTTTTCGATAATATGCCGATGATTGAAATGTCGTGGCACAATATATATGTGAATGTGCTATGACGGGATTGTTAGCCTTGTGATATGCACAAGTCCAGGAATTGTGCATCCTACTTGGCTAACAGTCCCGTCATAAGCATATTCCTGTGTCCAACAACCTAGTTATATATGAGGCATGCTTTTTGAGTTATTTTTGTCTTTTTCGAGAATATGCCGATGATTGAAATGTCGTGGCACAATATATATGTGAATGTGCTATGACGGGATTGTTAGCCTTGTGATATGCACAAGTCCAGGAATTGTGCATCCTACTTGGCTAACAGTCCCGTCATAAGCATATTACTGTGTCCAACGACCTAGCTAGTTATATATGAGGCATTCTTTTCGAGTTATTTTTGTCTTTTTCGAGAATATGCCGATGATTGAAATGTCGTGGCACAATATATATGTGAATGTGCTATGACGGGATTGTTAGCCTTGTGATATGCACAAGTCCAGGAATTGTGCATCCTACTTGGCTAACAGTCTCGTCATAAGCATATTCCTGTGTCCAACGACCTAGCTAGTTATATATGAGGCATTCTTTTCGAGTTCTTTTTGTCTTTTTCGAGAATATGCCGATGATTGAAATGTCGTGGCACAATATATATGTGAATGTCCTATGACGGGATTGTTAGCCTTGTGATATGCACAAGTCCAGGAATTGTGCATCCTACTTGGCTAACAGTCCCGTCATAAGCATATTCCTGTGTCCAACGACCTAGCTAGTTATATATGAGGCATTCTTTTCGAGTTATTTTTGTCTTTTTCGAGAATATGCCGATGATTGAAATGTCGTGGCACAGTATATATGTGAATGTGCTATGACGGGATTATTAGCCTTGTGATATGCACAAGTCCAGGAATTGTGCATCCTACTTGGCTAACAGTCCCGTCATAAGCATATTCCTGTGTCCAACGACCTAGCTAGTTATATATGAGGCATGCTTTTTGAGTTTGCTCTTTTTGATTTAAGAGTACTTTCTATAAGTGTATCTTCATATGCGACTTTAATTATACATGTTTTTAATCACCGGTTAGTTATTATTGTCAACTTGTAGATGACGTGGTACGTCGTGTACAAGGGACGGGTTCCCAGAGTCTACGATGATTGGGAAGACTGCCGGAGACAGGTGCACCATTTCAGCGGCAATAGCTACAAAGGGTACAACACTATTGCGGAGGCGGAAGATAGATACACGCGCTATCTAGCGGGAGTTAGGACAAGGAACCGGATGAAGACCTACACCTTCGTCGCGGCGGTGATCATGCTTATCTTCTTTGGTTATTTATCCCGCGTTTGTGTCTAGCTAGCTAGTTTAGATGTCTAGGCGAGCTTCCGAGCTCTAACTTGTTCGATCGACACATGTATTCGCATGTCACCAACTACTACTTTGTAACATGATCAAAACAATGTAACTTGGACTATGTATTCATGTATGAGACTTATCTATATGTATTTGTTTCAATCTTGTTTTTCATATTGAGTATTTATATATATAATTGTATATCTTGTATCTGTGTGTATATCTGCTGTAATATTGTATATAATCTGTATTGCATATAATCTGGCTTGGAAATTAAAAAAAAACAAAAAATACATATGTGGCGCACATGGTCTACCTTCTGTGGCGCACTACACCTAAAGCGCACCATAGATGTTTAGTGGCGCACTAGGTAGTGCGCCACAGAAGATCCAAGGGGTAGCGCACCACGCCAAACTCTTGTGGCGCACTAGGAGGTGCGCTACGCCTATCTCTACACAACCGTGGCGCACTAGGCAGTGCGCCACGGCTGAGAGATAGCCGTAGCGCAAGGCCCGTGGCGCACTACAGGTGCGCCACGGATGGGCCTTTTAGGTGCGCCACAGACGACAATTTTCCTAGTAGTGTCGCTCGTTCCTGTGCGCTGCCTCCCCGGTGCTCCCCCGTCCGCGCCGGTGGCGTCGTCCGCGTGCGTCCCTGGAAGCTGACCCACAGAGACCGCCGCCGTGCCCCACGGTGTTGTTCACCCCGCGCCTGGCATCTGCGTGTGTGGCCCCGGTTTGTCAATAGGGTAACCGTGTGGTGTTGGTATGTTGCCGCGATTGAAACCTTTCGGCGATCGAGAACAAGACGTTGCATAGGAGCAACATTGATGTCGACAAGATCTTCTGAAGGCCCCGACAACTAAAACAAGATCGTCATCGAAAGAGGAGCCGCAAGCCCAAGATCATCGAGAGGGAACCGGGTACCTCGGACCAAGAACGTCGTCATGGAACGCCAAGATCTACCGCTGGGCGCCAAGTACTTCCCTCGGACGCCATACCCTGTACCGGACAAGTTCGCCATCGACCTCGTGGACGCCTACACGGAACGACAAGATCTACCCCAGTAAATCCGAGAACGCTTCCGTCGAGACCGAACCCGTTGAACCCTGGACCCTGAGACCGAACCCGAACCCCGGAACCCCAAGTTCGTCGAGACCCTCTAATGTGTGAACCCCTTCCCGAAAACCCTATTTTATAAGTAATAACAACTTGTTGCATATTAATTTCCATACTTGCATGCATGTTTGTGTGGTTTGGGGGCCTTATGCCGATTCACCATATAATTAAATATGGGGCCCATATGCGGGCAAATCTAGTCTCATATTGGCCTCATTTAAATTGGTGTAGCGAACCGGTGATATATTTTGCCATGTGAAGACAACATCTAATTTGCGGGGTAGATAAACAACTTGAACCATCTAACTAATTGTCGGGACCCCGGTTCCGCTTAATATGGCCTAATTGCATCGCATCTTTGCCATGCCATACATCATGCATGCATCATGCCGATCTTTTGCCGTAGCATTAAATAGTGCATCTGGTGTTTATTCTAGTGTTTTGCTTCTTCGCGGATAAGGCCGTTGAGTTGATGCGAGTGTCGACCCGATCTTCGGTTGAACCTTCGGCAATGTTTTCAGGCGAGCACCTCCCCCTTTCTACCTATCTTACTTTTATAGTATTTATTCCCTCCTGTTGATCTATTGCTATCTGTGTTGCGTTGCTCTAGTTTTCATACCCGTGATATCCCTTGCAGCCCTATATTGCCATGGCCACCTCCTATTACCTGTTGTTTGGTAGATAGTTGGACTTGCGCGTCGTAGTCGCTTGCTCATTCCTAGTAGTGTCGCTCATTCCTGTGCGCCACAGACGACCATTTTCCTAGTAGTGTCGCTCGTTCCTTGGTAGGAGCATGAGACCAATAGATTGAAGGTCCTCAAAGGGGTGTCCTTAATCTATTATTATCCAAGTCTAGGGTTTACATATGAGGGGTGGGGCTATATATAGGCCAACCACATAAACAGGGGTAGTTCTAGAATAAAACTGGAAGTTTGGGCGGAATTGGGGGTTACATGGGCCAGTCCCAAAAGGCTTTAACATGCCTGGCGACGGTCAGTCCGGAGACTCCGGTCTGGACCAGAGACTCCGGTCAATCTCCGGATCCGTCTCCGGAGGGGGCTTCTGGCTGTCCCGGGCTTGGGTCTCCGGTCTGGACCGGAGGAAGGTCCGGAGACTCCGGTGTAGGAGACCGGAGACTCCGGTCTACACCGGAGACTCCGTGGTGTAGAGCTCCAGCAGCTTCTTCTCCTGGTCCTGCTTCCTTGGTGGCTTGGTGTGGTGGTGTTGCTTCATATCTAAGGATACACAACGTAGATGCATGAAGTAGCAAGCCATCCAAAGGTAGACCAAAATCACATGAGGAAAGGAGCGAGTTAACCTTGGCTTGTAGGATCTTGGCACGGGCGCGAGTCATCGGTCCACTTGGGGGACTAGGTGTTGTCGATGGAGGTGCGTCCGTAGGACGGGCTGCATCAAACTTTCCCATCTCAAAATATGAAAGCATTCGTATGTATGTGTATTTAAATTAGGAGTTCTTTTGAATTGCCATGGTTCTGTGATTCATTGCTTGTAAAATGATTCTTAGGTAAAATAAAAATCATCTAAATCACTCCCAAACTATTCCCAAATAAAAACAACTCAAAATGGATAAATGAAGTGAATGGTCATTTTTGCCAAATTAACTATCATGCCTACTTTGGCTAGTCCTAGCACTCAAAACTTAACAGAAACATTTGTGGAGCTTTGAACCCCTTGTTAGTACACATAATGAGGAACCAAGGCCCACTTTGTGATCTGCCAAAAACATTCAAATACTAAGTTTAAATGATAGTTTAAAATTGAATGTATCTCATATGGGAAGATCCCACTATTTCAAAAAACCAATCAAACAAGCTCAATTTTCAAAACCCAAGCAACCACAGAGTCTCTAGCTTATGCCTAGCACACCCACCAAAAATCTTTTCAAAATTCAAAATTCAAGTTCTTGCGGCCATATCATCAAACACCTTGCAGATTCAAATCAAACAAACAAACATCAAACACTATTGTGAGCAGTAAATTGGCCTAACTTGTTGCCTCTCTAGCTCACAACAAACATTTAGAAGATCATCTAGCTTAGTTAGCAACCTCTAGCACCACTGTGAGCTTGCCTTGCCATCAATGGTGAGCAGGCCGAGCCCACCTTGCCTGGCATGCTGCCCATGCTTCACCGCCCCCTCTTGACCAGCCCTAGCTCGAGACAGAGACAGTAACCGCCAAGAATGCCGTGCCCGCGCCACTGTCGACCATGCCAACGCGCACCACCGTGCATGCGCCGTTCCCACTCAACCCGACCACCTCGATCCCTTGCCGCCAGCCTGCATGAACCCCACCGTCCTAGGAGACCACTAGACATGCTCGTTTCCTCACCCATACCCCATTGCTGCCGCACGCCGCGAAGTTCGCCGTCGGTACCGCACAGAGCACCGTGCGTTCCAGACCAATTCCCACCGCCCTACGCCTTGCCTTTAAGCCAGCAATGACAGCCAGGAGACCGCGCGTAGATCGCCACCCTCAGCCATGCCGCTATTAGCCCGTAGCCATGTCGCCACCATCGCCTGCCCATCCCTCTCGGTCTCGCTGTCGAGCCTATAAAAGGAGGCCACCCCCAGCCGTATGCAGCACACCTCTAGCCGGAGCACGGGGAGCAGCAGCTCGCCAGAATTGTACCGGAGCAGGCCGCCTCTAGAGGAGAAGGGCGCCACTGATTGCGACCACCTCCGGAGCTGCCTCGACCATCCCTGATCTCGCCGTCGACCACCAGTTCGTTTGCCCTCCTCGCCGTCATCGCTGGAGCCATGGTACGCCCCCTATGCACCCCCACCGAGCCGCTAGGGTTAGAGCTCGCCGGCTATAGGTCCGTCGTCGACGACGATCCACAGCCGTTGATCTCCACTCTAATCCAACGTCACACACAGCCCCATACCGCTTCGCGCATTATGAGCCGCTGACCGGTAGACCCCCCTGTCAGTTGAATCCCGCTCTACGGAATGACACTGGGCCGGCCCATTAGCATCTCCCGCGCGACCCAACAGTTTAAATCTAGATTTTTCCATTTAATTTCAAACCAGTTCTGTACATAGATTCAAAATTCAACCCAGCTCGATTATATGAACCAAAATGCATGAAACCAATTTTGTTACAAAGGTACTGAAATGCTTAATCCAAGACCGTTGGATTTAAATCATTTGGATATGTAGATCAACCTTGGTAAAAATAACAAGTCAGAAGCTTTTCTACATTCAAACATTTTCAAAATTCAACCCTAAGAGCTTTTGAGTTGATTTCAACTCTCAAAAATCACATTTGTTCATACATTTCAGAATATATAAAAACATATGGGTTTACTCATAGAAATAATGTTCAAGTAATAAAAGAATGCCACATAGGCATTTCTAGTCACTTTATTTATTTAAAATAAAAGGTTAAACCTTATTAAATTGTGACACCACTTTAAATCACATTCCCGTGGACTGAAATATGTGGTGATGACATGTGTCAACATGATCCCATGTTTGAGTTGGAGAATATTAAATCTTAAGTAGATTTTCAATGAGTAGAAATTACTTTTCTCAAATTAAAATAAATAAGACAAATGCTTTAATCTTGTAATGTTAAGTGATGATGCTAGATCATCTATAGTGCACCTTTGTGTGAAGATTGAAAATAGTTAAGTATTGTTTGGTGATTGTGTACCTCGTATTTATTTATAGACGCTAGTACCGACCAAGGGTACGAGGAGGAAGGAGGATACTACGAGGAAGAAGCCGAGGAGAACTTCAACCACTGCTCTGTACAAGGCAAGCTAACACTTGCAAGATACTTTACCTATGCAAGCCTTACTACCCAAGTTGACATATGCAAGCAAATACTTTCTTGTTACTATGCCAACTATATGCCTTAAGCATATGTGATCATACCCACTTGATGACCCAATCCTAGTTTTACTTACAAGCTTTATACTTATTTCTTTATCAAAGATTTCTCTTAGAGTTTACTTAATTGACTTGTATATTCTAAAAAGATAATTGAAGGTAGCATAAAGAGCATTAAATTTGGCCTAAGTACATAACCTTGATGTCATCCTAAGGCATGAGATTGAACCTAACTAATCTCCACTTGTTTACCACCCCTCATTAGTAATTACCCCCACTTATAGATGCTAGTGCTAAGCAAAAAACTTGATCAACTTTAGATGGGAATAATTGGTAAAAAGGGTTATGAAAACCTTAGAATGATGAGTCATTCTACTGAAATGTTTTGACATGTGTTCCCGAACACCAGATGATTTTTGATGATGAAAACGTTGAGGCATGAGCCTTAGCCCTTGATAAAACTGATGGTTGTCTGGATGCGATACCATTCCAATATTACCGTACAACCACAATACCCGAAAATTGGGTAGGGCTTGACTGGAAATTTATATACCTTAGTATGGGTTCCCTCGCGGCCAAGGTCTGAGATGAGGTCATCTTGTGAATATTGTCCAGCTGTGCAGTACCCAAGATGACAGCTGGTCATGGTTCGGAGGCCAAACTCATAGGAGAGGTGCCTATACTAGGGCGTGTAATTGAAAGGTTAGGATTTATTATCCGCATACTGAGTATGGTGAATTCAGGATTGTTCCTAACGGATGTATCGAATGTTGTGGTGAAAGTGTACAATCTCTACAGAGTGTCAAACTATTCGAATAGCCGTGTCCGCGGTTATGGATAGTTGGAGTGGCCATACTGATCCCCCGTCAGATGTTTTCAAAATGACTTGTGAAATGAATTATGACTTTGACTTGACCACAAAAGTTTTGTGATATGAAATTCAGATTCCCACTTAGGTGTTATAAAATTTTCAACTAGCTTTCTTTGCTTTTGAACTTAGTAGAGGTAAATCTGGCTTTTTGCAAAACAACCCTAGATATTAGTGTCCTACTACAAAAACCCCCTTAACTTATTAGTATTAGTTTGTGAGTACTTAAAGAGTACTCATGGCTTTGTCCCTGGCTATTCCCGTGGCCAGACTATGAAGAGGAGTACCAAGGATGATGGACCGCAGGAAGGTTACGACAACTAGGATCATCTCCTATCATCAGCATTGCCTGTGACCCTGAAGATGGAGCTTCGCCTACGCTATCATTACTATTACGTTATTCCGCGGCTTGAGTTGTATTAAGAACTGGATCATGAGATCCTTATTTATGTAAGACCTTATGTATGGTTTGTAATGGATGATGTACTATGATATCCAAATCTGTTATGTCTCGCAAAATTGGTAATCCTGGGATTGCGATGTATGGCATAACAGACATCTGGGATTAAAAATCTGGGTGTTGACAAGTTGGTATCAGATCCATCCTGACCATAGGAGACCCTAGTTAGAATGGACGTTTGAATCAAAAACTTAGTTTCAAAACCAAAGGAAGTGAGTATTTACAAAAACTTATTCTCATTCTTATCACTTGGATTCTGTCATGAAAATTCATGTTCCTCAAAGACTCTTGCAAAATACATAAAATTTGACACACTTGATCACTCTACTAACTTACTCATCCTATATTCTTATAGACGGACGTGAAGTACAACAAGTTTTATCAGTTGGGGAATGGAGGAGAACTCATCTTTGAGCGTGATTTGGACCAGCTTTCGGAACTTCTGGAGCGTCCGCACCCCGAATTCTTCGGATCTCAGCTCAATGATCAGGAAGGAGAAGATCTGTAGTGGACAGTTGTTGCAAGTCTCTGAGGAAAGATTGAACCTCCCACTGTAGAGGGAATTTAGTTCACCTTAAGAGAAAACAACTGGCTCGATGGACTGGCCAGAGCAATGCAGGAAGATCTTGCCCGTCTATGTGGGCAGTGTATCAATCAGATCAAGGGTACCCGCTTTGAGTTCTATCCAAGGCGTGATGCTATGGGACAGCCACTGGAAGCCCCACATCACCCCGAGCTGAAGACTCAGTTGGACCAACTTAGCTTCATGATGTATGATCGTCAGCAGGAGTTGGACAATGCCCGTGACTACTCCAACCACAAGTCTGCCATCGCCAAGAAGAAGGACCAGACCCTCGCCATGCTAGTGAAGGATCACAAGTCTCGTCATCGTCAGCTCGACAAGAAGGAGCGCATCATTGCCCGTATTCGCCACCGTATCACGGATCTGGAGGAGACCATCCACGAGAGAGACATGCAGTTGGAGGAAAGGGAGAATGCCGGAAAAGACCTTCGTGGAGATCCCTACTCCTATCTCAGTGATGATGATGACTTTATGGAGGATTAGGCCATGGACTTCTTCACCGATGAGGAGGATTTCTCCTTCATCGATGACGATGATGATGATGAGGATGATGAGTACACCGACTCCAAGGACTACTAGCACTTGAGCACTAGCGTTAGTGAGATATATTCGGTACCACTGTATCGTAGTTTCCAGAATGGTTCTTAAAACCATCTGTTTTTCTTTATTGTGGTGTGTGTTTGTATCATGTGCTATGAATGAATGAATGAATGAATTGTAGGGTTCGCAACATAGAAAACAAAAATTTTCCTACGATGTGAACTATATACCAAGATCTATCTACTAGATACAAACAACGGGCGGATGTATATCCGTAGAGAACATACCCTTGAAGACCGACAAAGCTTAACGAGTTCAACTCGTGGTTGATGTAGACGATCTCTTGCCGATCTCAAGATCGAGAGGAAGTCCTAGCGCCGCAAATCAGCAGCGCATCCGTGCTCGCACACACGTTCGAGGCACCTAGCAACCTCCGCCTCCTCGCTCCAGCAATGCAGCGGAAGCACAACTCTTTCTTGCCGAATAGCCACCAGGAACATGTATCTCGCTAGTCCGAGACCATGGGGGATAAATTCTAGAGGGGGAGAGAGATCCTTCACGAGGAGGTGTGAGAGACAAGTGAGGAGGGGGGCTCCTTTTATAGGAGGAGGGGGGGAACACCAAGGGGGTGGCCGGTGCATGGGGGCTGCCCTTGCCCTCCCCTCTTCATGTGGGTGGACACTCCACTCACAAATCTCCTTTAAATTCCCTCCACTCAAAAGTCCACTCAAATTCCCATTAAATTTCCACCAAATTTAATGAAAACTCTCATTAAATAAAACTCTTTTATTTTATTCAGAATTTTGTCAATTACTTTAATGACAAACATTCACAAATAACCCCTTGCTAGAATTCTATTTCACATGCGTAACCACTTTATGCAATTTCACCCGAAAACTTGTTTCGGTATCTAGTGAAATAAATTCCTGCGCTTGTTCATTCTTTCGGCATGAAACATTTGCTCTAATTGGATGTCGGTGTCTCTTAAGTGTGTCACCCTACGGTTCGTGAATAATGCGGACATGATCGAGACCCCTCTCGGATCAATAATCAGAAGCGGGATCTGGAGACCCATACTGACTCCCACACATTCAACGATGACTTTCTTGTGATCGTCGGAACCTTTTACGCTAGTATCTTAATCCCTTTGTTTCACGATATATTACATGTCCGAGATTCGATCATCGGTATCTCCATACCTAGTTTGATCTCGTTACCGACATGCACTCTTTTCTCGTTCCTATGATATAACATTCTAGTGATCAAATCACTTGCTTGCAAGCTAATCAATGTGATATCACCGAGAGGGCCCAGAGTATATCTATCGGTCATCGGGATGAACAAATTCCACTCTCGATCCATGAGCCTCAACATAACACTTTATTAGTTCTGAATCCATCTTTATAATCACCCTGTTACGGTGTGACGTTTGATGTTATCAAGAAACTCTTCCGGTGTTAGTGATTGACATGATCTCATGGTCTAAGGATTAGGATCACTTCATAAGTTGTTATAGCAATATAAACTCAATGACTTTGATCGTAATGCTATACTTTAGATGAATGTTCATCACACCATTACACTAATGTTGTGATCCCGTTATTAACAACATCCAATGTCCATGATCAGGAAACCTTGATCATCTTGTTAATCAACGAGCTAGTTTATGAGAGAGGCATAACTAGGAACTTTCTGTTTGTTTATTAAACACACATGTATTAACGTTTCCGTATTAATACAATTATATAATGCAAAATAAACATCTATCATATACTTGGAATACACATAATAAACACTTTATTATTGCCTCTCAGGGCATATTCCCTTCAGTCTCCCACTTGCACTAGAGACAATAATCTAGTTACATAGTGATAAATCTAACACCCATTGAGTTCTGGTGTTGATCATGTTTTGCTCTAGGGAGATTTTTAGTCAACGGATCTGCTACATTGAGATCCGTATGTACTTTACAAATCTTTATATCTCCATCCTTGACATGCTCGCGGATGGAGTGAAACCGGCGCTTAATATGCTTGGAATGCTTGTGAGACCTTGGCTCTTTGGCATTGGCAATGGCACCATTGTTGTCACAATAGATCACCATTGGGTCCAACGCGTTTGCCACCACTCCTTGTTCGGATATGAACTCCTTCATCCAAACTGCTTCCTGAGCCGCTTCCGAAGTAGCAACATATTCGGCCTCCGTTGTTGATCCCGCTACCACAGGTTGTTTGGAGCTCCTCCAACTAACCGCTCCGCCATTCATGAGAAATACGTATCCGGATTGAGACTTAGAGTCATCCGGATCGGTGTCAAAGCTAGCGTCGACATAACACTTAGCGACGAGTTCTTCTTCACCTCCGTATACAAGAAACATATCCTTAGTTCTTCGTAAGTACTTAAGGATATTCTTGACCGCTATCCAGTGTTCCGAACCTGGATCCGATTGGTACCTACTAGTCAAACTAATAGCATGTGCCACATCCGGTCTTGTACATAGCATGGCGTACATTATAGAGCCTATGGCTGAAGCATAGGGGAATTTGTCCATTATCTCTCTTTCTTCCGCCGAAGCCGGACTTTGAGTCTTACTCAATGTCTTGCCTTGCAACATAGGTAAGAACCCCTTCTTACTTCCGTCCATTTTAAACTTCTTTAAAATCTTATCAAGGTATGTACTTTGAGATAGCCCTATTAGGCGCCTAGATCTATCTCTATAGATCTTTATGCCTAATATGTATGACGCTTCACCTAGGTCCTTCATTGAAAATTTGCTGTTTAGATAACTTTTAACACTGTTTAAAAGATCTATATCATTTTTGATCAATAATATGTCATCCACATATAATATCCGAAATGCCACATTGCTCCCACTCACTTTCTTGTAAATACAAGCTTCTCCATAAGTTTGGACAAATCCAAACTCTTTGATCACCTCATCAAAGCGGAGATTCCAACTCCGTGATGCTTGCTTCAATCCATAGATGGATCGCTGAAGCTTGCACACCTTGTTAGCATCCTTAGGATCGACAAAACCCTTTGGTTGTATCATATACAACTCTTCTTCAATATTACCATTGAGAAACGAGGTTTTGACATCCATCTGCCATATCTCATAATCGAAATATGCAGCAATTGCTAACATAATCCTAAATGACTTTAGCATCGCTACGGGAGAGAAAGTCTCATCGTAGTGAACTCCTTGAATTTGTCGAAACCCCTTTGCGACAAGTCGAGCTTTATAGACGGTCACATTACCATCAGCATCAGTTTTCCTTTTGAAAATCCATTTGTTCTCCACGGTCGTGAGGTAATTCCACCAAGTTCCAAACTTGATTTTCATACATGGATTCCATCTCGGATTTCATGGCTTCTAACCATTTGTTGGAATCCGGGCTCATCATCGCTTCTTCATACGTCGCAGGGTCATCATTTTCATCAACCATGAAATTCATGACAGGATTTCCGTACAGCTCAGGAGCTGCACGCGTCCTGTTTGACCTTCGAGGTTCGGTAGTACTCTCTTTCGGAGTTTCATGATCATTATCATTCGTTCCCTCTTCAACAGGTGGAGCCAACTCCGGAACAACTTCCGGCGCTGCGCTACTCGCCATACATTGAAGAGAAGGTTCCACAACCTATTCGAGTTCTACCTTCCGACTACTCACACCTTTCGCGAGAAACTCTTTCTCTAGAAAGGATCCATTCTTGGCAACAAAAACCTTGCCCTCGGATCTGTGATAGAAGGAATACCCAATAGTTTCTTTAGGGTATCCTATGAAGACGCATTTTCCCGCTTTGGGTTCGAGTTTATCCGGTTGAAGTTTCTTCACATAAACATCGCATCCCCAAACTTTAAGAAATGACAGCTTAGGTTTGTTTCCAAACCACAATTCATACGGTGTCTTTTCAATGGATTTAGATGGTGCCCGATTTAAAGTGAATGCAGCAGTTTCTAGTGCATAACCCCAAAATGACAACGGCAAGTCCATCAGAGACATCATAGATCGAACCATATCTAATAAAGTACGATTACGACGTTCCGACACACCATTTCGCTGTGATGTTCCGGCAGGTGTGAGTTGTGAAACAATTCCACACTCTTTCATGTGAGTGCTAAACTCGTAACTTAGATACTCACCTCCACGGTCGGACCGTATTGATCTTTCTATTACGATGATTTTCCACTTCATTCTGAAATTCCTTGAACTTTTCAAAGGTTTTAGACTTGTGTTTCATCAAGTAGATATAACCGTATCTACTCAAATCATCCGTGAAAGTAACAAAATAAAGATATCCACCTCGCGCCGAAACACTCATTGGACCACATACATCAGAATGTATGATTTCCAATAAATCTGTCGCCCGTTCCATTGAACCGGAAAACGGCGTTCTAGTCATCTTTCCCATAAGGCATGGCTCACATGTATCAAATGATTCATAATCAAGTGATTCCAAAAGTCCATCCGAATGGATCTTCTTCATGCGTTTAACGCCAATATGACCTAGACGGCAGTGCCACATATATGCGGATATATCATCATTAAGTTTAATCCTTTTAGCATGAACATTATGAATATGTGTAACATTATCATCAAGATCTAATAGAAATAAACCATTCATCATCGGTGCATGACCATAAAAGATTTCATTCATATAAATGGAACAACCATTGTTCTCGGATTTAAATGAATAACCACTTCGCATCAAACACGATCCAGATACAATGTTCATGCTTAGTGCAGGCACCAGATAACAATTATTCAAGTTTATAACTAATCCCGACGGCAAGTGGAGAGGCAGTGTTCCGACGGCGATCACATCAACGCTTGATCCATTGCCGACACGCATCTTGACCTCACCCCTTGCTAGCGGTCGCTTGTTCCGCAGCCCCTGATTCGAGTTACAAATATTAGCAACTGACCGGTATCAAATACCCAGGTGCTACTGCGAGCACTAGTCAAGTACACATCAATAACATGTATATCATATATACCTTTGTTTGCCTTGCCGGCCTTATTGTCTGCCAGATACTTGGGGCAGTTGCGCTTCCAGTGGCCAGTCCCCTTACAATAGTAGCACTCGGAATCAGACTTAGGTCCAACTCGGGGTTTCTTTTGAGGCGCGGCAATAGGCTTGCCGCCCTTACTTCCCTTTCGTTTTCCCTTCTTGTCTTTCTTGAAACCAGTGTTCCTATTGATCATCAACACTTGATGTTCCTTTTTGATCTCCACTTCTGCAGTTTTAAGCATTGACAGAAGCTCGGGGAGAGACTTCTTCATGCCTTGCATATTATAGTTCATCACGAAGCTCTTATAGCTAGGTGGCAGAGACTGCAGAACACGATGGATGCCTAAGTCAATGGGAATCGATATTCCCAAGGACACAAGCTTATCGGCGTAACCCGACATCTTGAGTACATGCTCACTAACGGAGTTGTGCTCTTCCATCATGCAGCTAAAGAACTTTTCTGAAGCGTTGTAGCTCTCTACAGCAGCATGTGTGTCGAAAATCATTTTCAACTCACCCATTGTATCAAATGCATTGCCGTTTTAGAAACTCTTTCGAAGTTCCGGCTCTAGCCCATACAATATGCCGCAATGAACTAAGTTGTGGTCCTCCTGACGAGTCTGATAGACATTCTTATCCTCGTCAGGGGCATCATCAAAAGGTGGGGGGCCTAACGGCGCTTCTAGCACATATTGCTTTTGTGCAGCAGAGAGGAGAATCCTCAAATTCATGGCCCATTCGGTAAAGTTGCTACCGTTCGTTGCTAGTTTCTCTTTCTCCATGAACACATTGAAATTAAAAGCAGGTGGTGCCATCTACAACAGAATTTGTAAAGTTTAGACTAAGTGTATGATAGATTGAGTTCAACTAATCTATATTACGAATGAACTCCCACTCAAAAACGACATCCCTCGTGCCTTTTTGGTGATTACATGAACCAAATCCACTACACCAAGTCCAATCATCACGTGAGTCGATATAGCTTCAAAGGAGAGCATCAAATGGGCATCATATAAACTATATGACTCATGCTTAACCTTTAGGTCCGTGTTCTGAGGCCATGTCTGTACATGCTAGGCTCGCCAAGTTAGAACCTTAGTATTCGCGTGTGCAACTGTTTTACACCCGAAATATGGTCTTGGATCCAAGAACACCCGATCATCACGTGATGTCTTGGAGCGACGAAAACATAATAGGTGCATACTAAAGGAATAACACATTCTTATCTTGATATTTAAATGAGGGATCATCTTATTATGCTAAGAAAGCGCTAAACAAGTAATATAAGATGCTATCAAACATCATATGTTTATTAGTGAAATTATATGGTTCCCGCAGATGATCTCTATCATGTGCATCGTGGTATGATCACTATCATACCTATATGTATAAATCCAAGGTCTATGGATTTTACACGCTATGTGTGTTGTAAGAGTATCATATCATACTTCTACTTACAACACTACCATATCATAACACTAGCCCAGCAACAATCTAAACTAGACGCCTCTAATTTATCCATTGCAAGTTTTACGTGGCTTAGGGCTTTCAAGATAGAACCGTTCTTACCTACGAACATGAACCACAACGAGGATAATCAAATTGTTGACAACTCGCTTGCAAAATAGATATTGACTATAGTAGGAGAGACAGACACCCGCTAGCCACTTATGCAAACTAGTTGCATGTCAAGCGTGGAACAGGTCTCATGTCCGAGGACATGTAAAGTTTGTTCGGGCCGCTTCATCCCACTATGCCACCAATATCCAAAATTACAACAAAGGAGCAACAACATGATCATCATAGCCCACATACTCATATGTGTAATAGCCGTGTAAAGTATCTACACATAGATCCGGCTCAGATACCACTGTAGGGTTCGCAGCATAGAAAACAAAAATTTTCCTACTAGATACAAACAACGGGCGGATGTATATCCGTAGAGAACATACCCTTGAATACCGACAAAGCTTAAGGAGTTCAACTCATGGTTGATGTAGACGATCTCTTGCCGATCTCAAGATCGAGAGGAAGTCCTAGCGCCGCAAATCAGCAGCGCATCCGTGCTCGCACACACGTTCGAGGCACCTAGCAACCTCCGCCTCCTCGCTCCAGCGATGCAGCGGAAGCACAACTCTTTCTTGCCGAATAGCCACCGGGAACATGTATCTCGCTAGTCCGAGACCATGGGGGATAAATTCTAGAGGGGGAGAGAGATCCTTCACGAGGAGGTGTGAGAGACAAGTGAGGAGGGGGGCTCCTTTTATAGGAGGAGGGGGGGACCCCAAGGGGATGGCCGGCGCATGGGGGCTGCCCCCTTTCCCTCCCCTCTTCATGTGGGTGGACACTCCACTCACAAATCTCCTTTAAATTCCCTCCACTCAAAAGTCCACTCAAATTCCCATTAAATTTCCACCAAATTTAATGCAAACTCTCATTAAATAAAACTCTTTTATTTTATTCAGAATTTTGTCAATTACTTTAATGACAAACATTCACAAATAACCCCTTGCTAGAATTCTATTTCACATGCATAACCACTTTATGCAATTTCACCCGAAAACCTATTTCGGTATCTAGTGAAATAAATTCCTGCGCTTGTTCATTCTTTCGGCATGAAACATTTGCTCCAATTGGATGTCGTTGTCTCTTAAGTGTGTCACCCTACGGTTCGTGAATAATGCGGACATGATCGAGACCCCTCTCGGATCAATAATCAGAAGCGGGATCTGGAGACCCATACTGACTCCCACACATTCAACGATGACTTTCTTGTGATCTTCGGAACCTTTTACACTAGTATCTTAATCCCTTTGTTTCACGATATATTACATGTTCGAGATTCGATCATCGGTATCTCCATACCTAGTTTGATCTCGTTACCGACATGCACTCTTTTCTCGTTCCTGTGATATAACATTCTAGTGATCAAATCACTTGCTTGCAAGCTAATCAATGTGATATCACCGAGAGGGCCCAGAGTATATCTATCCGTCATCGGGATGAAAAAATTCCACTCTCGATCCATGAGCCTCAACATAACACTTTATTAGTTCTGAATCCATCTTTATAATCACCCTGTTACGGTGTGACGTTTGATGTTATCAAGAAACTCTTCCGGTGTTAGTGATTGACATGATCTCATGGTCTAAGGATTAGGATCACTTCGTAAGTTGTTATAGCAATATAAACTCAATGACTTTGATCGTAATGCTACACTTCGGATGAATGTTCATCACACCATTACACTAATGTTGTGATCCCGTTATTAACAACATCCAATGTCCATGATCAGGAAACCTTGATCATCTTGTTAATCAACGAGCTAGTTTATGAGAGAGGCATAACTAGGAACTTTTTGTTTGTTTATTAAACACACATGTATTAACGTTTCCGTATTAATACAATTATAGCATGCAAAATAAAAATCTATCATATACTTGGAATACACATAATAAACACTTTATTATTGCCTCTCAGGGCATATTCCCTTCATGAATGAAAAGCAAGTTGCTAGAAACAAAATCTGAGTCAAACTTAAAAACTTTTCAAAGTCCCGGAACCTTAGAAATTTCCCTCTTTTCTCATGATCTATCTCAATCTTCAGATGCCTCGCGGAGGAAGCAGATCATCCCCTGACCCGATGTTGCAGATCTTGAAAATGTTGGTTTCTGACCGTGAAGCTGAAAGAGCAGAATGTCAAGACAACCTAGCCACCCTTCAACACATAGCTTAGATGGCCAACAACAATCAAGGCTAAGGAAATCAGGACAACCATGGATCTAAGCTGAAGAATTTCCACAACACCAATCGACCTGTTTTCACTAAGTCAGAAGAGCCCCTGGATGCAGATGATTGGCTGCAAACAATGGAGAACAATCTGGAAGTCGCCGGAGTGGAAGCTAACGAGAAAGTTCTGTTCGCCACCCACAATCTAGCCGGAGATGCAAGAGCATGATGGAACAGCGTTCGTGCAATGACCGGAGGTTAGATGATGACCTGGGATGAATTCAAGGTCATGTTCAGCAGAACCCATGTGCCACCGGGTTTGATCAAAAGGATGAGAGATGAATTCAGAGAACTGAAGCAAGGAAGGATAACCGTAGTGGAATACCGTGACAAATTCTTGTCATTAGCTAGGTATGCCCCAGATGAGATCGACAGTGAAGCCAAGAAGAAAGAAAGATTCTTGAATGGTTTGATCGATGAGATGCAGATAGTGTTAGTCAATATCCTCTTTGCTGATATTGAAGCCCTAGTCGACTCTGCCATTCAGATGGAAGGAAAGATCAACCAAGCCAATGAGAGCAAGTGCCGCATGATGCATCAACCGAGAACCAACAGACCCCCGATGAACCGTCAGACCTATCCCAACCATGGAAACCCAAGGCCCGGAGGAAACCACAACAACCCTGGAAACTCTAGCAATTTCAACCGTGCACCACCCAAGTTCAACAACAACAATGTCGCCACCAACACCAACACTACCCCAAGGACTGGAAGCAATGTTGTGCCTGTTGCAGCAAAGGACAAGTTGCAAGTGACTTGCTATGAATGTGTAACCAAGGGTCACTACTCCAATGAGTGCCCCAAGAAGAATACCGCAGCCCCCAATGCAAATTACCCAGCTCAGCAGCAGCGTCGTGTACAACCCGGAAGAAGGTTTGCCCCAGGGAACTCACTCAAATGCAACGGCCGTCTTTTTCTCATGCATGCTGAAGAAGCCTAGGATGCGCCAGATGTCGTGCTGGGTATGTTTTCTGTTAACTCATTACTTGCGAGAGTGTTGTTTGATTCTGGAGCATTTCACTCATTTGTCATTAAAGAATTTGCATGCACTAGTAAGATTCAACCAACCAAACTGAAGCATGTTATAATTGTTCAAATCCATGGTTCAACCACCAAAGCTAGGAAAATTTGCAAAGCCGTCCCTATCTAAATCCATGGCATAGATTTTTATGCTAATCTAGTAGTATTCGGAACTAAAGGTTTGGAAGTAGTACTAGGAATGGATTGGATGTCCAAGCATAAAGGATTAATTGACTGTGGCAAGAAAGCCATAACCATGACCAGTACAGCTGGAGTATCAGTCGAGCATGTATGTGAAACCTTACCTCGTCAATTCAAGTGCAACAAGAGTATAGCCCAACCTACCATTGACCAAGGTCGGATAGTCTGTGAATACCCTGATGTATTTGCAGATGTTTTGCCCGGTATGCCCCCAGATCGGGACATCGAGTTTATCATTGAATTAATCTCTGGAACTAGACCCATAGCACAGAGACCATATAGTATGAACCCGTCTGAACTAGCAGAACTGAAGAAGCAATTGGATGCCATACTGGAAATTGAATTGATTCAACCAAGTGCGTCACCATGGAGATCACCTGTTTTGTTCGTGGACAAGAAAGATGGCGGTAACCATTTGTGTACGGATTATTAGAAGTTGAATGATGTCACTATCAAGAACAAGTACCCATTACCCAAGATAGAAGATCTATTTGATCAGTTGACTGGTGCCAAGGTGTTTTCTAATATTGATCTTAGGACTGGCTATCATCAACTCAAGATTCACGCAGAGGATATTCCAAAGAGTGCCTTTACCACGAGATATGGATTATACGAGTATACTATCATGTCTTTTGGGTTAACCAATGTCCCCGCTTATTTCATGAACCTCATTAATAAGATTTTTATGGACTTCCTGGATAAGTTTGTCGTTGTTTTATCGATAAAATTCTGATTTATTCCAAATCAGAAGAAGAACATGAGCTACACCTAAGGACCATTCTTGGAACCCTTAGAGAGCATCAGTTGTATGCCAAGTTTAGCAAATGTGAATTCTGGTTACAGGAGGTAGGATTCCTCGGACACATCGTATCAGCCGGAGGAATTGCCGTTGACCTTGCAAAGGTGAAAGATGTCAAAGATTGGCAAGCCCCAACCACTCAAACCCAAGTTCATGCATTTCTCGGATTGGCGGGATATTACCGCAAGTTCGTAGAAGGATTCTCGAGTATCGCCAGACCCATGACCCAATTGCTGAAGAAGGACAAGAAGTTTGAATGGACGGACAAATGTGAAGCGAGTTTTCAAGAACTCAAGAGAAGATTGATTTCAGCCCCAATCTTGATCATGCCGGATATCAAGAAGACCTTCGACGTGTATTGTGACGCATCCAAGATCGGTCTCGGATGTGTGCTAATACAAGAAGGAAAAGTTATAACTTATCTATCTCGACAACTGAGATAGCATGAATAAAACTACCCAACCCATGACCTCGAGCTCGCATCTGTAGTTCTAGACCTGAAGACATGGAGGCATTACCTGATGGGGAACCGTTGTGAGGTTTATTTAGATCATAAGAGCCTGAAGTATATATTCACTCAGACGGATCTGAATATGAGACAGAGAAGATGGATTGAGCTAATCAAGGATTACGACCTGGACAGTCACTACCACCCCGGTAAAGCCAATGTAGTAGCAGATGCCCTTAGCAGATTGTCGTGCCGCTTGAACTCCATGATTTTGAAGGAGCAACCAAGTTTGCACAACGAGATGGAAGATTTCCGAATGGAATTAGTGAGTGAATGGATAGCATAGAACTTCAACCCACTTTGATCAGCCAGATCAAAGAGGCGCAGAAAGGAAATGCTAGCATTGACAGAATCAAGCATCGTATCGGTATAGGCAAAGTACCCGGATTCACCGAAGACGAAGAAGGAGTTATGTGGTACAAAGGAAGCCTTTGTGTACGAGCAGACTCGGAATTGAAAGAAGTGATTTTGAAAGAGGCCCATGATACTCTTTATTCTATCCACCCCGGAGGAACAAAGATGTATCAGGATTTGAAGGAACAATCTTGGTGGCATAAGATGAAGAGAGAAATCGGAAGCTATATCGCCAAGTGTGATATATGTCAGAGAGTCAAGGCAGGACATCAAAGACCCACAGGATTGTTGCAACCTCTACAGATTCCGGAATGGAAATGGGATTCAGTAGGAATGGACTTTATCACCGGATTGCCTACTCCTAGTAGGGGAAATGACTCTATCTGAGTCATAGTGGACAGATTGTCCAAAGTTGCCCATTTCTTACCAGTCAAGACCACATACTAGAGTTTGAAGCTAGCTGAGTTGTACATCGCTAGAATCGTCAATTTGCACAGAGTCCCCAAGAACATCATATCGGATCGAGGAACTCAGTTTACCTCGAGATTCTGGAAGAAACTCCAAGAAGGTTAAGGAACCCGGCTAGATTTCAGCACAACTTATCACCCTCAGACCGATGGAGAAACGGAGCTAGTAAATCAAATACTCGAAGATATGCTGAGAGCATGTGTGTTAGAGTATGGATCTAAATGGGAAGACTGTTTGCCTTTCGCAGAATTTTCTTACAACAACAGTTATCAAGCAAGTTTGCAAATGGCCCCATTTGAATTCATGTATGGAAGGAAGTGTCGTACCCCTTTGAATTGGTCGTAAGTTGGAGAGAGTCAGATTTTCGGACCCGACATCCTACGAGAAGCAGAAGAGAAAGTTCACAAGATTCATCAGCACCTCAAGACCGCCCAGTCAAGACAGAAGAGTTACGCCGACAAGAGACGTCGAGACCTTGCTTTCAATATCGGAGAGTTTGTGTATCTAAAAGTGTCGCCATTGAAAGGAATGCAGCGTTTTCAACTGAAGGGAAAGTTAGCCCCCAGATATATCGGACCCTTCAAGATTCTAAATCGTCGAGGAGAAGTATCATATCAATTGGAACTTCCAGAAGAAATGTCAGCCGTTCACAATGTGTTCCATATCTCATTACTTCGTAAATGCCTCGAAGTTCCGGAGAAGACTGACGTTTTCAAGAATATTGATCACCGGACCATAGAGATCAACGATGACCTGACCTATCCTGAAGTACCCATCCGTATTTTGGAAGAAGCTTTCAGAACTACCAGAACCCGAAGCATCAAGTTTCTCAATATTCAGTGGAGCAACCACACGGAAGAAGAAGCTACCTGGGAGCAAGAAGATCACATCAGGACGGAGTTCCCAGAACTCTTTAAGTCCTAGGTAATCTTTTTTGTCCTTTTTCAAATCTTGAGACGAGATTTTGTTTAAGGGGGGAAGGTTTGTAACATCCCAAAAATATTAAACATGGATCATCAAACTCTAATCATCAAATTTAGGGTTAACAAAAACTTTCCCATCTCAAAATATGAAAGCATTCATATGTATCTGTATTTAAATTAGGAGTTCATTTGAATTGCCATCGTTCTGTGATTCATTGCTTGTAAAATGATTCTTAGATAAAATAACCATCATCTAAATCATTACCAAACTTTTCCCAAAGAAAACAACTCAAAATGAATAAATGAAGTGAATGGTCATTTTTGCCAAATTAACTATCATGCCTACTTTGGCTAGTCCTAGCACTCAAAACTTAACAGAAACATTTTTGGAGCTTTGCACCCCTTGTTAGTACACATAATGAGGAACCAAGGCCCACTTTGTGATCTACCAAAAACATTCAAAAACTAAGTTTAAATGACAGTTTAAACTTGAATCTATCTCATATGGGAAGATCCCACTATTTCAAAAACCACTCAAACAAGCTCAATTTTGAAAACCCAAGCAACCACAGAGTCTCCAGCTTATGCTTAGCACACCCACCCAAAATATTTTCAAAATTCAAAATTCAAGTTCTTGCGGCCATTTCATCAAACACCTTGCAGATTCAAATCAAACAAACATCAAACACTATGTGAGCAGTAAATTGGCCTAACTTGTTCCCTCTCTAGCTCACAGCAAACATTTAGTAGATCATATAGCTTAGTTAGCAACCTCTAGCACCACTGTGACTTGCCTTGCCATCAATGGTGAGCAGGCCGAGCCTCACCATGCCACCCCAGGGTGGACAGCAAGCTAGAGGAAGAACTAGCCGCGCCCACCTTGTCTGGCATGCTGCCCATGCTTCACCGCCCCCTCTTGACCAGCCCTAGCTCGAAGACAGAGAGAGGAACCGCCAGGGTTGCCGTGCCCGCGCCGTTGTCGACCATGCCGACACGCACCACCGTGCACGCGCTGTTCCCACTCAACCCGACCAACTCGAGCCCTTGCCACCCGCCAGCATGAACCCCATCGTCCCAGGAGACCACTAGACATGCTCGTTTCTTCGCCCATACCTTGTACCCACCGCACGCCGCGAAGTTCGCCGTCGGTACCGCGTAGAGCACCGAGCGTTCCATACCAAATCCCACCGCCCTACGCCTCGCCTTTAAGCCAGCAACGACCGCCAGGAGACCGCGCGTCGATTGCCACCCTCAGCCATGCTGCTAGCAGCCCGTAGCCATGTCTCCACCATTGCCTGCCCATCCCTCTCGGTCTCATCGTCGAGCCTATAAAAGGAGGCCACCCCCAGCCGTTTGCAGCACACCATTCCACTCCCCTCACCTCACTGATCGTCCCACACCTCTAGCCGGAGCACGGGGAGAAGCAGCTCGCCAGAATTGTACCGGAGTAGGCCGCCTCTGGAGGAGAAGGGCGCCGCTGATTGCGACCACCTCCGGAGTTGCCTCGACCATCCCTGAGCTCGCCGTCGACCACCAGTTCGTTTGCCCGCCTCGCCATCATCGATGGAGCCCTGGTACGCCCCCTATGCACCCCCACCGAGCCGCTAGGGTTAGAGCTCACCGGCGACAGGTCCGTCGTCGATGACGATCCCCAGCCGTTGATCTCCACTCTAATCCAACATCCCACACAGCCCCGTACCGCTTCGCGCATTATGAGCCGCTGACCGGTAGACCCCCTATCAGCTGAAGCCCGCTCTGCGGAATGAAACTGGGCCGGACCATTAGCATCTCCCGCGCGACCCAGCAGTTTAAATCTAGATTTTTCCATTTAATTTCAAACCAGTTCTTTACATAGATTCAAAATTCAACCCAGCTCGATTCTATGAAGCAAAATGCATGACACTAATTTTGTTAGAAAGGTACTGAAATGCTTAATCCAAGCCCATTGGATTTAAATCATTTGGATCTGTAGATCAACCTTGGTAAAAATAACAAGTCAGAAGCTTTTCTGCATTCAAACATTTTTCAAAATTCAACCCTAAGAGCTTTTGAGTTGATTTCAACTCTCAAAAATCACATTTGTTCATACCTTTCAGAATATATAAAAATATATGGGTTTACTCACAGAAATAATGTTCAAGTAATAAAAGAATGCCACATAGGTATTTCTAGTCACTTTATTTATTTAAAATAAAAGGTTAAACCTTACTAAATTGTGACACCACTTTAAATCACATTCCGATGGACTGAAATATGTGGTGATGACATGTGTCAACAGGATCCCATGTTTGAGTTGGAGAATATTAAATCTTATGTAGATTTTCAATGCGTAGAAATTAGTTTTCTCAAATTAAAATAAATAAGACAAATGCTTTAATCTAGTAATGTTAAGTGATGATTCTAGATCATCTATAGTGCACCTTTGTGTGAAGATTGAAAATAGTTAAGTATTGTTTGGTGATTGTGTACCTCGTATTTATTTATAGACGCTAGGACCGACCAAGGGTACGAGGAGGAAGGAGGATACTACGAGGAAGAAGCCGAGGAGAACTTCAACCACTTCTCTACACAAGGCAAGCTAACACTTGCAAGATACTTTACCTATGAAAGCCTTACTACCCAAGTTGACCTATGCAAGCAAATACTTGCTTGTTACGATTCCAACTATATGCCTTAATCATATGTGATCATACCCACTTGATGACCCAATCCTAGTTTTACTTATAATCTTTATACTTATTTCTTTATCAAAGCTTTCTCTTAGAGTTTACTTAATTGACTTGTATATTCTAAAAAGATAATTGAAGGTAGCATAAAGAGCATTAAATTTGGCCTAAGTAGATAACATTCATGTCATCCTAAGGCATGAGATTGAACCTAACTAATCTCCACTTGTTTACCACCCCTCATTAGTAATCACCCCCACTTGTAAATGCTAGTGCTAAGCAAAAAACTTGATCAACTTTAGATGGGAATACTTGGTAAAAAGGGTTATGAAAACCTTAGAATGATGAGTCATTCTACTAAAATGTTTTGATATGTGTTCCCGAACACCAGATGATTTTTGATGATGAAAACGTTGAGGCATGAGCCTTAGCCCTTGATAAAACTGATATTTGTCTGGATGCGATACCATTCCAATTTTACCGTACAACCACAATACCTGAAAATTGGGTAGGTCTTGACTGGAAATTTATATACCTTAGTATGGGTTCCCTCGCGACCAAGGTCTGAGCTGAGGCTACCTTGTGAAGATTGTCCACCTGTCATGGTTGGGAGGCCAAACTCACATGAGAGGTTAGGATTGATTATCCGCACACTGAGTATGGTGAATTCAGGATTGTTCCTGACGGATGTATCGAATGTTGTGGTGAAAGTGTACAATCTCTGCAGAGTGTCAAACTATTCGAATAGCCGCATCCGCGGTTATGGACAGTTGGAGTGGCCATACTGTTCCCCCGTCAGATGTTTTCAAAATGACTTGTGAAATGAATTATTACTTTGACTTGACCACAACAGAGTTGTGATATGAAATTCAGATTCCCGCTTAGGTGTTATAAAATTTTCAACTAGATTTCTTTGCTTTTGAACTTAGTAGAGGTAAATCTGGCTTTCTGCAAAACAACCCTAGACCTTAGTATCCTACTAGAAAAACCCCCTTAACTTATTAGTATTAGTTTGCGAGTACTTACAGAGTACTCATGGTTTTGTCCCTGGCTATTCCCGTGGCCAGACTATGAAGAGGAGTACCAAGGATGATGGACCGCAGGAAGGTTACGACAACTAGGATCATCTCCCATCGTCGGCATTGCCTGTGACCCTTAAGATGGAGCTTCGCCTACGCTATCATTACTATTATGTTATTCCGCTGCTTCAGTTGTATTAAGAACTGGATCATGAGAACCTTATTTGTGTAAGACCTTATGTATGGTTTGTAATGGATGATGTATTGTGATATCCAAATCTGTCATGTCTCGCAAAAATGGTAATCCTGGGATTGCGATGTATGGCATAATAGGCATCTGGGATTAAAAATCCGGGTGTTGACAGTACCAGTTCGCACATATCGAGCTATACAGAAAATTGAATCTAAAAGGGCATCGCATGGCTCAGAGCACTTGATACCGTTTCAGTTAAGTGATCTATCCTAACCATGCGATCAAGATCTAATAGTCTACAACACCTTGCCAAGAACTGGCGGCGGTGGCGCTTAGGCGATGATGTTCCGGCTATTCCAGGAAGCGAGGGAGAGGGAGGAGATGCTCACCAGATTCGTCGTGGCGTGAGGAAGCTCAACATCGTCGTGGAATGTCCATGGGCGCACGGTCGCGTCGCCAATTGCTCGTCAGAGAAGCTTTTGGCGACGTGCATGCTCGAGCGGTGAGTTGGCGAGGCTACGGTCCAAGCTAAGGAAAACAAACAGTTGCGTTTGATGTGCACGGGGTCGGTGAACACACGCATATCATCGAGAGGGAGAGGGGAGGTCATAAACTACCAGGGGTGTCGCCGGAGTTGGAGCATAGACGGCGGAGCTTAGTCGAAGACAAAGCCGAGGTTATGGGGCTTGCGTGGCCGAGTTAGGGATACTGGCAGGTGCGCTTGTTGCTGGCAAGCATGCTCGTGGACTCCATGGGGCAAGGGGAGGTGAGGGCTGGCCGGAATCGGCGGAGAAGCTCGTCGGAGTAGAGGTGGTTGTGGGGAAAAATTGGGGCAGCCTTGTGGCGTAGAGGGAGCAGCGAGCGAGGGTAAGAGAGAGCGAATGTGGGCGCTTAAGACGGCTCGGTCGTTGGCGAGAATTATTCCTACATTAATGCGTATTAACGAGGATTGATCATTGGCCGAAACGGCTAAGAGGGAATGGGGCGAGGTCAGCGGGTGGAGAAGATGATGACATGGCGATGATGGGGTCACGGAGTCAGTGGTTGTGCGGGTGCGATGCGTGGTGAGAAAACAATTCGTGCGGGGAGAAAGAGAGGGCAGCCAGGTGGGCTTGCTGGGCCAAGTTGTTGGGCTGGTTTTCTAGGCTGGTTTGCTTTCATTTTTTTCCTTCTCTGTTTTCTTTTTCCTTTTTCATTTCTGATTTCTGTTTTGAATTTATTCAAATGATTTCAAACTCAAATTGAATTCAGATTTTTGACAAACCTTTTCTAAATCTTTTCAGTAGGTTTTATCTGTTTATTAATGTATTTAAAATTTAATTTTTAGAATATTTCAAATATTCCTTTTATGGTTTATTATTTATTTAGAATAGACAATTGTTTTTATTCAAACCTTCATTTAAATTCAAATTTTCATCAAACCTCCTTAGTAGGTTTTATTTATTCTTTAGTGTGTTTAAATAATTCACTTTGAATTATTTCAAATATTTTAATATGATTTAATATTTATTTAAATGAGGCGTTTGTCTTTATTTAAATGAATTTGATTATGGTTCCAAACCATATAATTCTATTTAATTAATCCTTTATTCTTTTTAAGTTAATTAGATACTTCTAATCCATTTTGGCAATTCCAATTATTTTTCCCATGATTTAATTATTCCTTTATATTAGGGATTTTTTCTTTATTCAAAACAAACATGGCTCAAGTCCATATAAGTTTTCATTCAAATAATTTTTATTCCTTTATTTTATTTGGATTATTTTTATTCCATTTGATTATGGATTTATTTCAAGTTTTAAATTGACTTCTAAATAATTTTCTTGGGATTTATTATTTATTTAGTTTAGGCAATTTGTCTTTATTTAAATAAAATTGGATATTGTTCAATCCTTATGATTTTTTTTAAATAAAATTTTACTCCTTTTTATTATTCAATAAACTTTCCTTTGTTTATGGATTTGCCCAAGTTTTAATTTGAATTTTAAATATTCCTTATTTTTTTCTTTATCTTATAAAATCCAAATCTTTTTATTTATACATCCAAAATTGGTGGATTCCAATTTGTAGAATTTTATTTAATATTTGTTTATCTTTTTAAATACTTTTAGGATTAATTTACTCACAATTTGGTATGAATTTTAGATAGGAGCTTTATTAGCCTTAGAAATTATTTCCTTTTAACTTATTAAATTCATAAGTTTTTATCCATGACTTCAAATTGAATGAAACCAATTTCTATGGTTTTATAATATCATTTGTGATCATTTATAAATGTTTGTTGCTGAATTTTTATATGGATCAAATCCATAGTTTTTGAGAGATCTTGGAAATGATTTTCTTCCATTAGAGTTTTAGGGTTTTGGTTTATTTTCCCAAGTGTTCAAATTTCAAGATACATTCATTGATGAATGCATTTCACTTGATTGAAATTTTGTTGGATTCACTTTTCATTCAAATTTGTTTAAGATGGGTTTTGATGTTCCATTTAGAAGCAAAAAGTTTCTTTTCACCCTAAATTTTAACAATTAATTCTTTTGTTTATTTATTTTTCACATTTCAAAATTTGGAAAATTTTGGGATGTGACAGCTTACTTGGGATCTTGATGTATCTTCTCTAGACAGACATCTGCATAGTGTCCTTTGTTTCCACACTTGAAACATGTGACAAGGCTGAGATCCTTCATAGGCTTGCTTGTCTTCTACTTCATCTTTTCTGGATAATGTGGTGTATAATGGCCTAGCTTTTTGCATTTGTTGCACATCACTTGTCTAACATCTTCTTTCACCTTTGGCATCACTATCTCTCGGTTGTTTTCTTGGCTCTTCTTGTTTTCTGGGCATTCATTAGCATAGTGTCCCATCTCTTTGCTATTGTAACATTGCACCTGGCTATTGTCTTTCTTGCTGGGACATTTCTTATTTTTGGGTCTCTCCAAAGCTAGTAGTTCTTCTAGTTCATGTTCTTCATATCTCACCTCAAAGGTGGAAAATATTTCTCTCTTCTTGGGGCAGTCACTAGAGATGTGACCTTCTTCTCCAGAATAGTAGCAACACTTTGTGGTCATTTTGGATGTAGCCTTATGAGGCACGGTTCTAATATTGTCTTTATCCTTCTTGGTAGAAGTTGTTCCCTTATGGAGGTTTTCAAACATTTTATGCATTCCATCTTGTTTCATTTGTTAAACTATGGGATAGATGGGGCATTGGATAGGGACATGATCATTTCCTTCACATTGGAAACATGTATGTTGGGATGTGGGGCATTGTTTAGTTGGATGTTTCTCTTCACAATTAGGGCATTGGTCTACATGCTCTTTGTAATTGTGTCCTATGTCTACATAAATATGCAAGCTTGAGTTCCTTCTATAATATCATCCTTGATATCATTGTTTTCACAATCACTTTGGGATAGGTTGCTTCTTATGTTGATCATTTGATTGGTCATCCTTTGCAACAATTGGGATTGGGTTTCCAAGAACTTTTACATGGTTGGGTCTAACTCATTGTTGCTGGCTAAAACTGGGTTGTCACTTTTTCAACTGGGCTTGGGTTGCTAGAAGTTGTTCTCTCATGTGTATTTCTTGGTTGTTGTTGTCACCATTCTTGATGTTGGAGTCTCTTGGAGAAGTCATCTATTTGGGTTGAATTGGGATTATAATGGGCAAAATATTTCTAGAGAAGAAGTCTACTCACACACAACAATTCACACAAGCAATGTGCAAGCAATCACAATCAAACATTCCACTCAAACAACAAAGTTCAAACATTTCTTTTTGGCAACAAAATATTTTTGTTACACCAAATAAGTTGGTGGGATCAAACTAATCACTAGTATGGTGGTCCAACTATGGGATTTTCTTGAGATCATTCCATTCTCCTTAGTTGTTTCTTCATGAATAAGATCATGGTTTCCTTGGCAAAATTCTTGCATCTTGGTCACAAAACTTCAAAGGTGATGATGATTACTTCTAAGTTGTGTTTCTTTAGTCTTCAAGTCTTGAGTATTCTTCTTGTCTCACTTGTTGTCCTTAGTGATGTCCAAGTTGAAGTCCTTGGTGAAATTAAAGTTGAAGTTATTGGTGATATTGAAGTCATTAGTGATGCTGAAGTATTTGTCCATCAAGTTTGAAAAGGGAGAGATGTAGAATCAAAACCAAAAAGGTTGAGGAAAGAGTTAGTGATTCTTTGTAAATAATTTTGAACAAATACAACTCCTATTTTCTAACGGGTTTTGTACAATCCTAGGGTTACAATCCTACAGGCAACACAGTGCTCTGATACCATCTTTAGAGGTCCCAAACTTTATAAGGTAGAGATCCATGTGTTTACAATGCTAGTCCCTAGATCAATAGCTAGCATCCACAATTTAAGATGTAATATCAAGAAACAAAGTTCATAGTACAACTTTATAACCAGGAATAAAATAATTCATTACATCTTACATAGCTCATATGGCTATATCATTACAATGCAGCATGAATATCTATATATCATGGAGTCCTTCATCTTCAAAGTGCCACAGGAAATCATGTTGGTTATAGACTTGTAATCCTATTCAACACACTTCACTAACATCAAACAAACCTGCAACATAATAAGTTACAGCCACAAGGGTCAATACATTTGAATTGTATTGGCAAGTGATACTATGGTAGAATAGTGGTATCTATCATCTATATGCATTTGGCCAAGTGGATCTTAGGCTTGCTTTGCTCAAAATAGATTTTCCTTATCATTTGAAAACACTAAGTTTTTTGTTTGTCAAATCACCCAAGGAACAACCAATAGAATCAGTTAACCTTTAACCCTTATTCAACCACAAGCTTTTAACTTAGAAATTGGGATGAGGAGATCCCTGATAGCTTCCATGTCTTGATGCTCAAATTGTCCATTGCCAGGGACACGGCTAAGTACTTAGCTTTTACTCTCTCGAGAGGTGGTGCACTTTCCCCACAAGACTCAACATGCATCGAGACAAGATCTTTCAGAAGCCTTCCCTTAGACCAAATTGACGCGTTCCAAACCTATCACCCCTTACCACCTTTTGTCCATCTGGCTAAGTTATTCCAACCTATATGATCCTGGAAGATCCCATATACCATGTGGTTGTACTAGTTATTTATGGAAGATCCCATAAACAACAAAGTTCAAACATTTTTTGGCAACAAAATAATTTTGCTACACCACATAAGTTGGTGTGATCAATATATGATCTAAACTAAATACTAATATGGTGGTCCAACTATAGGTGTCACTTGAGATCATTTCATTCTTCTTAGTTGTTTCTTCTTGAACAAGCTCATGGTATCCTTGGAAAAATTCTTGCATCTTGGTCGCAAAACTTCAAAGGTGATGATGGTTCCTTCTAAGTTGTATTTCCTTAGTCTTCAAGTCTTGAGTAACATTCTTGTCTCACTTCTAGTCCTTAGTGATGTCCAAGTTGAAGTATTTGGTGAAACTAAAGTTGAAGTCTTTGCTCATGTTGAAAGTATTTGTCCATCAAGTTGAAAAGAGGGGAGATGTAGAATCAAAACAAAAAGGTTGAGGAAAGAGTTTACAAGATTGTTTTGTAAATAATTTTAAACAAATACAACTCCTATTTTTCTAAGGGGTTTTGTCCAATCCTAGGGTTACAACCCTACAGGCAACACAGTGCTCTGATACCATATGTAGAGGTCCCAACCTTTATAAGTTAGAGACCCCTATGTTTACAATGCTAATCCGAGGATCAATAGATAGCATCCACAGTTTAAGATGTAATATCAAGAAACAAAGGTCATAATACAACTTTCTAACCAGGAATAAAATAATTCATTACATCTTACATAGCTCATATGGCTATCTCATTACAATGAAGGAGATATAACTATGTAGCATGGAGTCCTTCATCTTCAAAGTGCCATAGGCAATCATGTTGGTTGTAGACTTGTAATCCTATTCAACACACTTCATTAACATCAAACAAACCTGCAACATAATAAGTTACAGCCATCAGGGTCAATACATTTGAATTGTATTGGCAAGTGATACTATGGTAGAATAGTGGTATCTATAATAATATGCATTTGGCTAGGTGGAGCTTAGGCTTGCTTTGCTCAACTATAATAGATTTTCCTTATCAGTTGAAAACACTAAGTTTTTGTTTGTCAAATCACCTAAGGAACAACCAATAGGAATTGGTTAACCTTTAACCTTTGTTCAACCACAAGCTTTTAACTTGGAAATTGGGATGAGGAGATCCTTGATAGCTTCCATGTCTTGATGCTCAAATTGTCCATTGTCGGGGAGATGGCTAAGTACTTAGATTTACTCTCTCGAGAGGTGGTGCACTTTCCCCACAATACTCGACATGCATCGAGACAAGATCTTTCAGAAGTCTTCCCTTAGAACAAATGGACGCATTCCAAACCTATCACCCCCTACCACCTTCTGTCCATCTGTCTAAGTTATTGTAACCTATATGATCCAGGTAGAGCCCATATTGCCATGTGGCTACACTTGAAGCTTCTCAACATTTGACATCTCAAATCTCTTTGTTCCTGGGTGGCTTTCCACAAGTGAGATACACAAGTTTTTGCCAGTTTACTGGCCCCGTGTAACCACTCAACATAAATCCATCCAAGCAATTAACATTCCACCCAGGTGATTCATTCACATAGTTGTTTTATTAAACAAAACATAAGTCAAAAGACTTAGCAAAATTAGCATGTATATAAACCACCCTTGTTTGATACTAGCTAGGCTAAGCATGATATTAGTAGGAATCTTAACTTAGGGAAAATTCTACTAAGGCATCATCTACTAGGATTTCCCATGGCATAGTATACTTAGTAAAAATTCCATGTAAGTCCTTCTTAGAAATATCACTAATGCATAGTCAAAATAGTAGGACTAAATGTATGAAGCACCACTTGCCTTTTTAGTAGATAATATAGATTCACTCCTTGAGCTTGCAATTGTCACACTCTTCAAAGTTCACTACAATTCAGTCAAGCGAGGCACAAATTCAAAACTAGCATTCAAACAATTAATCACATAAAATAAAGAAAACAAAACAATGCATGCAAGCATGCAAAATATTGTTTTATATGGAAAGGTAGTTAATAATAGGCTATAAAAATTTTAAAACAGCTATTGGTCATTTATAAAAGTGGCAAAACCATTTAAAATCAAGTTAGTGAAAATGGACATTTAAATTATTTTTTTTTGCTAGAAATGCTTTTATCAAAAGGAATAATTTCTAGTGTTAGACAAATTTGTTTTAAACACAAATTTCAGTGTTTATGGTCAAAGTGTTTAAAACAAATCCATTTACAAAAGGTTTCATTCAAAATCATTTTTAAATCAAAGCAACAATTTTATTTTAATAGAAATGCTTTGAATCAAAGTAATAATTTCTAGTCTAATAAAATATATTTATAAACCCAAAAGTTTGTGTTTCTGGTCAGTAGGTTCAAAACAAATCATTTACAAAATATTTTACCCAAAAATCATTTTTAGAATAATTTTTATACTAAAAATAGGACTACAAATGTTTCTGCAAAAACAACTAATTTTCCAGAAGCAAAATACTAAACTAAGGTCATGGTTGCAAACTTCACATTTTCCTGATTCCAATGGTATAACATTTGCAAATTTTGGACGTGTGGATCAAAAGTTATGAATCTTTCAAATTCTAACATATAATAGATCAAATCTGGTTTTAAAACAACAGGCAGGGCCACATGGCGTGATCCTACTGGTGCGTACCGCTTCGGTTTGATCGACTAATACAGATCGTTAGATCTAACTAACAATGCACGACACAGATCAGCTAAAAAAGTTTTGCTAAAGTCAATCTATCTACGCCATATGATTAAGATCTAATGGACAGGAGCTAGCTGGTCAAGATTTGGCGGCGGCGGCGACGGTGAGCGGCGGCGGCGCTTGGGCTGAGACGTTCCAGCTATTCCAGGAAGCGAGGGAGATGGAGGAGGGCATTACCAGACTCGCCGTGACGTGTTTATGCTCGAAGTGCTCGTTGTAGACGAAGGGGTGCATGAAGTGGTCGTCGATTGCTCACCGGAGAAGCTCCTGGTGACGGCCACGCTCGGGCGTTGTCGTTGGCGGGATTACAGCGCACGAGAAGGAAAAACAATGAGTGTGTTAGATGCGCGAGAGAGAGGAGAGCATGCTTGTGTTATCCAGAGAGAAAGGGACGGTCTGATCTCACCCGGGGAAGTCGCTAGAGTTGGAGAAATAGGCTGTGGCGCTCTAATGAAGACAAAGACGAGTATCTTGGGAGTGCGCGAGAGCTACGGCTACTGGCAGGTGCGCCTAGTGCTGGGGAGCAGGCTCATGGAATCTAGGGGCAGAGAGGTGGCCGGAGTTGGCCAGAATTGTCCGGAGAACTCATCAGAGCAGCGACGGTGTGGGCAGCGATTCTCGCAGCCTGGTGGCTCTCTGGCAATGGTGTCTGAAGGGAAATGAAGGGAAGAGGGAGGTGATTAAGTAGGGAGTGGTCGCGGGGCGAGTTATTGGTGAAATCAACACGAATTTACGCGAGGAGTTATCCGCAGAAAAGGCCGGGTGTGACGGGGAAATGGGTCGCGTGCGAGGAAGAAGGTGGTGACGAGGCCGCTGATGTGGCGTGGATCCATGGGTCAGTGAGGTGAGGGGGTTAAGCCGCGGGTGAGAAAATATCTAGAAGTGGGGAGAGAGAGGTTTCCCCGGGTGGTCTCTTGCTGGGCATGCTGGGCTGGTTGGGTTTGGTTGCTTCTTTCCCTTTTTTTCTTCTCTATTTCTTTTTCTTTTTCTGATTTCATTTTCTATTTTTATTTGAATCAAATGATTTAAACACAGAATTATTTTCAAAACTTTTCCAAACTTCCAGTAGGTTTTTATATTGTTTAACAATGCATTTTAAAGTCCATTTTAGAATATTTTCTTATATTCTTTTATGGTTTATGACTTATTTAAATTTGACATTTGTCTTTATTTAAATAGGAATTAAATATGTTTTCAATCCATAATATTTTATTCAAATGATTTAAACATTTGTTTTAAATTCAAATGTTTATCAAACCTTTTTAGTAGATTTTATTTATTCATTATTGTGTTTAAATAATTCACTTTGAATTATTTCAAATATTTTAATATGATTTAATATTTATTTATACTAGGCATTTGACTTTATTTTAAATAAATTTTGAATATGGTTCCAAACCATATAATCTTATTTAATTATTCTTTTAAGTTAATTAGATAACTTTTAATCCACTTGGGTAATTTCAATTATTACTTTCTCATGATTTAATTAATCATTTATATTAGGGATTTTGTCTTTATTCAAATAGAATTGAATTTAGTTTAGTCCATATAATTTTAATTTAATAATCTTTATCCCTTTATTTTATTTGGATTATCTTTATTCCACTTGCTTATGGATTTAATTCAAGTTTTGAATTGTCTTCTAAATAATTTTCTTGGGATTTTTTATTTATTTAGTTTAGGCAATTTGTCTTTATTTAAATAAAATTGAATTTGGTTTAATCATATAATTTTATTTAAATAACCATTTACTCCCTTTTATTATTCAATAAACTTTCATTCCATTTTTTTATAGATTTGGTCAAGATTTAATTTGGATTTTAAATATTCCTTATTTATTTATTTCCTTCTTTGTCTTATAAAATCCATATATTTTTATTTATAGATCCAAAATTTGCGATTCCAATTTGTATAATTTTATTTAATATTTGTTTATCTTTTTAAATCCTTTTAGGACTATTTTGATCACCATTTGGTATGGATTTTAGATAGGAGATTTTATTAGCTTTGGAAATTATTTCCTTTTATCTTATTAAATTCATAAGTTTTTATCCCTGGCTCCAAATTAAATGAAACCAATTTCTATGGTTTTATAAGATTTTTATTTACCATTCTTGATCGTTTATAAATGTTTGTTGTTGAATTTTTATATGGATCAAATCCATAGTCTTAGAGAGATTTTGGAAATGATTTCCTTCCATCAGGGTTTTAGGGTTTTTGGTTTATTTTTCCCAAGTGTTTAAATTTCAAGATACATTCATTGATGAATGCATTTCACTTGATTGAAATTTGTTGGATTCCCTTTCATTCAAATTTGCTTAAGAAGGGTTTTGATGTTTCGATTTAGAAACAAAAAGTTTCTTTTCAGCCTAAATTTCAACAATTGTTTCTTTTGTTTATTTATTTTTCACACTTCAAAATTTGAAACTGGGATGTGACATAGAACCCCAGCTCTACCCGCCCTTATATACTAGTCGGGGGAGGTAGATTACAATTTGGGCTCTAGGTTTACTATTTCGATAGGGCTTATAGGACAGGGCCGGCTGCAGGGTCCAGCCGGTGGGCAGGACCCAGCTCGCCCTTCTTTTGGCGCCATTCCCTTCTTTAGCGGTCATCTAGGCTCCATTTTGGGCGTCACCCTTGCTTTAACGGTCACCCGGACTACTTTGGCGGTCAGCCGACCACTTTGCTTTATCCTCGTTGGGTAGCGCAGGTCGTGACGGCACGCTAGCCTGTCTAATGATGAAGGAAGCCTGAGGCGTACCCCACAAGGAGCGTCTCCCCCTCTGTGCTCTCCATCAAATCCGAGGTTAGATGGGTGGAAGCGGTCACCCGGACGGTTCTTCTGGCTACCCAGCTAGATGGTCCAGCCGGGAAAGCTTTAAACCCCGCCAGGCGGTACTAGCCAGGCGGCTAGAGTTGTCCTGCTTGATGGCCAGACGTCATGTATCTTCTGGAGCCGGCCTACTTAGGCTTGGCTTTCCCCACCCGTGGGTTATCCCCCCGACACTAGTCCCCGGGCGCGTAAGGACATGGCCGATGGTTAAGCTCTTGTGAGCTCCTTTCCATCTTGATGTAGTTTGTTGACTAGGTCCGCTGCAGCTTTTACTTTTGCTTTCCGGCTGGATTTAACCGGCTACGGAATTGATGGCCGTCCACTGGGTGTAAACAGCGAAGGCAGCGACCGTCTGGCGAAGATGGAGCCAAAATGTCAGTTTGATGGGATTAGTGATGTCGTCAGCCATGAATGTTGCTTTGGCACACGTCGCGTCCGTTTGACTTCTGCGTCGCTGCACCATTTTTTGGTAACCGTGCGCACACTTGCCACAACGGTTTCTCGGGGTGAGCGTGCACACCTTGTCTCCTGGAAACGCCTGTGGGTATTCTGTGCTGGTATGCGACGACGCAAAGGATCCGAAGCCGTAACATCATGCGGCTGGAGTGCCTCGTGGCCACGTGTCTTGCGGGAGATGAGGAGGTGACGGTGCCCCCACAGGGATAAATAGATCCCTGGAGGGGAACGGGGCTTGCACTTCGTCTACCTCCATCTCCTCCTTCCATGTCTCTTTGTGCTCTCTCACGTTATGCTCTTTGCGCCTCCTCTTTGTGGTCGCCGGAGCCACCGGCCATCGTCCGCCAGGGCCGCTCCTCCTGCCGACATGCTGTCGGAGCAGCGCAGAGGCCGGTGCGGGTCCTTCGTGACCAACGATCTGGTTTACAAGTACCGGCAGGGGAAGTTTATCCCCTCGTCGATGCTAGTGAAACACCGGCTCGTGCCGGAGGGGGAGTAGGTGCCTGACCCCCGGCCAGGGGAGCGCGTCGTCTTCCTTGCGCACTTCGTCAGTGGCTTCGGCCTCCCCGTGAACCCCTTTCTCCTTCATCTCTTCATCTTCTTCAACCTCCAACTCCACCACCTCGGCGCCAATGCCATCGCGCAGTTGTCGCATCATGCAACCTACTACAAATCGTACCTTGGAGTGTGAACCGAGGTGGCGAACTTCCTCAAGTTCTTCCACTTCAAGGCCCAGAACATCGTCAAGTATGGCCCGCTAATGGAGATGGGCTGCTACGCCGTCTACCCGCGGCCCTCCTCGCTGATGCCACGGTTCGAGATCCTCGACACCGTCAAGCAATGGTAGCGCTCATATTTTTATGTGAGCAATTCCACGGAGGTGGACTGGATCGGCCTACCGCCCTTCGTCAATGTGCCCTCAACGTAGAAGGTCGGGACGATGAAGGGAATGGGGGCCCAGGCAGACATCAACCGGATGGCCGCCCGGATGGAGGCGATGGTGGTGATGGAATGGCTCACCGCCCGGGATATCGCGCTGTCGTGGATGGCGCACCGCATGCTTCTGCTGCAGAAGCGGTCGCACAAGATGTGCCACCTATCAACCATCGACGACCTGGCACAGATGTCACAGAAGGACGTGTCGTACCAGGATCTGCGGAACTAGATCTCCATGATCTCTAAGTTCCGCGGGGAGGCGAACTGGACGTACTCCTACCCACCGTACCACCGTGGCCGCCTGCCGCCTCGGGTGAGTTGCCCTTGGTTTCTCTTCTTTTCGTGTCTGTCTTTCTCCATGGTAGTTTTTTCTTCGGTGCCTTATGCTCCCCTTTTTGTGTAGTTGTTTATGGCGTAGTGATACGTCCAATTTGCATCACCAGTCTATATCATAATTTTCCTCTATTCATTGATATATGTCTTATTATGAGGTATTACTTATGTCTTTTCCTCCGTTTTTGCATGTTGGATGATTCTTGGAGGATGAACTGCTGGAGTCTGGATTTTGATGGAAAAGGAGGTGTTTTTATGCAATTTCGCGAAGATCAAAAAAATACCAGAAAAATATTGGAAAATTACATTTTCCCAGAAGACGAAGGAAGCCAGAAGGGAAGGCGTAGCTGGGCCCTAGGGGGCCCACACCCCCTAGGCGTGGGTCCCCCTTAGGCCACGCCTAGGGAAGGTGTCGCCCACCTGGACGGCCTCCGACTCTTCCCTCTCGGAACCCTAATACTAGAGAGCGACCACAGAAATATTTCCGCCGGCTCTGCGGGGCGAAAAACACCAAGACAGAAAGACCTCTCCGGCAGATAGATTTCTGCTGGGGAAATTCCTTCCCGGAAAGGGGAGATCGTCACCATCAACACCATCGTTAAGTTATAATTCATTGGGATCATCATAATCATCATCCACACCATCATCTCCACCAGCACCATCATCACCACTCCATCCCGCTGTAACAATCGTGTTGAATACTTGCATAGTTCTTAGGGAAAACTTTCCCGGTGTTGATTACTATTGTAGTTTATGCTTGTGAGTGGAACCATTGGACTACTGTTTATGTTCAGATTGTTATCCATTACCATATCATATTTGATCTTGATCCATATGATGTCTCGTGAGTAGTTCGTTTAGTTCTTGAGGACACGGGAGAAGTCATGTTGTTAGTAGTGGATCTGTGTTGACTTATTATTCAATGGTTTAGTATTTAAGTTGTGGTGCTATTCTTCGAGTGGTGTCATGTGAACGTCGACTACATGATAATTCACCATTTATGGGCCTATGGAGTGCATTGTGTATTTGGCTACTAATTGTGGGGTTGCCGGAGTGACAGAAACCTGAATCCCCGTTAGGACACCTTTGCACAAGGGAGTGTAGGATCTCAGAGTTTAAGGCTATGGTCAGGATTATATCTTAATTAATTTCCTATAGTTGCGGATGCTTGTAGGGGGTTTAATCACAAGTATGTATTAGTCCAAGTAAGGTCGGTACATTAGCACAGGTTCACCCACACAACACTTACAACACCAAAGAATAGTACTCAGCTATTTGAAGCGAAAGAACTTGATAGAATTCACATGTGTCCTCGAGAACGTTTGGTCCTTATAAGTATTTCCGTTTGCTAAGTATTTACAGAGATTTCCTGCTCCATACCACTAGTCAGCACCTTCTGCTCCTCGTTGGGATCGACACTCCTATTTATCGAAAGTACTGCGATACACCCCCTATACTTTTGGGTCATCAAGACTATTTTCTGGCGCTGTTGCCGGGGAGTGAAGCGCTATTGAAGAGTGGAACTGGTAAAGGAAACTTCTACTGTGAGTATTGCTTTTGTTTCTGTTTGTTGCTTTGTTTCCAATATGGATAACCCACTTGGTTTTTTGTTTGGGAAAACTACTACCACTGTTAGGGTAGTAGATGAACCACCACCTGTTGAGATAGATACTTTTAAGATACCTACAAGTATTGTTGATCGTGTTATGGATAATTATTATATAGGGGATGGAACTGTCCATCCTAGTGATCATTTGCTTTTTATCCATGAATTATGCGGGTTGTTTAAGTGTGCAGGTATCACAACTGAACAGGTGAAGAAGAAGTTACTCTGCATATCCTTGAAAGGGAGAGCTGAAGAATGTATAAGCTGTTGAAGAATGGACAATCCATGGAATGGGAGGAGATGACATCTCTCTTTTATTCTAAATTCCATCCTCCCAATGAGATTCATAAGGATAGAAATATGATATATGACTTTTGGCCTCGTGATGGAGAGAGTGCAGCTCAAGCTTGGGGGAGATTGAAGTTACTAATGCTTAAATGTCCTATTCATGAACTCCCTAGCAATATCATTATCAATAACTTTTATGCTAGGCTTTCTCTTCATGATAAAAATTTACTAGATGCTTCTTGTGCTGGATCATTCACACGTATGAAGGAAGAAGCTAAATGGGATCTCCTAGACCGTATTCAAGAGAACACCGAAGCTTGGGAGAATGACAAAGGAAGAAAGTCAGGTATAAACTATGATTATGAATGCATTAAATCTTTTATGGGAACTAATGGATTCCGTGATATTACTAATGAGTATGGTCTTGACTCTCAAGTTCTTGAAAAATGTTTTGAGGCCTTTGCCTCTTATATTGAAATTCCCAAAAAGGAGTGGGACAAGTACCATGCTCCTTTTAAAGACACTGTCACTCATGTTCCTACTAGCATACAAGTTTGTACTGTTGTTCCTATTTTTCCTGAACCTTATGTTGAGAAAATACCTTTTCCTGCTAAGATAAAGGAACATTATATCATAGCTAATGTGGTTAGTACAAGTACAAATAAAACTGTGGAACCTGATGAGCAAATAAATATTGAACCTGTGGTAGCTATTGTGAAAGATCTTGTCACTAGAAATATAGAGGATGAGCACATTATCTTCTGTGAAGATGCTTCTAATATTATATCTCATCCTGAAAAAGCTAGAAAAGCTAGTGTCCCTGTGCTTTCTATTAGAATTGGTGATCATAGCTATTATGGTTTGTGTGATATAGGTGCTAGTTCTAGTGCTATTCCTTGTGAGCTTTACAGGAAAATTATGCATGAAATTGGTCTTTGTGAGCTTGAGTACATTGATGTGCTTATTTACCTTGCTAATAGAGAGACTGTTTGTCCCATTGGCATTGTAAGAGATGTTGAGGTTCTTTGTGGTAAGATTAAATATCCTGCTAATTTTCTAGTACTTGGTAAAGAAGCTAGTAAAACCTATTATCTTTGGTAGACCCTTCTTGAATACTTGTGGGGCCATCATAGATTGCAGTAAGGAAAAAGTTTTAACTAAGTTTGATGGAGAGTCTTATGAGTTTAATTTTTCCAAATTTGCTAAAACTCCTTATGAAAATGAACTACCTAATGAGGATTTTAGGGTTGAACAACTTTCTGCTATTTCTCTTTCTCCTAACAATGCCTTGTAGTAATTTATGGAAGATCATGAAAGAGATGTCTTCATGAAGGAAAGAAATGAGATTGACAAGGTTTTTCTTTGTCAGCCTGAGCAACTTTAGCATAATCTACCTGTGGATGATTTTGGTACCACACTACCACCTAAAGGGGACCCTGTTTTCGAATTAAAACCTTTACCTGATGATCTTAAATATGCTTATCTTGATGATAAGAAAGTGTATCCTGTTATTATTAGTTCTAAACTTTTAGGAAAGGAAGAAGAAAGGTTATTGGAAATACTGAAGAAACACCGAGGAGCTATGGGATATACTCTTGATGAATTAAAAGGAATTTCCCCTACTATATGTCAGCATGCTATTAATATAGAACCTGATGCAAAAATAGTTGTGGAGCACCAACGCCGTTTAAATCCTAAGATGAAGGATGTGGTAAGAAATGAGGTATTAAAACTCCTTGAAGTTTGTATTATTTACCCTATTGTTGATAGTCAATGGGTTAGCCCGGTTCATTGTGTTCCAAAGAAAGGAGGAATTACTATTGTGCCTAATGAAAATAATGAGCTTATGCCCCAAAGAGTAGTAGTTGGGTATAGGATGTGTATTTATTTTAGAAAGGTTAATAAAGTTACTAAGAAAGATCATTATCCTTTGCCCTTTATTGTCCAAATGCTTGAGAGGTTGTCTAAAAACAACCACTTTTGTTTTCTTGATGGGTATTTTGGTTTCTCTCGGATTGCTGTGAAAGCGCAAGACCAAGAGAAAACCACTTTCACTTGTCCTTATGGCACTTATGCTTATAGGCGTATGCCTTTTGGTTTATGTAATGCTCCTGCTACCTTTCAGAGATGTATGTCTGCTGTTTTTCATTGTTTTTGTGAAGAAATTGTGGAGGTTTTCATGGACGATTTCTCCAGCAATGGAACTTATTTTGATAAATATTTGCACGACCTTGATAAAGTTTTGCAGAGATGTGAAGAAACCAACCTTGTTCTTAATTGGGAGAAATGACATTTCATGGTTAATGAAGGGATTGTTCTTGGACACAAAATTTCTGAAAGGGGCATTGAAGTTGACAGAGCCAAAATTGAAGCAATTGAGAAGATGCCTTGTCCTAGAGATATAAAAGGTATTCGTAGTATCCTTGGTCATGCTGGTTTCTATAGGAGGTTTATTAAAGATTTCTCCAAAATTTCAAAGCCCCTTACAAATCTTCTTCAAAAAGATGAACCTTTTGTTTTTTATGACGATTGTAAGGAAGCTTTTGAAACTTTGAAGAAAGCTTTGACTACTACTCATATTGTTTAACCACCTGATTGGAGTTTACCTTTTTAAATTATGTGTGATGCTAGTGATTTTGTTGTGGGTGTTGTCCTTGGGCAACATGTTGATAAGAAGTTGAATGTTATTCATTATGCTAGCAAGACTCTAGATTCTGCTCAAAAGAATTATGCTACTACTGACAAAGAGTTTTTAGCTGTAATCTTTGCTTGTGATAAGTTTAGACCTTATATTGTTGATTCAAAGGTTACTATTATACTGATCATGCTACTATCAAATACCTTATGACAAAGAAGGACGCTAAGCCTAGGCTTATTAGATGGGTGTTCCTTTTACAAGTGTTTGATCTGCATATTACAGATATTAAAGGTGGTGAAAATCCTGTTGCTGACAATTTATCTCGTTTGGAAAACATTTATTTTGACCCTTTGCCTATTAATAATAGTTTTCCAAATGAGCAGTTGGCTGCAATAAGGGCAAGTCCGCATGAGAGTCCTTGGTATGCTGATTATGCTAACTTTATTGTTTCCAAGTATTTGCCTCCAACCTTTATAGCCCAGCAAAGAAGAAAATTCTTTTATGATCTAAGGCATTACTTTTGGAATGACCCGCACTTATATAAAGAAGGAGAAGATGGCATTATGTGAAGATTTGTTCCAGAATTTTAACAACAAGAGATATTAGGAAAATGTCACGGCAGTGCTTATGGAGGACATCATGCTGGGGATAGGACTGCACAAAATGTTTTACAATCTGTATTTTATTGGCCTACCCTTTTCAAGGATGCAAGGAAGTTTGTCTTATCATGTGATGAATGTCAAAGAGTTGGTAACATTTCTAGACACAATGAAATGCCTATGAATTATTCTCTTGTTATCGAACCTTTTGATTGTTGGGGATTTGATTTTATGGGTCCTTTTCCTCCTTGAAAAGGGTACATTCATATTATTGTTGATGTTAACTATGTTACAAAGTGGGTAGAACCCATACCTACAAATAGTGCTAATGGTAAGACCTCTTTAAAAATGCTTAAAGATGTTATTTTTCCTAGGTTTGGTGTGCCTAGATATCACATGACTGATGGAGGCTTTCATTTCATTCATGGTGGTTTTAGGAAAACTCTTGCTAAATATGATGTTAACCATAGAATTGCTTCAGCTTATCACCCCCAAACTAGTGGTCAAGTAGAACTTTCCAATAGGGAAATTAAATCTATCTTGAAGATGACTATTAATAGATCTAAAAAAAATTGGGCTAAAAAGTTGAATGACGCTTTGTGGGCTTATAGAACTGCTTATAAAAATCCTATGGGCATGTCTCCTTACAAAATGGTCTATGGGAAAGCTTGTCACTTGCCTTTAGAATTAGAACACAAAGCTTATTGGGCAGTGAAAGAATTGAATAGAGATTTTAGACTTGCCGGCGAGAAAAGATTGCTCGACTTGAGTAATCTAGATGAGTGGAGAAGTGAAGCTTATGAAAATGCTAAGCTCTTTAAGGAAAAAGTAAAAAGATGGCATGATAGGAGAATTCTCAAAAGGGAGTTCCATGTTGGTGAGAAAGTTCTTTTGTATAGGTCTCGTCTCAGATTTTTTGTAGGGAAACTACTCTCAAAATGGGAAGGACCTTTTGTTATTAAGGAAGTATACCACTCAGGTGCTATCAAAATATCTTCTTTGAAGGATGACACAACACAAGTGATGATTGGTCAACGGCTAAAACATTATATTTGTAGAGATTCTTATAACGAAGAAGTTGATATCATTCAAATGGTAACTCTGGGAGAATTTATCAGAAACCAAACACCAGAATCTGCAGAGTTCGTCTTTGAATAGGTAAAATTGGTGAAAACAGAAGGTTCGTGCAAATCCAATATTTTTATATTTTTGATGTTTTTAATACATACGGAAGGTTACGAGATGGAACAGAGGAGGAAACGGAGGCCGTGGTGGCCAAACCCACCCTAGGCACGGGCCCCAGCTGGTCGCGCCTGGAGGGGGTGTGACCCCCCGAGCTCCGTCTCCACCTCTTGTTCGTACCAGTACCTTCCTTATGCATTCAAACTTCATAATACATAACCCCCTTGAAAGAACATGTGGACCCCCATGTGTGGTTTTGGTAATTAATGACAATCTTTATGGACTAATGTGTGTATTAAGTTGTACTTGTAGGAATTGTCCATTGGCATTGCTTGGAGCATGTGTTGACTTCAAGATAGATGAAATGAGAAGAAGATGTGTTGTGCAAGCTCAAAATGCGCCATCTATAGAAGATCTCATGTTTGATGCTTGCCATCCTCGGTGATCATGGATCGATGATGAGGAATCAAGAAAGGTGTCCATCTTGAGAAGGACAATATCGTCTACACGGAGCTCAAATGGATTGCTCAAGGCAAAGGTATAATAATGATAGGTTTTCCCTTTTGCCGGTCTCATGTTTGTTGGGAGACCGGGTTTAGGATAGATAACCGTACTATCAAGAGGGGCTCTCGAATGAGTAACTCGGTCACATTATTCGGAGAGAGGTCAAACCTTTGCATACTTGCATCATCATATTTGGTGGTTATTTGGTCTTATCCACGTGAGGATATAGAGCTTGTGGTAATCTCCATAACAAGCTCTAGTTCATCAAAACGGATTTCCCTTTTATATCTTATTGCGTTTTGATCTTGGAGGTTTTACCGGTTTGTATTTTAGAGCTAGGTAAAACCTTCCATTATTTGGTTCTTACTCATGTGAGGATTTAGATCTTGTGTTAATCTCCATGACAAGCTCTAGTTCATCAAAAACGGATTTCATATGCATTTTCTATTACGTTTTTGATGTTGGAGGTTTTATCGGTTTGTCTTTTTGATAGAGGTTAAACATTTCGTCATTTGGATCTATCCTCCCTTTCTGTACTATAATGTTTCTTTGCATTATCTTTTAGATCTTGTTGTCCTCTTCGAAACGAGCCCAAGATCATCAAAATCAGAGTCCGGATGCAAAAGTTATGGCCGTTTTCGTTCAGGGATGACCGGTAGTACCGGACGAGGTTCCGGTAGTACCGGAGGTCCGGTAGTACCGCCCCTTAGTACCGGTCGGTACAGAATAAGGTGCGTTTGGCGACCTGGGATCCCCAGGGAATGTCCGGTAGTACCGGGAAAAAGTCCGGTAGTACCAGGATTCGCGTTTTTAGGCTTCAACGGTTGGATTTTGGGGGGACCTATTTAAGAGGCCTTCTTCGCCAATAGTTCCCCAACCTTTCTTGCAAGTTTTCCCCTCCATTGTTGACCTTCTTGAGCTTGCTTTCTCTCAATCCCTCCGATGTTTCTTGCATATTCTTGAGGGATTTGAAAGAGGAGATCTAGATCTACAATCCCACCAATCAATCTCTCCTCTTAGTGAGGGGAACATATTGGGATATAGATCTTGGAGTCTTTTGTGGATTTCCTCCATTGTTCTTCCTCTCTTATTCCCCCATAAGCTTTTGTAGCTTTGGTGGAATTTGTGAGAGAAGGATTTGAACACCTTTGTGGTGTTCTTGCCATTTGCATTTGGTGCATCGGTTTGTGTTCTCCTCGGAGGATTTGGTTTGAGTGACTCATTGGAGCTTGTCCCTCTTGGGTTCTTGGAACCCTAGACGGTTTTGTGGCCTTGGTGGCATTGTGGCCTTTTGTGGCATTTGTTGGGAGCCTCCAATTATGTTGTGGAGAAGTGCCCCAACCTTGTGAGAGGTTCTGGTTGCCACCGACAAGTGCACCGATAGTGGAAGCGTGGATCAATCCCGTTGGGGTGAGATTCACCGGAGAATAAGGGAGGCATTTTGTGGCGTTGGTGGTTTGATACCACCCCCTCTCCAAACGAGACGTACTCCATGTTGGGAGGAACTCGGTAAAATATCGGTGTCCTCGCGTGCCTTGGTTATCTCTGTACCCGAGCTCTTTACTTATGCACTTTACATTGTGATAGCCTTCGTGCTTGAAGTAATATATATCTTGCTATCACTTTGTTGCTTGTATTGCTTAGCATAAGTTGTTGGTGCACATAGGTGAACCTTAGTTGTTCTAGGTTGTGCTTAAAAAAGTAAACACAAGTTTTATTCCGCCTTTGTTGAGCCACTCTAGGAAAAGTTTTAATCGCCTATTCACCCCCCTTCTAGGCGACATCCGTATCCTTTCAATTGGTATCAGAGCCCGGTCTCTCATTTTAGGCTTCACCGCCTTGAGAGTAAAGATGTCGGCTAGAGGATTAGTGCACAATGACATGTTCACATTCGATGGCACAAATTATGATATATGGAAAAATTGCATGCTCATTCATTTTCGGGGCATGGACCCAAATTTGGAGCGTATTGTAGATATCGGTTTTTCTCCTCCTATGGATTTCAAAAATCTATCTTGTGAGGATGAGAAAAACTTATATCTTGATGCTAAAGCTTCTAATATGCTTGTTAATGCTTTGAGCTATGTAGTTACCTTTTCAATCATTCCTTTTTGGAGCGCTCATGAGTTATGGACAAAACTTCAAGATAAATATGTTGTGTCCAACATTATTGAGGATGATTGTGTTGCTTCCACTTCCGGTCGATATGAGTTCTAATCCTCTACCTCTTCACCAACATGTGACTTTTCACTAGGTAATGATATGGTGAGTGGTGATAGAAATTGCAATTTGGATAATGTGCTTACTATTTGTAATCCCTCATCTCTATCTAGTTGCAATGATATATCTTTGGACTTTAACACTTCTAGCATTACAAACTTCTTATCTGATTGTGTTAATAGTCCTTGCATATCATGTAGAAATGACTTAGATAAATCTCATGATGATATGCTTGTGTTGTCTTGTTTCCATGATAAAAATGCTTCCATTTCCTCTAGTACTTTTGTTGCTAACCATGTAGAGGAAACCAAATATTCTATGGGCCAAGACATGGTTTTGAATGAAGCCACAAATGCAATCTCATCTTCACCTTCTTCCGGTACAAACCTATGCCTTATGGCTAGGGATTCTAAGGTAACCCCTACTTTGGAACCCATTACCTCTTGTGATGAGGAGGATGTGGATAATGTGGAAGAAGAGCTTGATATTGATGATTTATATGAAAAGGGTGAGATTGTTTATCGTGCCCTTGTTAAAAAGGATATTGCTTGCTCTAACTTTGTTGAAGTCTTGGACTTTGCTATTAAGAGCAAAGAATATATTGATAAGTTAGAAACACAAATTGAGGTGCATGATAATAACATTGATAAAATGTGTAGTCTTGAGCGTGAGTATGCTAATATAATTGCAAACCTAAATAAAGCTCTTGAAGAGGAACAAACCACTAAGGAATCTCTTGAGGAGACCTTTGCTTTAGAGCTATCTAGAGTAAAGGATTCTCATGATATAGATCTTGAGGTGGCAAGTGATCTCAAAAGTAAAAATGATGAGATTCAAGTTGCTTATACTAAACTCCTTGAGGATTTTCAGCACCTCAAAAATGGCTCTCGGGTCATTAAGAGGGAGCTCATCAAACTCACCGAGTCGCATGAGCAACTTAAAGATTCATATTCAAAAGAGCTTGACAAGTTTCCCTCACCTCTTGTAATAATAATGATGCTTGTGCTACTAACTCTATTTCTTGTGAAGCATCTATTTTGAAGGAGAATGTTGAGCTAAAGGCTCAACTTGCTTTGCTAACTAGCAACTATGGGAAATTAGAAGAAAGTCATACTAAGCTCTCGAGCTCGCATGAGGATCTTCTAGTCTCCCATGGTAGGCTAAAGTTAGCTCATGAGGCCATCGTGTCAAAGGTAACATCTAGTGGGCCTCATGTGGACATTAGCATTATATCTACTCCAAATGTTATATTGCCATGTGCTAGTCCTTGTAATTCATCATCTCACAACCATGCTATATCTCGTGATGAATTACATCCTGTGCCTTGTTGCTCTAACAATGTAGCATCTACTTCCTCTAGTAGTTTTGTTGAAACTAACCATGTAGAGGAAATAAAAGAGCTCAAGGCTCAAGTCACTCCTTTGAGAAATGACTTGAAAAAGGGTCATCAAGGGAAGGCCGCACTCAACAAAATCTTGAGTGTGCAAAAATCCCCCAATGACAAGAGTGGGCTTGTATTCAACTCCAATGTCAAGAACAAGTCCACTATCAAGTTGAAGCACAAGGACAACAAGAAGAATGGCCAAGATCAAGTAAAGAATCCGGCCAACATTGTTTTCTTCAAGTGCAAGGAAGAAGGGCACCATGTTAGATCTTGCCCATTGAAGAAAAATCCTCTTAGTGTGAAGCAACAAGGGAAGTGGCCTCAAGCTCCACCTCAAGTCATTAATGGGCCACTTCCTAAGAGGACTACTTGAGCTCTTCCTCGAGTTGTGTCTTCACCTAAGAAGAAAGATGGCAAGTGTAGAACTTGCTACATATGCCGTGAGAAGGGGCATATTTCTTCCTCATGCACTATCGGTATATCCTCATCCAACCCTATCATTGTTGATGATGCTTATTCTCTTTGTAAGGATGAGGTTGGCAATGTGTTTGCCAAATTTTTTGGTGCTCAATGTGGGTTCAAGAAAAGAACCATTTGGGTTTCCAAGCCTATTGTGACTAACCTCTTAGGACCCAACTTGGTTGGGGACCAACAAGCCAAAAATTTATCAATAGGTGTTGTTGGAGAGCTTTGGAGACTTGGCTACATCATGAAGAATTGAGGGATATTCATTATTATATTTGTCAAGCCAAGTCATGTGGATTATATTGCTCCTATTATATTTCCAATGTTCCTCCTTGCGGTAACATATGCTTAACTCATTTCATTGAAAGTTACTCGCCCCCTTGTGCATGTGTTGGTTTTGTATCTTCCATGCTTTTGTACTGTTGTTCTTTCCACTTAACTATCTTGAGGTATCAAGCATATTTGTGTATGATTAGGTGGCACACCATGTACGTGTGTTTCTTGTGTTTGAGCCTTACTTGGTTATATTTGGTATCTTATTTGGCTCTTTTGAGAGATTAATGGATTATTCCACTTTGGGGAGTGTTATGCTTGGGAATTCCACAATCCTAAAAATTGTGTGTACATGAGGAATACCACCTAGTATTTATATTGGATTATTGTCTAGTATCTATGTGGTATAATTGTCACATCCCAAGATTTTCCAAATCTTGTAATGTGAAAATAAATTAATAAAATAAAACTTTGTTGATTTTCAGAGCCAGAAGAAACTTTTTGAGTTTAAATGGAACCTCAAACCCATTTGAATTAAATAAAATCCTAAAGGAATTTAATGAGTTAAACATTTAATAAAAGGAAAAAAATAAAAAAAAATTTGGAAATACTATTTTGAAACAATTAAATGAAAAGATTTGTTTTCAAATGAAATAGAAGTTTATAAATAAAGAATATTTTATAAAGCCAAATTAAACCTTAGCCAAGCTTTGGTATTAAAACATTTTATTATTTAAATTAACTAAAATTTATTTAAATAAATTAATAAGGATTTAATATCCAACCTTATTTAAATAAAAGGTTTTACCAATTTAAATTGAAACATCAAAACTTATTAAATTATTTAAAATAAGTTTTCCTAATTATTTGATATTCACAAATAAAACCTACTAAAGTTTAGGCTTTATTTTAGATTCAAAATAAATATCTCAATAAAATAAAACCTATTTGAAATAATAATGAAAGTCTATTATATTTAATTAATAATGGACCCTAAAATAAGATGTTATTTTATTTTAAAACAAATCTCCAAGTATTCTATATTTTCAAATAAGACCTTTTGGTTTGGTTTTGAAAATAATTGGATTTCAAATGGAAATTTTATTAAATAAATCAAACACTATTAATAATTAAAGATCCATTTTATTTAGTTAATAAATGGATCCTAAAATAAATAAAAATATTATTTTATTTTGGAATTTGGATTATGTTGAAAAACAGAAACAAATTCAAAGTAAAGTTGAGTGTTTGTTTGAATTTGTTTGATTGTTGTTTGAACGTTGATTGGAATTCAAAACAGAAAAGAATTAGAAAAGGAAAAATAAAGCAGACAGAAAAAAATAGTGCAACAGACCCAGCCCACTAAGGCCCAGCGAGCCAGCCCACTTCTCTTCCAAAAAGAAAAATGTTTCGCACCAATTAGTGAACCCACTCAGTCACAGACAACCGGGACCCACTCCCGCTCTCTCCCTCTCGCTGACAACCGACCCCACCTCTCCCCCGAGCGAACCGTTTTCTTTACCGCGGACAGAACCCACTGAGACACCGACTGGTGGACCCATTCCCCTCTCTCTCTCCCTCACTGCCAGGTAGACCCCACGCAGCCAGCTCATCGTCTTCAACCCCCGCGACGACCACGCCCACTCCTCGCTGCCGTTCCTGCCGTTGCTACCTTCAATCCGCGGCTTCAATTCGCCTTAATACCTCACGTTAACCTCGCCGAGACAACGCCCATTTAACCGCCTGCTCCTCCTCCTCCTTTTCCCCAGACGTCGCCTCCACTCTGCCCCTAGGCTGCCTCCAATTCTCTCTATACCGCCGCCGCTCCGACGACTTTCCAATCCAATTCCGGCAGCCCCTCACCGCCCCTCTCCTCCCCGACCAAGCTCACAGCTTCCCCACTCTCAGGCGCATCTGCTACTGCATCAAACTCGACCGCGGGTACCCTGTAACCTCGCCTTCGACAACGACCACCGTCGCCACCGTCTGCTTCATCTCCGGCGAAGCCCACAGGTAGTATCTGACCACCCCGCGCCTTCTCATTCACGCACGCACATTCGCTGTGTCCTTGCGCATCTAACCACATCGGTTTCTTTCCCTCTGGTGGACAGCAGCCCATCCCCGTTGTCAGGCAGAAGCTCCCGACGCCGCCACGAACTCCGGTGAGGAATTGCCGTAGAACCCGAGCGCCCCTCGTCCGACCAACACTTCCTCGAGCAACGCCGTGACCCCTGAGCCCGGTGAGCAACCCCTCCTTCTCCCTCACCTCCTGTAGCGTCGCCTCCGTCGTCGACCGACCGCTCCGCCACCAGACGCCGCCGCCAGCGCCGCTGCTTTTTGGCCAAGCGATAGGAACCGTAGGATGCAGATCCACCGGCTTGGATAGAATGACTAACCGAAGGGGTAAGGATGGATCTGTGCCGTGCAATCTAACTTAATCTAACGTTCCACAGAGCCGATCCGGCCGAACCGGTATCGACCAGTAAGAACACGCCGCGTGTCGCCTATTAGGTTTAAAAACAGTTTTGAAAACAGAAACTTTTGCAAACTTCAAACCCTTGTAACTTTGGATCCACACGTCCAAAAATTACAAACTTTATGCCGTTGGAATCAGCAAGACAAGCCCTAGCCAACCATGCCCTTAGTTTAGCAAATAGTTGATGTTAGCTTGTTTGAAATTGCAGAAACATTTGTATGCTTGTTATGAATGTAAAAATTGTTTAAAATTGAATTTAGGGTTAAAACCTTTGGCAATTGGATTGATTTGAACCTACTGACCCTAGGAAACACTTTGTGGACACAAAAATGTATTTGGAGAAATTAAGAAATGATTCTTTAATTTAAAACCATTTCTAGTCAAATAGAAATGTAATTTATTCACTGAAAATAATTTTGAAGTAAAACCTTTGCAAATTGATTTGTTGTGACCTTACTGACCCTAGGAACCAACCCTTGGTGTTAGAAATGATTTTTGTAAAATTTAGGTTAGATTACTTGACTTAGTCATTTTATAGCCAAATAAAAAGAATGGTTTTTGTTATAAAAATGTTTATGGAAAGAAAACTTTAAGGAAATGTTTTGGACCAAACCTACTGACCTAAAAACACCAAGTTTTGCAATGGCAACTCATTGGGTGAAAAACATAAAGTTTTGCTTTGATAAAAATATTTTCACCACATGAAATAATGTTTGGATTTTAAAATGGTTTATGGACTAAAAGCTTTTTGCAAATAAATTTGCCATCTTGGTAAATGACCAATGTGGACCTTACAAAGTTAAAAGCCTAGTGGATACCTCCCTTGTGAATAAAACCATCTTAAGCATGTTCCCATGCATGACTTAGAATCCATTGCTTTGTGTGTGTGAAATATTGTTTGAATATTGGTTTGGAATGCTACTTGATACTATGCTTGTTTGAATGATTGTAGTGGAATTAGCAAAGTGTGAGACTAGCAAGATCAAGGAGTAAACCCTCATTCCCTACCAAAAAGGCAAGTTACACTATCATACAAAAATCCTACTATTTTCATTATACTTAGTGGATTTTGTAAACATGCATGAAAATGTTTTATACTTATGCTATGCTAATCCTAATAGGATTCCCTATACACTCCTTAGTAAAAATATTGAAGTTGTACATGCTTAGACATGCTATGTTTTGGAAAGAGATACATGTTGAGATTTTACAAAGGTTGAGAAAAGGACTTGTGTTTTATATAATAAAACAAGGACTCAATGAACCATCTAGGTGGTGGACACTTTATGTTTTGGAGAAGGTGGCAACAAAAGGGAACCATGTCTATGGCAATCACTTTGTGTTATGCTCCAAATGAAAACCACCTAGGAAACTTAGAGATTGAACATGTTTCTCCAATTGTGGCTTTCGGGTGCAACCACATGCTATTATGGCTCTGGCTTAGTCAACTACAGTAGGAAGACCCATACATTGTCTTTAGTTACCGGACATGGGGATCTGGAATGCTTCATGGGGGCTGAAGACAAGCTAGCAATGATGTATGGGAGGACCTTTTGGAAAGACTTCGTCACATTCTCAGTCTGCCAGTACTCCATCTTGGTGAGCACTAATCCAGTGGGCCACTGGTGGCAACAAGATGGGATTGTGTCATGTGGGTAAAGTGTACTCCTTCTGCAGAAGTTAATAAAATCTAAGTACTTAGCCGTGTCCCCGGTTATGGACAATACTGAGCAACTAAAGTTTGAACCATGGGAGATCTCGACATTCCAATTTCTAATATAAAAACTTGATGCACTTGGGGGTACCAAGGAATTCAAAGAGATTTTGTTAAGCTTGTTGCACTTGGGGGTTACCAAGGAGCTCAAGAGCATGATGTACTTGAGGTTACCAAGGAACTCATGAGATTTCATAAAACTTGTTGCACTTGGGGTTATCAAGTAGCTCAAGAGATTTTTGACAAGGACTTGAACACTTGAGTTTCTACCAAGGAGTTCAAGGATCTTGGAAAAAGGATTTGACAAAGGACCAAAACCATTTTGAAAAGATAGGATAAATGTTGCTTTATGCAAATAAGCCTTAAACTCTACTTAGCCAAATATGCATGTAATGATAGGATCCACTCATAATATACAAAGTAGTGAAACTTGCCAATACAATTCAAATGTATTGACTTTTGTGGCTGTAACTTGTATGTTGCAGGTTTGATTGATTTTAGTGGATATTGTTTGATTAGGATTACAAAGTCTACAACCAACATCTGCCTGTGGCACTTTGAAGATGAAGGACCCATGACTATATTTATTCCGCTGCAATGTAATGTAATAGCCAAATGAGCTATGTATGATGTAATAAATTTATGTTATTCCTGGTTATAAAGTTATATTATGACCTTTGTTTCTTGATATTACATCTAAACTGTGGATGCTAGCTATTGATCGAGGTACTAGCATTGTAAAACACAGGAGGAATCTACCTTATCAGGTTGAGGCCTCTACAGATGGTATCAGAGCATTGTGTTGCCTGTAGGATTTGTAAACCTAGGATTGGACAAAAACCCTTAGAAAAATAGGAGTTATACTTGTTCAAAAAATTATTTACAAAAACACTTGTAAACTCTTTCCTCAACCATTTTGGTTTCAACTCTACATCTCTTCTAATTCAAACTTGATGGAAAAACCAACCCATGGCCAAAGACTACACCATATGCAAAGGACTTCTTCAACATCTTCAACTCTAATGACTTCAACATCTTCAGCATATTCACCAAGGACTTCCAACATGGAAACTACTAAGGACTACAAGTGAAACAAGGAAATCTTGCTTAAGATTTAGAGACTGAGGGAATACAAAATAAGAAGAAGCCATCAACAACTTTGAAGTATTGTGACCAAGAGCTTTTCTCAAAGAAACCATGATCCCATACAAGAAGAATCATGAAGGAAGAAAATCACAAGTAAACCATATAGATGGACCACCATAATTTAGTTAAGTCAAAACCACCAACTTATGTGGTGTAACAAAAATATTTTGTTGCCTAAGTATGTGCTTGAACCTTGTTGTTTGGGTGCAAAGTTGTTTGTGAATATTTGGTTGTGATTGCATGCACATTGTTTGTGTGAATTGTGGTGTGTGTGATTAAAATTGATTCCTTAGAAAAATCTTGCCTATTCTAACATCCTTTCAACCCAAACAGTTGACTACTCCAAAAGACTCCAAGGATGATGACACCAACACCAACCAAGCTGACAGCATGAAGGAGCTCATAGAAACCCAACACCAGTTGAATCAACTGACAGCTCAGTTCATAGTCAACAATAGTGATAAAGATCCAGCACTACAAAAGTTTTTGGAAGAGCAATCCCAACTAATGCTTAAGGTGACTAATCAAATGATCAGCATGGAGGAAAACTACCCCAAAGGAGTTTATGATAACAAGGCTGACAAGAATGTTCTAGATGGAGCCCCAGCTTGCACTATATGTGGAGACAAGGATCATACTTCCAAGGAGCATGAAGGACAATGCCCCAATTGTGAAGAAGATCATCCTGTTGGACAATGCCCCACCTCTCAAGCTACTTGTTACCTTTGTGAGGGAAGTGATCATACTCCTGACCAATGTCCCATCTATGCCATGGTGGAACAAAGGAAACAAGAAGGATCCAAGTCTACCAAAGGAAAAGGACCGCTCCTACCTCCTAACAAGACAACCCAATTCAAAGGACTAAAGAAATTTAAGAAACAAAAGCAAGACATGAGCCTTGCACAATGTTGTAGATGTAAGGAAATGGGACACTACTCCAGTGGATGTCCAGAGAACAAGAAGAATAAAGAGATTGACCAAGTGTGGTGCAACAACTGCAAAGAACCAGGCCACTATGTAGCAACTTGCCCACAAGAGCCACGTAAAGAACTCAAGGACATTCATTGCTTCAACTGCAAGAATCCAGGACACTATGCGAGCAACTGTCCAGAAAGAATGAAGAACAAGTTGAACAAGCCTATGGAGAAGCTCAATCTTGGCCCATGAGTCAAGTATAGAAATAAAGCAAAAGTTTTTCTTAGAGAAGTTTCCAGGACCCAAGAAGGCCAATATGTAATTTGTTTGAAATTTTTTCTTTTAAGGGTGGTAGTACCCTAGTTGTTTTGAACCTGTTTGTAACCCCAGCCTCCCCAAATATCGGGACGAGATTTATTTTAAGGGTGGTAGCCTGTCACATCCCAAGATTTTCCAAATCTTGTAATGTGAAAATAAATTAATAAAATAAAACTTTGTTGATTTTCAGAGCCAGAAGAAACTTTTTGAGTTTAAATGGAACCTCAAACCCATTTGAATTAAATAAAATCCTAAAGGAATTTAATGAGTTAAACATTTAATAAAAGGAAAAAAAACATTTGGAAATACTATTTTGAAACAATTAAATGAAAAGATTTGTTTTCAAATGAAATAGAAGTTTATAAATAAAGAATATTTTATAAAGCCAAATTAAACCTTAGCCAAGCTTTGGTATTAAAACATTTTATTATTTAAATTAACTAAAATTTATTTAAATTAATTAATAAGGATTTAATATCCAACCTTATTTAAATAAAAGGTTTTACCAATTTAAATTGAAACATAAAAACTTATTAAATTATTTAAAATAAGTTTTCCTAATTATTGGATAGTCACAAATAAAACCTACTAAAGTTTAGGCTTTATTTTAGATTCAAAATAAATATCTCAATAAAATAAACTATTTGAAATAATAATGAAAGTCTATTATATTTAATTAATAATGGACCCTAAAATAAGATGTTATTTTATTTTAAAAAAATCTCCAAGTATTCTATATTTTGAAATAAGACCTTTTGGTTTGGTTTTGAAAATAATTGGATTTCAAATGGAAATTTTATTAAATAAATCAAACACTATTAATAATTAAAGATCCATTTTATTTAATTAATAAATGGATCCTAAAATAAATAAAAATATTATTTTATTTTGGAATTTGGATTATGTTGAAAAACAGAACCAAATTCAAAGTAAAGTTGAGTGTTTGTTTGAATTTGTTTGATTGTTGTTTGAATGTTGATTGGAATTCAAAACAGAAAAGAATTAGAAAAGGAAAAATAAAGCAGACAGAAAAAAATAGTGCAACAGACCCAGCCCACTAAGGCCCAGCGAGCCAGCCCACTTCTCTTCCAGAAAGAAAAACGTTTCGCACCAATTAGTGAACCCACTCAGTCACAGACAACCGGGACCCACTCCCGCTCTCTCCCTCTCGCTGACAACCGACCCCACCTCTCCCCCGAGCGAATCGTTTTCTTTACCGCGGACAGAACCCACTGAGACACCGACCGGTGGACCCATTCCCCTCTCTCTCTCCCTCACTGCCAGGTAGACCCCACGCAGCCAGCTCATCGTCTTCAACCCCCGCGACGACCACGCCCACTCCTCGCTGCCGTTCCTGCCGTTGCTGCCTTCAATCCGCGGCTTCAATTCGCCTTAATACCTCACGTTAACCTCGCCGAGACAACGCCCATTTAACCGCCTGCTCCTCCTCCTCCTTTTCCCCAGACGTCGCCTCCACTCTGCCCCTAGGCTGCCTCCAATTCTCTCTATACCGCCGCCGCTCCGACGACTTCCCAAGCCAATTCCGGCAGCCCCTCACCGCCCCTCTCCTCCCCGACCAAGATCACAGCTTCCCCACTCTCAGGCACATCTGCTAGTGCATCAAACTCGACCGCGGGTACCCTGTAACCTCGCCTTCGACAACGACCACCGTCGCCACCGTCTGCTTCATCTCCGGCGAAGCCCACAGGTAGTATCTGACCACCCCGCGCCTTCTCATTCACGCACGCACATTCGCTGTGTCCTTGCGCATCTAACCACATCGGTTTCTTGCCCTCTGGTGGACAGCAGCCCCATCCCCGTTGTCAGGCAGAAGCTCCCGACGCCGCCACGAACTCCGGTGAGGAATTGCCGTAGAACCCGAGCGCCCCTCGTCCGACCAACACTTCCTCGAGCAACGCCGTGACCCCTGAGCCCGGTGAGCAACCCCTCCTTCTCCCTCACCTCCTGTAGCGTCGCCTCCGTCGTCGACCGACCGCTCCGCCACCAGACGCCGCCTCCAGGGCCGCTGCTTTTTGGCCAAGCGATAGGAACCGTAGGATGCAGATCCACCGGCTTGGATAGAATGACTAACCGAAGGGGTAAGGATGGATCTGTGCCGTGCAATCTACCTTAATCTAACGTTCCACAGAGCCGATCCGGCCGAACCGGTATCGACCAGTAAGAACACGCCGCGTGTCGCCTATTAGGTTTAAAAACAGTTTTGAAAACAGAAACTTTTGCAAACTTCAAACCCTTGTAACTTTGGATCCACACGTCCAAAAATTACAAACTTTATGCCGTTGGAATCAGCAAGACAAGCCCTAGCCAACCATGCCCTTAGTTTAGCAAATAGTAGCTGTTAGCTTGTTTGAAATTGCAGAAACATTTGTATGCTTGTTATGAATGTAAAAATTGTTTAAAATTGAATTTAGGGTTAAAACCTTTGGCAATTGGATTGATTTGAACCTACTGACCCTAGGAAACACTTTGTGGACACAAAAATGTATTTGGAGAAATTAAGAAATGATTCTTTAATTTAAAACCATTTCTAGTCAAATAGAAATGTAATTTATTCATTGAAAATAATTTTGAAGTAAAACCTTTGCAAATTGATTTGTTGTGACCTTACTGACCCTAGGAACCAACCCTTGGTGTTAGAAATGATTTTTGTAAAATTTAGGTTAGATTACTTGACTTAGTCATTTTCTAGCCAAATAAAAAGAATGGTTTTTGTTATAAAAATGTTTATGGAAAGAAAACTTTAAGGAAATGTTTTGGACCAAACCTACTGACCTAAAAACACCAAGTTTTGCAATGGCAACTCATTGGGTGAAAAACATAAAGTTTTGCTTTGATAAAAATATTTTCACCACATGAAATAATGTTTGGATTTTAAAATGGTTTATGGACTAAAAGCTTTTTGCAAATAACTTTGCCATCTTGGTAAATGACCAATGTGGACCTTACAAAGTTAAAAGCCTAGTGGATACCTCCCTTGTGAATAAAACCATCTTAAGCATGTTCCCATGCATGACTTAGAATCCATTGCTTTGTGTGTGTGAAATATTGTTTGAATATTGGTTTGGAATGCTACTTGATACTATGCTTGTTTGAATGATTGTAGTGGAATTAGCAAAGTGTGAGACTAGCAAGATCAAGGAGTAAACCCTCATTCCCTACCAAAAAGGCAAGTTACACTATCATACAAAAATCCTACTATTTTCATTATACTTAGTGGATTTTGTAAACATGCATGAAAATGTTTTATACTTATGCTATGCTAATCCTAATAGGATTCCCTATACACTCCTTAGTAAAAATATTGAAGTTGTACATGCTTAGACATGCTATGTTTTGGAAAGAGATACATGTTGAGATTTTACAAAGGTTGAGAAAAGGACTTGTGTTTTATATAATAAAACAAGGACTCAATGAACCATCTAGGTGGTGGACACTTTATGTTTTGGAGAAGGTGGCAACAAAAGGGAACCATGTCTATGGCAATCACTTTGTGTTATGCTCCAAATGAAAACCACCTAGGAAACTTAGAGATTGAACATGTTTCTCCAATTGTGGCTTTCGGGTGCAACCACATGCTATTATGGCTCTGGCTTAGTCAACTACAGTAGGAAGACCCATACATTGTCTTTAGTTACCGGACATGGGGATCTGGAATGCTTCATGGGGGCTGAAGACAAGCTAGCAATGATGTATGGGAGGACCTTTTGGAAAGACTTCGTCACATTCTCAGTCTGCCAGTACTCCATCTTGGTGAGCACTAATCCAGTGGGCCACTGGTGGCAACAAGATGGGATTGTGTCATGTGGGTAAAGTGTACTCCTTCTGCAGAAGTTAATAAAATCTAAGTACTTAGCCGTGTCCCCGGTTATGGACAATACTGAGCAACTAAAGTTTGAACCATGGGAGATCTCGACATTCCAATTTCTAATATAAAAACTTGATGCACTTGGGGGTACCAAGGAATTCAAAGAGATTTTGTTAAGCTTGTTGCACTTGGGGGTTACCAAGGAGCTCAAGAGCATGATGTACTTGAGGTTACCAAGGAACTCATGAGATTTCATAAAACTTGTTGCACTTGGGGTTATCAAGTAGCTCAAGAGATTTTTGACAAGGACTTGAACACTTGAGTTTCTACCAAGGAGTTCAAGGATCTTGGAAAAAGGATTTGACAAAGGACCAAAACCATTTTGAAAAGATAGGATAAATGTTGCTTTATGCAAATAAGCCTTAAACTCTACTTAGCCAAATATGCATGTAATGATAGGATCCACTCATAATATACAAAGTAGTGAAACTTGCCAATACAATTCAAATGTATTGACTTTTGTGGCTGTAACTTGTATGTTGCAGGTTTGATTGATTTTAGTGGATATTGTTTGATTAGGATTACAAAGTCTACAACCAACATCTGCCTGTGGCACTTTGAAGATGAAGGACCCATGACTATATTTATTCCGCTGCAATGTAATGTAATAGCCAAATGAGCTATGTATGATGTAATAAATTTATGTTATTCCTGGTTATAAAGTTATATTATGACCTTTGTTTCTTGATATTACATCTAAACTGTGGATGCTAGCTATTGATCGAGGTACTAGCATTGTAAAACACAGGAGGAATCTACCTTATCAGGTTGAGGCCTCTACAGATGGTATCAGAGCATTGTGTTGCCTGTAGGATTTGTAAACCTAGGATTGGACAAAAACCCTTAGAAAAATAGGAGTTATACTTGTTCAAAAAATTATTTACAAAAACACTTGTAAACTCTTTCCTCAACCATTTTGGTTTCAACTCTACATCTCTTCTAATTCAAACTTGATGGAAAAACCAACCCATGGCCAAAGACTACACCATATGCAAAGGACTTCTTCAACATCTTCAACTCTAATGACTTCAACATCTTCAGCATATTCACCAAGGACTTCCAACATGGAAACTACTAAGGACTACAAGTGAAACAAGGAAATCTTGCTTAAGATTTAGAGACTGAGGGAATACAAAATAAGAAGAAGCCATCAACAACTTTGAAGTATTGTGACCAAGAGCTTTTCTCAAAGAAACCATGATCCCATACAAGAAGAATCATGAAGGAAGAAAATCACAAGTAAACCATATAGATGGACCACCATAATTTAGTTAAGTCAAAACCACCAACTTATGTGGTGTAACAAAAATATTTTGTTGCCTAAGTATGTGCTTGAACCTTGTTGTTTGGGTGCAAAGTTGTTTGTGAATATTTGGTTGTGATTGCATGCACATTGTTTGTGTGAATTGTGGTGTGTGTGATTAAAATTGATTCCTTAGAAAAATCTTGCCTATTCTAACATCCTTTCAACCCAAACAGTTGACTACTCCAAAAGACTCCAAGGATGATGACACCAACACCAACCAAGCTGACAGCATGAAGGAGCTCATAGAAACCCAACACCAGTTGAATCAACTGACAGCTCAGTTCATAGTCAACAATAGTGATAAAGATCCAGCACTACAAAAGTTTTTGGAAGAGCAATCCCAACTAATGCTTAAGGTGACTAATCAAATGATCAGCATGGAGGAAAACTACCCCAAAGGAGTTTATGATAACAAGGCTGACAAGAATGTTATTCTAGATGGAGCCCCAGCTTGCACTATATGTGGAGACAAGGATCATACTTCCAAGGAGCATGAAGGACAATGCCCCAATTGTGAAGAAGATCATCCTGTTGGACAATGCCCCACCTCTCAAGCTACTTGTTACCTTTGTGAGGGAAGTGATCATACTCCTGACCAATGTCCCATCTATGCCATGGTGGAACAAAGGAAACAAGAAGGATCCAAGTCTACCAAAGGAAAAGGACCGCTCCTACCTCCTAACAAGACAACCCAATTCAAAGGACTAAAGAAATTTAAGAAACAAAAGCAAGACATGAGCCTTGCACAATGTTGTAGATGTAAGGAAATGGGACACTACTCCAGTGGATGCCCAGAGAACAAGAAGAATAAAGAGATTGACCAAGTGTGGTGCAACAACTGCAAAGAACCAGGCCACTATGTAGCAACTTGCCCACAAGAGCCACGTAAAGAACTCAAGGACATTCATTGCTTCAACTGCAAGAATCCAGGACACTATGCGAGCAACTGTCCAGAAAGAATGAAGAACAAGTTGAACAAGCCTATGGAGAAGCTCAATCTTGGCCCATGAGTCAAGTATAGAAATAAAGCAAAAGTTTTTCTTAGAGAAGTTTCCAGGACCCAAGAAGGCCAATATGTAATTTGTTTGAAAATTTTCTTTTAAGGGTGGTAGTACCCTAGTTGTTTTGAACCTGTTTGTAACCCCAGCCTCCCCAAATATCGGGACGAGATTTATTTTAAGGGTGGTAGCCTGTCACATCCCAAGATTTTCCAAATCTTGTAATGTGAAAATAAATTAATAAAATAAAACTTTGTTGATTTTCAGAGCCAGAAGAAACTTTTTGAGTTTAAATGGAACCTCAAACCCATTTGAATTAAATAAAATCCTAAAGGAATTTAATGAGTTAAACATTTAATAAAAGGAAAAAAAACATTTGGAAATACTATTTTGAAACAATTAAATGAAAAGATTTGTTTTCAAATGAAATAGAAGTTTATAAATAAAGAATATTTTATAAAGCCAAATTAAACCTTAGCCAAGCTTTGGTATTAAAACATTTTATTATTTAAATTAACTAAAATTTATTTAAATTAATTAATAAGGATTTAATATCCAACCTTATTTAAATAAAAGGTTTTACCAATTTAAATTGAAACATCAAAACTTATTAAATTATTTAAAATAAGTTTTCCTAATTATTGGATAGTCACAAATAAAACCTACTAAAGTTTAGGCTTTATTTTAGATTCAAAATAAATATCTCAATAAAATAAACTATTTGAAATAATAATGAAAGTCTATTATATTTAATTAATAATGGACCCTAAAATAAGATGTTATTTTATTTTAAAAAAATCTCCAAGTATTCTATATTTTCAAATAAGACCTTTTGGTTTGGTTTTGAAAATAATTGGATTTCAAATGGAAATTTTATTAAATAAATCAAACACTATTAATAATTAAAGATCCATTTTATTTAATTAATAAATGGATCCTAAAATAAATAAAAATATTATTTTATTTTGGAATTTGGATTATGTTGAAAAACAGAACCAAATTCAAAGTAAAGTTGAGTGTTTGTTTGAATTTGTTTGATTGTTGTTTGAATGTTGATTGGAATTCAAAACAGAAAAGAATTAGAAAAGGAAAAATAAAGCAGACAGAAAAAAAATAGTGCAACAGACCCAGCCCACTAAGGCCCAGCGAGCCAGCCCACTTCTCTTCCAGAAAGAAAAACGTTTCGCACCAATTAGTGAACCCACTCAGTCACAGACAACCGGGACCCACTCCCGCTCTCTCCCTCTCGCTGACAACCGACCCCACCTCTCCCCCGAGCGAATCGTTTTCTTTACCGCGGACAGAACCCACTGAGACACCGACCGGTGGACCCATTCCCCTCTCTCTCTCCCTCACTGCCAGGTAGACCCCACGCAGCCAGCTCATCGTCTTCAACCCCCGCGACGACCACGCCCACTCCTCGCGACGACCGGAAAAAGGATTTGACAAAGGACCAAAACCATTTTGAAAAGATAGGATAAATGTTGCTTTATGCAAATAAGCCTTAAACTCTACTTAGCCAAATATGCATGTAATGATAGGATCCACTCATAATATACAAAGTAGTGAAACTTGCCAATACAATTCAAATGTATTGACTTTTGTGGCTGTAACTTGTATGTTGCAGGTTTGATTGATTTTAGTGGAGATTGTTTTATTAGGATTACAAAGTCTACAACCAACATCTGCCTTTGGCACTTTGAAGATGAAGGACCCATGACTATATTTATTCCGCTGCAATGTAATGTAATAGCCAAATGAGCTATGTATGATGTAATAAATTTATGTTATTCCTGGTTATAAAGTTATATTATGACCTTTGTTTCTTGATATTGATAATTATCTAGCACCTATGTGACACATTTGCTCATGCAAGTTCCAATTTGCTTGAATGTTGTTGTTGATCATATTTTGGATCTTGTATATGACAGTGTTTCTTGATATGTGTTTCCTCATATTTAGATCTCTATATCATCATGGAAACCATTTGCTTCAAGTTACTCTAATCAATAGTGATTGTGTGACTATTGGAAGATACCAAGAATCTTGTTCGAAGTATCATGCTTAATTCTTATATTTTGTTATATGCTTCTTGTTGTGACTATGATCTTGGATATCCATGCAAGCTACCTTGGGAAAATTATTCCCAATATTTCTTGTCCTTGGACAATGAGTACCCAATTTATGGTAGAATTTATTGATCATATTCACTTTGGTCCTTGCTTAATATTGTCCTATCTTTGGCCAAGTAAATGTTTTGTGTGCTCCCATGTATTCCTTGCTACTTTTGGATCTTCTTATTTTATTGGTATCCTCTTGTGTTTTATTTAATGTAGATAGTAGTGATGATCTCATTTGTGTGCATTTTGCATTCAAAAGCAAAATTCTATATAATGTACTACTTATGGGTGAGATCTCCTATATTATTTAGAACACTCGTATTTATGCTTCTTTGTTTGATCCATATCGGGTTTTTGTGCTTGGAACCTCAATCATTTTTTTGGTACTTTGTGCCATCATGAGAAGTTTGGCGAGTTTGGTTTCTTATTGGAACCTTGATCTTTTTGGGAGTTGGTTTTGTCTCATTCCTTGTTTCATGATTTTACCATTTTAGAATGAGATAAATCCTTGAGCATTTTTATTTCTATCTATCTTTTGCTCTTTTGGTTTTAGCCTAGTTCATTTGTTGAACTTGTGATCTTTCATGTGTTGAATTGGTTCTTTGATACAATTTGGACATCGTTTGTCATGTCACACTCTTGTGTGTGCAATATCGATTTACTTGGTGTTTTTGTTCAAATTGTATATCCTTTTTGGTTCTTGAAAGCTTTATGCATGCATATTTACTATATGTTTATATTATGGCATGCTTGATTTCTTTAATCCAATATACAGGGGAAAATCCACCAATTCCCATCGGCTAAGTTGTGCATGAAATTCAATTTCATATCAATATGCACATAATTATGTGGAGTCTCACCTATGTATTGTAGTTGCACTAACTTCTTTGGACCCAATAAGTTTGGGGACCATTTTTGTACTTAAATATGTTTTAGGTACATTGGAGATATATTGGATGCTTGTCTCTCAATCTTGAAGAAGTGGTGCATTAATGAAAATTGGAGGCAAGCTATAGGATGATCAATGAATTCATATCCTCTACATCCTAACAATTATATCTCGGTAACAAGTATCTCTTTCTCATGCTCATATATCTTGATTCCAACCGTTTGTCGCCTTCTGGCATGAATTCATGTATTTGTAATTGTTGTATCTCTAGCCATGGTATTAAGATAACTCTCTATTCTATATGTGTATAAGTTGAGATGAGTATATATAATTGGGACTATACAAAATCATGCATATGATCCTCCAATCCCAAATATGTCAATCTAGCAATTTTATTTCCTATCTTTTCCTCAACTTCTCTCATGTGCAATAGTGAGATTTTGCTAGTTAAAATTTTCTTGTGATACTTGTTGCCTTTCTCCATATATTCCAACTTTCTCCTGTTCCCTTGGTGAAAGTTGTAATATATGTAGTGTGTTGGTGTTTTAAGTCCATTAATGTACAATAAGACATATGTGAGCCTTTGGCCATGCTTTGAAGCAAAAATCTTATTGATATATGTTATGACTTCATTTTTTCCTTTCATGTGCTTTCTTGTATAATCTTCTTTATGTGTGCATATTTATTTTTTGGCATATGTCTTTGTGATGTTTTACATTTAGAGACATATACACATATGAGGAGATAATTTTAGTTGATTTTTAATCCTTGGAGACCACCTTTCTATTTCTTTTGATTCTTTGGTGGCTTCCAAATTTAATTGCCTATGAGTGCTTGTTCCTCTTGTTTGCATCTCTGGGCATTCATATTTTGTAACATCCCTAAAATCATGTTTCAAAACTCATGCATATCATCCATGCATCCATGATCATTTAGGGTTCCTTTTCAAAACCAATTCAAAAAAATGAGCATTTTGTATGCCTATTATTTTATGTGAGCAAAACTTTGACCCAATGCTACTCTCTAATATGGGATTGTTGGTTTTAAACCAGATATATTTGATACTATGGTTGATTGATGTATTCCAAAGCTTGGACAAAATTTTAAAACAAAATATGTCTTTAAAACAATTTTTATATCTTTATTAAAACATTGGTAAAGGCACTGTTTTCTTTTAAAACTCCAAAGGACCAAGGCAAGTTTGGTGAAACAGCATGGTTCTATACTTAAAAATGTGCAGATTGCAATTTATAAAAATCCAGAAAGAGTTTGAATTCAAACACATTTGGAATCATTTGAAAATCTTTCCTGCAAATTCAAACAGAAAAAAGAAAAAGAATAAAGAAATAAGAAAAGGCCGGCGCTGCCAATTTGGCCCAACACAGAATCCAGCCCACCCGAGCCATTCCTTTCTCCCTCTGTTTCTCACTGCAACAGCGCACACCCACCCGCCGACAACCTGGACCTACCTTGCCCCGTCATCGTCGTCCTCAATCACCGCGCGTTGACAGCTCCGCCGTTACCACCGCGCCAGAGACGCCGCGTTTAAAACCTCGTTAAATCCCATTGATTCTGAGCGTAACTCTCGCCCTGCTCCTGGCTACTTAATCCCCACCTCACCGCAGTTCTTTTTCCCAAACACCCACACTCGGTCGCCCCCAGGCTGCGCGTATTCGAACTCATTCCGCCGCTGCACAGACGAACTCCGGCGGTGAATTCCGGTGAGCACACCCCACCCCTCTGCCTCTGCTTCAAACGAGCTTGACCAGAATGATCTGGCGCATCACCTGATGCCTTTATTTCGCCTTCTCGTGACCCAGGTCGCCGACTCCGTTCACCTCCGCAAGCAACAGAACCACCGCTCGACTCTGACGTGCAATCCAGGTAAAACGCGACCGCCCCTTGCCTTCCCTTTGATGCTATCATGATCTTCGAGACCTTGCGCACCTCCTGACCCATCTGCCTCGTGCTAGGCCGACGTAGAACCTCGGCAACATCTTCGTCAACAAGCACCCGACGCCGCGCACCACTTCGACGAGCTCCGGCGACATCCATGGTGCGCCCCTTCGCCAACGAAGCCTACCTTGAGCATCAGCAGCACACAGCGAACTCAGTAAGCCCCCCTCTCCCTCTCCCGCGCGACCTAGAACGTCGGCAACACTTCTGACAGAGCCGCCGCCGCCACTCGCCGCAGCTAGCGCCGCCAGAGTTTGGTCGCTTGGTCGCGAACCGTTGGATCTAGATCTGACGGGCTAGATAGATCACTTAAGCGAAAGGGCATGAACAGATCTGGGCCGTGCAGATTAAGTTAGATCTAACGGCTCACGTGTGTGATCCGGTGCGAAACGGTATCAACCAATCAGAAGGTGCCGCGTGGCCAGCCCTTTGTTTTAAAAACAGAATTTAAATCTATTAGATGTTTAAACTTGTAAAATTCATAACTTTTGATTGCCACTTTCAAATTTGACAAATTTTATATCATTGGAATCAGGGGATTAAATCCTATCTGTTTATGCAATGTGTTTAACTTTTTTCCTCTGTAAAAATGGTTGTTTTTACAGAAACTTGTGTAGGCTTATTTTGGTTATATTAATTATTTGAAAAATGATTTAAAGGTCAAATAAAGTTTATTTGGTTTTTTTTGACCTTGTTCATGATTCAGTACTGTACTTGTCTTGTTTAGTATAGAAAAATCATCACATGGCATTATGCATGCATCCATATATTTTGCTTGTATTTATTTTGTATGTGATTTTGGTGCTATTATTTTATGTGTAGATTTTGGTGCAAATAGTGATTGTGATTGTGAGGATTGTTGCTACTCTCCAAACTACCAAGGAAAGTGGTGCTTCATGGTTTATTCCTATGTTTTTCAACTATGCATTAGAAATATTTTGCTAGTCTTGCATGGTTATTTTTGATCTATATGCTATACTTGGGAAATCCTAGTAGTTGTAGCATTACTAGAAATATTTCTAAGTCTTATCAGTGCCATTCTTAGCCTATCTAGTAGCAACCAAGGGTGGTTATATATTCATGCTATGAGAAAATATTTCTAAGTATTTGTACTTGTCTTTTGTTTAATAAAACAACTAAGTGAATGAAACACCTGGGTGGAATGGAAGGAATGGTTTTTGTTGAGTGGTTACACAAGGCCCATTTCTATGGTTTACCTTGTGTATCTCACTTGTGGAAAGCCACCCAGGAACAAAGGTATTTGAGATGCCATATGTTAAGAAGCTTCTAGTGCAGCCACTTGGCAATATGGGCTCTGGATGGATCACATAGGTTGCAATAACTTAGCCATTTGGACAGTTGGTGGTAGTGGGATGATAGGTTGGAACGCGTCCATTTGGTCCAAGGGAAGGCTTCTGAAAGGTCCTGTCTTGGTGAAATTCAAGTCTTGTGGGGAAAGTGCACAACCTCTGCAGATGGAAGAATCTAAGTACTTAGCCATGTCCCTGGTATTGGACAACTTGAGCATCAAGACATGGAAGCTATCAAGAATCTCCTCATCCCAATTTCTAAGTAAAAACTTGTGGTTGAACAAGGGTGAAGGTTCCCCAATGTCTATTGTTGGTTCCTTGGGAAAGATTTTGACAAAGAAAAACTTAGTGTTTTCAACTAATAGGTAAACCTATTTCAGCAAAGCAAGCCTAAGCTACACTTAGCCAAAAAAGCATATAGTATTTAGTCTACCAATATTCTACTAAGGTATCACTTGCCAATACTATTCCAATGTATTGACCCACTATGGCTGTAACTTGTGATGTTGCGGGTTATTCTGATGATGATTAGGGGTTATGAGTCTACACTCAACATGCTTGCCTGTGGCACATGAAGATGAAGACTTATTTATCTTATTACGTATTTGAACTCTTGTACTAGGCCTATGGCCATGGAGTTTGTAAAAGACTATGTTTGTCTTTGGAATGACTTGTAATAATGACCTTTGTTTCTGTGTACTTCATCTTAAACTGTGGATGCTAGCATTGATCTAGGGACTAGCATTGCAATCACAGGGATCTTTTACTTTATAAAGGAGAGATCTTATATATGGTATCAGAGCACTGTGTTGCCTGTAGGATTATGACCCTAGGATTGGAAACCACTAAGGAAAATTTTTAACAACTTCCACACTTGTCTTTTCTTCTCGTAAACTTTTCTAATCTTCTTTCTCATCTATATTTGTAGATGAACTCCATCAACGAAGCCGTGAATAAGGGACCACTCATGACTATGACTTTGGAATGTGAGACAGAATTCCCCAAGGCTCTCAAGGACCTCATGGTTGCCATGGGAATACATGGTGCAGCTATGTACAAAGGTTTTCCTGTGATGGATGAAGGAGTAGAGTACTGGTGGGTGCAACTTCACTTGTATAAAAAAAAGGAAGACAACCACAAGGACTTAGGATTCTGCATGGTCACCAACTCAATGATGCACACCACATTCTTTGATTCAGCAAAGGATGCAGCTTGGAAGGACATCAAAGAACTTGGTGATAGAATCAAGTGCAGAATGCTCAACACCCAGAATGACCTTAGGGAAGAAAAGAAGCATACCCAAGAGTTAGAGGCTACCAACAAAAGTTTAAGGAAGGACATCATAGACTTAGCAATGGAGTCATGTGATCTAGATAGACAGATTACCTCTAGGTATGCCCTGTTAGCCAACTTGGCAAGTGAGATGGGATTGTAAACGTACTTCGTTATTTGGACCACCACACTTATCATTTTATTTCCCAAATGTTGTTCAAAATAAGTTGAACCTTGGTTGTTTGTAATGGATCCATGTATACCATGACTTGTGTGTTTTTATTTCCAAAGATATGCATGTGATGCCTTGTCTTGTGATTTATCTTAAATTGTGTTGATTCTAACTTTTTCTATCTTATTAAATAGATGCCTAATGTTACTATCAGCACGGCTGAAGAGTTCAAGGGAATTCATTTTGGCACTCGTATTATTGAGCTCACTAGTTTGCTCAGTATCCCACTTCCTACCATCATGATGCTTCCCCTCACCAATTTTGAGAAGAAAGACCTTTGGGGCTTCAATGTTAATCAGCCAGGACGCCAGACTGAGCCTACCACGGAGGCAATCATCTTCAAGATCATGCATGATGACAAGGAGAGAGGCCTAGAGGGAGTCATGAAGGATTTGCTTGGAAGTTTACTAGGGAGACACTCTCGAGAGATTAGAGGTACTCACTTCCACGCCTTCGGTAGACGTGATGAGGATGGTGAGGCCATTGACTTCGAGGATGCTTCGAGAGAGACGGCAGATCCGATTCGTCTATACCTCCAGGACTTAGAGGTTCTTCTTAGGCACCTAGATACTGATAGGACCAACGTCATGCTCAGCAATGACGAACTCCAGGTGCAGCTTCATGAGAAGGACAAGCTCTTCGCGGAGCAAGATGAGATAGTCAAAGAAATGGAGGCCAAGTTTGAGAGTCAGGATAGAAAGTTCAAGAGTCAAGAGAAGAGAGTCCAAGATAGGAACAAGATGATTCGATACATGACTGCAGAACTAGAGGCCAAGGACTTCGAGCTCGAGCATCAGCAAGGTGTGATTGAGAGGCTTCGTGCACATAAGAGGGCTCTCAAAGCCAAAGTAGAGACCTTGACCACCAATGTTGAGGAATACAAGACCGCTATGGAGAATGCGGGTCTTACACTTGTTGATGAGGAGGTTGATGCAGAGGAGTAGTGATGACTACTCATTTACCATTTATTTACCATGATTTTGATTATTGAGTCGCAATGACCATCCAACATGTGGATGGCCTGCTATTGGTGTGTTTACTTTTCAGAACTTGTTGTCTATGTTGTTGAACTTTTATTATTATGATGCATGTTTGGTGATTGTTTATGTGATGTATTGTGCATGTTAGCATCTATGGGTATCTCATTCTTATCTCCATTGAACAAGCACATATGCCTCCCCGACGTGCCAATCCCAACCCCAACAACAACAACATCACCCCTGAGATGCAGCAGATGATGATAGCTCAGACACAGCTGATGCAAATGATGACCATGTTCATACAGAATCAGAACAACAACAATAATAATAACAACAACAACAATCAGAACAACCCACAGGGTTTTGACATGCTTACCATGTTCTTAAGGCTGAGGCCAGCAAAGTTCTCAGTAACTACTGATCCTATGGTGGCCAATGATTGGCTACGCTCTGTGAACAAGGATTTGGTAACTGTTGGCTGTACTGATGAAGAGAAGGTCAGATTTGCAGCACACTTGTTGGAAGGACCAACATCCACTTGGTGGGATAACTTCCAGATCACCACTCCCATTGCGGATGTGACATGGGCTATCTTTGAAGATGGTTTCCATACCGCTCACATCTCATCCAGAGTGATGAGTCTGAAGAAAAAGGAATTTCATAACTTGAAGCAGCGCCACCGCAGCGTGGCAGAGTATATTAAGGAGTTCAACAATTTGGAGAGTTATGCACCGGATGAAGTTGACGCTGATGCTAAGAGGAAAGAAAAGTTCCTTGAAGGATTGAATGATGAATTGAACCTGCAGTTAGCTGTGGCCTATGTTCCCACATACCAGTCTCTTTGTGCAAGGCTGCTATTTTGGAGAACAAAATGAAACAAGTTGAAAGCAGGAAGAGAAAGCACTCTGACAAGCACAGCTCGAGATCGTCTCACAAGCGTTCCCATTATGATGATAGTGGGAGTTCTGGATCCCACAAGCATGGGAAGTTCAACAAGCACCACAACCATAACCGTTATCATGACAACAAGCACCACCGTAGTCATGACAACAATAAGTAGACGAATCACAAGGGTCGATATAAGGGCCACCACAATGGAAGTGGAAGTGGTAGTGGAAGCCAGCCTGTCAAGAAGGACCTTAGTCAGGTTGAATGTTTCAAGTGCAAGAAGATGGGGCATTATGCAAATGAATGCCCAGAAAATAAAGTTGATGGACCCAACAAGACCAGCCCTTTTCAAAAGGGACAAGTGAACCACATCAATGTGGAAGAAATCTATGAGGAACCTATTGCTGTTGCTGGTAAGTTCAAACTCAATTCAGTTCCAGCATTTGTTCTCTTTGATACTAGTGCATCTCATTCATTCATATCAAGAGCATTTGTTGAAATAAATGAACTACCGGTAGAAACTATTAGGTGTCCTATAAAAGTAAGTTCTCCTAGCAGAGAAATGATAGTGAATTCAGGATGTCATGATCTAGTCATAGAGTTTGGGAAGTATAAGTTTCCCGTTAACCTGATAATCCTAAACTCCCAAGGATTGGATGTCATTTTGGGAATGGACTGGATGACTAAGCACAAGGGAGTATTAGATTGTGCCAACCATACTGTCTCGCTCACAACTCCAGAAAACAAAAGGATTAGGTACAAAACCAACTTTGAATCGAAAAGGAGTAAGCTAAATTCTCTTAAGGGGGTTAGCATAGACAGTGTGCCAATTGTGAGTGAATATCCGGATGTGTTTCCGGAAGAATTGCCGGGAATGCCACCAGATAGAGATGTGGAGTTTCTTATTGATTTGCTACCAGGATCTGGACCAATAGCAAAAAGACCATACAAGATGTCAGTTGATGAGTTGAAAGAACTCAAGAAGCAACTTGGAGAACAGTTGCAGAAAGGTTTTATCCAACCAAGTTCTTCATCTTGGGGAGCACCATTTTTGTTTGTGGAAAAGAAAGATAGAAGTCAAAGGTTATGCATAGATTACCGTTCACTCAATGAGGTGACTATCAAGAATAAATACCCTTTGCCAAGAATCAATGACTTGTTTGATCAGTTAGAAGGAGCTTGTGTGTTCTCAAAGATTAATCTCCGGTCAGGTTATTTCCAGCTCAAGATAAGGGAACAAGACATACCTAAGATAGCTTTCACCACAAGGTATGGATTGTATGAGTATACCGTGATGCCATTTGGTTTGACCAATGCACCAGCATACTTCATGAATATGATGAACATGGTGTTCATGGAGTTCCTTGATTAGTTTGTTGTTGTTTTAATCGATGACATTTTGATCTACTCTAAGAGCAAAGAAGAGCATGAAGGACATCTACGTTTGATACTTGAAAAGCTTAGAGAGCATACGTTGTATGCCAAATTCAGCAAGTGTGAATTTTGGTTAAATGAAGTTGGTTTTCTTGGACACATTGTGTCAGGAGATGGTGTAGCAGTTGATCCTGCTAAAGTTTCAGCTGTAACTAAATGGGAATCTCCTAAGTCAGTGAAAGAGGTTCGTAGTTTCCTTGGCTTGGCAGGATACTACAGAAGGTTCATAGAATTTCTCCAAGATAGCTAAGCCAATGACAGAATTGCTAAAGAAAGACAATAAATTTGCTTGGACTGAAGGATGTGAACTCAGTTTCCAAGAGTTGAAGAAGAGACTAGTGACAACACCTGTCTTATGTTTGCCAGATTTGGAGAAAGATTTCCAAGTATATTGTGATGCATCTCATCATGGATTAGGTGCAGTACTTATGCAAGAAGGGAAAGTTGTGGCTTATGCCTTGAGACAACTCAAAACTCATGAGGTAAATTACCCTACTCATGATTTAGAGTTAGCCTCTGTTGTCCATGCACTCAAAAAATTTAGACACTATCTTTTGGGAAAGCGATGTGAAGTGTTCACAGATCACAAAAGTTTGAAGTATATCTTCACCTAGAAAGAAATTAACATGAGACAAAGAAGATGGCTAGAACTCATCAAGGACTATGACTTGAGTTTGCAATACCACCCCGGTAAAGCAAATGTTGTAGCGGATGCTCTAAGCCGTAAGGTTTTTGTGAATGGCCTTACTAAGGGAGAATTGCCAGATGATCTGTGTGCCGAATTTAGAGATCTCAGATTGGAGATTGTGCCTGAAGGACATATCATGTCATTGGATGTTCAACCCACCTTGTTGGACAAAATTAAGGAAGCCCAAAAGATAGATAAGGAAATTAAAGAGATTAAGGAAAAGATTGGCAAGGGAAAAGACAAAGGATTCCATGAAGATGAACATGGTACTTTATGGTATGGAAAACGTATCTGTGTTCCACAAGATCCGGAGCTTCGGAAACTGATTTTACAAGAAGCCCACAACTCACCATATTCCATTCATCCGGGTAACACCAAAATGTACATGGATGTGAAAGAAAGATTTTGGTGGAATAATCTCAAGAAGGACATCGCCGAACATATTACTTTGTGTGATGTATGTAGTAGAGTGAAATCGAAACATCAGAAACCAGCAGGATTGTTACAACCACTACCTATTACTGATTGGAAGTGGGACAAAATTGGTATGGATTTCATCACCGGATTGCCAAGGACCCGGTCAGGATATGATTCTATCTGGGTAGTAGTGGATCGCCTAACTAAAGTGGCTCATTTCATACCCGTAAACACAACCTATACAAGTGCTAAGTTAGACAAGATCTATATGAGTAGAATTGTATGTCTACATGGAGTGCCCAAGAGTATTGTGTCTGATAGGGGAACTCAAATCACTTCTCATTTTTGGAGGCAACTACATGAATCATTGGGAACGAGGTTGGAATTCAGCACTTCTTTTCATCCTCAGACTGATGGACAAACAGAAAGGACCAACCAGATTCTTGAAGATATGTTGAGGGCATGTGCCCTAGACTATGGAGCCAGTTGGGATGAAAGTCTGCCTTACGCAGAATTCTCTTACAATAACAGCTATCAAGCCAGTATTGAGATGGCACCATTTGAGATTCTCTATGGGAGAAAGTGTACCACCCCATTGCTATGGAATGGTGTGGGAGAAAGAAGTTTTTTCGGAACAGAACAAATCAAAGAGGCTGAAGAGAAAGTCAAGCTAGTTAAGGACAGATTAAGATAGCACAGTCCCGATAGAAAAGCTACGCAGATCCTAAGCGTAGAGAGGTCACCTGTGAAGTAGGTGATAGAGCTTATCTTAGAGTGTCACCACTTCGTGGAATAAAGAGATTTGGTGTCAAAGGTAAATTGGCCCCAAGATATGTTGGACCATTCAAGATTCTAAGTCGTAAAGGAGAAGTAGCTTATGAGATTGAATTGCCAGAGTCATTGTCTGCTGTTCACAATGTATTTCATGTGAGTCAGCTTAAGAAATGCCATCCAGAGATGGAAAAGACTTATTTGAAGGATACTATACCTTTGGAGGAGGTTCAGTTGGAAAGTGATCTCACCTATGAGGAAAAACCTATCAAGATTATTGAGACTACAGAAAGAGTTACTCGGACTAAGACTATCAAATTCTGCAAAGTTCAATGGAACTATCATTCCAAAGAAGAAGCAACATGGGAAAGAGAAGATGATCTTCGGAAAGACCACCCTCACCTATTTGCTAGCCAACCCGAATCTCGAGGGCGAGATTCACCTTAAGGGGGTTAGATTTGTAACATCCCTAAAATCATGTTTCAAAACTCATGCATATCATCCATGACCATTTAGGGTTCCTTGTCAAAACCAATTCAAAAACATGAGCATTTTGTATGCCTATTATTTTATGTGAGCAAAACTTTGACCCAATGCTACTCTCTAATATGGGATTGTTGGTTTTAAACCAGATATATTTCATCCTATGGTTGATTGATGTATTCCAAAGCTTCTACAAATTTTTAAAACAAAATATGTCTTTAAAACAATTTTTATATCTTTATTAAAACATTGGTAAAGGCACTGTTTTCTTTTAAAACTCCAAAGGACCAAGGCAAGTTTGGTGAAACAGCATGGTTCTATACTTACAAATGTGCAGATTGCACTTTATAAAAATCCAAAAAGAGTTTGAATTCAAACACATTTGGAATCATTTGAAAATGTTTCCTGGAAATTCAAACAAAAAAAGAATAAAGAAATAAGGAAAGGCCGGCGCTGCCAATTCGGCCCAACACAGAATCCAGCCCACCCGGGCCATTCCTTTCCCCCTCTGTTTCTCTCCGCAGTAGTGCACACCCACCCGCCGACAAACCCACCTTGCCCCGTCATCGTTGTCCTCAATCACCGCGCGTTGACAGCTCCGTCGTTACCACCGCGCCAGAGACGCCACGTTTAAAACCTCGTTAAATCCCATTGATTCCGAGCGTAACTCTCGCCCCGCTCCTGGCTACTTAATCCCCACCTCACCGCGGTTTTTCCCCCAAACACCCACACCCGGTCGCCCCCAGGCTGCACGTATTCGAACTCATTCCGCCGCTGCACAGACGAATTCCGGCGGTGAATTCCGATGAGCACACCCCACCCCTCTGCCTCTGCTTCAAACGAGCTTGACCACAATGATCTGGCGCATCCCGTAATGCCTTTATTTCGCCTTCTCGTGACCCAGGTCGCAGACTCCGTTCACGTCCGCAAGCAACAGAACCACCGCTCGACTCCGACATGCAATCTAGGTAAAACGTGATCGCACCTTGCCTTCCCTTCGATGCTATCGTGATCGCCAAGACCTTGCGCACCTCCTGACCCATATGGATCGTGCTAGGACAATGCAGAACCTCGGCAACATCTTCATCAACAAGCACCCGACGCTGCACACCACTCCGATAAGCTCCAGCGACATCCACGGTGCGCCCCTTCGCCAACGAAGCCTACCTTGAGCATCAGCAGCACACGGCGAACTCAGTAAGCCCCCTCTCCCTCTCTCGTGCGACCTAGAACATCGGTAACACCTCTGACAGAGCCACCGTCTCCACTCGCCGCCGCTAGCGCCGCCAGAGTTTGGTCGCTTGATCGCGAACCGTTGGATCTAGATCCGACGGGCTAGATAGATCACTTAAGCGAAGGGGTACGAACAGATCTGGGCCGTGCAGATTAAGTTAGATCTAACGGCTCGCGTGTGTGATCCGGTGCGAAACGGTATCAACCAATCAGAAGGTGCCGCGTGGCCAGCCCTTTGTTTTAAAAACATAATTCAAATCTATTAGTTGTTTAAACTTGTAAAATTGATAACTTTTGATTCCCACGTTCAAATTTGACAAATTTTATATCATTGGAATCAGGAGAGTAAATCCTATCTGTTTATGCAATGTGTTTAACTTTTTGCCTCTGTAAAAATGGTTGTTTTTATAGAAACTTGTGTAGGCTTATTTTGGTTATATTAATTATTTGAAAAATGCTTTAAAGGTCAAATAAAGTTTATTTGGTTTGTTTTGACCTTGTTCATGATTCAGTACTGTACTTGTCTTGTTTAGTATAGAAAAATCATCACATGGCATTATGCATGCATCCATATATTTTGCTTGTATTTATTTTGTATGTGATTTTGGTGCTATTATTTTATGTGTAGATTTTGGTGCAAATAGTGATTGTGATTGTGAGGATTGTTGCTACTCCCCAAACTACCAAGGCAAGTGGTGCTTCATGGTTTATTCCTATGTTTTTCATCTATGCATTAGAAATATTTTGCTAGTCTTGTATGGATATTTTTGATCTATATGCTATACTTGGGAAATCCTAGTAGTTGTAGAATTTCTAGAAATATTTCTAAGTCTTATCAATTCCATGCTTAGCCTAGCTAGTAGCAACCAAGGGTGGTTATATATTCATGCTATGAGAAAATATTTCTAAGTCTTTGAACTTGTGTTTTGTTTAATAAAACAACTAAGTGAATGAAACACCTGGGTGGAATGGAAGGAATGGTTTTTGTTGAGTCGTTACACAAGGCCCATTTATATGGTTTACCTTGTGTATCTCACTTGTGGAAAGCCACCTAGGAACAAAGGGATCTGAGATGCCATATGTTAAGAAGCTTCTAGTGTAGCCACTTGGCAATATGGGCTCTCGATGGATCACATAGGTTGCAATAACTTAGCCATTTGGACAGTTGGTGGTAGTGGGATGATAGGTTGGAACGTGTCCATTTGGTCTAAGGGAAGGCTTCTGAAAGGTCCTGTCTTGGTGAAAATCAAGTCTTGTGGGGAAAGTGCACAACCTCTGTAGATGGAAGAATCTAAGTACTTAGCCATGTCCCTGGTATTGGACAACTTGAGCATCAAGACATGGAAGCTATCAAGAATCTCCTCATCCCAATTTCTAAGTAAAAACTTATGGATGAACAAGGGTGAAGGTTCCCCAATGTCTATTGGTGGTTCCTTGGGAAAGATTTTGACAAAGAAAAACTTAGTGTTTTAAACTAATAGGTAAACCTATTTGAGCAAAGCAAGCCTAAGCTACACTTAGCCAAAAAGCATATAGTATTTAGTCTACCAATATTCTACTAAGGTATCACTTTCCAATACTATTCCAATGTATTGACCCACTGTGGCTGTAACTTGTGATGTTGCATATTTTTTCTCTCATGCCTTGTATTGTTAAATGAACTTAGATGAGTGAGGATTCCATGATTATGCACCTTGTTCCCAAATGCAATTATCATAATTGGTGCATTATCTTTGGGGAGCTCATCTAATTCATTTAATAATGCTCATTTATCTTTTTTCTCATTTATTGCGTCTTAAATGTTTATGGGGAAGTGAGGATTCCATATTTGTGCATTTTTGTATTGAAATACAACGATTCTAAAGTGCACACAAATCTTGGGGAGCTTCTCTATTTTATTTAAGCATTTGTTTTATCTCTCATTTGTTGTGCTTGAAATGCTTATGGGGGAGCAAGGATTCCATATTTCTGCAATATGTATTCTAATGAATTTATGTTGAATAGTGCACAAATCTTGGGGAGCTTCTCTATTTTTTATTTAAAGCACTCTCTTGCTCATATCATAATATCTTGTAGGTTCCATTTGAACTCATTTGTTGTTTTCAATTGGTTTGTGGGACCTTGTAATTGCTTGCATCATTTGACTTTATTTATTTTGGCAATCTTCGGGTCCTCGATATAGTTCTACTCCCTCCCAAGTATTCATCATTGGATATGTGCGAAGGCACACCTTTGGAGGAATTATTATTATATTTGCCTTCTAGAACTTGTCACCCATTTCGGCAATCGATGCCAATGGGGGAGAAGTTTTAGAGGGTTTAAGGGAAGTTGTTCTTGTGCATTTGCCTCTCATGCTCTTGCATCTTTGTCTTTACTTAGCATGTGGTATATATAGTGGAAACTCCACCAATGATAATGATTGACAATATATGCAATGAAATTCAAGTTCATCACACATGCATAGATTATGGGGGAGTCTGCTCTATATATGGTGGTACCAATATCACATACTTATGTAGTATTTGATATTGGTGTTACCAGTTTGTTCATTAAAATTCCTTATAAAAACCTTCTTAAACAAATTGTCATCAATTACCAAAATGGGGGAGATTGAAAGAACATGTGGGCCCCCATGTGTGGTTTTGGTAATTAATGACAATCTTTATGGACTAATGTGTGTATTAAGTTGTACTTGTAGGAATTGTCCATTGGAATTGCTTGGAGCATGTGATGACTTCAAGATAGATGAAATGAGAAGAAGATGTATTGTGCAAGCTCAAAATGCGCCATCTATAGAAGATCTCATGTTTGATGCTTGCCATCCTCGGTGATCATGGATCGATGATGAGGAATCAAGAAAGGTGTCCATCTTGAGAAGGACAAGATCATCTACATCGAGCTCAAATGGATTGCTCAAGGCAAAGGTATAATATTGATAGGTTTTCCCTTTTGCCGGTCTCATGTTTGTTGGGAGACCGGGTTTAGGATAGATAATCGTACTATCAAGAGGGGCTCTCGAATGAGTAACTCGGTCACATCGTTCGGAGAGAGATCAAACCTTTGCATACTTGCATCATCATATTTGGTTGTTATTTGGTCTTATCCATGTGAGGATATAGAGCTTGTGGTAATCTCCAAAACAATCTCTAGTTCATCAAAAACGGATTTCCCTTTTATATCTTATTGCGTTTTGATCTTGGAGGTTTTACCGGTTTGTATTTTAGAGCTAGGTAAAACCTTCCATTATTTGGTTCTTACTCATGTGAGGATTTAGAGCTTGTGTTAATCTCCATGACAAGCTCTAGTTCATCGAAAACGGATTTCATATGCATTTTCTATTACGTTTTTTATGTTGGAGGTTTTATCGGTTCGTCTTTTTGATAGAGGTTAAACCTTTCGTCATTTGGATCTATCCTCCCTTGATGGACTAGAATGTTTCTTTTCATGATATTTTGGAGCTTGTTGTCCTCTTCGAAACGAGCCCAAGATCATCAAAATCGGAGTCCGGATGCAAAAGTTATGGCCGTTTTCGTTCAGGGATGACCGGTAGTACCGCCCCTTAGTACCGGTCGGTACAGAATAAGGTGCGTTTGGCGACCTGGAATCCCCAGGGAATGTCCGGTAGTACCGGGAAAAAGTCCGGTAGTACAAGGATTCACGTTTTTGGGCTTCAACGGTTGGATTTTGGGGGGACCTATTTAAGAGGCCTTCTTCGCCAATAGTTCCCCAACCTTTCTTGCAAGTTTTCCCCTCCATTGTTGACCTTCTTGAGCTTGCTTTCTCTTAATCCCTCCGATGATTCTTGCATATTCTTGAGGGATTTGAAAGAGGAGATCTAGATCTACAATCCCACCAATAAATCTTTCCTCTAAGTGAGGGGAACATATTGGGATCTAGATCTTGGAGTCTTTTGTGGATATCCTCCATTGTTCTTCCTCTCTTATTCCCCCATAAGATTTTGTAGCTTTGGTGAAATTTGTGAGAGAAGGATTTGAACACCTTTGTGGTGTTCTTGCCATTTGCATTTGGTGCATCGGTTTGTGTTCTCCTCGGAGGATTTGGTTTGAGTGACTCATTGGAGCTTGTCCCTCTTGGGTTCTTGGAACCCTAGACGGTTTTGTGGCCTTGGTGGCATTTTGGCCTTTTGTGGCATTTGTTGGGAGCCTCCAATTAAGTTGTGGAGAAGTTCCCCAACCTTGTGAGAGGTTCCGGTTGCCATCGACAAGTGCACCGATAGTGGAAGTGTGGATCGATCCCGTTGGGGTGAGATTCACCGGAGAATAAGGGATGCCTTTTGTGGCGTTGGTGGTTTGATACCACCCCCTCTCCAAACAAGACGTACTCCATGTGTCACATCCCAAGATTTCCCAAATCTTGTAATGTGAAAAATAAATGAATAAAATAAAATTTTGTTGATTTTCAGGGTGAGAAGAATTTTTTTGAATCCATTTGGAAACTTTCAAAAACTATTTGGATCAAATAAAACCCTAAAGGGATTTAAAAAAATAAAAATAAATAAACAATGAAGTTAAAATATTTGGAATTACTATTTGGATCTTTGATTAAAATATTTGGTTTCAAATAAAAGGTAGAAAAATAAATAAGGATTATTTTATAAAGCCAGATTAAACCTTGGCCAAGCTTTTGAAATAAAATGTTTTTCTTTGATAAAAATAGTAAAGGTTTATTTAAATAAAATAATAAGGATTTAATATCCAAGTTTATTAAAAATAAGGGTTTTACTATTTTAATTAAACATCAAAACTTATTTATTTATTTTAAACAAGCTTTCCAAGTATTTTATATTCTCAAATAAAACTACTGAAGTGTTTTTGGTTTTATATTTAGATTCCAAAAAGATAAAGATTTTAATAAAAAAAATCCTATTTGAATTAAATGATTAATGTCTAATCATTTAATTATTAATGGACCCTAAAATAAAAGTATTATTTTATTTTTGGGACTTGGACTTGTGTTGTTAAACAGAGCCAAATTCAAATGGAAAGTGTGGTGGAGGTTTGATTTGATTTGATTGTTTGAATTGTTGTTTGAATTTAAAAACAAAAAATCAAATTAGAAAAAGATAAAAGATTCAGGAAGAAAAAAATAGAATCAGACCTGACCCAACCCACCTGGCCCAGCATCCCACCAGTCCAGCCCAGCTTCTTTTCCACGCGCGAATCGTTTTCCACTCAGAAACGCACCCGCGCAGTCCCAGACAGGTGGCCCCTCTCCCTATCTCTCTCCCTCGCTGACAGCAAGGCCCCACCTCTCCTGTTCGTCGTCTTCAACCCCCAAATCACTCCCTTCCGTTGCAGCCAGTAACACCGGCGATCAATTCGCGTTGATAGAGGCTTTAACTCCCCCTGTGACCACGCGTTCTTAAACACCTCCCTCCCCTCTCTTATTTCCCCTAGATAGCCCTCCCCCTCTGCCTCTAGGCTGCCCCAATTCGAGCCCGCGCCCTCACTGCTCCGGCGAGTTCCACGAACAATTCCGGTGAGTACACGCCGCCCCCCCCGCTCTAGTTCACGCTCACTGGATCTCCATCACTTTGCGCATCCACTGACCCTAGCCACACTTCCTCTGGTGACCCAGAGCGTCGGCAACCACCTCGACTGAGCGCCGCCACGGTCTGCTTCAACTCCAGCGAGCAATAGCCGACAAACCAGCGCGCCCCTTTCCCTCTGGTGAGTTCTGTCACAACCTAGGCAACCTTGCGCACCCTCCTGACATGTTTACTTGATCAGTTGCGACACAGACGCTCGCCTTCGACCACGGCCGTGCGTACCCGTGCCAGAGGGCAACTCCGGCGAGAGATTGCCGACCCGTCCATGCGCCCCTGCCCTGCGACAACCACATTGAGCATCAGCAAGCTTCGGCGATTCTGGTGAGCTACCCCTCTGTTCCCCTTGATCCCTAAATCACCGACGACCGCACCGTCTGAGCGCGTCGCCGCTAACCACCGCCGCCAGCTCCGCCACTTTGTGGTCAAATAGATCAGGGCAATTCGATTTAGATCGGACGAGTAGAAACAGGCGACTTAAGCGAAAGGGTAAGAACTGATCTGTGCCGCACGATCTCATTTTAATCCAACGCCTCACGTTGCTGATCCGCCCGAAGCGGTACCAACGAATAGGAAAGTGCCGCGTGGCCCAGCTTTTGATTTAAAATAGAATTAGAATCTGATTTGTTTGCAAATTTGAAAAATCCATAACTTTAGTTATACACGTCCAAATTTGCAAAATTTATATCAATGGAATCAGTGGAACAAACCCTAGCCAACCATGCAATTTTTTTAGTAAAAAGCTTCTGGTCAAATGTTTTTTTTTGCAGAAACATTTGTATGCTAGTTTAGGTTAAAAAAATTGTACCAAAATTATTTTAAGGATGAAATCTTTGCAAATTGGTTTGTGGTGAACCTACTGACCCTAGGAACCAACTTATGAATTTAAAAATGTATTTGGTGAAGATTAGGATTGAATAATTGAATTAGCTCATTTCTAGTCAAATAAAAATATTGATTTTGTTATGGAAATAATTTATGAACAAAAACCTTTGTAAATGTTTTGATTCAAAGCTACTGACCCTAAACACCAAGTTTTGAGAATTAACAACTTATTTGGTGAAGAACATAAAATAGTTGCTTTGCTAAAAACATTTTTCACCACATGAAATAATGATTTGATTTAAAAATGGTTTATAGATAAAACCCTTTTGCAAATGACTTTGCCACTTTATAAAATGACCACTTTGAGCCTTACAATGTTTAGAAGCCTGGTAGAAACCACTTTTGCAAATAAAACTATCTTTTTGTATTCTTGAATGCATGACTTTGTCTCTATTATTTTATGTGTGATTGATTGTTTGAATATTGGTTGGAATGCTAGTTGAATTTGTGTTTGCTTGATTGATTTGTAGTGAATTTAGAAGAGTGTGATATTAGCAAGATCAAGAAGTAATTCAACCTTCTCTACCAAAAAGGCAAGTGATACTATCATCCATGTCCTACTATTTTCATTATACTTAGTGGATTTTGAAAACATACATGAAAAGGATTTCTATACTTTATGCTATGCTAAATCCTAATAGGATACCCTTATATATTCCTTAGTGAAAACAATGTAGTTGTAATATGCTTAGCCATGCTATATATTTTTTGAGAAGAGATACATGTTGAGATTTTATGAAGTTGAGAAAAGACTTATGTTTTATATAATAAAACAAGTACTCAATGAACCACCTGGGTGGACAAGGTTACTCCAGTTTTGGACAAAGTGGCAACAAGAGGAACCATGTTTATATGGCAATATCTTTTTGTTGTGCACTAGATGAAAACCACCCAGGGACTTAGAGATTGAACATGTTTCTCCAACAGTGGCTTCCGTGTACAGCCACATGCTATATGGATCTGGCTTAGTCAACTACATTGGGAAGACCCATGCATTGGTCTTCAGGTCAACTGGAAATGAGGGAACTAGGAACCCTACATTGGTTCCTGAAGACAAGCTAGCATTGTGTATGGGAGGACTTTGTCACATTCTCAATCTGCCAGTACTCCATCTTGGTGAGTACTTATCCAGCGGCCACTGGTTGCAACAAGATGAGATTGTGTCATGTGGGTAAAGTGTACAACTTCTGCAGAAGATAAAATTCTAAGTACTTAGTCGTGTCCCCAGTTATGGACAATACTGAGCAACTAAAGCCTGAAGTAATGGGAAATCTCGACATTCCAATTTCAAAAAGAAAAACTTTAAAGTGAAAACAAAAGGCTTGAAGCACTTGGGGTGTACCAAGGAGCTCAAGAGATTTTGATAAAAACTTGAAGCACTTGGGATGTACCAAGGAGCTCAAGAGATTTTGACAAAGACTTGAAACACTTGGGGATTTACCAAGGAGTTCAGAAAGATTTGACAAAAGATCAAAACTATTTTGAAAAGATAGGATAAATTATTGCTTTCTGCAAATGAGCCTAAAACCCTACTTAGCCAAATATGCATGTAACGATAGGATCCACTTATTTCTACATAGTAGTGAAACTTGCCAATACACTTCAAATGTATTGACCCTTGTGGATGTAACTTGTAATGTTGCAGGTTTGATTGATATTAGTGAAGTTGATTGATTAGGATTACAAAGTCTATAACCAACATGTCTGCCTGTGGCACTTTGAAAATGAAGGACCCCATGCTTATAGATATTCTGCTGCAATGTAATGTAATAGCCAAATGAGCTATGTAAGATGTAATAAATTATGTTATTCCTGGTTATAAATTTGTAATATGACCTTTGTTTCTTGATATTACATCTTAACTGTGGATGCTAGCTATTGATCCAGGGACTAGCATTGTAAACACAGGGATCTCTACCTTATTAAAGGTTGGGAACCTTACACCATGTTGGGAGGAACTCGGTAAAATATCGGTGTCCCCGCGTGCCTTGGTTATCTCTATACCCGAGCTCTTTACTTATGCACTTTACGTTGTGATAGCCTTCGTGCTTGAAGTAATATATATCTTGCTATCACTTTGTTGCTTGTATTGCTTAGCATAAGTTGTTGGTGCACATAGGTGAACCTTAGTTGTTCTAGGTTGTGCTTAACAAAGCAAACACTAGTTTTATTCCGCCTTTGTTGAGCGACTCTAGGAAAAGTTTTAATCGCCTATTCACCCCCTCTAGGCGACTTCCGTATCCTTTCACCCCTGATCCCCCGAGGTTTGTGCATCATGTTCTCGTCGTGTTTTTATTTCGATCTATTTCTGTCAGGCAGATTCTTAGTTTTGGAGCTAAAATGTCTTCCTATGGATCACCCATAGAGGATTCCTCCTTGGATGATATCAACCCGTACATGTATGAGTTGAAGATTCATCCCAAGAAATTGATTCTCAAAGATGGGGAGGTGCAGATCAAGGAAGTTCAAGGCCCTAAAGGAGAAGGCAGTCTGGAAGACAGGATGGAAGCATTGGAATAGGAAGTTTTCAGGTACAAGAAGATGGCAGAACACGAAGTGGACATCATCCATAAGGTAAATTCAGAACTCATCACCAAGCACAAGGAAGAGGTTGACGAGCTCCGGGATGAAATCCTTTCACTCCATCAGATCGCCAACCAATTACAAGCACGTCTCTACGACATACAAAACCAAAACTATGAGTATGAGGCTAGATTTGATCGCATAAGCTCTGCTGCTAGTTTCAGGATTGTGGAAACCAAGACATACTTTTTGGATGGGGAACCTTTACCTTGGAAGTCTCATGATTGCAAGGGACCGCCACCAAAGGAGTAATTCATCATCAGGTTTGGCATCCCCTTGGCTTGTTCCAAGCTTGGGGGAGTGCCGTGGTATCACCATCATTATCTTTTATCTTTTACCTTTTTAGTGGATTCATATATTTGGTAGAGAAGTTATCTTATAGGTTGGTTTGCATTTGGAAGTATCTCTCCCTTAGTTGATTATCTATGTATCCCTTGATGTGAGTGCCTTTATGGAATATTAATGAGAAGTCTCATCTTTCACTTTTTGCACTTCTTATTTTAGTTTGCAGTCTCTATTATATGATGGATCTTGTTGATCACTATTGGCATCACTTTGGGAGAATCAAGTAGATCTAAATTGGTTTTGGCAAACCAAGCTCTGGTCATTAGCAACAATTTTTGAGGTTTGAAAGGAAAAGAGAAAAAGCTTGCAGGCATTTTGTATCATTTATTTTCTTTCTTGTTGGCTCATAAGCTTAGTATTCTTTATTTAAGATCTGTTGTGTCTTCAAGGAAGATTGTATGTTTGGGTTTATCACTTGTAGGTTTGCTTGTTTCTTTTAACTCTTTTGCTTGCTACCAGCCTTGCTAGCCAAAAAAAACCTGTTTTGAGAAGGCATACTTCTCATGTTTTCAATCCCTTTGAACCAAACCTGTGCCATTTGTGTCCACCATACCTACCTATTAGCATTATTGCTATTCCAAGCAAATTCTCAAGCTTCATCTATCTTTCGAATTAAAAAGAATTTTGTTATGTGAAAAATAGTTAGTAAAGCTCTCACGAACTTGATGGCACACCTTATTTTCTTGCCCCTAATAGACTTGAACCATTGTTTCATAGAAGTTGTATATGCTTGCACCTATACATTGGAATTATCAGAACCATGCTGTCATGGGGAACATTTTCAACATTGCACTTCTACTTTGTACACAGTTGATATCGTGCTCTTTTGTCTAAGGATGTCACTGGTGTGAAATAAAAAGGGAGCTTGTAAGTCCATGGAGTTATGTGTTTGTGTTAGAGAAACGCCTGGGCCACAAGCCTAAGCCATGCCTAATCATGGTGGAAACTTGCAGCATCACCATAGTGAACTATCTGTGAAGCATCCTCAATAAGAAGCTATGCACATAGTAAATAAAAAGATCGCTGAGATGCTCACTGTCTACTTGCCTTGTCATTTTGGTTATGGGAAAGCTCTTGTACCATGTGCAAGGGGTACCCCGTGGCGGTTCTCTATGATACGCATGTACTTACAATGACAAGAACTTACCGGTAACTGAAGTTGAGTAGCATGAGGTGTGGCCCTGATATTCAAGGGACATGAGATTGCCAACTTATATTTTGTCAGGCATATACTCCATCCTTGTTCACTTTAACCTTAATCATCTCAAGATTCCTATGATAGGGGCAATGAGGGCTCAAAGCTAGTAAGTACCATAATATTTTGGAACCTCTTCATGACTTGAAATCCTCGCTTCCCTCTATGAAGGGACCTTTCTCCTATTTCCAAGTTGAGTCAGTAAACCTACTTCCTCTCTATCTCCAGCAAGCATTTGAGTTGTTGTGTTTCAAGCATTCATATGGTGATTTATTCAATCATGTTATTTATCTTCCTTGTTTGCACAAGACTCTTATCTATTGAGTATTACTTTGAAAGCCTTAATTGTGAAAAACCTTTTTGAGCAAAGAGTGCTCCTGTTTTGAAGACTGCTACAAAAAGCTTTTTGTGAAACTGTTTGCCAGCTGTTCTCTGACCAAGAACAAAGTTTGCCAATTCCAATTATGGTTTATCTTTATGCATCTCTATTGTGACTCATGTACTTGTTGAAAGCTAAGTTATATAATGGTGAGTTGCTTTCTTCTATGAGTTGTGTAATGGTAAGTGTGATGCTTCTTGTCCGTATTATTTTATCGACACTTCACTCCATAAACCTGTGGACACGTTTACTGAGCTCACTTTCCGCTTGGGGACAAACCAAGGTCTAAGCTTGGGGGGAGTTGATACGTCCAATTTGCACCACCATTCTATATCATAATTTTACTCTATTCATTGATATATATGTCTTATTATGAGGTATTACTTATGTAGTTTCCTCTGTTTTTGCATGTTGGATGATTCTTGGAGGATGAACTGCCGGAGTCTGGATTTTGATGGAAAAGGAGGTGTTTTGATGCAATTTCATGAAGATCAGAAAAATACCATAAAAATATTAGAAAATTATATTTTCCCAGAAGACGAAGGAAGCCAGAAGGGGGGGCTTAGCTGGGCCCCAGGGGGGCCACACCCCCTAGGCGCGGGTCCCCCCTAGGCCACGGCTAGGGCAGGTGTGGCCCACCTGGCCGGCCTCTGACTCTGCCCTCTCCCCTATATCTTCCTCTCGGAACCCTAATACTAGAGAGCAACCACATAAATATTTCTGCCGCATCTTCGGGGAAGAAAACATCGAGAGAGAAAGATCTCTCCAGCAGATAGATTTCTGCCGAGGAAATTCCTTCCCGGAGAGGGGATATCGTCGCCATCAACACCATTGTCAAGTTAGACTTCATTGGGATCATCATCATCCACAATATCATCTCCACCAGCACCATCATCACCACTCCATCCCGCTATAACAATCGTGTTGAATACTTGCATAGTTCCTAGGGGAAACTTTCCCGGTGTTGATTACTATTGTAGTTGATGCTTGTGAGTGGAACCACTGGATTATTGTTTATGTTCAGATTGTTATACATTACCATATGATCTTTGATCTTGATCCATATGATGTCTCGTGAGTAGTTTGTTTAGTTCTTGGGGACATGTGAGAAGTCATGTTGTTAGTAGTGGATTTGTGTTGAGTTATTATTCAATGGTTTAGTACTTAAGTTGTGGTGCTATTCTTCTAGTGGTGTCATGTGAACGTCGACTACATGATATTTCACCATTTATGGGACTAGAGGAGTGCATTGTGTATTTGGCTACTAATTGTGGGGTTGCCGGAGTGACAGAAACCTAAACCCCCGTTAGGACACCTTTGCACAAGGGAGTGTAGGATCTTAGAGTTTAAGGCTGTGGTTAGGTTTATATCTTAATTAATTTTCTGTAGTTGTGGATGCTTGCAGGGGGTTTAATCACAAGTATGTATTAGTCCAAGTAAGGTCGGTACATTAGCACAGGTTCAGCCACACAACACTTACAACACCGAAGAATAGTACTCAGCTATTTGAAGCGAAAGCACTTGATAGAATTCCCATGTGTCCTCGAGAACGTTTGATCCTTATAAGTATTTCCACCGGCTTGTCGTTTGCTAAGAAAGGATTGGGCCACTTGCTGCGTTTGCTCGTTGTCTTTAATACTTGCACCTTGTTTTGTTGCTTTATCAGAAAACCCCTAAAAATCCATACCACTAGTCAGCACCTTCTGCTCCTCGTTGGGATCGACACTCCTATTTATCGAAAGTACTCCGATACACCCCCTATACTTGTGGGTCATCACGCAGCATGCTGAGGACGGTGTCGGTGACCTCACGCTCCCCACCTTCCTGGCGGACCGGAAGTCGAAGAAGTACCCGCAGATGGAGTCCAAAGGGCTTCCCGTCCGGTCGGACGATGACTCCTCGGATCCTCATGGTAATTTCTGGGTGAAACTTCCGCCTTTGTCCTGCCCATGGGGTTTTTGGTTGAAACTTGTTTTCATTGTAGTTGATGCCGCCGAGGACAAGGCCAGTCGGGAGATGGCCGTGGCGAAGGCTCGAGGAAAGAGGGCAGCAAGCGTTGCCGCGCCAGCCCCCGCTAAGCAGAAGAAGACGCGCCGAACACGCCAAGCTGCCACCATGTCGTCCGTCATTGGGTGAGTATTTCCCCTGGCTCCGTTTGGCTCATTTTCTTTTTTCTTTCTGCTGAGCCTTTCTTACTCTTGCCTCTTGCCACGAGGCGATGGTGCTGGGCGGCTCTGGTGCTGCCGTCGTTGCCCCTCCCCCACCTCTGGCAGTTGAGGATGCGGCAGGGTCTCCGGCTGCACCCGCACCGGCTGTGCCTGCCCCGCCGACTCCTCCTGCGGCTCCTCAGGGCTCCCCGGCCGCTGGAGTGCTGCACCAAACGCCCGCTTCTTCACGGGTGGGGCATATCTTCGCGGCCCCTCAAGACTTCAAGATCCCCCTCCTCCGTCCTAGGGGTGGTGTGAACCCGGCCTGGAACGATGCTCCAACCAGTTTTGCCAGGCCTGTCATCATGGAAGTGACAGAGGAGGCCACGACGGTGTAGGCGGCTGCGACGGGTGATGGCCAGCCGGGCGCCTCTAGCTCACGGGGAGGGAGTTGGTGGTGGCTGCGCCTTTGGGCGTGGCCGCTGATTAAGATGAGGTTGTGGTGACCAGCTCGAGGCCAGCTCTGGCTGTGCTGATGCCGGGTGCCATCCTCGCCCAACTCTCGGGCACGACGCCTGTCACACTCAGCCAGGTTCGCCACCTGGTTAAGGGAATGGATAAGGGCCTTGGCAAGGCCAAAAAAAATTCTGTTTTGATGGAGGTAGGTTTCTCTCCCCACTCTCTTTTGCTGCACCCAGTTTTTGCAGCCGGATCTCCGCTCTTTTCCTTACTCCTTTTTCTTTGCAGAAAGCGTTTTTGGAGTTTGTGAAGAACACTTCGGAGCTGGGCCGTAAGATTGCTTCCTCTGGCCTGTCTAGGCGGTTGGCCTCCTTTTCCCATTTTTTGTTGACCATCGGGTATCCTCCTACATCCATGATCTTGTATAAGGAGAGGGAGGTGAAGCGCCTCAAAGCTCAAGTTTCCCGACTAGATGAATCGAACAAAGCACGATATTGGTGCAGTTCGACCAACTGGTCACGGCCAAACACAAGATGGAGGTCGCTGTGGAGAGGAGCAAGAAGGCGGCTGACATCCGGGGGGAGGCGCTGAAGACCTTGGAGTCGACCTCCGCCCAAAGGGAGGAGACGGTCAAGGCTCTCTGTTCTCGGGAGGAGGAGCTGACCCGGCAGCTTCACGGGATCTCCGAGCTGGTCGTTAGTAAGTTTGTTTGTCCTGGCCTCTTCTATACTATGGTTAACCAATCCCTGTCTTGCCTCTTACTCCTTCCTTCGACTACAACTCATTATCTAGATTTGATCGAGATGGCTCTCTAAAAGCTGCCGGCAGAGGAGGCTGGCCACGATCTGACCGCCTGGGACCTGGTCAAGATGCTGGAGGAGAAAAGCAACGGTCTTTGCGTCGTTGCCAATGACTTCTTCCAGTACATCTGGCTAGAGATGGGTGAGCCGCACGATATTGCCAGCTTTGCAGTTGCCCTATCCCGTGGAATCGACATGCTGGAGATCCACAAGGAGTAGGCGGCGCGTGGCAGCGTGGAGATGGCTCTGGCCTTGGTGTCCTAGTAGCCGGATACGGATCTGGGCATGCTCACTCGTGGCTTCTGACATGGGACCAGCTACGAGGGCCTCCGTGATAGCATTCTGGCGATTAGGTCCCGCGGGATAAAGATTGGCACGTACGTGGATCTGGAGCGTGACTTCCACGACCCCTCCAAGCCGGTGCCATTCCATTGGATCCCGGCTCCCACGAATGCCACCGATATTGCCTCCTCCAGCCAAGTTCCTGCGGCCAACGCCAGTGCTCCTTCTGCCGGATCGACTCCTACTCCAGCAGCCGATGCTCCTTCCATAGGTCCAAATCTTGAGCCTTGATCCCTGGGATGCCAGGAGTATTTGTCTTTAAAACTTGCCCTGCATCAATTCTGCCTAGTGGTGAACCTTGTTGTAAGACTTTAATTTTGCATGGAACCTACGTGTTCCGCTTATTCGCTTGACGCCCCTTTTTTCTTAAGCTAAATTTGTCTCTTTTCTTCTTGGACGTTTTTGTCCTTGCATTTTTGTGTAGGCACGTGGCCGCGCGATCATCGGGTGTAGTTCTTGAGGTTCAGGCCGGCTGGGGAAACCAGCCGGGTCAAAACTCTTTGACGTTCTTACTTGTTGCAGTGGGTGCGCGAGAGCGCGCCCACTGGGTGTAGTCCCCGAGGTTCGGGCCGGCTGGGGTAGCCATCCGGGTCGAAGCTCTTTGCCACCTTACTTGCTATGATGGGTGCGCGGGAGCACGCCCACTGGGTGTAGTCCTCGAGGTTCGGGCCGGCTGGGGTAGCCAGCCGAGTCGAAGCTCTTTGCCACCTTACTTGTTGTGATGGGTGCGCGGGAGCGCGCCCATTGGGTGTAGTCCCCAAGGTTCGGGCCGGTTGGGGTAGCCAGCCAGTTCAAAGCTCTTTGCCACCTTATGTACTGTCAAGTTTTGGCTCGTACAGTACAAGACACATTGTCGTTTGAGTTAGTTTCATTACTTGTGTGTTCGTTTGTAGCTAAGATAAAACACGAAAATGATGCCCTTTCGAACTAGGCCATTAACATGTTCCTTTTCTCAGCGAGCATTGGCATTTCAAGCTTTAGCCTTGCCGGCTGCTAGCCGGGTTGCGGTTTGCAGTCGAAACGGAAGGGGTAGCTAGGTCGGCGTGCCTTGCGATACTTTGGTGTATTGTTATTAGCTTAGCTCAAGCAGGCGTAGCCAGTTCACCCAGGCGCACTTGCTTTCTCCTTGGGTACTTTCTTGTAGAGGGTACTTCGAGCTTTTGATCTTGTCGGGTCGACAGCCGGCTTGCGGTCTGAAGCCAGAACCGAAGAGTGGGCTCTAGGCGCCCCATACAGTACTCAACCGTCTATAGAAATCACGGGCTTCCAAGATAGCCGATTTGAAGGTGGAAGTGGTGCGCAAATTGGGACAAAGTCCTCGGGGCTATGCCGAGGCTTCCAAGCTTGTTCATTTATTACATGAAATGGAAGATACATACACTTCTACCTCAAGTGTAAAACAGACGGAGTAGGTTTGCGTTCCATGGGCGTTCGGTTTCCTTGTCAGAGCGATCTGCCTTGTTCTTCGCCGGTTGCTGGGCATCGATCAAGTAGTATGAGTCATTGTGCAGCGCTCGGCTAATGATGAATGGCCCCTCCCAAGGCGGAGATAACTTGTGCATTCCCTTCGTGCTCTGGACCAAGCGCAGCACCAGATCCCCCTCACGAAAAGAGGTGGGTCGGATCTGGCTGGCGTGGTAGCGGCGCAAGTCCTGCTGATAAATTGCTGATCTTGACAGGGCCAGCTCGCGCGCCTCCTCAAGTAAGTCCACGTTGTCCTCCCGTGCTTCCTTGGCTTCTTGCTCTGTGTAGAGATATTTGTGGGGTGCGTCAAACTAGATGTCAGTGGGAAGCATGGCCTCTGCCCCATAGATGAGGATGAATGGTGCGAAGCCAGTTGAACGATTGGGGGTGGTGCACAGGCTCCATAGTACGGCTGGTAGTTCCTCTATCCAGCATCCAGGTGAATGGATGAGTGGCTCGATGAGTCTTGGTTTGATTCCGGCTAGGACTAGGCCATTAGCGCGCTAGCACTGCCCGTTCAACTGAGGGTGCACGACCGAGGTTAGGTCCAGGCGGATGCCCTTTTCTCCACTGAAGCGAGCGAAAAACCATTTGGCGAAATTGATTCCGTTGTCCATGATGATGCGGTGTGGGTAGCCGAACCGAATTATGATGTCCGTGAAGAACTTGATCAGTATAGCTGCGTCCAGATTCTTTATGGGCTTTGCCTCGATCCATTTGGTGAATTTGACCACGGCTACGGCCAGGTGCGTCATCCCAGATCGAGCTTTCTTGAATGGTCCAACCATGTCCAGCCCCCAGACTGCAAATGGCCAGGTAATCAGTATCATCTTGAGCACTGTAGATAGCGTGTGCTTCAGCTGGCTGAATCGCTGACAGCCATTGCATGCCTTGACCAATTCCTGAGCATCCTTTAGTTCCGTTGGCCAATATAAACCGTGGCGAAGAGCCTTGGCTGCTATTGCTCTTGACGAAGCATGGTGGCCGCATTAAATTACTTGTTATTAATAATTACTTGCCAATATAAGGGTTTTGATAGTTTTGTTGAAACTTATGTAATAATTGCCGTATTAAATTTGTATCTAAAGTGTACTGGATAGAGGGCATTAATACGAACCAGTAGCAATTGGATTCAACTTAATCGGAGTTATAAATCTTTTCTTATGATTTAAATAGTGTTTAATTGAGTTTAAATCATTTAAACAATTTCTGTTGTCTAAAATTCAAACTAAATACAGATCTGTAATCTACATGATAACGTGATTCTAGAGACATATTATTCATATTTTTCTGAGTTATAAATTATTTACTATGAATTTAATACTCTAAAAGTCCATTAAAACTATTTAAATCACTACATCAATTTTACACTGCAAAATTTGGATCTAACAACATATTAATGTTTTATATGAAATTATGAATCCATAGACACTTTATTTGTATTTTTAGGATCTACAGATAATTTACTATGATTTATTATGTCTAAAAAGCTCATTAAACCATTTAATTTATTACAGTAAATATGTACTATAAAAGTTATATATATTCTCGTATGATTGTTCTACACAATTTTATGAATCCAACCATATATTATTTATAATTTTTGGACATGTATTCAATTTTATATGAATTTTACAAGATTGGCCATAATTCTGGCTATTTTAAATATTAAAATGAAATAACTCGCGCTGACTGGGCGCTGACATGGGCTGACACAGCGATGACGGGGTGGTGATGGAACTTGCTGACTGGGCGACACACGGCACACCCTGATTGGAGGATACCGGTTGGGCCTCGATCTAATCTGGAGCGTCCGTCTCAGATCCGATGGATGGGAACCAACCATGCTGGCTCACCGGCCCGGTCGACGGCGAGCGGCGGCGAGCGGCTCATATGGCGACGTTAGGCAGTGCTCCAGCGAGTTCCCAGGACGTCGGAGTGGATGACGGGGTGCGTCGCGTTAACACGATCTCGCGGGTACCCTCAGTGACTTCCCTTGCTTCCTCCAGCGACTGAGTCGGTCGGATGGAGCTCCATGGCGCCTGTGGTACTCCGGCGACGAATTCGGCGGCCTACGGTGTTCCTGCGAGAGGGGAAACAGAACAGGTTGAAGCGATGCTCCAAGGGGAAGGGATCTAGGGAGAGAACAGGGCATGGGGTGGACCAGACCGTGCTCTACCTCGAGGTCCCGTGAGCAACAATGGCGCGGCATCGGCGAGATCCGAATCGGCTCAGGGCTAGAGTTTTCGGGGGTGTTTCAAAAGGAAAAAATCTGCGGGGTTAGAGGATTTATATGGGGGCGGATTCGTGCGGAAGGAGGCAAGGATTTGCGCAGAAATCGGCAAAATTCGTGGGAATTCCGTTCGGGAGCGGCGGCGTTCGCGTCCAGGTCTCGAACCGGAGGAGGGAGATGACAGGTGGGGTCCACGCGTCAGCGGCCGCGGAAGAGGAGGCGGGCTAGTGTGGGGCCGGCCCGTTGGCATGGCTGGCGCACTGCGCGCTGCTCGCGGTGGTATGGAAGAGAAGGGAGAGGTGGGATGCTGGGCCGCTCGGTCCGTTAGCGGTTAGGTTTAGTTTTTTTTGTTTATTCTTTTCTCCTTTTCTATTTCCTTATTTACTTTATATCTTTTTCATATGATCTTCAAATGAGTTGATTCTTGTCTCCAAAATTTTCTAAAATTCTGTAGATCATCATAGGTCACTTTATAGAAATATTTTTCATATTTAAACAAATGGATTCATAATACCTTGTTTGTAGTCTTGTGGGAGTATTTTCGGTAATTTCAAAATAGGGTTTGCAAACGGTGATTTAACTTAAGAACTTGTATTAATGGAAGGTTCACGGATGAGAAATCAAACAATTGTCTTGGGTTTGTTCAAAACTTGGTAGTCATAGTAATCCTCTTCTTTTACTGTGGCTTAGTAAAATATCAATCATCAACAAAAGTTTCTTTTCATTCAAAATTTCAACAAGATTAAGCAATCCAATCAACTTAATAATTTTATTTTATCATTCCAAATTTAGGAAAAAATTCGGGATGTTACAGACTACCACCCTTAAAAGTAATCTCGTCCTCGAGATTCGAGAAAGCTTAGCAAGAAATAGGTTTGGTTCACACTAAGGTGCTACTACCCTTAAAGATTGTATTTGTTAGGTTCTTCTCATGGGTCGGTGTGGATTGTTGATTTGTAATATCCATTCACACTAACATAATTCGTCGTAGCTTGATGGACGGATTGGGCTTCTTTCCTTTGGCATTTCCTTTGCCACAATCATTCTTCCTTTTTCGAGGGAAATTTGACGAGTAATGCACTGTTTCACCATACTTATAGCATGTCACCTGGCTAGAATCTTTCTTGGGCTTCTTCACGCTACCGCCTCTATTACTATTACCATCGTCGTTCTTATCCTTTCCAGCTACATTCACATGTTTTGGACAATTATCAGCATAATGTCCATGATTGTGACACTGGAAGCATAGGACTTTGCTTAGATCCTTCCTCCTTTTTGGATGAAAATGTACTTCAAACTCTTATTATCTGTGAACACATCACAATGTTTGCCCATGAGGTAGTGTCTCCATACCTTGAGTGCATGTACCATAGAGGCAAGTTCCAAATCATGTATGGGGTAGTTGTGTTCGTGGTTCTTAAGTTCTCAAGAGGCATAGGATACCACCTTCCCATCTTGCATCAATACACTTCCATGTCCTTGCTGAGAAGCGTCACAATAGACTTGAAAATCCTTTTGGATATCAGGCAGACACAGAACTAGTGCCGTTACGAGGCGTTTCTTCAACTCTTGAAAGATTGCTTCACATGCCTCGGTCCATAGGAATTTCTTCTCTTTCTTCAACAGTTCTGTCATGGGTTTTGCTATTTTGGAAAAGTTTTCAACGAACCTCCGGTAGTATCCTGCGAGGCCCAAGAAACTCCTAATATCTCCCACATTCTTGGGTGACTCCCATTCCGTCACGGAAGCTACCTTACTAGGGTCTACGACAACTCCTTTTGCCGACACAACATGACCAAGGAATCCCATTTCCTTTAACCAGAATTCGCATTTGCTGAATTTGGCAGTCAACTTGTGTTCTCTTAGTTTCTCCATAATAAGGCGCAGATGTTTCTCATGTTCCTTCCCATCCTTAGAGTATATGAGTATATCATCTATGAATACCACGATAAACTTGTCCAAATATTCCATGAACACCTTGTTCATCATGTCATGAAGTATGCCGGGGCATTGGTTAGACCAAAGGACATCACGGTGTACTCATACAATCCGTATCTTGTGGTGAAAGCTGTTTTGGGTACATCCTGTTCTCGAATCTTTAGCTGAAAGTAGCCTGATCGCAGATCGATCTTTGAGAACACACTCGCTCCCTTTAACTGGTCAAACAAGTCATTGATGTTGGGTAGAGGATACTTATTCTTAATCGTCACTTTGTTCAACGAGCGGTAGTCCACAACCAGCCTCTGGGTTTTATCCTTCTTTTCCACAAATAAGACATGCGCTGGGTTGGATGAATCCCTTATCCAATTTTTCCCTAAGCTGTTTCTTGAGTTCTTTTAACTCGTCCACATCCATCTTGTATGGTCTCTTAGCTATCGGCCTCGTGCCTAGCATGAAGTCAATGAGGAACTCGATATCACGATCAGGAGGCATTCCGGGTAGCTCCTCTGGGAAGACATCTGGGTATTGCTTTACAATAGGTACCTCCTCCAAGCTAATCCCCTTAAGGGAGTTCACCATGGCTTCCTTAAGTGCAAAATTTGACTTGATACGAATTCTCTTCCCTTCCGGTGTTGTGAGCATGACAGTTCTTTTGGCACAATCTATGACTCCTTCATATTCGGTCATCCAATTCATGCCCAAGATTATGTCTAATACTTGTGAGACTAGAACTACGAGACTTGTGGGAAGATGTGTGTCCATTTCCATTCCCATTGCCATTGCCATTCTTCTTCTCGGGGCAAGAGGTTGCATAGTGCCCTGTCTTGTTGCACTTAAAGCATGTCACCTCACTGAGATCCTTTCCATTGCTGCCACTCCCATTGCGGTTTTTATGCCCATTGTGTTTGTGGCCGCCATGGTGATGACCGTTATGGTTGTGGCCATTATTGTTATAAGGTGGTGGTGAGGAATTGCGCTGCTCCTGGTACGGAACAGAGTGCTTGTGAGGGTTAGACTTCCTCTTGCGGTTTTCTATGCTCTTCCTTTTGGATTCAACCACAATGGCTCTGCCTAGGAGTTCCTGAAAGTTGTCAAATTTATGAGCCATAAGCTGAATAGATATTTCATCATTGAGTCCTCTTAAGAACCTCTCCTGTCTCTTATCAGTGGAAACATCATCGGGTGCATAACGGGCTAGCTTGTTGAAAATCTCACCATACTCGGTGACAAAATGGTGCAGCTGGTGTAGGTTGCGAAATTCGCGCCTTTTCAGAGTCATGATACCAGCAGCCACATGATGAGTGCGAAAAGCTAACTCAAACTGATCAAGTGATAGCATCAATATCCAGGTGGGTTACTTGGTAGTTATCCCACCATTCTGCAGCAGGTCCTTCAAGCTGGTGTGCGGCATAACGTACCATGTCGGCTCCGACAGCTTGCACGGTGTCTAGCTTCTTGTTGATTGTACGTAGCCAGTCATCTACGATGATTGATTCAGCGCTACTAGTGAAGGTAGGTGGGTTCAACCTCAAAAACCGAGTTAATCGATCATGTTGAGGTGGTGGCGAAGGTGGCGGTGGTGGCAGGTTGTTGTTGTTGTTGTTGTTTTGCATGTTCTGAGTGAGCAGTTGGATCAGTTGGTTCTGAGTGGCCAAAAGTTGTGCTATTTCCGGAGGAATTTCGGTGTTCGCACGTCTTGGCGGCATATGTGGGGTTTGAGAGAAAGTTAAGAAATAGACAGAAAGACTAAGTAGTAAACTCCTACCCTTATGAAAACACACCAAGCACACAAGACACACAAGACACATTAACACAACTTAACACAGAAAACAACCAAGTTTAACTAAACCAAAATTGTCTTGGTATTTATTACAATCGTGAATAATGTTCTACTATAGAATTAAAGGTGGTCCAACTATTACACACCCTCCACGCCTTCCTCTTCCTCGTCCTCGAACGAGTAGCCTTGCTGATCTAGGATTGTCTTGTACAACTCCATCTCCTTCGTGGTGGCTTCAAGCTTCTCTTGGGGATTCTTTATCTCATCCTGCAGCTTCTTGGATTTTGTTGGTATACGAGACGAGATTGAAGTAGAACCACTTTAAATTTTTCCTAAGATATCACCCCTTGATGATCATCAATGGTGTGTTGCATCTCCCACCAGGTTGGAGCGTCGTCCTTTAGGAATTGGGTGGCATAATGAAGCATTCTGTTGACTTCAATGTTGGCATCCTTCATTCTTTCTTCAACCTTGAGAATCCACTTCTTTGCATTGGCATGGCTCTTACGCTTGGAGGAGTTGGGTTCCTGGTCCTCCTTATTGATATGGTCCATCCGTCGAGTTGACCAAGGTTTAGAGTAGGAACGAATGGAGTATGGAAAGAAGAAGAATAACCCATGCAAGAAATTTTATTTATAAAATAGGTTTTCATTAGCTATGGTAATAAATCATACAAGATAGCAAACAATTTGTCGTATCTATATTTAGCGAAATCTTATTCGGGTTTGGTTCCTAATAGGTCACTTGGAATCTTCGAGGCTTCGAGTCTCCAAAAGTCTTCGTGCTCTTGATAGTCTTCATGTTCTTCATAATCTTCAATCTTTCGAGTTCTTTAGTTAATAACATTGACTTAAGGCCTTTGAAGTCTTTAATCTCGTAGCTTCAGTCTTGGAACATCTTTCATGAAGCTCTTCAATCTCGACTTAATCGAAACATTGAGATGATCTTCTTTGAAAAGGTAATCTTCAGAAAAGTTTCTCCTTGAAGTGTGTAGTGGTCATTTTCTAATGTTGAAAAGAAGAGACTTAAGAAATTTTAAAACCCCAAAGGTAGATGATGAGAAGTATGAGAGTTTTCTGAAATAACTTAGAAAATATTTGTCCTAAGGTTTTTCTATGTCTAGGGTCACGATCTACAGTCAACTTATGCTCTGATACCATCTGTAGTGACCTCGGATCGGTAAGGATCCTAAGTCCCTGTGATTAACATGCTAGTCCCTGGATCAATAGCTAGCACTCACAGTCGATGAAATATCATGTAAAACACAAGTCTTTATTACATGAATCGAATAATCCAGAGTTTACATTATTACAACAGAAGCGATATAAATACAACTTGGAGTCTTGTCAATGCCACAGGCAGGTTGAGTGAAGACCCGCGATCCTAGCGCACCTTTCAACGATCTCCGAAATTCTGCACATGAAACGTGCAGCCAACAAGTTGGGTCAATACTTTGAATGTATTGGCAAATTACACCAAGGAAAGAAAAAACTATCTCTACATGCAAGGCTAGTTTAGGTTGTAGAGTTCATTTGCTCAAAGCTAGTTTTATTAAGTAGAGAGAAGAAGGGAAGATTGTCCTACTTTGTAAACATTTGCTTAGATAAAATAAGGTCGAGTGGCACACGAGGATATTACGCACCAAGTGTCCAACAACCAAACACTTGGATATTACGCACCAAGCATCACTTGGATATTACACAACAAGTTCCCAAATTCCCACCCATTAGCGATATTACGCACGCCATGGGGTTTCAAAACTTTGTTTTAGAAAAGAGAGAGGAAGATCCTTCAGAGGCTCCATCCTTCAAACGCTCATTGTTGTTCTGTTACCGTGAACACGGCTGATCGATCAGATTGCAATACTCTCGAGAGTTTGTGCACTTTACCCACAATCCACGATCAAGTCCTTTTACAGACGAGACCATGGCGAGGCTTTCCCTTAGTAGCCCCTATACCTTCCGGATCCAACCGTGCCAAGAACCTCCAAATGTTGGTACCCAGGTGAGGTTTCCCACTAAGTACTCGGCCAAGACAGAGCCCAAAATGTATTGTGGTTGCACTGGAAGCTTCTGAATTCTAAAACATGGCAGACTTCTTTGATTCCTGGGCGGCCATCGTCCACCAAAATCTCACTCGTTGACCCGACAACCATTCCGCCCAGAAGAAAACTTAGTTTTATTTTGAAGTGGATTTGAGAAGAAAAGTTTGCTCTAGAGAGCCTTTATACCTAGAAAATTCTTTGTCTTTCGAACCCCCCAACGGTACTTTGTATATATTAGCATAGCAAGCAATACTTAGCAAAAACAGGGGTAACCTATTAGGAGGGTAAATCCTAAGTATATAGCTACTTCATCGCACTTGCAAAATAATACTAAGGAAAATTCTACTAGAACATCCTACACATGCATACTACAGAATTTTAAAGATCACATGCATAGAATCAAAACTGGGACAAAAGTTATGAACAAGTGGTGTAACTTGCCTTATGTTGATAATATGAGTGTTAGATTGTATTTATCCGCAGCAATCGCACTCTCCGAACAATCTAATACGAGGAAAAGGTAGTTCCAATCAAAGCAATTGCAAACATAGCAAACACAACAAGGATGGTCAAAAACATGCATGATGATTTAACATTACACAATGGGTATAATTATTTTTATGAATATTAATATATCATATGATGCATTTATGAGTTCATTTAATGCAATAGGGTACTTGTTATTAATAATTACTTGCCAATATAAGGGTTTTGATAGTTTTGTTGAAACTTCTGTACTAATTGCCATATTAAATTTGTATCTAAAGTGTACTGGATAGAGGGCATTAATACGAACCAGTAGCAATTGGATTCAACTTAATCGGAGTTATAAATCTTTTCTTATGATTTAAATAGTGTTTAATGGAGTTTAAATCATTTAAACAATTTCTGTTGTCTAAAATTCGAACTAAATACAGATCTGTAATCTACATCATAATGTGATTCCAGAGACATATTATTCATATTTTTCTGAGTTATAAATTATTTACTATGAATTTAATACTCTAAAAGTCCATTAAAACTATTTAAATCACTACATCAATTTTACACTGCAAAATTTGGATCTAACAGCATATTAATGTTTTATATGAAATTATGAATCCATAGACACTTTATTTGTATTTTTAGGATCTACAGATAATTTACTATGATTTATTATGTCTAAAAATCTCATTAAACCATTTAATTTATTACATTAAATATGTACTGTAAAAGTTATATCTATTCTCGTATTATTGTTCTACACAATTTTATGAATCCAACCATATATTATTTATAATTTTTGGACATGTATTCAATTTTATATGAATTTTACAAGATTGGACATAATTCTGGCTATTTTAAATATTAAAATCAAATAACTCGCGCTGACTGGGCGCTGACCTGGGCTGACGCAGCGATGACGGGGTGGTGACGGAACTTGCTGACTGGGCGACACACGGCACCGATGGATGGGAACCAACCCTGCTGGCTCACCGGCCCGGTCGACGGTGAGCAGCGGCGAGCGGCTTAGATGGCGACGTTAGGCAGTGCTCCGGCGAGTTCCCAGGACGTCGGAGTGGATGACGGGGTGCGTCGCGTTAACACGATCTCGCGGGTACCCTCAGTGACTTCCCTTGCTTCCTCCAGCGACTGAGTCGGTCGGATGGAGCTCCATGGCGCCATTGGTACTCCGGCGATGAATTCGGCGGCCTACGGTGTTCCTGCGAGAGGGGAAACAGAACAGGGTGAAGCGATGCTCCAAGGGGAAGGGATCTAGGGAGAGAACAGGGCACGGGGTGGACCAGACCGTGCTCTACCTCGAGCTCCCGTGAGCAACAATGGCGCGGCATCGGCGAGATCCGAATCGGCTCAGGGCTAGGGTTTTCGGGGGTGTTTCAAAAGGAAAAAAAATCTGCGGGGTTAGAGGATTTATATGGGGGCGGATTCGTGCGGAAGGGGGCAAGGATTTGCGCAGAAATCGGCAAAATTCGTGGGAATTCCGTTCGGGAGCGGCGGCGTTCGCGTCCAGGTCTCTAACCGGAGGAGGGAGATGACAGGTGGGGTCCACGCGTCAGCGGCCGCGGAAGATGAGACGGGCTAGTGTTGGGCCGGCCCGTTGGCACGGCTGGCGCACTGCGCGCTGCTCGCGGCGGTATGGAAGAGAAGGGAGAGGTGGGATGCTGGGCCGCTCGGTCCGTTAGCGGTTAGGTTTAGTTTTTTTTTGTTTATTCTTTTCTCCTTTTCTATTTCCTTATTTACTTTATATATTTTTCATATGATCTCCGAATGAGTTGATTCTTGTCTCCAAAATTTTCTAAAATTCTGTAGATCATCATAGGTCACTTTATAGAAATATTTTTCATATTTAAACAAATGGATTCATAATACCTTGTTTGTAGTCTTGTGGGAGTATTTTTGGTAATTTCAAAATAGGGTTTGCAAACGGTGATTTAACTTAAGAACTTGTATTAATGGAAGGTTCACGGATGAGAAATCAAACAATTGTCTTGGGTTTGTTCAAAACTTGGTAGTCATAGTAATCCTCTTCTTTTACTATGCCTTAGTAAAATATCAATCATCAACAAAAGTTTCTTTTCATTCAAAATTTCAACAAGATTAAGCAATCCAATCAACTTAATAATTTTATTTTATCATTCCAAATTTAGGAAAAAATTCGGGATGTTACACTCCACTAGGAGATTGATTCCTTCCTCTTGGCTTACACATCGTTGATAGATGCCTCCGACGCTGCGCTTGTAGATCTCGTTGTTGATGATGGTGACTGCTCTTGCCCTTCATCTCACATGTCACGCCGCCACATCCTCCTCTGGCAGCTCATCTTTGGCCAAGAAGTTCATGAATGGTTTCGCCCAGTCGGGTGTTTCCCGGATGGCGTACACCGTTTGCATGATGAGACTGATCTCCTCACGGGCGGCTGGCTCTGAAGCGTCAGAGGGTTTGCCGGGTGGAAGCTCGCTAGCGGCAGTCCCCAGGTGCAGTGGAGCAGTCCCCAAGTGCGACGAAGCAGTCCTTGATATGCCCAATTTGCATCACCTTTCTATATCATAATTTACCTCTATTCATTGATATATGTCTTATTATGAGGTATTACTTATGGCTTTTTATCTGTTTATGCATGTTGGATGATTCTTGGAGGATGAACTGCTAGAGTCTGGATTCTGATGGAAAAGAAGGCGTTTTGGTGCAATTTCACGAAGATCAGAAAAATACCAGAAAAATATGGAAACATATTATTTTCCCAGAATACAAAGGGAGCCAGAAGGAGGAGCGAAGAGGGACCGCAGGGGGCCCACACCCCCTAGGTGCGCCCCCCCTAGGCCGTGCCTAGGCAGGTGTGGCCCACCTGCCCGGCCTCCAACTCTGCCCCTTCGCCTATATCTTCCCTAAGGAACCCTAAGCCTCGGCGAGTGACCATAGATAGATTTCCGCCGCCTTTGGGGGCGGAAAACATCGAGAGAGAAAGATCTCTCCGGCCGACAAATTTCTGCCGGGGGAATTCCTTCCCGGAGAGGGGAGACCGTCGCCATCAACACCATCACCAAGCTAGGCTTCATCGGGATCATCATCATCATCCACACCATCATCTCCACCAGCACCATCATCACCACTCCATCCCGCTGTAACAATTGTGTTGGATATTGCTTAGTTCATTAGGGGAAACTTTCCCAGTGTTAATTACTATTGTAGTTGATGCTTGTGAGTGGAAACATTGGATTATTGTTTATGTTCATATTGTTATCCATTACCATATCATCTTTGATCTTGATCCATATGATGTCTTGTGAGTAGTTCGTTGTGTTCTTGAGGACATGGGAGAAGTCATGTTGTTAGTAGTGAATCTGTGATGAGTTATTATTCAATGGTTTAGTATTTAAGTTGTGGTGCTATTCTTCTAGTGGTGTCATGTGAACGTCGACTACATGATACTTCACCATTTATGGGCCTAGGGGAATGCATCGTGTATTTGGCTACTAATTGTAGGATCTTAGAGTTTAAGGCTGTGGTTACATTTATATCTTAGTTACTTTCCTGTAGTTACGGATGTTTGCAGGGGGTTTAATCATAAGTATGTATTAGTCCAAGTAAGGTCGGTATGTTCGCACAGGTTCACCCAAACAACAAGTACAACACCAGAGAAGAGTACTCGGCTATTTGAAGCGAAAGCACTTGACAAAATTCTCATGTGTCCTCGAGAACGTTTGGTCCTTATAAGTATTTCCACCAGCTTGTCCTTTGCTAAGAAAGGATTGGGCCACTTGCTCCGTTTGTTCGTTGTCTTTATTACTTGGTCCTTGTTTTGTTGCCTTATCAGAAAACCACTAAAAATTAGTTTGCTAAGTATTCACAGAGATTTCTTGCTCCATACCACTGTTCAGCAACTTCTGCTCCTCGTTGGGATCGACACTCCTATTTATCGAAAGTACTACGATACACCCCCTATACTTGTGGGTCATCAAGACTATTTTCTGGCGCCGTTGCCGGGGAGTGAAGCGCTACTGAAGAGTGGAACTGGTAAAGGAAACTTTTACTGTGAGTATTGCTTTTGTTACTGCTTGTTGCTTTGTTTCAAATATGGATAACCCACTTGGTTTTCTGTTTGGGAAAACTACTACCACTGCTATGGTAGTAGATGAACCACCACCAATTGAGATAGATACTTTTAAGATACTTGCAAGTATTGTTGATCGTGTTATGGATAATTATAATATAGGGGATGGAACAGTCCATCCCTGTCATATCCCAAATTTTCCAAATATTGAAATGTGAAAAATAAATAAACAAAATAAATACTTGTTGAAATTTAGGGTAAATGAAACTTTTTGATTCCAAATGGAAACATCAAAACCTATTTTGATCAAATAGAATACTAAAAGGATTTAAAAAGATAAACAAATAATAAATAAAATTATAATAATTGGAATCACCATTTTTGGATCCTTAAATAAAAAGATATGGTTTTTATAAGCAAAGGAAGAAATAAATGAATAAGGACTATTTTAAAGGGCCAAATTAAAACTTGGACAAGCAAATAAAATAAAATATTTTTCTGTTTAATAAAAAGAGTAAAGGTTATTTGAATAAAATCATGAGGATTTATTATTATCCAAATTCATTTAAGCAAAGACATTTTCCATTTTAAATGAACATTAAAACAAAATAAAGTACTTAAAGAATAACTCAAAGTGTTTTATTTTTAAATAAAACCTACTTAAAAGGTTTTGGTAAAATTTAGAATTCAAATAGTGTTTTAAAACATATTTAAATCCTATTTTGAAATAAAGACTAATGACTATTTATTTTAAAACAAATAAAAGACCCTAAAAGAATAAAAGGGATATTCTAAATTTGACTTTAGAATGTATTAATAAACAGTATTTGAATATACACAAAGTTTGGTAGAGGGTTGAATTTAAATGGAGTTTAAATTATTTGAATAGAAATGAAAACAGAAAAAGAAAAGGATTCAGAACAAAAAAAAATGAAACGAGCCAGCCTAGGAGCAAGGCCCAACCCAGCCCAGCAGCGCAGCCCATCTTCTTTCCCTCCCCCGAACCATTTTCCACTCAGAAAATCACCCCCTCAGACGCCGACAGCTGGACCCCACCTCACCTCTCTCTCTGTCTCGCTGTCAAGCAGACCCCACGCTGTCAGCCTTCTTCCTTACCCCGCGACGACCACGCCCGGCAGTTTCCTCCGTTGATTGCACGCTTCAATTCGCGTTGATAGCTCAGTTACTCCCGCCCGCGACCACGCTCGATTAATAACCTGCTTCCCCTCTCCATTTCCCCCCAACCAACGCCACCAGAGAGCCACAGGGCTGCTCCAATTTCCTTTTGCACCGCCACGGCCATTCCGGCCGCTCCTCGCCACGCCTTGCCGCCTCAACCACTCGATCTCACTCTCCAGCCTCAGGCGCATCTACCGGTGGTCTTCACTTGCCCGCGCACGCCCCACATCCTCGTCTCTGACCTCGTCTGAGCGTCGCCACTATCTTCCTGACTCCGGCAAATGCTACTGGTAACCTCTGACCACCCCTCTCCCTCTCTTTGACGCTCGCGTACTCCCCTATCTCGTGCGTGTCTAATGCGACCCCTACTTTGTCTTAGCGCTCCTTGTAGCTTCACCGTTGATGACGCCTGAGCGCACCCGTCGCCAGGAGCAACTCCGGCGAGAGATTGCCGACCCATCCGTGCGCCCCTGTCGCCGCGACGACCACCTCGAGCTTCAGCACATCGCGGCGAACCCAGTGAGCAACCCCTCTCCCTCTCTTGCATCCAGAATCGCCGAGAACACCTGCGTCTGACCGCACGCCGCCACTCGCCACCACGCCAGCGCCGCCCGTCTTTGGCTAGTTGCTAAGAACCATAGGATTTGGATATGTCGGCTATGATAGATCCACTAGACGAAGAGGTAAGATTGGTTTTACACCGTGAGATGCACTTTAGATCTGACGGCCTGTATCACTTGATCCATGCGAATCGGTGTTGGCCAATGAAAACACGACGCGTGGCTTGTGTGTTGTTTAAAAAAACAGAATAGACTCTATTAGATATGTGAATTTGTAAATGGCATAACTTTAAATCTACACGTCCAAAATTTTCAAATTTAATATCAATGGAATCAGCAAAAAAAACCCTATCCAACCATTCACTTTGCTTAATGAATTTCTTCTGGAAAATTGGTTGAATTTGCAGAAACATGTGTAGGTACATTTTGAATAAAAAAATTATTCTAGCAATGTTTTTTTGGATAAAATCATTGGAAAATGGTGTGTTTTGAACCTACTGACCATATAAAATAACTTGTGGAATTAAAAGTATATTTTGTGAAGTTAAAATATGAATCTTTGATTTAGAACATGTCTAGTCAAATAAAAATAATGTTATTATGTTAAAAATGCTTTTGTCGAAAAACCTTTGGGAAATGTTTTGATTTAAACTCTCTGACCCTAAAACACCAAGTTTTAGGATTTAAAAATATATTTGTTGAACCCTATAAATTATTACTTTGCTAAAAAGCAATTTCAACAACATAAAATATTGATTTGGTATAAAAATGGTTTATAGGTAAAACCGTTTGCAAATGGTTTTAATATTAAACACTTGACCATAAAACACTAAACATTGTGTTTAGAAATGTGTTTTCCAAACACTAAAGAATATTACTTGGATTTAAACCCTTTCTAGCAAAACAAAAATGATTTAAAGTGGCCATTTTTCACTAGCTTAATATCAAATGGTTTTACCACTTTTGTAAATGATCAATAGGTGTTTTTCAAATGTTTATAATCTATTAGAAACCACCTTTTCAAATAAAACAATCTTTGGCATGTTTACATGCATTGCCTTGTTTGTATTATTTTATGTGATGATTGCTTGAATGGTAGATTGAACATTTGCTTGCTTAATTGAATTGTAGTGGAATTTCAAGAGTGTGACTATTGCAAGATCAAGGAGTGAACTTATAATCTCTACCAAAAAGGCAAGTGATGCTTCATACTTTTGTCCCATTATTTTCACTATGCATTAGTAATATTTCTAAGTAGGACTTGCATGGAATTTTTGCTAAGTATAAACTATGCCATGGGAAATCCTAGTAGATGAAACCTTAGTAGAATTTTACTAAGATAAGATTCCTACTACTATCATGCTTATCTTAGCTAGTAGAAAACAAGGGTGGATTATATTCATGCTATGGATTATTTCTAAGTCAAGGACTTGTGTTTTGTTTAATAAAATAACTAAGTGAATGAATCACCTGGGTGGAAAGGGACTTGCTTGGTGGTTTTTGGTTGAGTGGTTACACAAGGCCCATTTCTATGGTTTACCTTGTGTATATCACTTGTGGATTGCCACCCAGGAACAAAGAGATTTGAGATGTCAAATGTTGAGAAGCTTCAAGTGCAGCCACATGGCATTATGGGCTCTGCCTGGATCATATAGGTTGCAATAACTTAGCCAAATGGACAGTTGGTGGTAGGGGTTTGATAGGTTGGAGCGCGTCCATTCTGGTCTAAGGGAAGTCTTCTGAAAGATCTTGTCTTGGTGAAACCAAGTCTTGCGGGGAAAGTGCACCACCTCTGCAGATTGTAAAATCTAAGTACTTAGCCATGTCCCTGGTAAAGGAAAATTTGAGCATCAAGACATGGAAGCTATCAAGAATCTCCTCATCCCAATTTATAAGTTAAAAACTTGTGGTTGAACAAGGGTGAAGGTTCACCAATTTCTATTGGTGGTTCCTTGGGTGATTTTGACAAGCAAAAGCTTAGTTTTTTCAAATGATAAGGAAAATCTATTTTGAGCAAAGCAAGCCTAAGCTCCACTTAGCCAAAAGCATATAGATGATAGACTCCACTATATTACCATAGTATCACTTGCCAATCAATTCAAATGTATTGACCCTTGTGGCTGTAACTTGTTATGTTGTAGGTTTGTTTGATATTAGTGAAGTGTGTTGATTAGGATTACAAGTCTACAACCAACATGATTGCCTGTCGCACTTTGAAGATGAAGGACCCCATGCTATAGTTAATTTTTCTGCATTGTAATGAGATAGCCAAATGAGCTAAGTAAGATGTAATAAATTATTTTATTCCTGGTTATAAAGTTGTATTCTGACCTTTGTTTCTTGATATTACATCTTAACTGTGGATGCTAGCTATTTATCCAGGGACTAGCATTGTAAACACAGGGATCTCTAGCTTATTAAAGGTTCGGACCTCTACAATCCCGGTGATCACTTGCTTTCTATCCATGAATTATGCAGGTTGTTTAAATGTGCAGGTATCACAACAGAACAGGTGAAGAAGAAGTTACTCTCCATATCCTTGAAAGGGACAGCTGAAGAATGGTATAAGCTGCTGAAGAATGGACAATCCATGGAATGGGAGGAGATGGCATCTCTCTTTTACTCTAAATGTTATCCTTCCATTGATGGATAAAGTACAGCTCAAGCTTCTTGATGGATAAAGTACATCTCAAGCTTGGGGGAGATTGAAGTTACTAATGCTTAAATGTCCTATTCACGAACTCCCTAACAATATTATTCTCAATAACTTTTATGCTAGGCTTTCTCTTCATGATAAAGATTTACAAGATGCTTCTTGTGCTGGATCATTCATACGTATGAAGGAAGAAGCTAAATGGGATCTTTTAGACCGTATTCAAGATAACACTGAAGCTTTGGAGAATGACAAAGGAAGAAAGTCAGGTATAAACTATGATTATGAATGCATTAAATCTTTTATGGGAATTGATAGTTTTCGTGATATAAGTAATGAGTTTGTTCTCGATCCTCAAATTCTTGCAAAATGTTTTAAGGCCTTTGACTCTTACATTGAAATTCCCAAGAAAGAGTGGGACAAGTACCATGCTCCTTATAAAGACATTGTTACCCATGTTCCTGCCAGCGTAGAGGTTTCTACTGTTGATCCTATTTTTCCTGAACCTTATGTTGAGAAAATCCCTTTTCCTTCCAAGGTAAGGGACCATTATATTATAGCTAATGTGGTTAGCAAAAGCGCAAAGAAAACTGTGGGGTTCGATGATCTTATTGATATTGAGCCTATGGTAGCTATTGTGAATGATCTTGTCACTAGAAATATAGAGGATGAGCATATTGTCTTTTGTGAAGAGGCTACTAATATTGTTTCTCATCCTAAGAAAGTTAGGAAAGCTAGTGTCCCTGTGCTTTCTGTTAAAATTCGTAGTCATAGCTATTATGGTTTATGTGATATTGGTGCTAGTTGTAGTGCTATCCCTGATGAGATCTACAGGGAAATTATGCATGAGATTGGTCCTTGTGAGCTTCAGGACATTGATGAGGTTATTCACCTTGCTAATAGAGAGCAAGTTTGCCCCATTGGCATTGTAAGAGATGTGGAGGTCCTTTGTGGTAAGATTAAATATCCTGCTAATTTTCTAGTACTTGGTAAAGAATCTAGTAAAACCTATCCTATTATCTTTGGTAGACCCTTCGTGAATACTTGTGGGGCTATCATAGACTGTAGGAAGGAAAGAGTTTTGACTAAGTTTGCTGGAGAGTCTTATGTGTTTAATTTTTCCAAATTTGCTAAAACCCCTTATGAATATGAACTGCCTGATGAGGATTTCAGGGTTGAGAAACTTTCTGCTATTTCTCTTGCTCCTAACAATGCCTTGCAGCAGTTTATGGAAGATCATGAAAGTGATGTCTTCATGAAGGAAAGAAATGAGATGGACGAGGTTTTCCTTCGTCAGCCTGAGTTACTTAAGCATAATCTACATGTGGAAGATTTGTGTACCACACTACCACCTAAAGGGGATCATGTTTTCGAATTAAATCCTTTACCTGATGATCTTAAATATGCTTATCTTTATGATAAGAAAATATATCCTGTTATTATTAGTTCTAAATTTTCAGGAAAGGAAGAAGAGAGGTTATTGGAGATATTGAAGAAACACCGAGGATCTATGGGCTATACTCTTGATGATTTAAAGGAGATTTATCCTACTATATGTCATTATGCTATTAATATAGAACCTGATGAAAAACCAGTTGTTGAGCACCAATGCTGTCTAAATCGTAAGATGAAGGATGTGATAAGAAATGAGGTATTAAAACTCCTTGATGCTGGTATTATTTATCCTATTGCTGATAGTAAATGGGTTAGCCCTGTTCATTGTGTCCCAAAGAAGGTGGGAATAACTGTTGTGCCTAATGAGCATAATGAGCTTATACCCCAAAGAGTAGTGGTTGGGTATATAATGTGCATTGATTTTAGAAAGATTAATAAAGTTACTAATAAATATCATTATCATTTCCCTTTTATTGATCAAATGCTTGAGAGGTTGTCCAAAAAGACTCACTTTTGCTTTCTTGATGGTTATTCTGAGTTTTCTCAAATTTCTATGAAAGCACGGGACCAAGAGAAAACTACTTTTACTTGTCTTTATGGTACTTATGCTTATAGGCATATTCCTTTTGGTTTATATAATGCTCCTGCTACCTTTCAGAGATGTATGTGTGCTATCTTTCATGGTTTTTTGAAGAAATTGAGGAGGTTTTCATGGACGATTTTTCTGTCTATGGAACTTCTTTTGATAACTGTTTGCACAACCTTGATAAAGTTTTGTAGAGATGTGAAGAAACCAACTTTGTTCTTAATTGGGAAAAATGCCATTTCATGGTTAATGAAGGGATTGTTCTTGGACACAAGATCTATGAAAGAGGCATTAAAGTTGACAGAGCCAAAATTGAAGCAATTGAGAAGATGCCATATCCTAGAGATATCAAAGGTATTCGTAGTATCCTTGGTCATGCTGGTTTCTATAGGAGGTTTATTAAAAATTTCTCCAAAATTTCAAAGCCCCTTACTAATCTTCTTCAAAAAGATGTACCTTTTGTTTTTGATGATGATTGTAAGGAAGCTTTCAAAACTTTGAAGAAAGCTTTGACAACTGCTCCTATTGTCCAACCTCCTGATTGGAGTTTACCTTTTGAAATTATGTGTGATGCTAGTGACTTTGCTGTGGGTGCCGTCCTTGGACAACATGTTGACAAGAAGTTGAATGTTATTCATTATGCTAGCAAAACTCTATATGCTGCTCAAAAGAATTATGCTACTACTGAAAAAGATTTCTTAAGTGTAATCTTTGCTTGTGATAAGTTTAGACCTTATATTGTTGATTCTAAGGTCACTATTCATACTGATCATGCTGCTATTAAGTACCTTATGACAAAGAAGGACGCTAAGCCTAGGCTTATAAGGTGGGTGTTGCTTTTGCAAGAGTTTGATCTGCATATCGTGGATAGGAAATGTGCTGATAATACTATTGCTAATAATTTATCTCGGTTGGAAAACATTTCTTTTGACCCTTTGCCTATTAATGATAGTTTTCCAAATGAGCAGTTAGCTGCAATAAGGGTAAGTCCGCATGAGAGTCCTTGGTATGCTGATTATTCTAACTTTATTGTTTCCAAGTATTTGCCTCCAACCTTTACAGCTCAGCAAAGAAGGAAATTCTTTTATGATCTAAGGAATTACTTTTGGGATGACCCACACTTATATAAAGAAGGAGTAGATGGCATTATGCGAAGATGTGTTCCTGAATTTGAACAACAAGAGATATTGAGAAAATGTCATGGCAGTGCTTATGGAGGACATCATGCTGGGGATAGCACAACACAAAAGGTTTTACAATCTAGATTTTATTGGCCTACCTTTTTAAAGATGCAAGGAAGTTTGTCTTATCATGTGATGAATGCCAACGAGTAGGTAACATCTCTAGACGCAATGAAATGATTATGAATTATTCTATTGTTATTGAACCTTTTGATTGTTGGGGATTTGACTTTATGGGGCCTTTTCCTCATTCAAAAGGGTATACTCATATTCTTGTTGCTGTTGACTATGTTATAAAGTGGGTAGAAGCCATCCCTACAAACAGTGTTGATGGTAAGACCTCTTTGAAAATGCTTAAAGATGTCATTTTTCCCAGGTTCGGTATGCCTAGATATCTCGTGACTTATGGAGGCTCTCATTTTATTCATGGGGGTATTAGAAAAACTCTCGCTAAGTATGATGTAAACCACATAATTGCTTCAGCTTATCACCCCCAAACTAGTGGGAAAGTAGAACTTTCCAATAGGGAAATTAAATATATCTTGCAGAAGACTCTCAACAGATCTAGAAAAAATTGGGCTAAAAAGTTGAATGACGCTTTGTGGGCTTATAGAAGTACTTATAGAAAAACATATGGGGTGTCTCCTTACAAAATGGTCTATGGGAAAGTTTGTCACTTGCCTTTAGAATTAGAACACAAAGCTTATTGGGTAGTGAAAGAGTTGAATAGAGATTTTAGACTTGCTGGTGAAAAAAGATTTCTCGACTTAAGTAATCTAGATGAGTGTAGAGGGGAAGCTTATGAAATGCTAGGCTCTTTAAGGAAAAAGTAAAAAGATGGTATGATAGGATAATTCTCAAAAGGGAGTTCCATGTTGGTGAGAAAGTTCTTTTGTATAGGTCTCGTCTCAGATTTTTTGCAGGGAAACTACTCTCGAAATGGGAAGGACCTTTTATAATCAAGGAAGTATACCGTTCAGGTGCCATCAAAATATCTTCTTTGAAGGATTACACAACACGGGTGGTGAATGGTCAAAGACTAAAACACTATATTTCTAGAGAATTCATATAATTAACATGTTGATACAATTAAACTTGTGACTCCGGAAGAATTTATTAGAAGCCAAACACCAGATTCTGCAGAGTTCGACTTTGAATAGGTAAAAGTGGTGAAAACAGAAGGTTCGTGAAACCCCAATCTTTTTATATTTTTGATGTTTGTACTACATAAGGAAGTTACGAGACGGAACAGAGGAGGAACCGGAGGCCAGGGTGGAAAAACCCACCCCAGGAACGGGCCCCAACTGGCCGCGCCTGGAGGGGGTTTTACTCCCCCGAGATCTTGTAGGGTTCGCAACATAGAAAACAAAAAATTTCCTACGATGGGAACAACTATGTACCAAGATCTATCTACTAGGTACAAACAACGGGCGGATGTATATATGTAGAGAACATACCCTTGAAGACCGACAAAGCTTAACGAGTTAAACTCGTGGTTGATGTAGACGATCTCTTGCCAATCTCAAGATCGAGAGGATGTCCAAGCGCCACAAATCAGCAGCGCATCCGTGCTCGCACACACGTCCGAGGGACCGAGCAACCTCCGCCTCCTCGCTCCAGCGATGCAACGGAAGCACAACTCTTTCTTGTCGAATAGCCACCGGGAACATGTATCTCGCTAGTCCGAGACCATGGGGATAAATTCTAGAGGGGGAGAGAGATCCTTCACAAGGAGGTGTGAGTGAGAGAGAGGAGAGGGGTGCCTTTTATAGGAGTAAGGGGGGCACCCAAGGGGGTGGCCGCTGGCCATGGGGGCTACCCCCTCCCCTCCTTTGTTCATGTGGGTGGACACTCCACTCACAAAAATCTATTCAATTCCCTCCACCCAAAATCCCACTCAAAATTGCTATTCAATTTCCACCAGATTTAATGCAAAATCTCATTAAATAAAACTCCTTTTATTTATTCAGAATTTTGTCAATTACTTTAATGACCAACATTCACATATAACCCCTTTCTAGTATTTCATTTCACATGCAAAAAACACATTCTGCAATTTCACCCGAAAACCTGTTTTGGTATCTAGTGAAATAAATTCTTGCGCTTGTTATTCTTTTCGGCATGAAACTTTTTCTCCAGTTGGATGTCGGTGTCTCTTAAGTGTGTCACCCTACGGTTCATGAATAATGCGGACATGATCGAGACACCTCTCAGATCAATAATCAGAAGCGGGATCTGGAGACCCATACTGACTCCCACACATTCAACGATGACTTTCTTGTGATCGTCGGAACCTTTTACGCTAGTATCTTAATCCCTTTGTTCCACGATATATTACATGTCCGAGATTGGATCATCGTTATCTCCATACCTATTTTGATCTCGTTACTGACATGCACTCTTTTCTCGTTCCCGTGATATAACATTCTAGTGATCAAATCACTTGCTTGCAAGCTAACCAATGTGATATCACCGAGAGGGCCCACAGTATATCTATCCATCATCGGGATGAACAAATTCCACTCTCGATCCATGGGCCTCAACATAACACTTTATTAGTTCTGAACCCAACTTTATAATCACCCTTTTATGGTGTGACGTTTGATGTTATCAAGAAACTCTTCCGGTGTTAGTGATTGACATGATATCATGGTCTAAGGATTAGGATTACTTCGTAAGCTGTTATAGCAATATAAACTCAATTACTTTGATCGTAATGCTATACTTCGGATGAATGTTCATCACACCATTACACTAATGTTGTGATCTCGTTATTAACAACATCCAATGTCCATGATCAGGAAACCTTGATCATCTTGTTAATCAACGAGCTAGTTTATGAGAGAGGCATAACTAGGAACTTTCTGTTTGTTTATTAAACACACATGTATTAACGTTTCCGTATTAATTCAATGATAGCATGAAAAATAAACATCTAATACTTGGAATAGAGATAATAAACACTTTATTATTGCCTCTCAGGACATATTCCCTTCACTATCATATACTTGGAATACACATAATAAACACTTTATTATTGCCTCTCAGGGCATATTCCCTTCATTCTCCCACTTGCACTAGAGACAATAATCTAGTTAAATAGTGATGTATCTAACACCCATGGAGTTCTGGTGTTGATCATGGTTTGCTCTAGGTAGAGTTTTAGTCAACGGATCTGCTACATTGAGATCCGTGTGTACTTTACAAATCTTTATATCTCCATCCTTGACATGCTCACGGATGGAGTGAAACCGGCGCTTAATATGCTTGGAATTCTTGTGAGACCTTGGTTCTTTGGCATTGGCAATGGCACCATTGTTGTCACAATAGATCACCATTGGGTCCAACGCGCTCGCAACCACACCTAGTTCGGATATGAACTCCTTCATCCAAACCGCTTCCGAAGCAGTAACATATTCGGCCTCCATTGTTGATCCCGCCACCACAGGTTGTTTGGAACTCCTCCAACTAACCGCTCCGCCATTCATGAGAAATACGTATCCGGATTGAGACTTAGAGTCATCCGGATCGGTGTCAAAGCTTACGTCAACATAACACTTAGTGACGAGCTCTTCTTCACCTCCGTATACAAGAAACATATCCTTAGTTCTTCACAAGTACTTTAGGATATTCTTGACCGCTATCTAGTGTTCCGAACCTGGATCCGATTGGTACCTACTAGTCAAACTAATAGCATGTGCCACATCCGGTATTGTACATAGCATGGCGTACATTATAGAGCCTATGGCTGAATCATAGGGGACTTTATCCATAACCTCTCTTTCTTCTGCTGTAGCCGGACTTTGAGTCTTACTCAATGTCTTGCCTAACAACATAGGTAAGAACTCCTTCTTACTTCTGTCCATTTTAAACTTCTTTAAAATCTTATCAAGGTATGTACTTTGCGATAGCCCTATTAGGCGCCTAGATCTATCTCTATAGATCTTTATGCCTAATATGTATGACGCTTCACCTAGGTCCTTCATTGAAAATTTTTTGTTTAGAAAACTTTTAACATTGTTTAAAAGATCTATATCATTTCCGATCAATAATATGTCATCCACATATAATATCAGAAATGCCACATTGCTCCCACTCACTTTCTTGTAAATACAAGCCTCTCCATACATTTTGGACAAATCCAAACTCTTTGATCACCTCATCAAAGCGGTGATTCCAACTTCGTGATTCTTGCTTCAGTCCATAGATGGATCGCTGAATCTTGCACACCTTGTTAGAATCCTTAGGATCGACAAAACCCTTTGGTTGTATCATATACAACTCTTCTTCAATATTGCCATTGAGGAACGCGGTTTTGACATACATCTGCCATATCTCATAATCGAAATATGCAAAAATTGCTAACATAATCCTAACTGACTTTAGCTTCGCTACGAGAGAGAATTTCTCATCATAGTAAAATCCTTGAATTTGTCGAAACCCCTTTGCGACAAGTCGAGCTTTATAGACGGTCACATTACCATCAGCCCTAGTTTTCCTTTTGAAAATCCATTTATTCTCCACGGAATTTCGGTCGTGAGGTAAGTCAACCAAGTTCCAAACTCGGATTTCATGGCTTCTAACCATTTGTTGGAATCCGGGCTCATCATCGCTTCTTCATACGTCGCAGGGTCATCAATTTCATCAACCATGAAATTCATAACAAGATTTCCGTACAGCTCGGGAGCTGCACGTGTCCTGCTAGACCTGCGAGGTTCGGTAGTACTCTCTTCCGGATTTTCATGATCATTATCATTAGTTCCTTCTTCAACTGGTGAAGCCAACTCCAGAACGACTTCCGGCACTGTGCTACTAGCCATACTCTGAAGAGAAGGTTCAATAACCTCTTAGAGTTCTACCTTCCGACTACTCACACCTTTCGCGACAAACTCTTTCTCTAGAAAGGATCCATTCTTGGCAACAAAAACCTTGCCCTCGGATCTGTGATAGAAGGAATACCCAATTGCTTCCTTAGGGTATCCTATGAAGAAGCATTTTTCCGCTTTGGGTTTGAGTTTATCCGGTTGAAGTTTCTTCACATAAACATCGCATCCCCAAACTTTAAGAAATGACAGCTTAGGTTTGTTTCCAAACCACAATTCATACGGTGTCTTTTCAACGGATTTAGGTGGTGCCCGATTTAAGCTGAATGCAGCGGTTTCAAGTGCATAACCTCAAAATGACAACGGCAAGTCCGTCAGAGACATCATAGATCGAACCATATCCAATAAAGTACGATTACGACGTTCCGACACACCATTTCGCTGTGGTGTTCTGGCAGGTGTGAGTTGAGAAACAATTCCACACTCTTTCATGTGAGTGCTAAACTCGTCACTTAGATACCCACCTCCACGGTTGGACCGTAGAAATTTGATCTTTGTATTATGATGGTTTTCCACTTTATTCTGAAATTCCTTGAACTTTTCAAAGGTTTCAGACTTGTGTTTCATCAAGTAGATATAACAGTATCTACTCAAATCATCCGTGAAAGTAACAAAATAACGATATCCACCTCGCGCCGACACACTCATTGGACCACATACATCAGAATGTATGATTTCCAATAAATCTGTCGCCCGTTCCATTGAACCGGAAAACGGCATTATAGTCATCTTGCCCATAAGGCATGGCTCACATGTATCAAATGATTCAAAATCAAGTGATTCCAAAAGTCCATCCAAATGGAGCTTCTTCATGCGTTTAATGCCAATATGACCTAGACGGCAGTGCCACATATATGCGGATATATCATCATTAAGTTTAATCCTTTTAGCATCAACATTGTGAATATGTGTAACACTATTATCGAGATCCAATAGAAATAAACCATTCATCATCGGTGCATGACCATAAAAGATTTCATTCATATAAATAGAACAACCATTGTTCTCGGATTTAAATGAATAACCACTTCGCATCAAACACGATCCAGATACAATGTCCATGCTTAGTGCTGGCACCAGATAACAATTATTCAAGTTTATTACTAATCTCGATGGCAAGTGGAGAGGTAGCGTTCTGACGGCGATCACATCAGTGCTTGATCCATTGCCGACACGCATCTTGACCTCATCTCTTGCTAGCGGTCACTTGTTCCGCAGCCCCTGATTCGAGTTACAAATATTAGCAACTGAACCGGTATCAAATACCCAGGTGCTACTGCAAGCACTCGTCAAGTACACATCAATAACATGTATATCATATATACCTTTGTTTGCCTTGCCGTCCTTATTGTCTGCCAAATACTTGGGGCATTTGCACTTCTAGTGGCCAGTCCCCTTACAATAGTAGCACTCGGTATCAGACTTAGGGCCAACTCAGGGTTTCTTTTCATGCACGGCAACCGGCTTGTTGCCCTTACTTCCCTTCCGTTTACCCTTATTGTCTTTCTTGAAACAGTGTTCTTATTGATCATCAACACTTGATGTTCCTTTTTGATCTCCACTTCTGCAGTTTTAAGCATTGATAGAAACTCGGGGAGAGACTTCTTCATGCCTTGCATATTATAGTTCATCACAAAGATCTTATAGGTAGGTGGTAGAGACTGCAGAACACGATGGATGCCTAAGTGTAGAGGTCCCATCCTTTAATAAGGTAGAGATCCTTGTGTTTACAATGCTAGTCCCTGGATCAATAGCTAGCATCCACAGTTAAGATGTAATATCAGGAAACAAAGGTCATAATACAACTTTATAGCCAGGAATAAAATAATTGATTACATCTTACATAGCTCATTTCGCTATCACATTACAATGCAACAGAATATCTATATAGAATGGAGTCCTTTATCTTCAAAGTGCCACAGGCAATCATGTTGGTTGTAGACTTGTAATCCTAATCAACACACTTCAATAATATCAAACAAACCTGCAACATAACAAGTTACAACCACAAGGGTCAATACATTTGAATTGTATTGGCAAGTGATACTATGGTAGTATAGTGGAATCTATCTTCTATATGCATTTGGCTAGGTGGAGCTTAGGCTTTCTTTTCTCAAAATAGATTTTCCTTATCATTTTGAAAACACTAAGTTTTTTCTTGTCAAAAATCACCCAAGGAATCCCCCAATAGAAATTGGTGATCCTTCAACCCTAGTTCAACCACAAGTTTTTAACTTAGAGATTGGGATGAGGAGATTCTTGATAGCTTCCATGTCTTGATGCTCAAATTGTCCTTTGCCAGGGACATGGATAAGTACTTAGATTTTTCACTCTGCAGAGGTGGTGCACTTTCCCCACAAAACTTGGTTTCACCAAGACAAGATCTTTCAGAAGCCTTCCCTTAGACCAGCCTGAACGCGTTCCAACCTATCATACCCCCACCACCAACTGTCCATTTGGCTAAGTTATTGCAACCTATATGATCCAAGCAGAGCCCATATTGCCAAGTGGCTGCACTAGAAGCTTCTTAACATATGGCATCTCAAATCTCATAGAAATGGGCCTTGGGTAACCACTCAACACAAACCTTTCTTTCCATTCCACCCAGGTGATTCATTCACTTAGTTGTTTTATTAAACAAAACACAAGTCCTTGACTTAGAAATATTCCATAGCATGAATATAACCCACCCTTGTTTTCCACTAGCTAAGCTAAGCATGATAGTAGTAGGAATCTTAACTTAGAATAATTATACTAAGGTTTCATCTACTAGGATTTCCCATGGCATAGTTTATACTTAGCAAAAATTCCATGCAAGTCCTACTTAGAAATATCACTAATGCATAGTGAAAATAATGGGACAAAAGTATGTAGCACCACTTGCCTTTTTGGTAGAGAATATAATTTCACTCCTTGATCTTGCAATAGTCACACTCTTCAAATTCCACTACAATTCAATCAAGCAAGCAAATGTTCAATCTACCATTCAAGCAATCATCACATAAAATAATACAAGCAAGGCAATGCATGCAAACATGCCAAATATTGTTTTATTTGGAAAATTATTTTCTAATAGCTTATAAACATTTGAAAACACCCATTGGTCATTTATAAAAGTGGTAAAACCATTTGATACCAAGTTAGTGAAAATGGCCATTTTAAGTCATTTTTGTTTTGCTAGAAATGGTTCAAATCAAAGTAATATTTATAGTGTTTGACAAATGCATTCTTAAACACAAATGTTAGTGTTTTATGGTCAATGTTTATTTTTAAAACCATTTGCAAAAGGTTTTACTTATAAACCATTTATATATCAAATCAATATTTTATGTTGTTGAAAATGCTTTTTAGCAAAGTAATAATTTATAGGGTTCATGAAATATATTTTTAAATCTTAAAACTTGGTGTTTAGGGTTAGATAGTTTAAATCAAATCATTTTCCAAAGGTTTTACTCAAAAAGCAGTTTTAACATATAAACCATATTTTCATTTAACTAGAAAATGCTTTAATTCAAAGATTTATTCTTTAACTTCACAAAACACAATTTTAAATCCATAAGTTGGTTTCTATGGTCAGTAGGTTAAAAACAATCCATTTGCCAAAAAATTTACAATAAAAATATTTCTAGAATAATTTTTATATTCAATTTATGCCTACACATGTTTCTGCAAAAACAACTAATTTTCTAGAAGCAATTCACTAAAAAAGTGCATGGTTGGATAGTGTTTGTTTTTCTGATTCTATTGATATAAAATTTGCAAATTTTGGACGTGTGAATTGAAAGTGATGAATTTTACAAAATCATTAATCTAATAGATCAAAATCTATTTTTAAAACCTGTGTCTGGCCACATGGCTATATCTTATTCGCCAGTACCATTTCGCGTGGATCGACTAAGTGGGCCGCTGGATCTAATGCCAATCGCATGGCACAGAATGCTTCGTACCTCTTCGATAAGTGATTCTATCCTAGAGCTTGGATTCAAATCCTACGGATCACAGCACGTTGACCCCAGATGGGCGACGCTGGCGGCGGTGCGCGGTGGCGGAGCGTCAGGTGGTGGCATTCCGGTGAATCCAGGAAGCAAGGAAGAGGTAGGAGGTCATTGCTAGGTTCGCCGTGATGTGCTGAAGCTCGAGGTGGTCATAGTGGGCGAAGGGGCACACGAGGATGACCTGAATCGCTCACCGGAGTCCCTGCTGCCGTCGGGTGTGCACGGTCGTGGTCGAAGAGGAGCACCTGGGATGCAAGCGAGCGAGGAAAGGTATCAGGAGGATGCGCATGGTCTTGGGGGTTGTAGAGGTACTCACTAGAACACGAGGGGCGCACGGGTTTGGCGTCAGTAGCTCGCCAGAGTGGATGCGGTCGTCGGTGGCGAGACGGTGTTGTTCATGCCGACGATTTGGAGTACGCGCGAGCTAGCTAGGGATGCTGGTAGATGCGTACGGGGATGGGTAGCAGGCTAGTGAAGTCTAGGAGTAGCGATGAAGTCTGGCGTCGCCAGAATTTTTCGGGGAGGCTCGTCCGAGTAGTGGGGGCGCGTGGAGGAATTCGTCCAGCCTGGGGGCTCCTGGAAGGCGTCGACTGAGGGGAAAGAGGGAGAAGAGGGAGGCGTTTAATGGAACATAGTCGCGCGAGGTTTAAGCGAGCCGTTTAATCGAATTTAACCATGACATCAATGGCAGGAAACGGCCGGCGCGGTCGTCGTGGGGTGAGGAAGAAGGCTGACAACGTGGGGCTGGCTGGTCAGTGAGAGAGAGAGGAGATGTGGGGGCCAGTAGTCAGCGACTCTGCGGGTTCTTTCTCTGGTGCGAAATGTTTTCTCGTGGGGAGAGAGGGAGTGGGCTGATGCTGGGCTGGACTGGGCCTGCTGGGCTTGGTCTGGTTGGTTCCATTTTTTTATACTGAACCTTTTTCTTTTTCTATTTTGAATTTCTGTTTTGATTTCTATTCAAATAATTCAAGCACTATTTGAATTCAATCTTCTACCAAACTTTGTGTAGATTTTAATACTGTTATTTAACAGCATATAAAATCAAATTTAGAATATTTATTTTATTCTTTTAGGGTATATTAATTATTTAAAATAGGCCCTTGTATTAATTCAAATAAAATTTGTTAATGTTTTTAAACTCCATTTGAAATCTAAATTTTACCAAATCTTTTCAGTAGGTTTTATTTATAAATAAAACACTTTGAATTCTTATTTAAAATACTTTATTTTGTTTTAATGTTCATTCAAAATGGAAAATGACTTTGCTTAAATGAATTTGGATAATAATAAATCCTCATGATTTTATTCAAATAACCTTTACTCTTTTTATTACAGAAAAAATATTTTATTTTATTTGCTTGGCAAGTTTTAATTTGGTCTTTTAAAATAGTCCTTGTTTATTTATTCCTTCCTTTATTTTATAAAAACCATATCTTTTATTTAAAGATCCAAAAATGGTGATTCTAACTTGTAAAATTTTATTTAATATTTGTTTATCCTTTTATATCTCTTTTAGGATTAATTGCTCACAAATTGGTATGGATTTTAGATAGCTATTTTATTATCTTTGGAAATTACTTTTTCCTTATCTTGTTAAATTCATAAGATTTTATCTATGGTTCCAAATTGAATGAAATCAATTTTATATGGTTTTATAATATTCCTATTTGTCATTCTTGATCATTTACAAATATTTGCTGACAAATTTTATATGGATCAAATCTATGATCTTAGAGATATCTTTTGAAATGATTTTCCTCCAATAGGGTTTTAGAGTTTTGGTTTATTTTCCAAGTGTTTAAATTTCAAGATGCATTTATGAAGAATGCATTTCACTTGATTTGAATTTAGTTGGATTCAAACATTATTCAAAGTTTGTTCAAGATGTGTTTTGATGTTTCCAATTGGAATCAAAAAGTTTCTTTTCACCCTAAATTTCAACAATTATTTATTTTTTTATTTATTTTTCACATTACAAAATTTGGAAAAAATTGGGATGTGACACTAAGTCAATGGGAATCGTTATTCCCAAGGACACAAGCTTATCGGCGTAACCCGACATCTTGAGTACATTCTCACTTATTGAGTTGTGCTCTTCCATCATGCAGCTAAAGAACTTTTCTGAAGCATTGTAGCTCTCTACAGCAGCATGTGTGTCGAAAATCATTTTCAACTCACGCATTGTATCAAATGCATTGCCGTTTTCGAAATGCTTTCGAAGTTCTGGCTCTAGCCCATACAATATGCCGCAATGAACTAAGTTATGGTCCTCCTGACGAGTCTGATAGACATTCTTCTCCTCGTCAGGGGAATCATCAAAAGGTGGGGGGCCTAGCGGCGCTACTAGCACATATTTCTTTTTTGCAGCAGAAAGGAGAATCCTCAAATTCATGGCCCATTCAGTAAATTTGCTACCGTTCGTTGCAAGTTTCTCTTTCTCCATGAACACATTGAAATTAAAAGCAGGTGGTGCCATCTACAACAGAATTTTTAAAGTTTATACTAAGTTTATGATTGATTGAGTTCAACTAATCCACATTACGAATGAACTCCCACTCAAAAACAACATCCATCGTGCCTTTTTGGTGATTACATGAAGCAAATCCACTACACCAAGTCCGATCATCACGTGAGTCGGTGTAGCTTCAAAGGCGAGCATCAAATGGGCATCATATTTACTATACGACTCATTCTTAACCTTTTGGTCCGTGTTCCAAGGCCATGTCTGTACATGCTAGGCTCGACAAGTAAGAACCTTAGTATTCATGTGTGTGACTATCTTACACCCGAAATATGGTCGTGGATCCAGGAACACCCGATCATCACGTGATGTCTTGGAGCGACGAAAACATAATCGGTGCATACTAAAGGAAGAACACATTCTTATCTTGATATTTAAATGAGGGATCATCTTATTATGGTAATAAAACGCCAAACAAGCAATATAAGATGCTATCAAACATCATATGTTTATAAGTGAAATGATATGGTTACCGCATATGATTTCTATCATGTGCATCGTGGTATGATCACTATCATACCTTTATGTGTAAGGCCAAGGTCTATGGAACTTACACGTTATGTGTGTTGTAAGAGTATCATCTCATACTTCTACTTACAACATCACCATATCATAACACTAGCCCAGCAACAACCTAAACTAGACGCCTCTAATTTATCCATTGCAAATTTTATGTGGCTTAGGGCTTTCGAGGATAGAACCGTTCATACCTACGAACATGAACCACAACAAGGATAACCAAATTGTTGACAACTCGTTGCAAAATAGATATTGACTATAGTAGGAGAGACAGACACCCGCTAGCCACTTATGCAAACTAGTTGCATGTCAAGTGTGGAACATGTCTCATGTGCGAGGACATGTAAAGTTTGTCCGGGCCGCTTCATCCCACTATGCCACCAATATCCAAAATTACAACTAAGGAGCAACAACATGATCATCATCACCCACATACTCATATGTGTACTACCCGTGTAAATGATCTACGGATAGATCCGGCTCTGATAGCACTGTAGGGTTTGCAGCATAGAAAACAAAAAATTTCCTATGATGGGAACAACTATGTACCAAGATCTATCTACTAGATACAAACAACGGGCGAATGTATATCCATAGAGAACATACCCTTGAATACCAACAAAGATTAACGATTTAAACTCATGGTTGATGTAGACAATCTCTTGACGATCTCAAGATCGAGAGGAAGTCCTAACGCCGCAAATCAGCAGAGCGTCCGTTCTCGCACACACGTCCGAGGCACTGAGCAACCTCCGCCTCCTCGCTCCAGCGATGCAACGGAAGAACAATTCTTTCTTTCCGAATAGCCACCAGGACCATGTATCTTGCTAGTCCGAGACCATGGGGGATAAATTCTAGAGGGGGAGAGAGATCCTTCACGAGGAGGTGTGAGTGAGAGAGAGGAGAGCGGTGCCTTTTATAGGAGGAAGGGGGCACCCAAGGGGGTGGCCGCTGGCCATGGGGGCTGCCCCCTCCCCTCCTTCATTCATGTGGGTGGACACTCCACTCACAAAAATCTCTTCAATTCCCTCCACTCAAAATCCCACTCAAAATTGCTATTAAATTTCCACCAAATTTAATGCAAACTCATTAAATAAAACTCCTTTTATTTATTAAGAATTTTTTCAATTACTTTAATGACAAACATTCACATATAACCCCTTGATAGTATTTCATTTCACATGCAAAAAACACTTTCTGCAATTTCACCCGAAAACATGTTTCGGTATCTAGTGAAATAAATTCCTGCGCTTGTTATTCTTTTTGGCATGAAACTTTTGCTCCAATTGGATGTCGGTGTCTATTAAGTGTGTCACCCTACGGTTCGTGAATAATGCAGACATGATCGAGACCCCTCTCAGATCAATAATCAGAAGCGGGATCGAGAGACCCATACTGACTCCCACACATTCAACGATGACTTTCTTGTGATCGTCGGAACCTTTTATGCTAGTATCTTAATCCATTTGTTTCACAATATATTACATGTCCGAGATTCGATCATCGGTATCTCCATACCTAGTTTGATCTCATTACTGACATGCACTATTTTCTCGTTCCCGTGATATAACATTCTAGTGATCAAATCACTTGCTTGCAAGCTAACCAATGTGATATCACCGAGAGGGCCCAAAGTATATCTATCCATCATCGGGATGAAAAAATTCCACTATCGATCCATGGGACTCAACATAACACTTTATTAGTTCCGAACCCATCTTTATAATCACCCTTTTACGGTGTGACGTTTGATGTTATCAAGAAACTCTTCCGGTGTTAGTGATTGACATGATCTCATGGTCTAAGGATTAGGATTACTCCGTAAGTTGTTATAGAAATATAAACTCAATGACTTTGATCGTAATGCTATGCTTCGGATGAATGTTCATCACACCATTACACTAATGTTGTGATCCCGTTATTAACAACATCCAATGTCCATGATTAGGAAACCTTGATCATCTTGTTAATCAACGAGCTAGTTTATGAGAGAGGCATAACTAGGAACTTTATGTTTGTTTATTAAACACACATGTATTAACGTTTCTGTATTAATAAAATTATAGCATGCAAAATAAAAATCTATCATATACTTGGAATACACATAATAAACACTTTATTATTTCCTCTCAAGGCATATTCCCTTCACTATCATATACTTGGAATACACATAATAAACACTTTATTATTGCCTCTCAGGGCATATTCCCTTCAGATCCAACTCCGCCTTGTTTCCATATCAGAACCTTCCTTATATCTAGAAACATCGTAATATATAAACCCCCGGGTTCCCCAGGGTTCGTGCATCGTGTTCTCATCGTGTTTTCGTTTCGATCCGTTTCTGTTAGTAAATCTTCTCAATTTTAGAGCACCATGGCCTCCACCAACGACAAAGGAAACAAGCTCGAGGAAGAAGCCCGAGGAAGAAGATCCTCAAGACCCCAAGGAGGAGGAGATTTTTGTTGGGGATGAAGAGGACATGGAGGAGGACAAGCATCCGGACACCCGCGCTACCGTCGCAAGCATTGGAGTGGTGGAAAAACCTACCAAGCTTAGAAGGACAACATAGATGTCTACAAGAGGGAACCTCCACGTCTTTTCTACAATCCACGGTCATCTCCTCCATGTAACAAGAGACCCTTCCATACACTTATACATGAATATCAATACCAACAGGTGCCCAAAGGGAACTTTCTTCAGTTTGGGATATGCCTCATTCTAACAATGCAGAGAAGGATCATGCTAAGGATGAAGAGTAGGGAAAGAATAACAAGGACTGGGACTCTCGGTTTAACATGATCATGAACCGTATAGAGCAAAACTCGGAGCTAATCCGTACTCTTACTTTTGAGTTTGAGGATTTGAATAATCTTATTGAAGAGCTTATCAAGAGAACACCACCACCACCGAAGGAGTAATTCATCATCAGGTTTGTCATCCCCTTGGCTTGTTCCAAGCTTGGGGAGTGCCACGGTATTACCACTATTATCTTTTATATTTTACCTTTTTAGTGGATTCATATCTTTGGTAGAGAAGCTATCTTATAGTATGGTTTGCATGTGGAAGTATCTCTCCTTTAGTTGATTATCTATGTATCCCTTGGTGTGAGTGCCTTTATTGAATATTAATGAGAAGTCTCATCTTTTACTTTTTGCACTTCTTATTTTAGTTTGCAATCTCTATTATATGATGGATCTTGTTGATCAGTATTGGCATCACTTTGGGAGCATCAAGTAACTCTAAATTGGTTTTGGCAAACGGAGTTCTGGTCAGTAGAATTACTTTGAAAGAGTGCATCATCCATTTTCTTTCTTGTTGGCTCATAAGCTTAGTATTATTTATTTAAGATCTTTTGTGTCTTCAAGGAATATTGCATGTTTGGCTTTATTACTTCAATGTTTGCTTGTTTCTTTCAACTCTCTTTCTTGCTACCCAGCCTTGCTAGCCAAAAACCTATTTTGAGAAGGCATACTTCTCATGTTTCCAAATCCCTTTGAACCCAAACCTATGCCATTTGTGTCCACCATATCTACCTAGTAGCATTATTATTATTCCAAGCAAATTCTCAAGCTTCATCTATCTTTCGAATTAAAAAGTATTTTGTTATGTGAAAACTAGTTAGTAAATCTCTCACGAACTTGATGGCACACCTTAAATTCTTTGCCCCTAATAGACTTGAACCATTGTGAACATCGAAGTTGTATATGCTTGCATCTATACGTTGGAATTAGCAGAACCGTGCTGTCACGGGGAATGTTTTCAACATTGCACCTGTACCTTGTACACAATTGATATCGTTCTCTTTTGTCTATGGATTTCAACAGTGTGAAATAAAGAGGGAACTTGTAAGTCCATGGAGTCTGTATTTTGTGTTAGAGAAACGCCTGGGCCGCTAGCCTAAGCCATGCCTAATCATGGTGGAAACTTGCAGCATCCCCATAGTGAGATATCTATGAAGCATCCTCAATAAAAAGCTATGCACATAGTAAATAAAAAGATCACTGAGATGCTCATTGTCTGCTTGCCTTGTCATTTTGGTTATGCGAAAGCTCCTGTACCATGTGCAAGGGGTACCCCTTTGGCGGTTCTCAATGATATGCAAGTACTTACAATGACAAGAACTTACCTGTGACCAAAGTTGAGTAGCATGAGGAGTGGCCCTCATATTCAAGGTACATGAGATTTCCAACTTATATTTTGTCAAGCATATGCTCCATTCTTGTTCACTTTAACCTTAATCATCTCAAGATGCCTATGATAGGGGCAATGAGGGATCAAAGCTAGTAAGTACCATAATATTTTGGAAGCTCTTTATGACTTGTAATCCATGCTTCCCTCTAAGAATGTACCTTTCTCCTACTTCCTAGTTGAGTCCGTAAACCTACTTCCTCTCTATCTCCAGCAATGTAAGATCCCTCCCTTTATAAAGGTAAGGATCCCTGTGATTGCAATGCTAGTCCATGGATCAATGCTAGCATCCACAGTTTAAGATGAAGTACATAGAAACAAAGGTCATTATTACATATCATTCCAGAGACAAACATAGTCTTTGACAAACTCCATGGCCACAGGCATAATACAAGAGTTCAAATATATAATAAGATAAATAAGTCTTCATCTTCATGTGCCATAGGCAAGCATGTTGAGTGTAGACTCATAACCCCTAATCATCATCAGAATAACCTGCAACATCACAAGTTACAGCCATAGTGGGTCAATACATTGGAATAGTATTGGCAAGTGATACCTTAGTAGAATATTGGTAGACTAGATACTATATGCATTTTGGCTAAGTGTAGCTTAGGCTTGCTTTGCTCAAAATAGGTTTTACCTATTAGTTGAAAACACTAATTTTTTCTTTGACAAACTTTCCCAAGGAATCACCAATAGAAATTGGTGAACCTTCACCCTTGTTGAACCACAAGTTTTAACTTAGAAATTGGGATGAGGAGATTCTTGATAGCTTCCATGTCTTGATGCTCATGTTGTCCAATACTAGGGATGTGTCTAAGTACTTAGATTCTTCCATCTGCAGAGATTGTGCAATTTCCCCACAAGACACGATTTTCATCAAGACAAGACCTTTCAGAAGCCTTCCCTTAGACCAAATGGACGCGCTCCAACCTATCATCCCACTACCACCAACTGTCCAAATGGCTAAGTTATTGCAACCTATATGATCCAGGCAGAGCCCATAATGCCATATGGCTGCACTAGAAGCTTCTTAACATATGGCATCTCAAATCCCTTTGTTCCTGGGTGGCATTCCACAAGTGAGATACACAAGGTAAACCATAGAAATGGGCCTTGTGTAACCACTCAACACAAACCATTCTTTCCATTCCACCCAGGTGATTCATTCACTTAGTTGTTTTATTGAGCAAAAACACAAGTCCAAAGACTGAGAAATATTTTATCATAGCATGAATATATAACCACCCTTGGTTGCTACTAGCTAGTCTAAGCATGGCATAGATAAGCATCTTAACTTAGAAATTTCTAGCAATTCTACAACTACTAGGATTTCCCAAGCATAGCATATAGATCAAAATATTCATGCAAGTCTAGCAGAATATTTCTAGTGCATAGTTGAAAAACATAGGAATAAAATCATGAAGCACCACTTGCCTTGGTAGTTTGGAGAGTAGCAACAATCCTCACAATCACAATCACTATTTTCACCAAAATCTACACATAAAATAATGGCACAACATCACATACACAATACATACAATCAAAAATACATGAATGCATGCAAAATGCCATGTGATGATTTCCTACACCAAACAAGACAAGTGCACAGTACTGAATCATAAACAAGTTCAAAAACATGCCAAATAAAATTTATTTGAATAACATAACATTTTTCAAAAAAAAATTAAACACAAATTATGCCTAAAAATGTTTCTGTAAAAACAATCATTTTAACAGAGGCAAAACATTAAACACATTGCATAAACAGAAAGGTTTCTCTCTCCTAATTCCAATGATATAAAATTTGTCAAATTTGGACGTGGGAATCAAAAGTTATGAATTAAACAAGTTTAAACATCTAATAGATATAAAATCTGATTTTATTAAGCAGACAGCGCCATGTGGCTGCATCTCATTGGGTGATAACGGTTCATGTGGATCGACAGAGTACAGCCGTTAGATCTAATGTGCATCGCACGGTTCAGAACAAAACTTACCCCTTCGATTATGAATCTATCGTGACGCTCAGATCTACATCTAACGGCCCAAACTGATTGACTCAAAACGAGCGGCGCTAGCGGCGGCGACTGGCGGCGGCGTGGTCAGTCAGCGGCGGAGCCAGCGATACAGGAATCAAAAAAGGGTAGAGGCAAGGCTCACCGAGGTCGTCGCGACGTGCTGATGCTCAACGATGCCTCAGTTGACGAAGGGGCGCTCGGGGTCGTCTTGGATTGCTCGTCGGAGAAGTTCCTGGCTACGGTGTGCTCGGGCGGACGACGTTGGCGACGCTGCAGGGCTCGGAAAGGCAAGAGAAATAGTACATTAGATGCGTACGATGATCCTGATTATGCATGTGTACACGAGGAGGAGAGAGGCGGTCGGTATTTACCACAGATGGTCATCGGAGAAGAGGCAGACGGCGGCAGAGTACTGCCGATGTCGTAGTCGAGGCTAGGGTGCTTGCGCAGCAAGCCAAGGGTGATGAGAGGTGCAGGGGGCGATGGGGATCACGCTCGCGTGAAGCAGGGCTTGCGCGGTTGAGGGTGCTGGCCAGAATCGGAGTTGGAACTCGTCGGAGCAGAGGGAGGTCCTGAGAGGATTCCGAGCAGCCTGGTGGCTCCGGTGGGGTGGGGATTGGGGGAAAAGGGGAAGGGAAGCATGGCGCTTAAGTATGCGTGGACGTGGGCGGGATTAACTCGAGCATTCAACGGGAATTGAATCCGCGAAATCAAACAGGAAACGGCCGGAGGAATTAGGGGGGAGGAACTGGTCGCGGGGGTGGAGACGATGACTGACGCATGGGCCATTGTTGTCAGCGAGAGAAGAAGAGAGGAGGTGGGGGCCAGATGTCAGTGAGGGGGTGGGTCAAACAACTGGTGCGAAACGTTTTCCTCGCGGGAGAGGCTGTTGGGCTAAATGGGCTATCTGGCAGGGTTGGGCCAGATTGGTTGTCTGCTTTATTTTTTTCCTCCTTTATTCTTTTTCCTTTTTCTGATTGGAATTCTAGTTTGAATTTGAAAGCTCAAATCAATTCTGTTTCAAATGAAACTTTCTCCAAATCAAAGTTTGCTGAAACCTGTCTCCTAGGAGGTGTAACAGCTGTTCACACTAGAGGGGAAAATCAAAAAGGGATTGGAAAAGAATTTAAACAAGACTTAGATAAATACATATAAATAGTGAAGAAATGGTTTTGAAACCATAATTGTTTTGTAAATTTTTTCCAAATTCTAACATTCAACCAAAACAACAAGGAAGCAAACAAAGTTTGGTTTAAAACATTTACATTCTCAATTGAGAGTGGCATTTGATTAATGGTTGCTCACATAAAATAATAGAACTAAGTGCTTCTGATTTCTTGAAATGAGTTGGAAAATGATCCCTAAATTATATGCATGCATGTATGATATGCAATCTTTAAAAACATGATTTTAGGGATGTTACAAGCAAGCATTTGAGTTGTTGTGTTTCAAGCATTCATATGGTGATTTATTCAATCATGTTCTTTATCTTCCTTGCTTACGCAAAACTCTTATCTATTGAGTATTACTTTGAAAGCCTTCACTTGTGAAAAACCTTTTTGAGCAAAGAGTGCTCCTGTTTTGAAACTTCTACAAAAAGATTTTTGTGAAACTGTTTGCCAGGTGTTCTCTGACCAAGAACAAGTTTGCCAATTCCAATTATGATTTATCTTTATGCATCTCTATTGTGACTGTTGTACTTGGTTTCAAGCTAAGTTATATAATGGTGAGTTGCTTTCTTCTATGAGTTATGCAATGGTAAGTGTGATGCTTCTTGTTCGTATTATTTTATCGACACTTCACTACATAAACCTATGGACATGTTTACTGAGCTCAGTTTTCGCTTGGGGACAAGCGAAGTCTAAGCTTGGGGGAGTTGATACGCCAAATTTGCATCACCGTTCTATATCATATTTTACCTCTATTCATTGATATATGTCTTATTATGAGGTATTACTTATGGTTTTTCATCTGTTTATGCATGTTGGATGATTCTTGGAGGATGAACTGCCGGAGTCTGGATTATGATGGAAAAGAAGGAATTTTGGTGCAATTTCGTGAATATCAGAAATATATGGAAACATATTATTTTTCCTAGAAGACAAAGGGAGCTAGAAGGAGGAGCGAAGAGGGGCCGCAGGGGGCCCACACCCCCTAGGCGCGAGCCCCCCTAGGCCGCGCCTATGGCAGGTGTGGCCCACCTGCCCGGCCTCCAACTCCGTCCCTTTGCCTATATCTTCCCTACGGAAGCCTAAGCCTCGGGGAGAGACCACAGATAGATTTTCGCCGCCTCTGGGGGTGGAAAAACTGAGAGAGAAAGATCTCTCTGGCAGACAGATTTCTGCTGGGGGAATTCCTTCCCGGAGAGGGGAGACCGTCGCCATCAACACTATCATCAAGATAGGCTACATCGGGATCATCATCATCATCATCATCATCCATACCATCATCTCCACCAGCACCATCACCACCACTCCATCCCGCTGTAACAATTGTGTTGCATATTGCTTAGTTCATTAGGGGAAACCTTTTCGGTATTAATTACTATTGTAGTTGATTCTTGTGAGTGGAACCATTGGATTATTGTTTATGTTCAGATTGTTATCCATTATCATATCATCTTTGATCTTGATCCATATGATGTCTTATGAGTAGTTCGTTTAGTTCTTGAGTACATGGGAGAAGTCATGTTGTTAGTAGTGAATCCGTGATGAGTTATTATTCAATGGTTTATATTTAAGTTGTGGTGCTATTCTTCTAGTGGTGTCATGCGAACGTCGACTACATGATACTTCACCATTTATGGGCCTAGGGGAATGCATTGTGTATTTGACTACTAATTGTGGGGTTGCCGGAGTGATAGAAACCTAAACCCCCGTTGGGACACCTTTGCACAAGGGAGCGTAGGATCTTAGAGTTTAAGGTTATGGTTAGATTTATATATTAATTACTTTCATGTAGTTACGGATGTTTGCAGGGGGTTTAATCACAAGTATGTATTAGTCCAAGTAAGGTCGGTATGTTAGCACAGGTTCATCCACACAACACTTACAACACCAGAGAAGAGTACTCAACTATTTGAAGCGAAAGCACTTGACATAATTCCCATGTGTCCTCGAGAATGTTTGGTCCTTATAAGTATTTCCACCGGCTTGTCCTTTGCTAAGAAAGGATTGGGCGACTTGCTCCGTTTGTTTGTTGTCTTTATTACTTGCTCCTTGTTTTGTTGCCTTATTAAAAAACCACTAAAAATCTGCTTACTAAGTATTCACAGGGATTTCCTGCTCCATACCACTTTTCAGCACCTTCTGCTCCTCGTTGGGATCGACACTCCTATTTATCGAAAGTACTACGATACACCCCCTATACTTGTGGGTCATCAGTCCCCGGGTGCGGCGAAGCAGTCCCCGGGTGTGGTGGAGCAGTCCCTGGGTGCGGTGGAGCAGTCCCCGGATGTGCCGCTCCGGCTTCCACAGGTCTGCGTCAAGCACTATGGAGTCAGACTCCGGGGAGGGAGTGATGGAGGGCTTGCGCAGGTGCTCGGGGGAGACTCCAGGCGGTATGGTTTGTCTTGTTGAGCCGACTCTAGCCAAGGCGTCTGTGGCTTCGTTGTTGGCCCTGGGTACGTGGTGGAACTCGCACCCTTCAAAGCAAGTACACAACTGCTGGATGAAGAAACGGTAGAGGGCCATGTTGGCGTCCCTTGCGTCCCATTTGCCTAAGACTTGCTGCACCACCAGATCTGAGTCTCCGAAGCATAGTATCCTCTGAATGCCTATCTCCTTGGCCATCTTGAGCCCGTGAATGAGTGCTTCGTACTCGGCGATGTTGTTTGATGCCTTGAAGTGGATCTGTAGCACGTACTCTAGCCGGTCGCCCTTGGGCGAGGTTATTACGATTCCGGCTCCGAGTCCTCCCCGCATCTTGGATCCATCGAGTGTAACTTCCAGTGTGTTGAGTCAGGGACCGGTGGCATGTACTGTGTCTCTACCTAGTCAACAATGAAATTGGCCAGCGCCTGGGATTTGATCGCCGTCCTTGGCTCGTACTGAATGTTGTGTGCAGTGAGCTCTATGGCCCATTTCGCCACACGCCCGGTGGCGTCCTTGTTGCCGATTATTGATACGTCCAATTTGCATCACCATTCTATATCATAATTTGCTTCTATTCATTGATATATGTCTTATTATGAGGTATTACTTATGTCTTTTCCTCTGTTTTTGCATGTTGGATGATTCTTGGAGGATGAACTGCCAGAGTCTGGATTCTGATGGAAAAGAAGGTGTTTTGATGCAATTTCGCGAAGATCGGAAAAATGCCACAAAAATATGGGAAAATTATATTTTACCAGAAGACGAAGGAATCCAGAAGGGGAGGCGTAGCCGGGCCACAGGGGGCCCACACCCCCCTAGGCGCGGGTCCCCCCTAGGCCGTGCCTAGGTCAGGTGTGGCCCACCTGGCCAGCTTCTGACTCCGCCCTCTCGCCTATATCTTCCTCTCGGAACCCTAATACCAGGGGAGCGACCACAAATACATTTTTTGCCGCATCTGCGGGGTGGAAAACACCGAGAGAGAAAGAGCTCTCCGGTAGACAGATTTCTACCGAGTAAATTCCTTCCCAGATAGGGAAGATCGTCGCCATCAACACCATCATCAAGCTAGGATTCATCGGGATCATCATAATCATCCACACCATCATCTCCACTAGCACCATCATCATTACTCCATCCCTCTGTAACAATCGTGTTGAATACTTGCTTAGTTCATTAGGGGAAATTTTCCTAGTGTTGATTACTATTGTAGTTGATGCTTGTGAGTGGAACCATTGGATTATTGTTTATGTTCAGATTGTTATCCATTACCATATCATCTTTGGTATTGATCCATATGATGTCTCGTGAGTAGTTCATTTAGTTCTTGAGGACATGGGAGAAGTCATGTTGTTAGTAGTGGATTTGTGTTGAGATATTATTCAATGATTTAGTATTTAATTGGTGGTGCTATTCTTCTAGTGGTGTCATGTGAACATTGACTACATGAAACTTCACCATTTATGGGCCTAGGGGAATGCATTGTGTATTTGGCTACTATTGTGGGGTTGCCGGAGTGACAGAAACATGAACCCCTGTTATGACACCTTTGCACAAGGGAGCGTAGGTTCTTAGAGTTTAAGGCTGTGGTTAGGTTTATATCTTAATTACTTTCCTATAGTTGCGGATGCTTGTAGGGGGTTTAATCACAAGTATGTATTAGTCCAAGTAAGGTCGGTACATTAGCACAGGTTCACCCACACAACACTTATAACACCAAAGAAGAGTACTCAGCTATTTGAAGCGAAAGCACTTTGTAGAATTCCCATGTGTCCTCGAGAACATTTGATTCTTATAAGTATTTCCACCGGCTTGTCCTTTGCGAAGAAAGGTTTGGGTCACTTGTTGCATTTGCTCGTTGTCTTTATTACTTGCACTTTGTTTTGTTGCTTTATCAGAAAACCACTAAAATTCCGTTTGCTAAGTATTTATACAGAGTTCCTGCTCCATACCACTAGTCAACACCTTCTGCTCCTTGTTGGGATCGACACTCCTATTTATCGAAAGTACTGCGATAGACCCCTATACTTGTGGGTCATCAAGACTATTTTGTGGCGCCGTTGCCGGGGAGTGAAGCGCTATTGAAGAGTGGAACTAGTAAATGAAACTTCTACTTTGAGTACTGCTTTTGAGTATTGAAGAGTGGAACTAGTAAAGGAAACTTCTACTTTGTGAAGCTAGTGTTCATGTGATTTAAGTTAAAATTGGTTATCATTGCTACTATGGTTTATGTGATATTGGCGCTAGTTCTAGTCTTATTCCTGATGAGCTTTATAGGGAAATTATGCATGAAATTGGTCCTTGTGAGCTTGAGGACATTGATGTGGTTATTAACCTTGCTTATAAGGAAATCATTTGCCCCATTGGCATTGTAAGAGATGTTGAGGTTCTTTGTGGTAAGATTAAATATCCTGCTGATTTTCTAGTGCTTAATTCAGCAGCTAGCAAAACTTGTCCTATCATTTTTGGTAGACCTTTCTGGAACACTTGTGGAGCTATTATAGATTGTAGGAAGGAGAAAGTTTTAACTAAGTTTGATGGAGAGTCTTATGAGTTTAATTTTTCCAAATTTGTTAAAGCTCCTTGTGAAAATAGCTTGCCTAATAAAGATTTCAGGATGGAACAACATGGTTCTATTGATCTAGTTTATGACCTTGGACCTATTTTTGATGACTTTAAGTATGTTCATTCTAATGATAAAGTTGTTGCCAGTGACAGTTATATTGTCAACTTTATTCAAAGTGCTATTGAAATTTATTATGAGAGAGGGAAACATGGTTTTATGCATCTCAATAATGTAAAGTTTCCCTGTTTTATGTTGAAAGCTTTGAAGTTGCATTTGTTTTGTCTTCCTATGCTAGTAGATTTTTTGTTTCAACAATTAGTTTTCTCATGCTACTCCCATGCATAGGAAGTGGGTTAGACTCAAATGTTTTGTTTATTTGCTTCTTGATGCTCTCTTTCACTTCAAATATTTATTTCTTATGTGAGCATCTTTGAAATTTCAAGCCTAACTTAAGGCATTACAGAAAAGTACTTGTTGGGAGATAACCCAAGAGTTTTGTCGAGTCTTGGAAGTTATTACTTAAGTAATAACCGCTCCTTATCCTTTTTGTTTTGGTTTTTTTGTCAAGTTCAACTGCTTTTGTGAAGCAGAGGAGTTGTGAAAAGTCGCTGTCCTGGGACAGATTTTTTTTCTGCGTTGGAAAAATTCGTGAGGGATCTCAGTACTTAGGATGGATCAGCATTTTTTTGTGCTTGTTATCCAAGTTGTTACCCAGCTTTCATTAGTTCTGCACTTTTTGATTTGAGCAACAGAATGTTTTCAAAAAAATCAATATTTACCTATTTGTCAGTTTTGACAGATTTCTACCATCATTTGCATTTTTCTCTTAGAGAAGCCTTTGTTTTGATGGGTTTTCAGTTGAAGTGTGTACCTAAAGGTTTGTTGTTTTTGCTTACACTAATGTTGTCATTGAAGTTTGGTATTGCCTTGTGAGGAAACGAATCTTCAGGAGAAGGAGAAAAGGAGTCTGCAGAGTCCGTCTTTGAATGGGTAAAAGTGGTGAAAACAGAAGGTTCATGAAAACCCAATCTTTTTATAGTTTTGATGTTTTTAATACATAGGGAAGATTACGAGACGGAATAGAGGAGGAAACGAAGGCCGGGGTGGCCACACCCACCCCAGGCGCGGGCCCTAGCTGGCTGGGCCTGAGGGGGGGTGTGAGCCCCCCGAGCTCCGTCTCCGCCTTGTTTTCGTACCAGTACCTTCCTTATGCATTGAAACTTCATAATATATAACCCCCAGGATCCCCCAAGGTTCGTGCATCATGTTCTCGTCGTGTTTTCGTTTCGATCTGTTTCTGTCAGGAAATCTTCTCAAGTTTAGAGCATCATGCTCTCTGCCAAAGACAAAGGCAAGAAGCCCGAGGAAGATGATCCTCAAAACCCTAAGGAGGAGGAGATTTTGGTAGGGGATGAAGAAGATATGGAAGAGGACGAGCATCCGTGTCGGGGGTGTACCCCCGGGTATCCCAGAGTTGATGAATTAAGTGAGTCAATAAGAAACATATATGAGAAAATGATATTCAATATAAGTCAAATAGAAAAATACAAAGGCAAAACCGATCTGGGCCGAGTTAACACTAAGTCGGCCCAGCCCACACCCCCGCTGGACTAGACCTATATGGAACGGGCCGAATTAGGCTCTAGAGGCCGAATTACCCTCCTGGGCCGAGTAACAAGGGTTTGTCCCACCATGGGCCTTCCCCTGCCACGTTGCCAGCCTCGAGTGCTCCCACTGCCTCCACCGAATCATTTTCCCGCCGAGCCACTCCCACACCGAACCATTTCTCGCCAAGCGTTGCCAACAACCCTGCGCACCGCCCGCTCCCGCGGAACTCCCTAGCGTGCCACCTCGTCGAGCTACCACAAAACATCGCCAGAAACCCGGGTGGGCCAGTGCCCACCTCGCGGCCCAACACGGGTCGGCACTCCCTCGACAGCACATCGTCAACACGACCGCCTAATAGCATGTCGCCCGGGTGGGCCGAGTTAAGGGAACCTCGGCCCACCAGGGGTCCGCTTCGTCAGCAGGCTTACACGACCACGGGCCGACGCAGGAAGACCCCGGCTGGGCTCCAGAGGCCCGGATGAAGCTTATGACCCGGCTGGGACATTGTTGACTCGGCTGAGACAGAATTGGACCTGGTTTGGTCCCTAATGCTCCTAGGCCTAGCCTCTTGCCATGCCGAATTACCAATGACCCAGGGGCGCCTGGGCCGAATGATAAAGCTCGAGACGCCCTCTTATTTATTCCAGGAAGCAGTCTCAACAACTACGTCAACATACGATCAAGTAAGTCAAGATCTTCGTGTCATGTGCCAGTCTTGGGACCCATCGCTCAGACTAGCACATGGGCACAGGGAATATGCCCTTGGCATCAAGAAGATGCTAGAGAATATGCCCTGGCATCTCAAAAGATGCCAAGGCTTATGCTGAGCATCAAAGAAGATGCCAAGGCATATGCTGAGCATCAAAGAAGATCCCAGGAATATGCTACACAGATGCCAAGCATGGAGAACAAGTCTTGTCCCCTGGGCTCCCCTTTATAAGGATCACCAGGGGGATCGTTCTCGGGAGAGGTACCGAAGGGCTCTTCCCCTCTCTGCTCAATAGGAGCTCTTCTTCTTCTTCCTCCTCCAATCTCACAGAGAGATCTAGATAGAGGCATAGGAGATACAGCTCAAGGAGCATGATTGTTGCCACAAGTATGGCAAGATTATAAGAGATTATATGTAGAGAATGAGGTGTTATCTCCACTTGAGAGCCTCAATCCTATATACATTGTATTTCTCTATGTTCATACGAGTGCGGTCTTCACTGCATCATCCCTCCCCGGATTCCTCCACGTCCATCGTCCCCAACTTTAGCCTACCCATGGCATATGCCGTGATACCACCACGACATTTGGCGCCCACCGTGGGGCCTCTTAGTGGCGTTGGTTGGGTTTCCATCCGGACGGGATCATCTTCAGTAACTTCTTCCTCATAGAGCTCATTTAGCTCCACCAAGCGAACAGAGAATAGAGAGGTAAGCGCAGAGGCTCTCCAAGTCTGACTCATCAAAGCAGGTAAGACTCAGCAAGAAGGACTCAAACTATTCTCCAAGCTTACTGTAAGTACTAGGTAACTCAGCAGGGATGGTATGACTTTGCGAGAATCACTCAAACACTTCTCCAAGTATACTGTAAGTGCTAGATAACTCAGCCACCAACACTCGATCCTTCACCCCGGGGAGAAAATAACTTAACCCGGGGACTAGTCAACATATCCGTAGAGTCACCTTTAGATTGAGAGAACATTATGTTGATTCAGATCTGTATTTGAGTCAGCTTATTTATAACTCGGATAGAATTTGAGTCAGCTAATTTATGATTCAGATAGAATTTGAGTCAGTTTTTTATGCTTTGGATTGACCTGTAACTCAGCTCACCAGCCAGCTTATTGATGATTCAGATAGAATTTGAGTCAGTTTACTTATGCTTTGGATTAACCTTTAACTCAGCTCACCAGCCAGCTTATTGATGATTCAGATAAAATTTGAGTCAACTTATTGATGATTCGGATAGAATTTGAGTCAACTTATTGATGATTCGGATAGAATTTGAGTCATCTTATTTATGATTCAGATAGAATTTGAGTCAGCTTATTTATGATTCGGATAAGATTTGAGTTAGCTTATTTATAATTCGGATAGAATTTGAGTCATCTTATTTATGATTCAGATAGAATTTGAGTCAGTTTATTTATGCTTTGGATTATCCTTTAACTTAGCTCACCAGCCAGCTTATTGATGATTCGGATATAATTTGAGTCAATTTATTTATGCTTCGGATTAACCTTTAACTCCGCTTAGTAGCTTGTTTTGTCATTCGCACTAACATTTGATTCAGCTTTCCAGGGTATATTATAATTTGCATTTGTATTCGGACTCGGCGTACTAAGCATATCTTTGATTCAGACTGAAGTTTGATTCAGCTCGCCAGATTGCCAGGTTATGTTATGACTCGGATTGATATTTCACTATCTAGCCAGGTTATCTCATATCTCGGATGACTATTTGCCAGCTTATCATATCTCGAATCTATATCTCATATCAACATCTCGAATCAGATCTCTTAGCGATTATCCCTATTATCATATCCCAAAACTTAATCTCAGATCTATATCTCGGATCCATATCAAAGGCAAATTGACATCACCTCATCGGATCAAGTTATATCGTGGCAAATAGATAACTCGGATTTGAGTCATATACCTCGGATTTGAGTCAGATGACTCAGATTTGAGATGTAAGTCAAAATTGAGTAAATTAACTCGGATTTGAGTCATATACCTCGAATTTGAGTCAGATGACTCAGATTTGAGATGTAAGTCAAAATTTAGTAAATTACCTCAGATTTGGAATTTGATAACTCGGATTTGAGTCATATACCTCGGATTTGAGTCAGATGAGTCAGATTTGAGATTTAAGTCAAAATTGAGTAAATTAACTCAGATTTGGAATCAGATAACTCGGATTTGAGTCATATACCTCGGATTTGAGTCAGATGACTCAGATTTGAGATGTAAGTCAAAATTGAGTAAATTAACTCGGATTTGGAATCAGATAACTCGGATTTGAGTCATATACCTCGGATTTGAGTCAGATGACTCAGATTTGAGATGTAAGTCAAAATTGAGTAAATTAACTCAGATTTGGAATCAGATAACTCGGATTTGAGTCATATACCTCGGATTTGAGTCAGATGACTCGGATTTGAGATGTAAGTCAAAATTGAGTAAATTAACTCGGATTTGGAATCAGATAACTCGTATTTGAGTCATATACCTCGGATTTGAGTGAGATGACTCAGATTTGAGATGTAAGTCAAAATGGAGTGAACTAACTCGGATTTGGAATCAGATAACTCGGATTTGAGTCATATACCTCAGATTTGAGTCAGATGACTCTGAATTGAGACATAAGTTAAATATGAGTAAAGTAACTCGGATTTGAGTCATATAACTCGGATTTTGAGCCAGATAACTTAGACTCGAGACATAAGTCAAATATGAGTAAAATAACTCCGATTTAGAAACATATAACTCGGATTTTAAGCCAGATAACTCAGACTCGAGACATAAGTCAAATATGAGTAAAATAACTCCGATTTAGAAACAGATGACTCGGATTAAAAATTACCAAAGGGGTTATAAGACCAGAGCCAAAGGAGGCCAGAAGTCAAGAACTTACCCAAAGGGGTTATAAGTCCAGTGATCAAAATGGCTAGAAGTCATAACTTACTCAAAGGATAAAGAAGACCAGAGCCAAAGTAGGCCAGAAGTCAAGAACTTACCCAAAGGGGTTATAAGACCAGAGCCAAAGGAGGCCAGAAGTCAAGAACTTACCCAAAGGGGTTATAAGTCCAGTGATCAAAATGGCTAGAAGTCATAACTTACTCAAAGGATAAAAAAGACCAGAGCCAAAGCAGGCAAGAAGTCAAAAAACTTACCCAAAAGGGTTAAGACCAGAGCCAAAGCAGGCCAGAAGTCAAAAAACTTACCCAAAAGGGTTATGAACCAGTACCTTAGAGGGCCAGGAATCAATGATATATGAAAAGACTACTGGCCGAATAAACAACTCTGGAGATATTTTGTATAAAGCCTATGCACGACTCTACGAGTCCCACATAGCCTCGGGGACTAATGTCGGGGGTGTAACCCCGGGTACCCTAGAGCTGATGAATTAAGTGAGTCAATAAGAAACATATATGAAAAAATGATATTCAATTAAGTCAAATAGAAAAATTGTCAACACCCGGATTTTTCAATCCTAAATGCATGTTATGCCATACATCGCAATCCCAGGATTACCATTTTTGCGAGACATAACAGAATTGGATACCATAGTACATCATCCATTACAAACGATACATAAGTTCTTAAACAAATAGGGATCTCATGATCCAGTTCTTAATACGACATCAAGTAGCGGAATACGTAATAATAACGGTAGCGTAGGCGAAGCTCCATCTTTGGGGTCACAGGCAATGCTGACGATGGGAGATGATCCTAGTTGTCATAACCTTCCTGGGGGTCCATCTTCCAGGTACTCCTCTTCATAGTCTGGCCATGGGAATAGCCAGGGACAAAGCCATGAGTACTTTTTAAGTACTCGCAAACTAATACTAATAGGAAAAAGGGGTTTTTGGATAATAGGACACTAGGCTCTAGGGTTGTTTTGCAAAAGCCAGATTTATCTCTACCAAGTTCTAAAGCTAGTCAAAATTTTATAAATTCTAACTCGGATCTTGTAATTCAGGTCACAACCCTATTGTGGTCAAGTCAAAGTCTCAATTCATTTCACAAGTCATTTTGAAAATTCTGACGGGGGAACAGTATGGCTACTCCAACTGTCCATAACCGCGGACACGGCTATTCGAATAGTTTGACACTATGCAGAGATTGTACACTTTCACCACAACATTCGTTACATCCGTCAGGAACAAATCCTGAATTTGCCATACTTAGTATGCGGATAATCAATCCTAACCTTTCGATTACACACCCTAGTATAAGCACCTCTCCTGTGAGTTTGGCCTCCCAACCATGACCAACTTGTCATCTTGGGTACTGCACAGGTGGACAATCTTCACAAGGTAGCCTCAGCTCAGACCTTGGCCGTGAGGGAACTAATACTAAGGGATATAAGTTTCCAGTCAAGCCCTACCCAATATTCGGGTATTGTGGTTGTACGAAAAAATTGGAATGGTATCGCATCCAGACAACCATCAATTTTAAAAGGGGCTAAGGCTCATGCCTCAACATTTTCATCACCAAAATCATCAAGTGTTTGGAAACACATGTCAAAAACATTTCAATAGAATGATCCATCATTCCAAGGTTTATACTTAGCACTAGCCTCTATAGGTGGGGGTAGTAATGATGAGGGGTGGTAAACTGGTGGAGTTTCAACTAAGTACAACCTTATATCTTAGGCTGATGTCAAGGTTTCTAACCTACGCCAAATTTTATGCTCTTTATGCAACCTTCAGCATCTTTCCAAAAATATACTAGTCACCTAAGTAAACTCTAAGTAAGCTTTGATAAAGAAATAAAGTAAGAAGCTTGTAAGTAAAACTAGGATTGGTTTATCAAGTGGGTGTGATCAGATATGCTTAAGGCATATAGTAGGCATGGTAACATGTAGGGGTTTGTTGCATCAGTAGGGTATCCTACAAGTGTTAACTTGCATCAATGTCAATATAAGCTTGCTAAATTGCAAGTGTTCACTTGCAAGGCTATTAGCTTGCACATTCATTAGTAGTATTAGGCTTGCATTGGTATAGTATCAGCTTGCCTTGTGCAGAGCAGTGGTTGAAGTTCTCCTCGGCTTCTTCTTCGTAGTATCCTCCTTCTTCCTCGTATCATTGGTCGGTACTAGCGTCTATGAATAAATACGAGGTACAATCACCAAACAATACTTAACTACTTGCAATCATCCCACACAAGGGTCCTATGGATGATCTAGCATCATCTCTATCATTACAAGGTTAAGGATTGGTTTAAATCTTTTTATTTTTAGAAAAGTAATTTCTACTCATTGAAAAACTATATAAGATTTAATATTCTCCAAACTAAACATGGGATCATGTTGACACATGTCATCACCACATATTGTAGTCCATGGGAATGTGATTTAAAGTGGTGTCACAATTTAATAAGGTTTTATCCTTTTATTTTAATTAATTAAAGTGGCTAGAAATGCTTATGTAGTATTCTTTTATTACTTGTACAATATTTCTGCAAGTAAACCTATATATTTTTATATATTCTGAAAGGTATGGTTAAATGTGATTTTTGAGAGTTGGAATCAACTCAAAAGCTTTTTTGGTTTAAATTTGAAAAATGTTTGAATGCTGAAAAGCTTTTGCCTTGTTATTTTTACCATGGGTGATCTATAGATCCAAATGACTTGAATCCAACGGTCTTGGATTCAGCATTCACAGACCTTTCCAACAAAATTGGTTTCATTCAATTTGGTGCACTGAATCGATCTGGGTTGATTTTTGAAGTTGGGTACAGAAGTGTGTTTGAAAAGAAATAGAAAAAGGTTTAATTTGAATAACTGGGATACGCGGGAAAAGTTACTAGGCCGGCCTGCTAAGCGCAGTGCTCCCGCGGGCTGCTTAAGTGGGTGTCCCCACTCGTCAGTGACACGGGGCTGGGCGAAGCGGTATGGGGCAACGTGGATCGTTCGATCTAGTTCTAATCTAACGGCTGGGAGTCATCGTCGACGCGATACAGCTCCGGCGAGAACAGAACCTAGCGCGGTTAGTGAGGGTTGCTAGGGGCTCACAGGGGTACTGGCGAGGGTCGGCGAGGCGGGCGAACAACGAAGTTGATGACGGCGAACTCAGGGGTGGTCGCGGAAGCTCTTGGGGCGGCTCCAATCGCTGGCTCCCTTCTTCTCCGGCAGCAGCAGGCTCCAGTGAAATTCCGGCGAGGTGGTGCTCGCCTTGCTCTGAGAATGGTGTGGCACTATCAGTGAGGAGAGGGGAGTGAGATGGTGTGAAGAATTCGTGCGGGGGTGTCCTCTATTTATAGTCGAGCGAGGGGACCGTCGGGGCGCACGGTGAGCTCGTCGGGGGTGAGGTTACGGGCGGCTAAAGGCATGGGAAAGGGTAGGGGACGGTGCGGTGTCTCCTGGCGATGCTCAACGACATGGTCTCTAGGCATGGGGCGGTGTGGTTTGGTCTGGAACGGGCGGTGATCTGCGCGGCAGAGGCCGCGTCTTCGACGGCGGGCGGTGGCTGTGCGGCACGGGGCGGCAAACGGGGATGTCTGGCGGTCTCCTAGGTTGATGGCGATCGTGTATGTACGCGGCGAGGGCAGCCCGCGGTCTGTGGTGCTGGTCGAGGGTGGCACTCTGGCGCACGCTCGGCATGGTCTGGGCGCGGCTTGTGCGCGTGGTCCAGGGCTTGGCAACGCTCGCGGCTAGGACAAGCAGTGGCGGTGGGCGGTGGGCTGCCTCCCAGACAAGGTTGGCACGGCTAGTTCTTCCTCTAGCCTTCTGTCCACAATGGGGTGACATTGGGGTGCTCGGCTGTTCACCATTAATGGCAATGGCAAGCTCACAGGGGTGCTAGTGTTGGGCTAATCTTTCTAGATGACCTACTGAGCTGTGTGTGAGCTAACTAGGGAACAAGTTAGGCAAGAATCACTGCTCACAATAGTGTTTGATGTTTTGTTTGATTTGTGTCTGCAACCTGTTTGATGAAATGGCCGCATGAAATAAAGTTTTGAATTTTGGAATGATTTTTGGTGAGTTTGCTAGATTGGTGCTGGTGAGTCTGCAGATGCTTGGGTTTTGAAAGTTGAGCTTGTTTGAGGGGTTTTTGAAAAAGTGGGATCTTCCCATATGAAGAAGATTCAATTTTGAATTAGCATTTAAACTATGCATTTGAAAGTTTCTGGATGATCACAAAGTGGGCCTTGATACCTTTTTATGAGTACATTCAAGGGGTGCAAAGATCTAGAAAAGTTTCTGTTAGGTTCTGAAAGTTTGAGACAGGCAAAGTAGGCATGGGAGTAAATTGGTCAAAGTGACCATTCCTTTTATATATTTGTTTTGATTTACTTGTCTTTAGGAAAAGTGTGGGAAATGTTTTAGATGATATTTATTTCATCTAAGAAACATTTTACAAGCGAAGAAGCAATCAAACAAGGTGGTTTAAAAGAATTCAAAATCAATGCATACACATAGGCATGCATTCATAAATTTATTTAGAAAAGTTTTTGTTAACCCTAATTGTTGATGATTAGAATTTGATTATCCAACCTTGGTATTTTGGGATGTTACAAACCTTCCCCCCTTAAACAAAATCTCCTCCAGATATTTGAAAAAGGACGAAAAGATTACCTATGATTTGAAGAGATCGGGAAACTCCGTCATGATGTGATCTTCGTGTTCCCAGGTAGCTTCCTCTTCTGTGTGGTTGCTCCACTGAATCTTGAGAAACTTTATGCTTCGGGTTCGGGTGGTTTGAAAAGCTTCTTCAAAAATGCAGATGGGCACTTCGGGATAGGTCAGGTCATCGTTGATCTCTATGGTCTGGTGGTCGATATTCTTGAACACTTCGGTTTTCTCGGGGACTTCGAGACACTTGCGAAGTAACGAGATATGGAACACATTGTGCACAGCTGACATTTCTTCAGGTAGTTCCAATCGATACGATAATTCTCCTTGATGGTTCGAATTTTGAAAGGTCCGATATATCTGGGGGCTCACTTTCCTTTCAGTTGGAAACGCTGCATTCCCTTCAATGGCGACACTTTCAGATAAACAAAATCTCCTATGTTGAAGGCAAGGTCTCGACGTCTCTTGTCGGCGTAACTCTTCTGTCGGGATTGGGCGGTCTTGAGGTGCTCACGAATCTTGCGAACCTTCTCTTCTGCTTCTCGGAGGATGTTGGGTCCAAAAATCTGGCTCTCTCCTACTTCCGACCAGTTCAAAGGGGTGCGACACTTTCTTCCGTACATGAATTCAAATGGGGCCATTTGCAAACTGGCTTGGTAACTATTGTTGTAGGAAAATTCTGCAAACGGCAGACAGTCTTCCCACTTGGATCCATATTCTAGCACACATGCTCTAAGCATATCTTCGAGTATTTCATTTACCCGCTCCGTTTGTCCATCGGTCTGAGGGTGATACGCGGTACTGAAATCTAGGCGGGTTCGTAAACCTTCTTGGACCTTCTTCTAGAATCTCGAGGTAAACTGAGTTCCTCGATCCGATACTATGTTCTTGGGGACTCCGTGCAAACTAACTATTCTAGCGATGTACAACTCTACTAGCTTCGAACTCTGATATGTGGTTTTAACGGGCAAGAAATGGGCGACTTTGGACAACCTGTCCACTATGACCCAGATAGAGTCATTTCCCCTACTAGAAGTAGGTAGTCCAGTGATAAAGTCCATTCCTACAGAATCCCATTTCCATTCCGGAATTTGCAAAGGTTGCAACAATCCAGCGGGTCTTTGATGTCCTGCCTTGACTCGCTGACATATATCACACTTGGCGATATAGCTTCCGATTTCTCTCTTCATCTTATGCCACCAAAATTGCTCTTTCAAATCTTGGTACATCTTAGTTCCTCCGGGATGGATAGAATAAAGAGTATCATGAGCCTCCTTCAAGATAACTTCTTTCAACTCCAAATCTGCTGGTACACAAAGGAGTTCATTGTACCACAGAACTCCTTCTTCATCCCAGGTGAATCCGGGTACTTTGCCCGTACCGATACGACGCTTGATTCCGTCGATACTAGCATTTCCCTTCTGCGCTTCTTTAATCTGACTGATCAAAGTGGGCTGGAGTTCTATGCTAGCCAAAAATCATTCACTTACTAATTCTATTCGAAAATCTTCCATCTCTTTGTGCAGACTTGGTTGCTCCTTCAAAATCATGGAGTTCAAGTGCCACGGCAATCTGCTAAGGGCATCGTCTACCACATTGGCTTTACCAGGGTGATAGTGAATGTCCAGGTCATAATCCTTGATTAGCTCAATCCATCTTCTCTGCCTCATATTCAGCTCCTTCTGAGTGAATATATACTTTAGGCTCTTGTGATCCGAATAAATCTCACAACGATTTCCCATCAGGTAATGTCTCCATGTTTTCAGGGCTAGAACTACGGCAGCGAGTTCGAGGTCACGGGTTGGGTAGTTTTGCTCATGTTGCTTCAGTTGCCGAGATAGATAAGATATAACTTTGCCTTCTTGCATTTGCACACATCCGAGACCAATCTTGGATGCGTCACAATACACATCGAAGGGCTTCGTGATATCCGGCATGATTAAGATTGGGGCTGATATTAATCTCCTCTTGAGTTCTTGAAAACTCGCTTCACACTTGTCGGTCCATTCAAACTTCTTGTCCTTCTTCAGCAATTGGGTCATGGGTTGGGCGATACTCGAGAATCCTTCTACGAATTTGCGGTAATATCCCGCCAATCCGAGAAAAGCACTAACTTGGGTTTGAGTGGTTGGGGCTTGCCAATCTTCTACATCTTTCACTTTGGCCGGGTCCACGGCAATTCCTCCGGCTGATACAATGTGACCGAGGAATCCTACCTCCTGTAACCAGAATTCACATTAGCTTAACTTTGCATACAGTTGATGCTCTCTAAGGGTTCTAAGAATGGTCCTTAGGTGTAGCTCATGTTCTTCTTCTGATTTGGAATAAATCAGAATGTCATCGATGAAAACAATGACAAACTTATCCAGGAAGTCCATAAAAATCTTATTCATGAGGTTCATGAAATAAGCGGGGGCATTGGTTTATCCAAAAGACATGATGGTATACTCGTACAATCCATATCTGGTGGTAAAGGCAGTCTTTGGAATATCCTCTACACGAATCTTGAGTTGATGATAACCAGTTCTAAGATCAATCTTAGAAAACACCTGGGCACCGGTCAACTGATCAAACAAATCCTCTATCTTGGGCAAGGGGTACTTGTTCTTGATGGTGACATCATTCAACTTCCGATAATCCGTACACAAACGGTTACCTCCATCTTTCTTGTCCACAAATAAGACAGGTGATCTCCATGGTGACGCACTTGGTTGAATGAATCCAATTTCTAGCATGGAATCTAGTTGCTTCTTCAGTTCTGCTAGTTCCGACGGGTTCATACTATAGGGTCTCTGGGCTATGGGTCCTGTTCCGGGGATTAGTTCGATGATAAACTTGATATCCCGATCTGGGGGCATACCGGGCAAAACATCTGGAAATACATCGGGGTATTCACAGACTATCCGGACTTGGTCAATGGTAGGTTGGGCTAGACTCTTGTTACACTTTAATTGGCGAGGTAAGGTTTCAGATATATGCTCGACTGTTATTCCGGCGGTACTGGTCATGGTGATGGTTTTCTTAGCACAGTCAATCAATCCTTTATGTTTGGGCATCCAATCCATTCCTAGTACTACTTCCAAACCTTTAGTTCCGAGTACTATTAGATTAGCATAAAAATCTATGCCATGGATTCGGATAGGGACGGCTTTGCAAATTTGCCTAGCCTTGGTGGTTGATCCGGGAATTTTCACAATCATAACATGCTTCAGTTTGGTTGGTTGAATTTTACTAGTGCAGGCAAATTCTTCGGTGACAAATGAATGCGAGGCACCAGAGTCAAACAACACTCTTGCAAGTACTGAATTAACAGAAAACATACCCAGCACGACGTCTGGCGCTTCCTGAGCTTCTTCAGCATGCATGAGAAAAAGACGGCCATTGCGGTTGAGCGAATTCCCTGGGGCAAATCTTCTTCTTGGCTGAACACGACGCTGTTGCTGAGCTGGGGCATTGGCATTAGGGGCTGTAGCATTCTTCTTGCTGGGGCACTCGTTGGAATAGTGGCCTTTATTTCCACAGTCATAACAGGTCACTTGTGACTTGTCCTTGGCTGCGATAGGCACAACATTGCTTCCAGTCCTCGGGGCAGTGTTGGTGTTGGCGGTAGCATTGTTGGTGTTGAACTTGGGTGGGGCACGGATGAAATTGCTAGAGTTATCGGGGTTGTGGTGATTCCCTCTGGGTCTAGGGTTTCCACGGTTGGGGTAGGTCGGACGGGTCATAGGGGGTCTGTTGGTTCTTGGGGCAAATCCTGGAGATGGGTTGGGGCGATACTTTGGGGTCTGATGGGTTCCTGGTTGATGCATCAGGCGACGCTTGCGGTTCTCATTGGCTTGGTTGATCTTTCCTTCCATTTGGATAGCAGAGTCGACAAGGGCTTCAATATCAGCAAAGGGGATATTGACTAACACCATCTGCATCTCGTCATGCAGACCATTCAGGAATCTTTCTTTCTTCTTGGCTTCGGTGTCTATCTAGTCCGGGGCATACCTAGCTAATGACAAAAATTTGTCACGGTATTCCACGAAAGTCATCCTTCCTTGTTTTAGCTCTCTGAACTCGTCTCTCATTCTTTTGATCAAACCTGGTGGCACATGGTTCTGCTAAACTTGACCTTGAATTCCTCCCAGGTCATCATCTGGCCTCCGATCATTGCACGAACACTGTTCCACCATGCCCTGGCATCTCCGGCTAGATAATGGGTGGCAAACAGGACTTTCTCGTTGGCTTCCACTCCGGCGACTTCTAGGTTGTTTTCCATGGTTTGCAGCCAATCATCGGCATCTAGGGGTTCTTCTGATTTGGTGAAAACGGGTGGGTTAGTATTCTAGAAATTCTTGAGCTTAGATCCATGGTTGTCCTGATTTCCGTGGCCTTGGTTGTTGTGGTCTAGCTGGGCTATCTGTTGCAGAGTGGCTAGGTTGGCTTGACGTTCCGCTCTTTCATCTTCGCGGTCAGAAGTCAACATTTGCAGAATCTGCAACATCGGGTCCGGGGTTGAACCACTTCCTCCACGTGGCATCTGAAGATTGATATAGATCATGAGAAAAGAGGGAAATTTATAAGTTTTTGGGTCTTTGAAAAGTTTTTAGATTTTGACTCAGGTTTTTCTAGCAACTTGCTTTTTCATTCATTCATAGCACACAGTACAACACACACCACAACAAAGAAAAACAGATGTTTTTAAGAACCATTCTGGAGGCTACGGTACAGTGGGACCGAATACTACTCACTACGCTAGTGCTCAAGTGCTACTGCTCCTCGGAGTTTGTGGCTGCATCATCTTCATCATCATCGATGAAGGCGAAATCATCCTCATCGGTGAAGAAGTCCATGGCCTGATCTTCTAGAAAATCATCGTCATCGCTGAGATAAGAGTAAGGGTCTCCACGAAGATCCCCTCTGGCATTCTCCCTTTCCTCTAACTGCATGTCTCTCTCGTGGATGGTCTCCTCCAGAGATGAGATGTGGTGGCGAAGACGGGCAATAATGCGCTCCTTCTTGTCGAGCTGACGGCGACGAGACTTGCGATCCTTTGCTAGCATGGCTATGGTCTGATCCTTCGTCTTGATGATGGCAGACTTGTGGTTGCAATAGTCTCGGCAGTTATCCAACTCCTGTTGACGATCATACATCATGAATCTAAGGTGGTCCAATTGAGTCTTCAGTTCGGGGTGGTATGGGGCTTCCAGTGGTTGTCCATTTGCATCACGTCTTGGGCAAAACTCAAAGCGAGTACCCTTGATCTGATTGATGCTCTGCCCACACAGACGGGAAAGAGTTTCCTGCATTGTTCTGGCAAGTCCATCGTGCCAGTTGTTTTCCCTCAAGGTAAACTGAATTCCCTCCGCAGTGGGAGGTTCAATCTTTCCTCGGAGACTTGCAACAATTAGCCACTGCAGGTCTTCTCCTCCTTGATCATTGAGCTGAGCTCCGAAGAACTCGGGGTGCGGACACTCCAGAAGTTCCGAAAGCTGATCCAGATCCCTCTCAAAGATAAGGTCTCCTCCATTCCCCAACTGATAAAACTTGCTGTACTTCACGTCCATCTATAAAAATAGAGGATGAGTAGATTAGTAGAGTGATCAAGTGTGTCAAAATTTTATGTATTTTACAAGAGTTTTTGAGGAACATGAGTTTTTATGAAAGAATCAACGAGATAAGGATGGGAATAAGTTTTTGTAAATATTTATTTTCTTTGGTTTTGAAACTAAGTTTTTTGGTTCAAACGTCCAGTCTAACTAGGGTCTCCTATGGTCAGGATGGCTCTGATACCAACTTGTCAACACCCGGATTTTTCAATCCTAGATGCCTGTTATGCCATACATCGCAATCCCCGGATTACCATTTTTGCGAGACATAACAGAATTGGATACAATAGTACATCATCCATTACAAACGATACATAAGTTCTTACACAAATAGGGATCTCATGATCCAGTTCTTAATACGACATCAAGCAGCGGAATACGTAATAATAACGGTAGCGTAGGCGAAGCTCCATCTTCGGGGTCACAGGCAATGCTGACGATGGGAGATGATCCTAGTTGTCGTAACCTTCCTGGGGTCCATCTTCCAGGTACTCCTCTTCATAGTCTGGACATGGGAATAGCCAGGGACAAAGCCATGAGTACTCTTTAAGTACTCGCAAACTAATACTAATAGGAAAAAGGGGGTTTTGGATAATAGGACACTAGGCTCTAGGGTTGTTTTGCAAAAGCCAGATTTATCTCTACCAAGTTCTAAAGCTAGTCAAAATTTTATAACTTCTAACTGGGATCTTGTAATTCAGGTCACAACCCTGTTGTGGTCAAGTCAAAGTCTCAATTCATTTCACAAGTCATTTTGAAAAGTCTGATGGGGGAACAGTATGGCCACTCCAACTGTCCATAACTGTGGACGCGGCTATTCGAATAGTTTGACACTCTGCAGAGATTGTACACTTTCACCACAACATTCGATACATTCGTCAGGAACAAATCCTGAATTTGCCATACTCAGTATGCGGGTAATCAATCCTAACCTTTCGATTACACACCCTAGTATAAGTACCTCTCTTGTGAGTTTGGCCTCCCAACCATGACCAACTTGTCATCTTGGGTACTGCACAGGTGGACAATCTTCACAAGGTAGCCTCAGCTCAGACCTTGGTCGTGAGAGAACTAATACTAAGGGATATAAGTTTCCAGTCAAGCCCTACCCAATATTCGGGTATTGTGGTTGTATGATAAAATTGGAATGGTATCGCATCGAGACAACCATCAGTTTTAAAAGGGGCTAAGGCTCATGCCTCAACATTTTCATCACCAAAATCATCAAGTGTTTGGAAACACATGTCCAAAACATTTCAATAGAATGATCCATCATTCCAAGGTTTTCATAACAATTTTCCACCAAGTATTCCCATCTAAAAGTTGATCAAGTTTTATACTTAGCACTAGCCTCTACAGGTGGGGGTAGTAATATGAGGGGTGGTAAACTGGTAGAGTTTCAACTAAGTACAACCTTATATCTTAGGCAAATGTCAAGGTTTCTAACCTACGCCAAATTTTATGCTCTTTATGCAACCTTCAGCATCTTTCCAAAAATCTACCAGTCACTTAAGTAAACTCTAAGTAAGCTTTGATAAAGAAATAAAGTAAGAAGCTTGCAAGTAAAACTAGGATTGGTTTATCAAGTGTGTGTGATCACATATGCTTAAGGCATATAGTAGGCATGGTAACAGGTAGGGGTTTGTTGCATCAGTAGGGTATCCTTGCAAGGCTACTAGCTTGCACATTCACTAGTAGTATTAGGCTTGCATTGGTATAGTATCAGCTTGCCTTGTGCAGAGCAGTGGTTGAAGTTCTCCTCGGCTTCTTCTTCGTAGTATCCTCCTTCTTCCTCGTATCATTGGTCGGTACTAGCGTCTATGAATAAATACGAGGTACAATCACCAAAAAATACTTAACTACTTGCAATCATCCCACACAAGGGTCCTATGGATGATCTAGCATCATCTCTATCATTACAAGGTTAAGGATTGGTTTAAATCTTTTTATTTTTAGAAAAGTAATTTCTACTCATTGAAAAACTATATAAGATTTAATATTCTCCAAACTAAACATGGGATCATGTTGACACATGTCATCACCACATATTGTAGTCCATGGGAATGTGATTTAAAGTGGTGTCACAATTTAATAAGGTTTTATCCTTTTATTTTAATTAATTAAAGTGGCTAGAAATGCTTATGTAGCATTCTTTTATTACTTGTACAATATTTCTGCAAGTAAACCTATATATTTTTATATATTCTGAAAGGTATGGTTAAATGTGATTTTTGAGAGTTGGAATCAACTCAAAAGCTTTTTTGGTTTAAATTTGAAAAATGTTTGAATGCAGAAAATCTTCTGCCTTGTTATTTTTACCATGGGTGATCTATAGATCCAAATGACTTGAATCCAACGGGCTTGGATTCAGCATTCACAGACCTTTCCAACAAAATTGGTTTCATTCAATTTGGTGCGCTGAATTGATCTGGGTTGATTTTTGAAGTTGGGTACAGAAGTGTGTTTGAAAAGAAATAGAAAAAGATTTAATTTGAATAACTGGGCTGCGCGGGAAAAGTTACTGGGCCGGCCTGCTAAGCGCAGTGCTCCCGCGGGCTGCTTAAGTAGGTGTCCCCACTCGTCAGTGACACGGGTATGGGCAACGTGGATCATTCGATCTAGTTCTAATCTAACGGCTGGGAGTCATCGTCGACGCGAGACAGCTCCGGCGAGAACGAAACCTAGCGCGGTCAGTGAGGGTTGCTAGGGGCTCACCGGGGTACTTGCGAGGGTCGGCAAGGCGGGCGAACGACGAACTCAGGGGTGGTCACGGCAGCTCTTGGGGCGGCTTCAATCGCTGGCTCCCTTCTTCTCCGGCAGCGGCAGGCTCCAGTGAAATTCCGGCGAGGTGGTGCTCGCCATAGTGTGAAGAATTCGTGCGGGGGTGGCCTCTATTTATAGTCGAGCGAGGGGACCGTCGGAGCGCACGGTGAGCTCGTCGGGGGCGAGGTTACGGGCGGCTAAAGGCATGGGCAAGGTTAGGGGACGGTGCGGTGTCTCCTGGCGATGCTCAACGACATGGTCTCTAGGCATGGGGCGGTGTGGGTTGGTCTGGAACAGGCGGTGCTCTGCGCGGCAGAGGCGGCGTCTTCGACGGCGGGCGGTGGCTGTGCGGCACGGGGCGGCAAACGGGGATGTCTGGCGGTCTCCTGGGTTGATGGCGATCGTGTATGTACGCGGCGAGGGCGGTGCGCGGTCTGTGGGTGCTGGTCGAGGGTGGCGCTCTGGCGCACGCTCGGCATGGCTGGGCGCGACTTGTGCGCGTGGTCCAGGGCTTGGCAATGCTCGTGGCTGGGACAGGCAGTGGCGGTGGACGGTGGGCTGCCTCCCAGACAAGGTTGGCATGGCTAGTTCTTCCTCTAGCCTTCTGTCCACAATGGGGTGACATTGGGGTGCTCGGCTGTTCACCATTAATGGCAATGGCAAGCTCACAGGGGTGCTAGTGTTGGGATAATCTTTCTAGATGACCTACTGAGCTGTGTGTGAGCTAACTAGGGAACAAGTTAGGCAAGAATCACTGCTCACAATAGTGTTTGATGTTTTGTTTGATTTGTGTCTGCAACCTGTTTGATGAAATGGCCGCATGAAATCAAGATTTGAATTTTGAAATGATTTTTGGTGAGTTTGCTAGATTGGTGCTGGTGAGTCTGCAGATGCTTGGGTTTTGAAAGTTGAGCTTGTTTGAGGGGTTTTTGAACAAGTGGGATCTTCCCATATGAAGAAGATTCAATTTTGAATTGGCATTTAAACTATGCATTTGAAAGTTTCTGGATGATCACAAAGTGGGCCTTGATACCTTGTTATGAGTTCATTCAAGGGGTGCAAAGATCCAGAAAAGTTTATGTTAGGTTCTGAAAGTTTGAGACATCCAAATTAGGCATGGGAGTTAAATTGGTCAAAGTGACCATTCCTTTTATATATTTGTTTTGATTTACTTGTCTTTAGGAAAAGTGTGGGAAATGTTTTAGATGATGTTTATTTCATCTAAGAAACATTTTACAAGAAAAGAAGCAATCAAACAAGGTGGTTTAAAAGAATTCAAAATCAATGCATACACATAGGCATGCATTCATAAATTTATTTAGAAAAGTTTTTGTTAACCCTAATTGTTGATGATTAGAATTTGATGATCCAAGCTTGATATTTTTGGGAAGATACAAAAATATAAAGGCAAAAACCGATCTGGGCCGAGTTAACACTAAGTCGGCCCAGCCCTCACCCCCGCTGGACCAAACCTATATGGAACGGGCCGAATTAGGCTCTAGTGGCCGAATTACCCTCCTGGGCCGAGTAACAAGGGTTCGTCCCACCATGGGCCTTCCCCTGCCACGTTTCCAGCCCCGAGTGCTCCCACTGCCTCCACCGAATCATTTTCCCGCTGAGCCACTCCCACACCGAACCATCTCCCGCCAAGCGTCGCCAACAACCCTGCGCACCGCCCGCTCCCGCCGAACTCCCCAGCGTGCCACCATGTCGAGCTACCACAAAACATCGCTAGAAACCCGGGTGGGCCGGTGCCCACCTTGCGGCCCATCATGGGTCGGCACTCCCTCGACAGCACATCGTCAACACGACCGCCTGATAGCATGTCACCCGGGTGGGCCGAGTTAAGGGAACCTCGGCCAACCAGGGGTCCGCTTCGTCAGGCAGGCTTACACGACCACGAGCCGACGCAGGAAGACCCCGGCTAGGCTCTAGGGGCCCGGATGAAGCTTATGACCCGGCTGGGCCATTGTTGACTCGGCTGAGACAGAATTGGGCCTGGTTTGGGCCCTAATGCTCCTAGGCCGAATTAGCCTCCTTCTAGGCCGAATTACCAATGACCCAGGGGCGCCTGGGCCGAATTATAAAGCTACAGACGCCCTCTTATTTATTCCAGGATGTAGTCTCAACAACTACGTCAACATACGATCAAGTAAGTCAAGACCTTCGTGTCAGGTGCTAGTCTTGGGACCCATCGCACAGACTAGCACATGGGCACAGGGAATATGCCCTTGGCATCAAGAGTATGCTAGAGAATATGCCCTGACATCTCAAAAGATGCCATGGCATATGCTGAGCATCAATGAAGATCCCAGGAATATGCTACACAGATGCCAAGCGTGGAGAACAAGTCTTGTCCCCTGGGCTCCCCTTTATAAGGAGCACCAGGGGGATCGTTCTAGGGAGAGGCCCCGAAGGGCTCTTCCCCTCTCTGATCAATAGGAGCTCTTCTTCTTATTCTTCCTCATCCAATCTCACAGAGAGATCTAGATAGAGTCATAGGAGATATAGCTCAAGGAGCATGATTGTAGCCACAAGTATGGCAAGATTTTATGAGATTAGATGTAGATAATGAGGTGTTATCTCCACTGAGAGCCTCAATACTATATACATTGTATTTCTCTGTGTTCATACGAGTGTGGTCTTCACTGCATCACCCCTCCCCGGATTCCTCCACATCCATCGGCCCCAAATTTAGCCTACCCATGGCATATGCCGTGATACCACCACGACAATCTGGATACCCACGCTACCTCGCAAGCATTGGAGTGGTGGCAAACCCTACCAAGCATCAGAGGACAGCACAGATGTCTACAGGAGGGAAATCTCCACGTATTATCTACACTCAACGGTCATCTCCACCACGTACCAAGAGACCCTTCCATACTATTATACATGAGCATCAATACCAACAGGTTCCCAAAGGGAACTTGCCCTCGGTTTGGGATATGCCTTGTTCTAACAATGCAGGGAAGGAACACTCTAAGGAGGAAGAGTGGGGAAAGAATAACAAGGACTGGGATTCTCGGTCCGACATGATCATGAACTGCATTGAGCAAAATTCTGAGTTGATTCGTACTCTAATTTTCGAGTTTGAGGATTTGAAGAAACTTATTGAAGAACTTATCAAGGGAACACCACCACCACCGAAGGAGTAATTCGTCATCAGGTTTGGAATTCCCTTGGCTTGTTCCAAGCTTGGGGGGAGTGCCGCGGTATCACCATCATTATCTTTTATCTTTTACCTTTTTAGTGGATTCATATCTTTGGTAGAGAGGTTATCTTATAGGTTGGTTTGCATGTGGAATTATCTCTCCTTTAGTTGGTTATCTATGTATCCCTTGGTGTGTGTGACTTTATGGAATATTAATGAGAAGTCTCATCTTTTACTTTTTGCACTTCTTATTTTATTTTGCAATCTCCATTATATGATGGATCTTGATCAGTATTGGCATCACTTTGGGAGCATCAAGTAAATCTAATTTGGTTTTGGCAAACCGAGCTCTGGTCAGTAGCAACACTTTTTGAGGTTTGAAAGGAAAAGAAAAAATTTACAGGTATTTTGTATCATTTATTTTTCTTTCTTGTTGGCTCATAAGCTCTGTATTTTTTACTTAAGATCTTTTTTGTCTTCAAGGAAGATTGCATGTTTGGCTTTATCACTTGTATGTTTGCTTGTTTCTTTCAACTCTTTTGCTTGCTACCCAGCCTTGCTACACAAAAACCTGTTTTGAGAAGGCATACTTCTCATGCATCCAATCCTTTTGAACCAAAACATGTGCCATCTGTGTCCACCATATCTACCTATTAGCATTATTGCTATTCCAAGAAAATTCTCAAGCTTCATCTATTTGTCAAATTAAAAAGTATTTTGTTATGTGAAAACTAGTTAGTAAAGATCTCACGAACTTTATGGCACACCTTATTTTCTTGCCCCTAATAGACTTGAACCATTGTGTCATCGAAGTTGTATATGCTTGCATCTATACGTTGGGATTAGCAGAACCGTGTTGTCACAGGGAACGCTTTCAACATTGCACATGTATGTTGTACATAGTTGATATCATGCTCTTTTGGCTGTGGATGTCACCGATGTGAAATAAAAAGGGATCTTGTAAGTCCATGGAGTTATGTATTTTGTGTTAGAGAAACGCCTGGGCCGCTAGCCTAAGCCATGCCTAATCATGGTGGAAACTTGCAGCATCACCATAATGAGCATTCTGTGAAGCATCCTCAATAAAAATCTATGCATATAGAAAATAAAAAGAATGCCGAGATGCTCATTGTCTACTTGCCTTGTCATTTTAGTTATGGGATAGCTCCTGTACCATGTGCAAGGGGTACCCCGTTGGCGGTTCTGTCAACACCCGGATTTTTAATCCCAGATGCCTGTTATGCCATACATCGCAATCCCAGGATTACCATTTTTGCGAGACATAACAGAATTGGATACCACAGTACATCATCCATTAAAAACCATACATAAGGTCTTACACAAATAAGGATCTCATGATCCAGTCTTAATAAAACACAAGCAGCGGAATACGTAATAATAACGGTAGCGTAGGCGAAGCTCCATCTTCGGGGTCACAGGCAATGCTGACGATGGAAGATGATCCTAGTTGTCGTAACCTTCCTGGCGTCCATCTTCCAGGTACTCCTCTTCATAGTCTGGCCATGGGAATATCAAGGGACAAAGCCATGAGTACTCTTTAAGTACTCGCAAACTAATACTAACAAGTGAAGGGGGTTTTTGTAATAGGACACTAAGCTCTAGGGTTGTTTTGCAAACAGCCAGATTTACATCTAGTAAGTTTGGAAACAACGAGTGCTAGTTAAGGTTTTATAACACCTAAGTGGGAACTTGTATCTCATGCCACAACTCTGTTGTAGTCTAGTCAAAGTCTCAAATCATTTCACAAGTCATTTTGAAAACATCTGACGGGGAAACAGTATGGCCACTCCAACTGTCCATAACCGCGGACGCGGCTATTCGAATATTTTGACACTCTGCAGAGATTGTACACTTTAACCACAAAATTCGATACATCTGTCAGGAACAAATCCTGAATTCACCATACTCAGTATGCGGATAATCAATCCTAACCTTTCAATTACACGCCCTAGTATAAGCATCCCTCCTGTGAGTTTGGCCTCCCAACCATGACCAACTGTCATCTTGGGTACTGCAGAGGTGGACAATCTTCACAAGGTAGCCTCAGCTCAGACCTTGGCCGTGAGGGAACTAATACTAAAGTATATAAGTTTCCAGTCAAGCCCTACCCAATCTACCGGTATTGTGGTTGTACGGTTAAATTGGAATGGTATCGCATCCAGACAACCATCAGTTTTATAAAGGGCAAAGGCTCATGCCTCAACATTTTCATCACCATAAATCATCTGGTGTTCGGAAACACATGTCCAAAACATTTCAATAGAATGATCCATCATTCCAAGGTTTTCATAACCATTTTTCCACCAAGTATTCCCATCTAAATTTGATCAAGTTTTATGCTTAGCACTAGCATCTACAAGTGGGGGTAAGTACTAATGAGGGGTGGTAAACAAGTGGAGTTTAACTAAGTTTGTAACATCCCTAAAATCATGTTTCAAACTCATGCATATCATCCATGATCATATGAATTTCATTTCAAACAAATCATTTCAAAACAGAAGCATATATGCTTATCATTTCATGTAAGTTGCTCTAGTCTTAGTGCTCCCTTTCAATGAGAAGAGTACTTGTTTTGTTCAGTAAGGTTTGAATTCAAACTTAGGCACCATAAAAAGTTTGAATAAAGTTTCAAAAACAAAACAAGTAAATAAAACCAATATTATGCATATTGTATATATCACATAAAGGCTTGGTTTTATTTTTATTTTCATTTGATCAAAGTGTTTTGAATGAACAGTAGTGTTTGACACACATTTGAGTGCAAGGTTTGCAGTATAAAAACCTAGAGACGTTTTGAATTCAAACTCATTTGATTTGAAGTTGAAAATCATTTCAGAAAATCAAAACAGAAAAAGAAAAGGAGAAAAGAAATAGAAAAAGGCCAGCGCCACCTATCTGGCCCAACTACGAATCCAGCCCAGCAAGCCCACCCGGGTTCCCCCTCTCTCTCTCTCACTCGCGGACGAACCCAACAGGTCACTGACCACACGACCCCACCCCCTCTCTGTATCACTCGCTGACTGGTGGACCTTGCCAGCTCATCCTCATCTTCCCCAAATCACGCCCACGACCACGTCGCCGGCCGTTTCCTTCGCCCTTCACTGCCGCGTTGATTCCTCGCTTAAATTCCCTTGATTCCGCGTGCGATCCTCGCCCCCGCTCTGGCTATAAGACCACCTCCCCCTCGCGGCCATTTCCCCCAACAAAGCCAGACAGAAACGCCCCCAGGCTGCCCACAATCATCCTCGCACCGCCGCAGATAGAGCTCACTCCGGCGACCGATTTTGGTGAGTCCCGTGCGCCCCTCTCCCTATGGTTCATACGAGCCGCTTCACAACTTCTTTGTGCACCTTCTGACCCCACTGGTTCGTCCTGTACTGCCCCAGGTCATCGACTTCGTCAAACGCAGCAAGCCCCCGACGACATCCTCAACTCCGGCGATCAAATTCGGTGAGCCTTTTGTTGCCCTTCGCCTCTGTTTCACACGAGCACGTTCGCCGTAGTTTTGTGCGTCTCCTGATGCTGTTTGTTCGCGCTAGGGTGACCAGTAGCGTCGCCAACATCGTCGTCCACCCAAGCCCGACGCCGCCAGAAACTCTGACGAGCTCCCTCAGCCACTACAGAGCGCCCATTGCCAAGCCGTCGCCAGGTTGAGCATCAGTGCATCGCCACGATCCTGGTAAGCATCTCCGACGACCCCAGAGCCACCTGTAGCGCCGCGCCGCCGTAGGCAGAGCTCGCCACCGCCATTAGCCACCGCCAGCGCCGCCCAGCTATGGTCGTTTGATCCAGGACCATTGGATCTAGATCCAGCGCGTGAAATTAGATCACTTATCGAATCGTTACGAGTAGATCTGGGCCGTGAAGATTAAGTAGATCTAACGGCTCACAGACGCGATCCTGAGCGAAACGGAACGGGCCAATCATATTAAGACGCGTGGCAGCAATTTAGGTTTAAAAATAGAATTTGAATCTATTAGATGTTTGAATTTGCTTTGGCCATAACTTTTGATTCCCACGTTAGAATTTGACAAATGTTATATCATTGGAATCAGGAGAACAAGCCCTTTCTAAATATGCAATGTGTTTAATGTTTTGCTTATGTTAAAATGGTTTTATTTACAGAAACATGTGTAGGGCTAATTTGAGTATGTGAATTGTTTGGAAAATGTTTTAAGGTTTAAATAAATGTTGTTTGGCAAGTTTTTAACTTGTTTATGAACCAGTACTGTACACTTGCTTTGTTGGGTTTTAAAAATCATCACATATCATATTGCATGCATTCATATATTTTTGTTTGTATATGTTTTGTATGTGATTTGTGGCTATGATTCTTTGTGTAGATTTTGGTGCCAATAGTGATTATGATTGTGAGGAGTGTAGCTACTCTCCAAACTACCCAAGGCAAGTGGTGCTTCATGAACATTTTTATCCCTATGTTTTCTACTAAGAATTAGAAATATTTTGTTAGACTTGCATGTTATATTTTACTTATATGCCATGTTGGGAAATCCTAGTAGTTGTAGAATTGCTAGGAAATTTCTAAGTTAAGATGCTTATCTATGCCATGCTTAGCCTAGCTAGTAGCAACCAAGGGTGGTGAAATATACATGCTATGACAAAATATTTCTAAGTCTTTGGACTTGTGTTTTGCCTAATAAAACAACTAAGTTAATGAAACACCTGGGTGGAATGGAAGGAATGGTTTATGTTGAATGGTTACACAAGGCCCATTTCTATGGTTTACCTTGTGTATCTCACTTGTGGAAAGCCACCCATGGAACAAAGGGATTTGAGAGGCCAAATGTTAAGAAGCTTCTAGTGCAGCCACATGGCAATATGGGCTCTGCTTGGATCACATAGGTTGCTAGAACTTAGCCATTTGGACAGTTGGTGGTAGTGGGATGATAGGTTGGAACGTGTCCATTGGTCTAAGGGAAGGCTTCTGAAAGGTCCTGTATTGGTAAAAATCAAGTCTGGTGGGGAAAGTGCACAACCTCTGCTGATGGAAGAATCTAAGTACTTAGCCATGTCCCTGGAAAAGGACAACTTGAGCATCAAGACATGGAAGCTATCAAGAATCTCCTCATCCCAATTTCTAAGTAAAAACCTATGGGTGAACAAGGGTGAGGGACCTCAATGTCTATTGGTGGTTCCTTGGGAAAAGTTTTGACAAAGAAAAACTTAGTGATTTCAACTAATAGGCAAAACCTATTTTGAGCAAAGCAAGCCAAGCTACACTTAGCCAAATTGCATATAGTATCTAGTCCACCTAAATTATAAGGTATCACTTGCCAATACTATTCCAATGTATTGACCCACTATGGCTGTAACTTGTGATGTTGCAGGTTACTCTGATGAGGATTAGGAGTCATGAGTCAACACTCAACATGTTTGCCTGTGGCACATGAAGATGAAGACTTTTATTTACTTACTTATTCAAACTCTTGTACTAGGCCTATGGTCTTGGAGTTGTAAAGACTGTGTTTGTCTCTAGAATGGTTGTAATGATGACCTTTGTTTCTGTGTACTTCATCTTAAACTGTGGATGCTAGCATTGATCCAGGGACTAGCATTGCAATCACAGGGATCCTTTTCCTTTATAAAGGAGGGATCTTACAGATGGTATCAGAGCACTGTGTTGCCTGTAGGATTATGACCCTAGGATTGGAAACCACTAAGGAAAATTTTCAACAACTTCTACACTTGTCTATTCTTCTCGTAAACTTTTCTAATCTTCTTTCTCATCTCTATTTGTAGATGAACTCCATCAAAGAAGCCGTAAGGAAGGGACCACTCATGACAATGACTTTGGAGTGTGAGACAGAATTCCCCAAGGCTCTCAAGGACCTCATGGTTGCAATGGAAATACATGGTGCAGCTGTGTACAAAGGCTTTCCTGTGATGGATGAAGGAGTTGAGTACTGGTGGGTGCAACTTCACTTGTATAAAAACAAGGAAGACAACCACAAGGACTCAGGATTCTGCATGTTCACCAATTCAGTGATGCACCCTACATTCTTTGACTCAACAAGGGATGCAGCTTGGAAGACCATCAAAGAACTTGGTGAAAGAGTCAAGTGCAGAATGTTCAACATCCAAAATAGCCTAAAAGAAGAGAATAAACATACCCAAGAGTTGGATGCTACCAACCAAACCTTAAGAGGAGACATTATAGAATTAGTGATGGAGTCATGTGCTCAAGAGAGAGTGATTGCTTCTAGAAATATTGTGTTAGCCAACATATCTAGTGAGATAGGATTGTAAGCGTACTTTGTTAGTTGGACTACCACTTATCACCTTATTTTACAAATGTTGCTTAAAATAAGTTGAACCTTGGTTGTTGTAATGGATCCATGTATGCCATGACTTGTGTGTTTTGATTTCCAAGGATATGTTTGTGATGCTTTGCCTTGTGTTTTATCTTAAATTGTGTTGTTCTAACTTTTTCTATCTTATAAATAGATGCCTAATGTTACCATCAGCACTGTTGAGGAGTTCCAGGGAACTCGCTTTGGTCCTCGTATTGTTGAGCTCACTACTTTGCTCAATCTCCCTCTTCCTACCATCATGGTGCTTCCCCTCACCAAGTTTGAGAGGAAAGACCTTTGGGGTTTCAAGGTCAATCAGCCCGGACGCCAGACTGAGCCTACCACGGAGGCTATCATCTTCAAGCTCATGCACGATGACAAGGAGAGAGGCCTTGAGGTAGTCATGCAGGATCTGATAGGACGTCTGCTAGGGAGACACTCTCGACAGGTTAGAGGTACTCACTTCCACGTCTTCGGTAGACGTGATGAGGATGGAGAGGCCATTGACTTCGAAGACACTTCGAGGGATATAGCTGAGCCGATTCGTCTATACCTCCAGGACTTAGAGGCTCTCATTAGGCACGTGGACATCGATAGGACCAACGTCATGCTCAACAATGACGAACTCTAGGTGCAGCTTCGCGAGAAGGACAAGCTCTTCGCGGAGGAAGATGAGATAGTCAAGGAGATGGAGGCAAAGTTCGAGAGCCAGGACAGAAAGTTCAAGAGTCAGGCGAAGCGAGTCCAGGATAGGAACAAGAGTATTCGGGACATGACTGAAGAACTGCAGGCCAAGGACTTCGAGCTCGAGCATCAGCAGACAGTGATTAAGAGGCTTCGTTCTCAGAAGAGGGCTCTCAAAGCCAAAGTAGAGACCTTGACCGCCAATGTCGAGGAATACAAGGCCGCAATGGAGAATGCCGGTTTTACCTTTGTTGAGGAGGAGGTTGATGCCGAGGAGTAGATTTGACTACTCATTTATCATTATTATCATACTTTATTTGTGTCACAATGACCATCCAACATGTGGATGGCTTGTTATTGTGTGTTTACTTTGCAAACTTGTCGTTTTTGTTGTTAAACTATTATTATTGTGATGCATGTTTTGTGATTGTTTATGTGATGTATTGTGCATGAAAGCATCTATGGGTATCTCATTCTTATCTCTATTGAACAAACCACAGATGCCTCCTCGTCGTGCCAATCCCAACCCCAACAACAACAACAACATCACTCCAGAAATGCAACAAATGATGACAGCTCATACTCAGCTGATGCAAATGATGACGATGTTCATCCAGAACCAAAACAACAACAACAACAACAATAACAGCAACAACAACCCACCGGGTTTTGACATGCTTACCAGGTTCTTGAGATTGAGGCTAGCAAAGTTCTCAGGAACAACTGATCCCATTGTGGCCAATGATTGTCTATGCTCTGTGAACAAGGACTTGGTAACTGTGGGCTGTACTGATGCAGAAAAGGTAAGATTTGCAGCACATTTGCTGGAAGGACCAGCCGCCACTTGGTGGGATAACTTCCAGATCACCACTCCCATAGAAGATGTGACATGGGCTATCTTTTAGGATGGCTTTCGCACTGCGCATATCTCATCTGGAGTGATGAGTCTGAAGAAGAAAGAATTCCATAATCTGAAGCAGCGCCACCGCAGCGTGGCAGAATATATTGAGGAGTTCAACAATCTGGCGCGTTATGCACCAGATGAAGTTGACACTGATGCTAAGAGGAAGGAAAAGTTCCTTGAAGGGCTGAATGATGAACTGAACTTGCAGCTATTAGTGGCCTATGTTCCCACATACCAGTCTCTTTGTGATAAGGATGCTATTTTGGAGAGCAAAATGAAGCAAGTTGAAAGCAGGAAGAGAAAGCACTCAGACAAGCACAGCTCGGGATCGTCTCAAAAACATTCTCATTATGATGATAGTGGAAGCTCAGGATCCCACAAGCATGGGAAATTCAACAAGCACCACAACCACAACCGTCATGACAACAAGCATCACCGTAGTCATGACAATGACAAGTACAAGAACCACAAAGGTGGATATAAGAACCACCACAGTGGTAGTGGAAGTGGCAGTGGAAGCCAGCCTGTCAAGAAGGACATTAGTCAGGTTGAGTGCTTCAAGTCCAAGAAGATGGGATATTATGCAAATGAATGCCCAGAAAATAAAGTTGAAGGACCCAACAAGCCCAACCCTTTTTAGAAGGGACAAGTGAACCACATCAATGTGGAGGAAATCTATGAGGAACCTGATGCAGTTGCTGGTAAGTTCAAACTCAATTCTGTTCCAGCATTTGTTCTCTTTGATACCGGTGCATCTCATTCATTCATATCAAGAGTATTTGTTGAAAGAAATGAACTACCGGTAGAGACTATTGGGTGTCCTATAAAAGTAAGTTCTCCTGGCGGAGAAATGATAGTGAATTCAGGATGCCATGATCTAGTCATAGAGTTTGGGAAGTATAAGTTTCCCGTTAACTTGATAATTCTAAACTCCCAAGGATTAGATGTCATTTTGGGAATGGACTGGATGACTAAGCACAAGGGAGTGTTAGATTGTGCCAACCATACTGTCTCACTCACAACTCCAGAAAATAAAAGGATCAGATTCAAGACCAACTTTGAAGCAAAAAGGAGTATGCTAAATTCTCTTATGGGGGTTAGCATACACAGTGTGCCAATTGTGAGTGAATATCCGGATGTGTTTCCGGAAGAATTGTCGGGAATTCCACCAGATAGAGATGTGGAGTTCCTTATTGATTTGCTACCAGGATTTGGACCAATAGCAAAGAGACCATACAAGATGTCAGTTGATGAACTGAAAGAGCTCAAGAACAACTTGGAGAACAGTTGCAGAAAGGATTTATTCAACCAATTTCTTCATCTTGGGGAGCACCAGTTTTGTTTGTGGAGAAGAAAGATAGAAGTCAAAGTTATCCATAGATTACCGTTCACTCAATGAGGTAACTATCAAGAACAAATACCCTTTACCTAGAATCAATGACTTGTTTGATCAGCTAGAAGGAGCTTGTGTGTTCTCAAAGATTGATCTCCGGTCAGGTTATTTTCAACTCAAGATAAGAGAGCAAGACATACCTAAGACAACTTTCACCACAAGGTATGGATTGTGTGAGTATACCGTGATGCCATTTGGTTTGACCAATGCTCCAGCATACTTTATGAATATGATGAACAAGGTGTTCATGTAATTCCTTGATAAGTTTGTTGTCGTTTTCATCGATGACATTTTAGTCTACTCCATGAGCAAAGAAGAGCATGAAGGACATTTGCGTTTGATACTTGAGAAGCTTAGAGATCATAAACTGTATGCCAAATTCAGCAAGTGTGAATTCTGGCTAAATGAAGTTGGATTTCTTGGACACGTAGTGTGAGGAGATGGTGTAGCAATTGATCCTGCTAAAGTTTCAGCTGTAACTGAATGGGAATCTCCTAAGTCAGTGAAAGAAGTTCGTAGTTTCCTTGGCTTAGCAGGTTACTACAGAAGGTTCATTGAGAATTTCTCCAACGTTGCTAAGCCTATGACAGAATTGCTAAAGAAAGACAAGAAATTTGCGTGGTCTGAAGGTTGTGAACTCAGCTTTCAGGAATTGAAGAAGAGACTTGTGACAGCACCAGTCTTGTGTTTGCCAGACTTGGAAAAATATTTCCAAGTATATTGTGATGCATCTCATCATGGTTTGGGTGTAGTACTTATGCAAGAAGGAAAAGTTGTGGCTTATGCCTCGAGACAACTAAAAACTCATGAAGTGAACTATCCTACTCATGATTTGGAGTTAGCCACTGTTGTCCATGCACTCAAAACATGGAGACACTATCTTTTGGGAAAGCGATGTGAAGTGTTCACAGATCACAAGAGTTTGAAGTACATCTTCACCTAGAAAGAAATTAATATGAGACAAATAAGATGGCTAGAACTCATCAAAGACTATGACTTAAGTTTGCAATACCATCCCGGTAAAGCAAATGTTTTAGCGGATGCTTTAAGCCGTAAGGTTTTTGTGAACGGCCTTACCAAGGGAGAATTGCCCGATGATTTGTGTGCCCAATTTAGAGATCTCAGATTGGAGATTGTGCCTGAAGGACATCTCATGTCTTTGGATGTTCAACCCACTTTGTTGGACAAGATCAAAGAAGCCCAGAAGATTGATAAGGAAATTGAAGAGATTAAAGAAAAGATTTGTAAAGGAAAAGCCAAAGGATTCCATGAAGACAAACAGGGTACTTTATGGCATGGGAAATGAAGGGTTCGCAGCATAGAAAACAAAAATTTTCCTACGATGGGAACTATGTACCAAGATCGATCTACTAGATACAAACAACGGGCGGATGTATATCCGTAGAGAACATACCCTAGAAGACCGACAGAGCTTAACGAGTTCAACTCGTGGTTGATGTAGACGATCTCTTGCCGATCTCAAGATCAAGAGGAAGTCCTAGCACCGCAAAGCAGCAGCGCATCCGTGCTCGCACACACGTACAAGACACCGGGCAACCTCCGCCTCCTCGCTCCAGCGATGCAGAAGAAGCACAACCCTTTCTTGCCGAATAGCCACCGGGAACATGTATCTCGCTAGTCCGAGACCATGGGGATAAATTCTAGAGGGGGAGAGAGATCCTTCACGAGGAGGTGTGAGAGACAAGTGAGGAGGGGGGATCCTTTTATAGGAGGAGGGGGGAACCCAAGGGGTGGCCGCCGGCCATGGGGGCTGCCCCCTCCCCTCCTTCATTCATGTGGGTGGACACTCCACTCACAAAATGGCCGTTCAATTTTCTCCACTCAAAAGTCCACTCAAATTCCCATTAAATTTCCACCAAATTTAATGCAAACTCTCATTAAATAAAACTCTTTTATTTTATTCTGAATTTTGTCAATTAATTTAATGACAAACATTCACAAATAACCCCTTGCTAGAATTCCATTTCACATGCATAACCACTTTATGCAATTTCACCCGAAAACCTGTTTCGGTATCTAGTGAAATAAATTCCTGCGCTTGTTTATTTTTTCGGCATGAAACATTTGCTCCAACTGGATGCCAGTGTCCCTTAAGTGTGTCACCCTAAGGTTCGCGAATAATGCGGACATGATCGAGACCCTTCTCCGATCAATAATCAGTAGCGGGACCTGGAGATCCATACTGACTCCCACACATTCAACGATGACTTTTCCTGTGATCGTCGGAACCTTTTACGCTTGTATCTTAATCCCTTTGTTTCACGATATTTACATGTCCGAGATTCGATCATCGGTATCTCCATACCTAGTTTGATCTCGTTACTAACATGCACTCTTTTCTCGTTCCTGTGATATAACATTCTAGTGATTAAATCACTTGCTTGCAAGCTAACCAATGTGATATCACCGAGAGGGCCCAGAGCATATCTATCCGTCATCGGGATGAACAAATTCCACTCTTGATCCATGATTCTCAACATAACACTTTAGTAGCTTTGAAGCCATCTTTATAATCACCCAGTTACGGAGTGACGTTTGATGTCAACAAGAAACTCTTCCGGTGTTATTGATTGGCATGATCTCATGGTCTAAGGATTAGGACTACTTCGTAGTTTGTTTGTAGCAATATAAACTCAATGACGTTGATCGTAATGCTATACTTTGGATGAATGTTTATCACACCATTACACTAATGTTGTGATCTCGTTATTAACAACATCCAATGTCTATGATTAGGAAACCGTGATCATCTTGTTAATCAACGAACTAGTTTATGAGAGAGCCATAACTAGGAACTTTCTGTTTGTTTATTAAACACACATGTATTAACATTTCCGTATTAATACAATTATAGCATGCAAAATAAACATCTATCATATACTTGGAATACACATAATAAACATTTTATTATTGCCTCTCAGGGCATATTCCCTTCAGGAAACGTATCTGTGTTCCACAAGATCTGGAGCTTCGGAAAGTGATATTACAAGAAGCACACAACTCATCGTATTCCATTCATCCGGGTAACACCAAAATGTACATGGACATGAAGGAAAGATTTTCGTGGAATAATCTCAAGAAGGACATCGCCGAACATATTGCTTTGTGTGATGTGTGTAGTAGAGTGAAAGCGGAACATCAGAAACCAGCATGTTTGCTTCAACCACTACCTATTCCTGATTGGAAGTGGGACAAGATTGGTATGGATTTCATTACCGGATTACCAAGGACCCGGTCAGGATACGATTCTATTTGGGTAGTAGTGGATCGCCTAACTAAAGTGGCTCATTTCATACCCGTGAAGACAACTTATACAAGTGCTAAGTTGGCCAAAATATATATGAGTAGAATTGTATGTCTACATGGAGTGCCCAAGTGTATTGTGTCTGATAGGGGAACTCAATTCACTTCCCATTTTTGGAGACAGCTACATGAGTCATTGGGAACGAGGTTGGAATTCAGTACTGCTTTTCATCCTCAAACTGATGGACAGACAGAAAGGACTAATCAGATTCTTGAAGATATGTTGAGGGCATGTGCCTAGACTATGGAGCCAGTTGGGATGAAAGTATGCCTTACGCAGAATTTTCTTATAACAACAGCTATCAAGCCAGCATTGAGATGGCACCATTTGAGTTTCTCTACGGGAGAAAGTGTACCACCCCATTATTATGGAATGGTGTGGGAGAAAGAAATTTGTTCGGACCAGAACTTATCAAAGAAGCCGAAGAGAAGGTCAAGTTGGTTAAGGACAGATTGAAGATAGCACAGTCCCGACAGAAAAGCTACGCAGATCCTAAACGTAGAGAAGCCACCTACGAAATTGGTGATATAGCTTATCTTAGAGTGTCACCACTTCGTGGAGTGAAGAGGTTCGGAGTCAAAGGAAAGTTGGCCCCAAGATATGTTGGACCATTCAAGATTCTGATTCGTAAAGGAGAAGTTGCTTATGAAATTGAATTGCCAGAATCTCTGTCAGCTGTCCATAATGTGTTTCATGTGAGTCAGCTTAAGAAATGTCATCCATAAATGGAAGAAACTTCTTTGAAGGATACTATTCCTTTGGAGGAGGTACAATTGGAAAGTGATCTCATTTACGAGGAGAAGCCTATCAAGATTCTTGAGACTGTAGAAAGAGTCACACAGACTAAGACTATCAAGTTTTGCAAAGTGCAGCGGAACCATCACTCCGAAGAGGAAGCAACATGGGAAAGAGAAGATGATCTTCGGAAAGACCACCCACACCTATTTGCTAGCCAATCCGAATCTCGAGGGCGAGATTCACCTTAAGGGGGTTAGATTTGTAACATCCCTAAAATCATGTTTCAAACTCATGCATATCATCCATGCATCCATGATCATATGAATTTCATTTCAAACAAATCATTTCAAAACAGAAGCATATATGCTAATCATTTCATGTAAGTTGCTCTAGACTTAGTGCTACCTTTCAATAAGAAGAGTACTTGTTTTGTTCAGTAAGGTTTGAATTCAAACTTAGGCACCATAAAAAGTTTGAATAAAGTTTCAAAAACAAAACAAGTAAATAAAACCAATATTATGCCTATTGTATATATCACATAAAGGCTTGGTTTTATTTTTATTTTCATTTGATCAAAGTGTTTTGAATGAACAGTAGTGTTTGACACACATTTGAGTGCAAGGTTTGCAGTATAAAAACCTAGAGAAGTTTTGAATTCAAACTCATTTGATTTGAAGTTGAAAATCATTTCAGAAAATCAAAACAGAAAAAGAAAAGGAGAAAAGAAATAGAAAAAGGCCAGCGCCAACTATCTGGCCCAACTACGAATCCAGCCCAGCAAGCCCACCCGGGTTCCCCCTCTCTCTCTCTCTCACTCGCGGACGAACCCAACAGGTCACTGACCACACGATCCCACCCCCTCTCTGTATCACTCGCTGACTGGTGGACCTCGCCATCTCATCCTCATATTCCCCAAATCGCGCCCACGACCACGTCGCCGGCTGTTTCCTCCGCCCTTCACTGCCGCGTTGATTCCTCGCATAAATTCCCTTTATTCCGCGCGCGATCCTCGCCCCGCTCTGGCTATAAGACCACCTCCCCCTCGCGGCCATTTCCCCCAACAAAGACAGATAGAAACGCCCCCAGGCTGCCCACAATCATCCTCGCACTTCCGCAGACAGAGCTCACTCCGGCGACCGATTCCGGTGAGCCCCGTGCGCCCCTCTTCCTCTGGTTCATACGAGCCGCTTCACAACTTCTTTGCGCACCTTCTGACCCCACTGTTTCGTCCTGTACTGCCCCAGGTCATCGACTTCGTCAAACGCAGCAAGCCCCCGACGACATCTTCAACTCCCGCGATCAAATTCGGTGAGCCCTTTGTTCCCCTTCGCCTCTGTTTCACACGAGCATGTTCGCCGTAGTTTTGTGCGTCTCCTGATGCCGTTTGTTCGCGCTAGGGTGACCAGGAGCGTCGCCAATGTCGTCGTCCACCCAAGCCCGACGCCGCCAACAAATCCGACGAGCTCCCTCGGCCACTACAGAGCGCCCCTTGCCAAGCCGTCGCCAGGTTGAGCATCAGTGCATCGCCACGATCCTGGTAAGCATCTCCGATGACCCCAGAGCCACCTGTAGCGCCGGGCCGCGCCGCCGTAGGCAGAGCTCGCCGCCGCCAGTAGCCACCGCCAGCGCCGCCCATCTATGGTCGTTTGATCCAGGATCGTTGGATCTAGATCCAGCGCATGAAATTAGATCACTTATCGAATCATTACGAGTAGATCTAGGCCGTGCAGATTAAGTAGATCTAACGGCTCACAGACGCGATCCTGAGCGAAACAGTACGGGCCAATCAGATTAAGACGCGTGGCAGCAGTAGGTTTAAAAACAGAATTTGAATCTATTAGATGTTTGAATTTGTTTTGGCCATAACTTTTGATTCCCACGTTAGAATTGACAAATTTTATATCATTGGAATCAGGAGAATAAGCCCTTTCTAAATATGCAATGTGTTTAATGTTTTGCTAATGTTAAAATGGTTTTATTTATAGAAACATGTGTAGGGATAATTTGAGTATGTGAATTGTTTGGAAAATGTTTTAAGGTTTAAATAAATGTTGTTTGGCAAGTTTTTAACTTGTTTATGAACCAGTACTGTACACTTGCTTTGTTGGGTTTTAAAAATCATCACATATCATATTGCATGCATTCATATATTTTTGTTTGTATATGTTTTGTATGTGATTTGTGGCTATGATTCTTTGTGTAGATTTTGGTGCCAATAGTGATTGTGATTGTGAGGAGTGTAGCTACTCTCCAAACTACCAATTCAAGTGGTGCTTCATGAACATTTTTATCCCTATGTTTTCTACTAAGCATTAGAAATATTTTGTTAGACTTGCATGTTATATTTTACTTATATGCCATGTTGGGAAATCCTAGTAGTTGTAGAATTGCTAGGAAATTTCTAAGTTAAGATTCTTATCTATGCCATGCTTAGCCTAGCTAGTAGCAACCAGATGGAAGAATCTAAGTACTTAGCCATGTCCCTGGAAAAGGACAACTTGAGCATCAAGACATGGAAGCTATCAAGAATCTCCTCATCCCAATTTCTAAGTAAAAACCTATGGATGAACAAGGGTGAAGGACCTCAATGTCTATTGGTGGTTCCTTGGGAAAAGTTTTGACAAAGAAAAACTTAGTGATTTCAACTAATAGGCAAAACCTTTTTTGAGCAAAGCAAGCCAAGCTACACTTAGCCAAATTGCATATAGTATCTAGTCCACCTAAATTATACTAAGGTATCACTTGCCAATACTATTCCAATGTATTGACCCACTGTGGCTATAACTTGTGATGTTGCAGGTTACTCTGATGAGGATTAGGAGTCATGAGTCAACACTCAACATGTTTGCCTGTGGCACATGAAGATGAAGAATTTTATTTATTTACTTATTCAAACTCTTGTACTAGGCCTATGGCCTTGGAGTTGTAAAGACTATGTTTGTCTCTGGAATGACTGTAATGATGACCTTTGTTTCTATGTACTTCATCTTAAACTCTGGATGCGAGCATTGATCCAGGGACTAGCATTGCAATCATAGGGATCCATTTCCTTTATAAAGGAGGGATCTTACAAAGTTCAATCTCATGCCTTAGGATGACATAAAGATTATCTAGCTCAGGCCAAATTTTATGCTCTTTATGCAACCTTCAATTATCCTTCTAGTATCTACAATTTACTTAAGTAAACTCCAAGTAGTAGCTTTGATAAAGAAATAAAGCATAAAGCTTGTAAGTAAAACTAGGATTGGTTTATCAAGTGGTTATGATCATATATGCTTAAGGCATATAGTTGGCATGGTAACAAGCAAGTATTTGCTTGCATAGGTATAGTATCTTGCAAGTGTTAGCTTGCACATGTATAATTATAAGCTTGCTAAATTGCAAGTGTTATCTTGCAAGTATTGGCTTTCCTTGTGCAGAGCAGTGGTTGAAGTTCTCCTCGGCTTCTTCTTCGTCGTATCCTCCTTCCTCCTCGTATACTTGGTCGGTACTAGCGTCTATGAATAAATACGAGGTACACAATCACCAAACAATACTTAACTACTTGCAATCATCACACAAAAGGGTCCTATAGATGATCTAGCATCATCACTAACATTACAAGAATAAAGCTTGGTTTAATTCCTTTTATTTTTAGAAAAGTAATTTCTACTCATTGAAAAACTACTTAAGATTTAATATTATCCAAACCAAACATGGGATCATGTTGACACATGTCATCACCACATATTTTAGTCCATGGGAATGTGATTTAAAGTGGTGTAACAATTTAATAAGGTTTACCCTTTTATTTTTAATTAACTAAAGTGACTAGAAATGCTTATGTGGCATTCTTTTATTACGTGGTCATTATTTCTGTAAGTAAACCTACATATTTTTGTATATTCTGAAAGGTATGGCTAAATGTGATTTTTGAGAGTTGGAATCAACTCAAAAGCTATTATGGTTTAAATTTGAAAAATGTTTGAATGCAGAAAAGCTTCTGCCTTGTTATTTTTACCAATGGTGATCTACAGATCCAAATGATTTAAATCCAACTGGCTTGGATTAAGCATTTCAAGACCTTTCCAACAAAGTTGGCTTCATGAAATTTGGTTCACTGAATCGAGCTGGGTTGATTTTTGAAACTAGGTGCAGAAGTGTGTTTGAATGAAAATGGAAAAATCCAAATTCAAACAACTGGGCTGCGCGGGAAACGATACTGGGCCGGCCTGCTAAGCACAGCGCTTACGCGGGCTGGTTAAGTTGCTGCCCCCACGCGTCAGTGAGACGAGGGGGTGCGAAGTGGTATGGGGCAATATGGTGCGTTCGATCTGGTTCTAATCCAACGGCTGAGGGTTGTCGTCCACGTCGGGCCACGCCGGCGAGACTGAACCCTAACGCGGCAGGTGGGGGTCGTCGGGGGCTCACCGGGGCTCAGGCGAGGGTCGGCAAGGCGGGCGAACGACAAAGTCAACGATGGCGAACCTCCTGGTATTGGCAGCTTCTCCTGGGGAGGCTCTAATCACTGGCTCCCTTCTTCTCCAGCAGCGGCGGGCTCCGGTGAAATTCCGGTGAAGCGCTGCTCGCCTTGCTTCGGGAACAGGGTGGAACGACCAATGAGGAGAGGGGAGTGAGATGGTGTGCTCAATTCGACTGGGGGTGGCCTCTATTTATAGTCGCGACGACGATACCGAACGGGATGGGCAGGCGACGGTGGCGACATGGCTACGGGCTGCTAGAGGCATGGCCGGCGGTGGCGATCGCTTGGTGGTCTCCTGGCGATGTTCTACGGATTTAATGCGCACGTAGGGGCAGTGGCAAATGGTCTGGAACGTGCGATGCTCTGCGCGGCCGAGGCGGCGTCTTCGACATCGAGCGGTGGATGTGAGGAATGGGGCGCGAACGGGGATGTCTGGCGGTCTCCTGGGTCGGTGGTGATCGTGTATGCACGCGGCGAGGGCGGCGCACGGTCTGTGGGCTTCGGTCGAGAGTGGCGCTCTGGCACATGCTCGGCATGGTTGCTGGTGACCTGGGCACGGTCTGTGCGTGTGGTCCAAGGGTTGGCAATGTTCGAGCGCTTGACAGGGAGTGGCGGTGGGGTGTTGGCTTGCTCCCAGACATGTTGGCTAGGCTTGTTTCTTCTCCTAGCTTGTTGTCCACACTGGAGTGACATGGTGAGCTTCGGCTGTTCACCATTGATGGCATTGCCAAGCTTACAGTGGGGCTAGTGCTTGGTTTAGTTGGCTAGATGATCTACTGAGGTTGCTGTGAGCTAGAGAGGGAACAAGTTAGGCTTCAATCACTGCTCACAATAGTGTTTAGATTTTATTTGATTTGAATCAGCAAGGTGTTTGATGAAATGGCCGGAAGAATTAAAGTTTTGAATTTTTAAAAGATTTTTGGTGGGTGTGCTAGGTTGGTGCTGGTGAGTCTGTAGATGCTTGGGTTTTGAAAGTTGAGCTTGTTTGAGTGGTTTTTGAAAAAGTGGGATCTTCCCATATGATAAAGATTCAATTTTGAATTGTCATTTAAACTATGCATTTGAAAGTTTCTGTATGATCACAAAGTGGGCATTGATACTTTGTTATGAGTACAATCAAGGGGTGTAAAGATCCAAACAAGTTTCTGTTAAGTTCTGAAAGTTTGAGACAGCCAAAGTAGGCATGGGAGTTAAATTGGTCAAAATGACCATTCACTCCATTTGGCTTAATTTGATTTATTTGCCTTTGGGAAAAGTGTGGCATCCCGCAAAACCACTACTAGAAAATCGCGTTGAAGTTGTGCATTGCATCGTCATCATCATGCATTGTTTGCCAAAATTATTTTCGCAACCCCCGTTTTGTTTTCTAAAACGCCCCCTCTTGATTCAAACATCAAAATCCGGGTCGCCGGAATATTTTGTTTTGCCCGACATCGGTTTGCAAAAGCTTTGTTTGAAATAAATAAAATTTATTTTTTTTATTTTAGTGGGGCAGTCGAACGGGCCGTATCGACCCGAACGACCACCCCCATATTTTCAGAACGGTCCACCTCCTAAATTCCTAAAGCCACCCACTAACCTACCCACACCCCTGGCCACCTCACCCCAGCCACTCAGCGACCGCCACCTCACCCCTCCCCTATTCCCTAGCCTATCCCTGCATGCCACGTGGCCTAGCCCTCCCTCTCCACTCAACCCACTCACCCAGTCCACACACGCCTACAACACGCACTCCACGCACGCTATCCACAGCACACTCCACGCGACTCCCCCACCGCCCATGTCCCGCGGGACCCACACCGGGCCCCACCCACGCGTCCCAGCCCCACGCGCGCGGTGCCCTCTCTCCTCCCCCGTTTCCTCTCTTCGCCCTCAACCTCCAACGCGCTCGCCCTCTCCCCTGAGCGGCCCCCTCGCGCCTCGCCTCGACCCCGCCAGGCCCCGCCGCCGCCGGCGACCGCCCCCTTCTTCCCCGCGCGCAGCCTTCCCCTACCTCCCGCTCGAGCCGACCCCCGCATCCCCCCCCGACGCGCGCACCCGCCTCCCTGGCTGCGCCGGCAGCGCGGCGCCCCGCCTCGCCGCCGCGTCCGGCGACCGCCTCCGCCTCCTCTCCCACCTCGCCGCTCCACCCGCCCTCCGCGCGCCAGGTCCCTTCCCCGCCGCCTCGTCGCCCGGCCCCCGAGCCCTCCGGTCTGCCCCAGCCCGCGCCAGGCGCCGCCCCTCCGTCCTCGTCGCCGGCGACGCCCCCGTCGCCCTGCCGCACCCCGGCCCCGAGCACGTCGCCCGTGAGTCCCTCCTCCGCTCCAACCCGCGCCCTCCCGCCGGCGCTCGCCTCGCCCCGCTCCCAGGATCCTCCGCCGTCGCCCGCAGCTACCCCGACCCCTGCGCGGACCCGCCCTGCTCCAAGCCCTCCGTCGCCGGCGCGCCCCTCCGTCTGCGGCCGCATCCTAGCCCGCGGCCCCGCAAGCACCTCGAGCTCCCCTCGCCGCCATGTCCGCTTCCCCGCCCCAGGCTCCTCGCTGCAGCGAGCCCGTCCACCGAGCTTGGCCGTGGCCGTGCCTGCCTCGCCTGTCGCCGTCATCGCCGGCGGGTCCCGCTTCGTCGGCCTCCTCCTCGGATCCCTGCCGACGTCACCCTGCCCGCGTGCGCCTCCCGACGGTGCTACCCCCGGGCTCCCGCGTCTGTGAACTCCAGCAGCATGCCAACCATGCCGAGTACCACACCGCCTACGACTAGGGGACGAACAAGATCTTCGCCACGGATATGCCAAGACCTCCTCATGAACCCCAAGATCGGGGGACGCCAAGACCCGCTCACGGAGTCCGTTTGTCGAGTCGAACCGTGGAACCCCGAAAACTCCCCAAGATCCCCGTTGCGAAACAACAAGGCCGATGGCTTGGAGTCGACAAGATCTACCATCTACCGCCAAGCTCGCCTGCGTGGGACGCCAAGTTCGTCGAACCCCGAGGACCGGACGCGACTAGGTCTACCTCAAGGACACCGAGAACTTCACCCCGGACACCGAGACCCCGATGCGACAAGATCTACCCCAGTCAACCGAGAACGCTCCCGCCGAGGCCATCGAACCCTGAACCCTGGACCCCGACCCCGAACTCCGTCGAACCCTGAGACCGACCCCGAACCCCGGACCCCCAAGATCGTCGAGACCCCTAATGTGTGAACCTCTTATCCGAGAACCCTATTTTATAATATAATAACAACTTGATGCATATTAATTGTCATCTCGCATGCATATCTTTGGTTTGGGGGCCTTATGCCCATTAACCTAATAATTAAATATGGGGCCCATATGCGGGCAAATTTAGCTTTATATTGGCCTCATTTAAACATGTGTAGCGAACCGGATCCATCTGTTGTCTTGCTAAACAACATTTAATTGCGGGGGCTTCTAAACAACTTGAACCATCTAATTAATTGTCGGGACCCCGGTTCCCCTTAATATGACCTAATTGCATCGCACCCTTGCCATGTCATGCATCATACATGCATCATGCCGATATTCTGCCGTTGTATTAAATATTGCATCCGGTGTTCTTCTAGTGTTTTGCTTCTTCGCGGATAAGGCCGTTGAGTTGATGTGAGCTTCGCCCGATCTTCGGTTGAACCTTCAACAATGTTTTCAGGCGAGCATCTCCCCCTTTCTACCTATCTTACTTTTATAGTATTTACTTCCCTCCTGTTGATCTATTGCTATCTGTGTTACGATGCTCTAGTTTTCCGTACCCGTGATATCCCTTGCAGTCCTATATTGCCTCGGACACATCCTATTACCTATTGTTTGGTAGATAGTTGGACTTGCGCGTCGTAGTCGCTTGCTCAAGTGCTGTTGCGTGTCGTCAAGTGCCACAGTTGTTGATGTTTTGCCGCATGTTGATGTTGGAGATGATCATAGTTTTACTTATTGTTCACTTTAATTTCTGGTTAACAACTAAAATTGAAATAAGCAGAGGCATCGGTGGGTGATAGATAATATTTGGTTTCCGAACGCCCACTTGTGTCCCGTAGGACCCCGAGTACTTGATACCTATTCCTTGATTTATCGCGCTATCCACATATGGGGAGTATGGGCCCCCCTTAGCCAGAGCTTGATTCCGTCTTATTTCTTGGGGCCACAAACTAGTTTGAGGTTTTATTTATGATCCTGTACTTATGCCATGTTTTACTGCTTTATTTACGATTGTGCGGCAGATAGCACCTGTACTGTTTAGGATCGGGACACGATTCCGCGGTGTCGACAAGCCCCGTTTGGGGTTCCCAGTCGTTCACAGCCGTATACCCAGACCTTGAGTCCGTCTCGGAGCTAGCTTACTTCGTTGCGGGTAGCTTAATGGGGTGGCCCCCTGAAATATTTCTGAATCTTGTGATTGCTCTGTCGTGAAGACCTTGTTGGGTTTTGATTTGGTTTTTCCGAGGTTGATCGAGCGTGTGTTGCTATTGGTGCACCCCGGCCGGGTAAAACTTTCTGAAAGCCGTGTCCGCGGTTATGGACGACTTGGAGCACAGTATCTCGACCATAGACAAGCATAACTAAAGTTTATTGCTGTAAATTTGACTTTATAATGACTAGTAATCAGCTTCACTATAATGGAATGGCTAATTAATACTGCCCACAATTGCTTGTTTGGATTGTCGCTTGCGACCATTGTACCTGACTAGTAAGTATTGCAACTACAACGGAATGGCTGAATAAAAGTACCAACAACTGTTGGGTTTTGGGTTTATCTCATGTCATCTGTATATGATTAGTAAGTGTTGCAACTATAACGGAATGGTTAACTAAAAGTGCCCACTGCCTACTTTATCAGGATGATTATCTATACTTGACTAGTAATTGCTGCAACAATAACCGAATAAATAAAACTGCCAACTGTGTGAGTTCCTCGGTTGACTTCCTCGTTTGGTATCGAGTGGGAAACACCAGGATGGGTATGTTTGGTGTTAGCTTCAGGTTGGATCCGGATAGGTCGTTCTCACCTCTCTCTGATAACCGCCGGTGGTATCGAGTCTCTATAGGTTGTTTAGTGCATGCTGCCGCTGCCGCTTCAGTCCACCATACCTATGTAGGCGAGGACCGCCGAATTCTAGCCTCGCCGTGTACTGGCCTCAGTACTGACGCTCCTTCTTTTTCCTTTGCCCTTTGTCGGCACCCCTTTTGTTTAAGCAGGTTTTTGAGATCGACGTCGTTAGCAGGGTTACCCTTCCGGCTTGGCCTGGGCAGGGTTATGGACGCCATTGGTTATTCTTCAGGGCTCTTAGCCCCATTTGCATCTTGTCCGTAGTCGGACGCTCGATCATTTTCAAGGTGATTTGGATCTTTGTATATTATATCTGTATTCTTGACTCATGGAGTCGCTGATATATATATATCTGTTCTGTGGGTCCCATCGAGGACTGTTGTGTAATGTTATTACTTCGTTTTCCACCCGCACGAAAGTGCCTGGTGGGCACCTTTGAATCGTTTCTATGCGGGTTTGGCGAATTTTGCTCAAACTTGCACAGGTCCGATTCTGAGGGTGTTACAGAGTGGTATCAGAGCTCAGCAGTTGCGATACCCCACAAGTCCAGCCTGTAGGATAACCTAGCTAACGGCCGCAGTAGAGTTTCAAAACTATTTTGCAAAAACGGTTGGATAGTTCTGATTAGGTCTGATTTTATTCCTTACCCCTCTGCTGTTCTCCTCTTACCTCTACGTGTTTTGAATCCGCTCTCGTCTCTTTCTTCGAGTCCAGGAATTCTCGTGGTTGGGTTTCCGTCGTACCTTTAGGGTTTCGTTTCCTCCTTTGATAACGGTGTTCTACCGTCCGGTGTTCAAGCTGCCTGATGAATCCGTCTATGGTGTTACCATTCTTTGTTCCTTGTTTGTGCTTTCCGGTGTTTTCCGACGCGACGACATCATCTACGCCAGATCCGATGCAGAGTCTGCATCCCTCCTGTGTTCTGAACCTCGCTTGTCGAGATCTTCAGTCTGTTTCCGAGAATGGTTGTACTCTCTCCTACTGATTGTGCAGAGTAATAGTTTGGGTGCGTGATGGATTGGCCCCCATGCCGACTACCCCTTCTATTCATTTTTGTACATTGAAGTGGACGAGAATGCATCGATTCCCGCTTCCCACCGAAGTTAGAGGTGGCTTTAGTTGTTGATACCTCTACCGTCGACCTTTTGTCCCCGGAGTGTTCCCTCGACGATCACGGACGACGACCTCTTGTTAGTGGTGTCGCGAGGATCTACACGAAGCGAGAAGACGAAGAACGCCGACCTTCTTTCCGGTACCATGAGGCGGATCTCGAGGGCGAGATCCATTGTTAGTGGTGTCGAATTGTGGCATCCCGCAAAACCACTACTAGAAAATCGCGTTGAAGTTGTGCATTGCATCGTCATCATCATGCATTGTTTGCCAAAATTATTTTCGCAACCCCCGTTTTGTTTTCTAAGACGCCCCCTCTTGATTCAAACATCAAAATCCGGGTCGCCGGAATATTTTGTTTTGCCCGACATCGGTTTGCAAAAGCTTTGTTTGAAATAAATAAATTTTTTTTTTATTTTAGTGGGGCAGTCGAACGGGCCGTATCGACCCGAACGACCACCCCCATATTTTCAGAACGGTCCACCTCCTAAATTCCTGAAGCCACCCACTAACCTACCCACACCCCTGGCCACCTCACCCCAGCCACTCAGCGACCGCCACCTCACCCCTCCCCTATTCCCTAGCCTATCCCTGCATGCCACGTGGCCTAGCCCTCCCTCTCCACTCAACCCACTCACCCAGTCCACACACGCCTACAACACGCACTCCACGCACGCTGTCCACAGCACACTCCACGCGACTCCCCCACCGCCCCTGTCCCGCGGGACCCACACCGGGCCCCACCCACGCGTCCCAGCCCCACGCGCGCGGTGCCCTCTCTCCTCCCCCATTTCCTCTCTTCGCCCTCAACCTCCAGCGCGCTCGCCCTCTCCCCTGAGCGGCCCCCTCGCGCCTCGCCTCGACCCCGCCAGGCCCCGCCGCCGCCGGCGACCGCCCCCTTCTTCCCCGCGCGCAGCCTTCCCCTACCTCCCGCTCGAGCCGACCCCCGCATCACCCCCCGACGCGCGCACCCGCCTCTCCTGGCTGCGCCGGCAGCGCGGCGCCCCGCCTCGCCGCCGCGTCCGGCGACCGCCTCCGCCTCCTCTCCCACCTCGCCGCTCCACCCGCCCTCCGTGCGCCAGGTCCCTTCCCCGCCGCCTCGTCGCCCGGCCCCCAAGCCCTCCGGTCTGCCCCAGCCCGCGCCAGGCGCCGCCCCTCCGTCCTCGTCGCCGGCGACGCCCCCGTCGCCCTGCCGCACCCCGGCCCCGAGCACGTCGCCCGCGAGTCCCTCCTCCGCTCCAACCCGCGCCCTCCCGCCGGCGCTCGCCTCGCCCCGCTCCCAGGATCCTCCGCCGTCGCCCGCAGCTACCCCGACCCCTGCGCGGACCCGCCCTGCTCCAAGCCCTCCGTCGCCGGCGCGCCCCTCCGCCTGCGGCCACATCCTAGCCCGCGGCCCCGCAAGCACCTCGAGCTCCCCTCGCCGCCCTGTCCGCTTCCCCACCCCAGGCTCCTCGCTGCAGCGAGCCCGTCCACCGAGCTTGGCCGTGGCCGTGCCTGCCTCGCCTGTCGCCGTCATCGCCGGCGGGTCCCGCTTCGTCGGCCTCCTCCTCGGATCCCTGCCGACGTCACCCTGCCCGCGTGTGCCTCCCGACGGTGCTACCCCCGGGCTCCCGCGTCTGTGAACTCCAGTAGCATGCCAACCATGCCGAGTACCACACCGCCTACGACTAGGGGACGAACAAGATCTTCGCCACGGATACGCCAAGACCTCCTCATGAACCCCAAGATCGGGGGACGCCAAGACCCGCTCACGGAGTCCGTTTGTCGAGTCGAACCGTGGAACCCCGAAAACTCCCCAAGATCCCCATTGCGAAACAACAAGGCCGATGGCTTGGAGTCGACAAGATCTACCATCTACCGCCAAGCTCGCCTGCGTGGGACGCCAAGTTCGTCGAACCCCGAGGACCGGACGCGACTAGGTCTACCTCAAGGACACCGAGAACTTCACCCCGGACACCGAGACCCCGATGCGACAAGATCTACCCCAGTCAACCGAGAACGCTCCCGCCGAGGCCATCGAACCCTGAACCCTGGACCCCGACCCCGAACTCCGTCGAACCCTGAGACCGACCCCGAACCCCGGACCCCCAAGATCGTCGAGACCCCTAATGTGTGAACCTCTTATCCGAGAACCCTATTTTATAATATAATAACAACTTGATGCATATTAATTGTCATCTCGCATGCATATCTTTGGTTTGGGGGCCTTATGCCCATTAACCTAATAATTAAATATGGGGCCCATATGCGGGCAAATTTAGCCTTATATTGGCCTCATTTAAACATGTGTAGCGAACCGGATCCATCTGTTGTCTTGCTAAACAACATTTAATTGCGGGGGGTTCTAAACAACTTGAACCATCTAATTAATTGTCGGGACCCCGGTTCCCCTTAATATGACCTAATTGCATCGCACCCTTGCCATGTCATGCATCATACATGAATCATGCCGATCTTCTGCCGTTGTATTAAATATTGCATCCGGTGTTCTTCTAGTGTTTTTCTTCTTCGCGGATAAGGCCGTTGAGTTGATGTGAGCTTCGCCCGATCTTCGGTTGAACCTTCGACAATGTTTTCAGGCGAGCATCTCCCCCTTTCTACCTATCTTACTTTTATAGTATTTACTTCCCTCCTGTTGATCTATTGCTATCTGTGTTACGATGCTCTAGTTTTCCGTACCCGTGATATCCCTTGCAGTCCTATATTGCCTCGGACACATCCTATTACCTATTGTTTGGTAGATAGTTGGACTTGCGCGTCGTAGTCGCTTGCTCAAGTGCTGTTGCGTGTCGTCAAGTGCCACAGTTGTTGATGTTTTGCCGCATGTTGATGTTGGAGATGATCATAGTTTTACTTATTGTTCACTTTAATTTCTGGTTAACAACTAAAATTGAAATAAGCAGAGGCATCGGTGGGTGATAGATAATATTTGGTTTCCGAACGCCCACTTGTGTCCCGTAGGACCCCGAGTACTTGATACCTGTTCCTTGATTTATCGCGCTATCCACATATGGGGAGTATGGGCCCCCCTTAGCCAGAGCTTGATTCCGTCTTATTTCTTGGGGCCACAAACTAGTTTGAGGTTTTATTTACGATCCTGTACTTATGCCATGTTTTACTGCTTTATTTACGATTGTGCGACAGATAGCACCTGTACTGTTTAGGATCGGGACACGATTCCGCGGTGTCGACAAGCCCCGTTTGGGGTTCCCAGTCGTTCACAGCCGTATACCCAGACCTTGAGTCCGTCTCGGAGCTAGCTTACTTCGTTGCGGGTAGCTTAATGGGGTGGCCCCCTGAAATATTTCTGAATCTTGTGATTGCTCTGTCGTGAAGACCTCGTTGGGTTTTGATTTGGTTTTTCCGAGGTTGATCGAGCGTGTGTTGCTATTGGTGCACCCCGGCCGGGTAAAACTTTCTGAAAGCCGTGTCCGCGGTTATGGACGACTTGGAGCACAGTATCTCGACCATAGACAAGCATAACTAAAGTTTATTGCTGTAAATTTGACTTTATAATGACTAGTAATCAGCTTCACTATAATGGAATGGCTAATTAATACTGCCCACAATTGCTTGTTTGGATTGTCGCTTGCGACCATTGTACCTGACTAGTAAGTATTGCAACTACAACGGAATGGCTGAATAAAAGTACCAACAACTGTTGGGTTTTGGGTTTATCTCATGTCATCTGTATATGATTAGTAAGTGTTGCAACTATAACGGAATGGTTAACTAAAAGTGCCCACTGCCTACTTTATCAGGATGATTATCTATACTTGACTAGTAATTGCTGCAACAATAACCGAATAAATAAAACTGCCAACTGTGTGAGTTCCTCGGTTGACTTCCTCGTTTGGTATCGAGTGGGAAACACCAGGATGGGTATGTTTGGTGTTAGCTTCAGGTTGGATCCGGATAGGTCGTTCTCACCTCTCTCTGATAACCGCCGGTGGTATCGAGTCTCTATAGGTTGTTTAGTGCATGCTGCCGCTGCCGCTTCAGTCCACCATACCTATGTAGGCGAGGACCGCCGAATTCTAGCCTCGCCGTGTACTGGCCTCAGTACTGACGCTCCTTCTTTTTCCTTTGCCCTTTGTCGGCACCCCTTTTGTTTAAGCAGGTTTTTGAGATCGACGTCGTTAGCAGGGTTACCCTTCCGGCTTGGCCTGGGCAGGGTTATGGACGCCATTGGTTATTCTTCAGGGCTCTTAGCCCCATTTGCATCTTGTCCGTAGTCGGACGCTCGATCATTTTCAAGGTGATTTGGATCTTTGTATATTATATTTGTATTCTTGACTCATGGAGTCGCTGATATATATATATCTGTTCTGTGGGTCCCATCGAGGACTGTTGTGTAATGTTATTACTTCGTTTTCCACCCGCACGAAAGTGCCTGGTGGGCACCTTTGAATCGTTTCTATGCGGGTTTGGCGAATTTTGCTCAAACTTGCACAGGTCCGATTCTGAGGGTGTTACAGAGTGGTATCAGAGCTCAGCAGTTGCGATACCCCACAAGTCCAGCCTGTAGGATAACCTAGCTAACGGCCGCAGTAGAGTGTCAAAACTATTTTGCAAAAACGGTTGGATAGTTCTGATTAGGTCTGATTTTATTCCTTACCCCTCTGCTGTTCTCCTCTTACCTCTACCTGTTTTGAATCCGCTCTCGTCTCTTTCTTCGAGTCCAGGAATTCTCGTGGTTGGGTTTCCGTCGTACCTTTAGGGTTTCGTTTCCTCCTTTGATAACGGTGTTCTACCGTCCGGTGTTCAAGCTGCCTGATGAATCCGTCTACGGTGTTACCATTCTTTGTTCCTTGTTTGTGCTTTCCGGTGTTTTTCGACGCGACGACATCATCTACGCCAGATCCGATGCAGAGTCTGCATCCCTCCTGTGTTCCGAACCTCGCTTGTCGAGATCTTCAGTCTGTTTCCGAGAATGGTTGTACTTTCTCCTACTGATTGTGCAGAGTAATAGTTTGGGTGCGTGATGGATTGGCCCCCATGCCGACTACCCCTTCTATTCGTTTTTGTACATTGAAGTGGACGAGAATGCATCGATTCCCGCTTCCCACCGAAGTTAGAGGTGGCTTTAGTTGTTGATACCTCTACCGTCGACCTTTTGTCCCCGGAGTGTTCCCTCGACGATCACGGACGACGACCTCTTGTTAGTGGTGTCGCGAGGATCTACACGAAGCGAGAAGACGAAGAACGCCGACCTTCTTTCCGGTACCATGAGGCGGATCTCGAGGGCGAGATCCATTGTTAGTGGTGTCGAATTGTGGCATCCCGCAAAACCACTACTAGAAAATCGCGTTGAAGTTGTGCATTGCATCGTCATCATCATGCATTGTTTGCCAAAATTATTTTTGCAACCCCCGTTTTGTTTTCTAAAACGCCCCCTCTTGATTCAAACATCAAAATCCGGGTCGCCGGAATATTTTGTTTTGCCCGACATCGGTTTGCAAAAGCTTTGTTTGAAATAAATAATTTTTTTTTTATTTTAGTGGGGCAGTCGAACGGGCCGTATCGACCCGAACGACCACCCCCATATTTTCAGAACGGTCCACCTCCTAAATTCCTAAAGCCACCCACTAACCTACCCACACCCCTGGCCACCTCACCCCAGCCACTCAGCGACCGCCACCTCACCCCTCCCCTATTCCCTAGCCTATCCCCGCATGCCACGTGGCCTAGCCCTCCCTCTCCACTCAACCCACTCACCCAGTCCACACACGCCTACAACACGCACTCCACGCACGCTGTCCACAGCACACTCCACGCGACTCCCCCACCGCCCCTGTCCCGCGGGACCCACACCGGGCCCCACCCACGCGTCCCAGCCCCACGCGCGCGGTGCCCTCTCTCCTCCCCCGTTTCCTCTCTTCGCCCTCAACCTCCAGCGCGCTCGCCCTCTCCCCTGAGCGGCCCCCTCGCGCCTCGCCTCGACCCCGCCAGGCCCCGCCGCCGCCGGCGACCGCCCCCTTCTTCCCCGCGCGCAGCCTTCCCCTACCTCCCGCTCGAGCCGACCCCCGCATCCCCCCCGACGCGCGCACCCGCCTCCCCTGGTTATGGACGCCATTGGTTATTCTTCAGGGCTCTTAGCCCCATTTGCATCTTGTCCGTAGTCGGACGCTCGATCATTTTCAAGGTGATTTGGATCTTTGTATATTATATCTGTATTCTTGACTCATGGAGTCGCTGATATATATATATCTGTTCTGTGGGTCCCATCGAGGACTGTTTTGTAATGTTATTACTTCGTTTTCCACCCGCACGAAAGTGCCTGGTGGGCACCTTTGAATCGTTTCTATGCGGGTTTGGCGAATTTTGCTCAAACTTGCACAGGTCCGATTCTGAGGGTGTTACAAAAAGTTTGGGAACTGTTTAGATGATGTTTATTTCACCTAAGAATCCTTTTACAAGCAAAGAAACACCTAAACAAGGCAATTCAAAAGAATTCAAAATGGGATGCATACACACATGCATGCTTTCATATTTTTATTTAGAAAAGTTTTTGTTAACCCTAAATTTGATGATTAGAGTTTGATGATCCAAGTTTAGTATTTTTGGGATATTACAAACCTTCCCCCCTTAAACAAAATCTCGTCCCGAGATTTTAAAAAGGATGAAAAGATTACCTAGGATTTAAAGAGATCGGGAAATTCCGTCCTAATGTGATCTTCGCGCTCTCAGGTAGCTTCCTCTTATGTGTGGTTTCTCCACTGAATCTTGAGAAACTTGATGCTTCGGGTTCTGGTGGTTCGGAAAGCTTCTTCCAAAATACAGATGGGTACTTCAGGATAGGTTACGTCATCGTTGATCTCTATGATCCGGTGATCGATAGTCTTGAACACTTCAGTATTCTCTGGAACTTCGAGGCACTTGCGAAGTAATGAGATATGGAACACATTGTGCACGGCTGACATCTCTTCAGGTAATTCCAATTGATACGACACTTCTCCTCGACGGTTCAGAATCTTGAAGGGTCCGATATATCTGGGGGCTAACTTTCCTTTGAGTTGGAAACGTTGCATTCCCTTCAATGGAGACACTTTCAGATACACAAAATCTCCTATGTTGAAGGTGAGGTCTCGACGTCTCTTGTCGGCGTAACTCTTCTGTCTGGACTGGGCTGTCTTGAGGTGCTCACGAATCTTGTGAACCTTCTCTTCTGCTTCTCTTAGGATGTTGGGTCCGAAGATATGACTCTCTCCTACTTCCGACCAGTTCAAAGGGGTGCGACACTTCCTTCCGTACATGAATTCAAATGGGGCCATTTGCAAACTAGCTTGATAACTATTGTTGTATGAAAATTCTGCAAACGGCAGATAGTCTTCCCACTTGGATCCGTATTCTAACACACATGCTCTTAGCATATCTTCTAGTATTTGATTTACTCGCTCCGTTTGTCCATCGGTTTGAGGGTGATAGGCGGTGCTGAAATCTAGGCGGGTTCCTAAACCTTCATGAACTTTCTTCCAGAATCTCGAGGTAAATTGAGTTCCTCGATCAGATACGATGTTCTTGGGGACTCCGTGCAAACTAACGATTCTAGCGATGTATGACTCCGCTAGCTTCGAACTCTGATATGTGGTCTTGACGGGTAAGAAATGGGCAACTTTGGACAATCTGTCCACTATGACCCAGATATAGTCATTTCCCCTACTAGAAGTAGGCAATCCGGTGATAAAGTCCATTCCAACGGAATCCCATTTCCATTCCGGAATCTGTAAGGGTTGCAACAATCCAGCGGGTCTTTGATGTCCGGCCTTGACTCGCTGACATATATCACACTTGGCGATATAGCTTCCGATTTCTCTCTTCATCTTATGCCACCAAAATTGCTCTTTCAAATCTTGATACATCTTAATTCCTCCGGGGTGGATAGAATAAAGAGTATCATGAGCTTCCTTCAGAAAAACTTCTTTCAACACAGAATCTGCTGGTACACAAAGGCGTCCTTTGTACCATAGAACTCCTTCTTCGTCTTCGGTGAATCCAGGTACTTTGCCTGTACCAATACGACGCTTGATTCCAGCGATACTAGCATTTCCTTTCTGCGCCTCTTTGATCTGGCTGATCAAAGTGGGTTGAAGTTTGATGCTAGCGAAAAATCCTTCACTTACTAATTCTATTCGAAAATCTTCCATCTCCTTGTGCAAGCTTGGTTGCTCCTCCAAGATCATGGAGTTCAAGCGGCACGGCAATCTGCTAAGGGCATCGGCTACTACATTGGCTTTACCAGGGTGATAGTGAATGTCCAGGTCGTAATCCTTGATTAGCTCAATCCATCTTCTCTGCCTCATATTCAGCTCCTTCTGAGTGAATATATACTTTAGGCTCTTGTGATCCGAATAAATCTCACAACGATTTCCCATAAGGTAATGCCTCCATGTCTTTAAGGCGAAAACTACGGCTGCGAGTTCGAGGTCATGGGTTGGGTAATTTTGCTCATGTTGTTTCAATTGTCGAGATAGATAAGATATAACTTTGCCTTCTTGCATTAGCACACATCCAAGTCCGATCTTGGATGCATCACAATACACATCGAAGGGCTTCGTGATATCTGACATGATTAATATTGGGGCTGAAATCAATCTCCTCTTGAGTTCTTGAAAACTCGCTTCACATTTGTTGGTCCATTCAAATTTCTTGTCCTTCTTCAGCAATTGGGTCATGGGTCTGGCGATACTCAAGAATCCTTCTACGAACTTGCGGTAATATCCCGCCAATCCGAGAAATGCTCGAACTTGGGTTTGAGTGGTTGGGGATTGCCAATCTTCGACATCCTTCACCTTTGCAGGGTCAACGACAATTCCTCCGGCTGATACAATGTGACCGAGGAATCCTACCTTCTGTAACCAGAATTCACATTTGCTAAACTTGGCATACAACTAATGCTCTCTAAGGGTTCCAAGAATGGTCCTTAGGTGTAGCTCATCTTCTTCTTCCGATTTGGAATAAATCAGAATGTCATCGATGAAAACAATGACAAACTTATCCAGGAAGTCCATAAAAATCTTATTCATGAGATTCATGAAATAAGCGGGGGCATTGGTTAATCCAAAAGACATGACAGTGTACTTGTATAATCCATAACGGTTGGTAAAGGTAGTCTTTGGAATATCCTCAGCGCGAATCTTGAGTTGATGATAGCCAGTCCTAAGATCAATCTTAGAAAACACTTTGGCACCGGTCAACTGATCAAACAAATCTTCTATCTTGTGCAAGGGGTACTTGTTCTTGATGGTGACATCATTCAACTTCCTATAATCCGTAAACAAACGGTTTCCTCCGTCCTTCTTATCTACGAACAAAACAGGTGATCTCCAAGGTGATGCACTTGGTTGAATCAATCCAATTTCCAACATGGAATCTAGTTGCTTCTTCAGTTCTGCCAGTTCTGACGGGTTCATACTATAGGGTCTCTGGGCTATGGGTCCTGTTCCGGGGATTAGTTCAATGATAAACTCGATATCCCGATTTGGGGGCATACCGGGCAAAACATCTGGAAATACATCGGGGTATTCGCAGACTATCTGGACTTGGTCAATGGTAGGTTGGGCTATACTCTTGTTGCACCTGAATTGGCGAGGTAAGGTTTCAGATATATGATCGACTGATATTCCGGCTGTAATGGTCATGGTGATGGCTTTCTTGGCACAGTCAATTAATCCTTTATGTTTGGACATCCAATCCATTCGTAGTACTACTTCCAAACCTTTAGTTCCGAGTACTATCAGATTAGCATAAAAATATATGACATGGATTCGGATAGGGACGGCTTTGCAAATTTGCCTAGCTTTGGTGGTTGAACCGGGACTTTGGACAATCATAACATGCTTCAGTTTTGTTGGTTGAATTTTACTAGTGCATGCAAATTCTTTGGTGATAAATGAATGCGATGCACCAGAATCAAACAACACTCTTGCAAGTACTGCATTAACAGAAAAAATACCCATCACGATGACTAGCGCTTCCTGAGCTTCTTCAGCATGCATGAAGAAAAGACGGCCGTTGTGGTTGAGTGAATTCCCTGGGGCAAACCTCCTTCCTGGCTGAACACGACGCTGCTGCTAAGCTGGGTGTAGGGTTTCGTAGCATGGAAAACAAAAATTTTCTATCGCATACAAACAAACAATCCAAGATCTATCTACTAGATTGTAGCAACGAGTCGATGGAATAACTTACCCTCGAAGATTCCAAAGCGTTTAACGAGAGCGGATTCTCGTGGGTGATGTAGTCGTACTCTTCCCGATCTCAAGATCGTGTGGACGATCCTTCCTGCGCCGCGTTCCGGCAGCGCTCCCGCAGTCGGTCACACGTTCGGTACTCGACGAAGACCTTCCTCTCCCTTGTTCCAGCAGGCAGCGGAGGTTGTAGCACTCTCCTCGCGATACCGGCAGCACAACGGCGTGGTACCGGAAGTAGAGGGGAGATCCCGCAGGGCTTCGCCTTAAGCCGGCGCGAGTATGGTGGAGTATGAGAGAGGCTATTAGTGGTCTAGTAATTAGACACACCAATTAGAAGGCTCTAAACCAATTAGAAGGCTCTAAACCGAAGGCTAAAGAAATTAGAAGCTCTAAACCAAAACGGCTCTAAACCGGAGGTAGAAGATAGGAACTTGTGTGTGCTAGGAGGGGAGCCCTGCCCCTCCTTATATAGATGGGAGGGGCCGGCGGCCAAGGGGAGGAGTCCCTCACCAAGTCGGCCTTGGGTGGCGCGCCGGCCAAGGGGACTCCTCCCCCAAGTCGGCCTCCACCAATCCTCCTTCTCCTCTTTCCGAAAACTGGCAGTTTGACTTTTCAAACTAGCCGTTTGACTTTTCAAACTAGGATTTGAATAAAACCTTTATTTTGGACAGCGATGACACTTAGTACATGATGCAATCATACCAACTTTGATATAACACATTCATGTACCCTACCCCCCGGAGTGCCGGACATTCCGGAACCTTCTAGAACATTCCCGATGAAAACACCGGAATCATTCCGCAACTCCGAAACGGGACTTTCCTTATATGAATCTTATTCTCCGGACCATTCCGGATCACCTCGTGATATCCCGGATCCCATCCGAGACTTCGAACAACATTCGGTCTCTTCCTCATAATACCATAACTACTCAAACAACGTCGAATCCTTAAGTGTGTCTCCCTACGGTTCGTGAATTATGCGGACATGATCGAGACACTTCTCCGAACAATAACCAATAGAGGAATCTGGAAATTCATATGGCTCCCACATATTTCTACGATTACTTTGCGATCGAATGAACCACTTACATACGATACCAATATCCCTTTGTCTCACGATATGTTACTTATCCGAGGTTATGATCGTCGGTATCTCTGCATACCTAGTTCAACCTCGTTACTGATAAGTACTCTTTTCTCGTTCCCGTGATATGTGATCCCTTGTGAGCCAGTCACATGCTTGCAAGCTAATTGGATTACATTCCACCGAGAGGGCCCAGAGTATATCTATCCGTCATGTGGATGGACAAATCCCACTCTTGATCCATGTGTCTCAACCAATACTTTCCGAACACTCAATGCCACCTTTATAACCACCCAGTTACGGTGTGGTGTTTGATGTCATCAAAGCATCCATCCGGTAAAGGTGATATGCATGATCTCATGGTCGAAGGAATTAGGTTACTATGTATCAGAAAGCATATAGCAATTGAACTATTGAAATGACTTGATCTTTATGCTATGCTTATCTATAGGAGTATGTCCACCATATCATTCTCCTAACGATATGATCTTTTTGTTGATAACATCTCAATGTTCATGATAGGGAAACCACAATCATTTATCAACCAACAAGCTAGTGAAGTATAGAGGCTATACTAGGGACTTCAAATTAAGTTTACAAATCACACAAGTATTAATGTTTCCTTGTTAATACTATTATAGCATGAATGTAAACATTTATCATAAACACAAAGATATAATAATAACTACATTTATTATTGCCTCTAGGGCATATCTCCAACAGTCTCCCACTTGCACTAGAGTCATCTAATCTAGATTACATGGTAATATACCGAACACCCATGGCAGTTTGGTGTTGGTCATGTTTTTCCCTCGGGAGAGGTTTAGTCAACGGATCCGCCACATTCAGATCTGTGTGTACTTTGCAAATCTTTATATCCCCATCCTGGATATGTTCTCGAATAGCGTGAAAACGCATCTTGATGTGCTTCAGCTTCTTGTGTGACCTTGGTTCTTGCGCATTGGCTATGGCGCCCATGTTATCACAGTAGATAGACATTGGGTCCAACGCACTAGGAACCACACCCAGCTCTGTAATGAACTCTTTCATCCATATCGCTTCTTGTGAAGCCTCCGAAGCAGCCATGTATTCCGATTCAGTTGAAGATCTCGCCACAACGCTTTGCTTTGCACTCCTCCAGCTAACTGCTGCACCATTCAAAATAAATACGTATCCGGATTGTGATTTAGAATCATCCGGATCGGTGTTCCAACTAGCATCAGTGTAACCATTAACAACGAGCTGTTCATCACCTCCATAAGAAAGAACCATATCCTTAGTTCTTCTCAAGTACTTAAGGATATTTTTGACCGCTGTCCAATGATCCACTCCTGGATCACTTTGATATCTGCTAGTTAAACTAACAGCATATGCAATGTCGGGTCTAGTACATAGCATGGCATACATTAGAGATCCTATGGCTGAGGCATAGGGAGTCTTACTCATCCTTTCTCTATCTTCTGTCGATGTCGGACTTTGAGTTTTACTCAAGGTCGTATTGGGCAACATGGGCAAGAACCCTTTCTTGCTTTCTTCCATTACAAACCTCTTTAGAACTTTGTCCAAATATGTACTCTGTGACAATGATATTTGGCGTTTCGATTCATCTCTATAAATCTTTATGCCTAATATGTAAGCTGCTTCGCCAAGATCCTTCATTGAAAAACTATTATTCAAATATTCCTTGACACTATTCAGAAGGTCTACATCATTCCCAATCAACAATATGTCATCCACATATAGTATTAAGAATGCTACAGAGCTCCCACTCACTTTCTTGTAAATACAAGCTTCTCCATAAGTTTGTATAAAACCAAAACTTTTGATTACCTTATCAAAACGTTGATTCCAACTTCGTGATGCTTGCTTCAATCCATAGATGGACCGTTGAAGTTTGCATACCTTGTTAGCATCTTTAGGATCGACAAAACCTTTGGGTTGCATCATATACAACTCTTCATCAATGTCTCCATTGAGGAATGCTGTTTTGACATCCATCTGCCATATCTCATAATCATAATATGCAGCGATTGCTAACATAATCCTCACAGACTTTAGCTTCGCTACTGGTGAGAAAGTCTCATGGAGTCAACTCCTTGAATTTGTCGAAACCCTTTTGCGACAAGTTGAGCTTTATAGACAGTAACATTACCATCAGCATTTGTTTTCTTCTTGAAAATCCATTTGTTCTCGACAGCCTTCCGGCCATCCGGTAAGTCCACCAAAGTCCATATTTGGTTTTCGTACATGGATCCAATCTCGGATTTCATGGCTTCTTGCCATTTCTTGGAATCTGGGCTCATCATCGCTTCCTCATATGTCTCGGGGTCATCGGTGTTGTCCACCAACATGACATTCATAACGGAATCATACCAATCTGGAGTGCTACGAGTTCTCGTTGATCTCCGAGGCTCTGTAGCAACTTCAACCGAAGTTTCATGATCACCATCATTAACTCCCTCTCTTATTGGTGCAGGCACCACATGAACTTCTTCAGGTGCTGCGCTACTCGCAATTTCGAGAGAAGGTTCGACAACCTCGTCGAGTTCTACTTTCCTTCCAGTCACTTCTTTCGAGAGAAATTCCTTCTCTAGAAAGGATCCATTCTTGGCAACAAAGATTTTGCCTTCGGATCTATGATAGAAGGTATACCCAATAGTTTCCTTCGGGTATCCTATGAAGACGCATTTTTCCGCTTTGGGTTCAAGCTTGTCCGGTTGTAACTTCTTTACATAGGCTTCGCATCCCCAAATTTTAAGGAACGACAATTTAGGTTTCTTCCCAAACCATAATTCATACGGTGTCGTTTCAACGGATTTAGATGGTGCCCTATTTAAAGTGAATGCGGCTGTTTCTAATGCATAACCCCAAAATGATAGCGGTAAATCTGTAAGTGACATCATAGAACGAACCATATCTAAGAGAGTTCGATTACGACTTTCGGACACACCATTACGCTGTGGTGTTCCCGGCGGTGTCAATTGTGAAAGTATTCCGCATTTCTTCAAATGCTCGCCAAACTCGTAACTTAGATATTCACCTCCACGATCAGAACGTAGAAATTTAATCTTCTTGTTACGTTGATTCTCTACCTCACTTTGAAACTCCTTAAACTTCTCGAAAGTTTCGGACTTATGTTTCATGAAATAGATATACCCATATCTACTCAAGTCATCCGTGAAGGTGAGAACATAACGATAACCACCGCGCGATGCTACACTCATTGGACCACACACATCGGTATGTATGATTTCCAATAAGTCCGTAGCTCGCTCCATCATACCAGAAAATGGAGTCTTAGTCATTTTTCCCATCAGACATGCTTCGCATCTTTCAAGTGATTCAAAATCAAGTGATTCAAGAAGTCCATCGAAATGGAGTTTCTTCATACGTTTCACTCCGATGTGACCAAGACGACAGTGCCACATATAGGTCAAATTATCGCTTGATTTCAAACGTTTAGCCTCAATGTTGTTGATATGTGTATTTCCACTATCGAGAATCAATAAGAATAGACCATCTATCAAAGGTGCATGTGCATAAAACATATTACTCATATAAATCAAACAACCATTATTCTCGGATTTAAACAAGTAACCGTCTCGCAATAAACAAGATCCCGATATAATGTTCATGCTCAACGCAGGCACCAAATAACAATTATTTAAGTATAAAACTAATCCCGATGGTAGATGAAGGGGTAGCGTGCCGACCGCGATCACATCAACCTTTGATCCGTTTCCCACGCGCATCGTCACCTCGTTCTTCGCTAGCTTCCGTTTATTCTGCAGCACCTGTTTCGAGTTACAAAGATGAGCAACCGAACCAGTATCAAATACCCAGGCACTACTACGAGTACTAGTGAGATACACATCAATAACATGTATATCAGATATACCTTTCTTCTTGATGTTGCCGTTCTTCAAATCCGCCAAGTACTTTGGGCAATTCCGCTTCCAGTTACCTTCTCCCTTGCAGTAAAAGCACTCAGTATCAGGCTTGGGTCCAGCCTTGGTCTTCTTCGCCGGCGTAGTAACTTTCTTACCACCCTTCTTGAAGTGTCCCTTTGGTTTAGACTTGCCTTTCTTGAATTTGGTGGTCTTATTCACCAACAACACTTGGTGCTCTTTCTTGATCTCCACTTCTGCAGATTTCAACATGGCAAAGAGTTCTGGCAACGTCTTGTTCATGTTCTGCATGTTGTAGTTCATCACAAAGTTCTTGTAACTTGGTGGTAGTGATTGGAGGACACGGTAAATCCCCAAAGCATTAGGAATCACTATACCCAAGCTTTGAAGTTTGTTTGCGTGCCCAGACATCTTAAGCACATGCTCACTGACGGAGCTGCCCTCTTCCATCTTGCAGTTAAAGAACTTTTCAGAAGCCTCATAGCTTTCAATTGCCGCATGAGTCTCAAAAATAAATTTGAGATCCTCGACAATATCATATGGGTCTGAATCCTCAAACCTTTTCTGAAGCTCCGATTCCAAACCATACAAGATAGCACACTGAACTATGGAGTACTGATTCTTCCGAGCGAGGTAAACATTCTTTACTTCATCGGAAGCATCAGCTGCAGGTGGGTCACCCAGCGGTGCATCTAGCACATAGGTCAAATTACCAGCTGTGAGGACAATCCTCAAATTGCGGAACCAATCCGCGAAGTTGCTTCCATTGTTTTTCAACTTTTCTTTCTCTAGGAATGCATTAAAATTGATGGTAGGGGCTGCCATTGATCTACAACATATTTGCAATAGTTTAGACTAAGTTTATGACAAATTGAGTTCAAATTAATTAATGTAATTAAACTAGGTGAACTCCCACTCAAAACAATATCCCTCACATTGTTTTAGTGATCACACGAACCAAATCCACTACATCAACACCGATCATCACGAGAGTTGGTATAGTTTCAATGGCGAACAATCGTCATGTTCATCATATCTACTATATGATTCATGCTTTACCTTTCGGTGATCCGTGTTCCGAGACCATGTCTGTACATGCTAGGCTCGTCAAGATCAAACCTTAGTTTCCGCATGAGCAAATCTGGCTTGCTCATGTTGTATACACTTGCGGAATCTAACACACCCGATCATCACGTGGTGCTTCGAAACAACAAGCTTTAGCAACGGTGCTAACTAAGGGTGAACACTTTATGACTTGAAATTCATGTGCATGAGGGATCATCTTATAATGCTACCGTCGTCTACTAAGCAATACAAGATGCATAAAGGATTAACATCACATGCAATTCAATATATATGTGATATGATATGGCCTTTCTTCTTTGTACTTCCGATATCCATCTTCAAGCACGAACATGATCTCCATCATCACCGGCATTGCATCAAGGTCAATGACGCTACTCCATGGTTGTCGTCCACCGGCTTCAACTATTACAACTACTTTGAATAGACACGCGGGTCTTAACATAAATTAAAGACAACCATATGGCTCCTGCCGGTTGCCGACTTACAATAAGGAACATTGCATACATCAAATATAATCACAATCATGGCCATATCACATATAGACACGGCTCTGATACCACTGTAGGGTTTCGTAGCATGGAAAACAAAAAATTTCTATCGCATACAAACAAACAAGCCAAGATCTATCTACTAGATTGTAGCAACGAGTCAATGGAATAACTTACCCTCGAAGATTCCAAAGCGTTTAACGAGAGCGGATTCTCGTGGGTGATGTAGTCGTACTCTTCCCGATCTCAACATCGTGTGGACGATCCTTCCTACGCTGCATTCCGGCAGCGCTCCCGCAGTCGGTCACACGTTCGGTACTCGACGAATACCTTCCTCTCCCTTGTTCCAGCAGGCAGCGGAGGTTGTAGCACTCTCCTCGCGATTCCGGCAGCACAACGGCGTGGTACCGGAAGTAGAGGGGAGATCCCGCAGGGCTTCGCCTTAAGCCGCGGCGAGTATGGTGGAGTATGAGAGAGGCTATTAGTGGTCTAGTAATTAGACACACCAATTAGAAGGCTCTAAACCAATTAGAAGGCTCTAAACCGAAGGCTAAAGCAATTAGAAGCTCTAAACCAAAACGGCTCTAAACCGGAGGTAGAAGATAGGAACTTGTGTGTGCTAGGAGGGGAGCCCTGCCCCTCCTTATATAGATGGGAGGGGCCGGCGGCCAAGGGGAGGAGTCCCTCCCCAAGTCGGCCTTGGGTGGCGCGCCGGCCAAGGGGACTCCTCCCCCAAGTCAGCCTCCACCAATCCTCCTTCTCCTCTTTCCGAAAACTGGCAGTTTGACTTTTCAAACTAGCCGTTTGACTTTTCAAACTAGGATTTGAATAAACCCTTTATTTCGGACAGCGATGACACTTAGTACATGATGCAATCATACCAACTTTGATATAACACATTCATGTACCCTACCCCCCCGGAGTGCCGGACATTCCGGAACCTTCTAGAACATTCCCGATGAAAACACCGGAATCATTTCGCAACTCCGAAACGGGACTTTCCTTATATGAATCTTATTCTCCGGATCACCTCGTGATATCCCGGATCCCATCCGAGACTCCGAACAACATTCGGTCTCTTCCTCATAATACCATAACTACTCAAACAACGTCGAATCCTTAAGTGTGTCTCCCTACGGTTCGTGAATTATGCGGACATGATCGAGACACTTCTCCGAACAATAACCAATAGAGGAATCTGGAAATTCATATGGCTCCCACATATTTCTATGATTACTTTGCGATCGAATGAACCACTTACATACGATACCAATTTCCCTTTGTCTCACGATATGTTACTTATCCGAGGTTATGATCGTCGGTATCTCTGCATACCTAGTTCAACCTCGTTACTGATAAGTACTCTTTTCTCGTTCCCGTGATATGTGATCCCTTGTGAGCCAGTCACATGCTTGCAAGCTAATTGGATGACATTCCACCGAGAGGGCCCAGAGTATATCTATCCGTCATGTGGATGGACAAATCCCACTCTTGATCCATGTGTCTCAACCAATACTTTCCGAACACTCAATGCCACCTTTATAACCAGCCAGTTACGGTGTGGTGTTTGATGTCATCAAAGCATCCATCCGGTAAAGGTGATATGCATGATCTCATGGTCGAAGGAATTAGGTTACTATGTATCAGAAAGCATATAGCAATTGAACTATTGAAATGACTTGATCTTTATGCTACGCTTATCTATAGGAGTATGTCCACCATATCATTCTCCTAACGATATGATCTTGTTGTTGATAACATCTCAATGTTCATGATAGGGAAACCACAATCATTTATCAACCAACAAGCTAGTGAAGTATAGAGGCTATACTAGGGACTTCAAATTAAGTTTACAAATCACACAAGTATTAATGTTTCCTTGTTAATACTATTATAGCATGAATGTAAACATTTATCATAAACACAAAGATATAATAATAACTACATTTATTATTGCCTCTAGGGCATATCTCCAACACTGGGGCATTGGTATTGGGGGCTGCGGCATTCTTCTTGTTGGGGCACTCGTTGGAATAGTGGCCCTTATTTCCACAGTCATAACAAGTCACTTACGACTTGTCCTTTGCTGAAACAGGCACAAAATTTCTTTCAGTCCTCAGGGCAGTGTTGGTGTTGGTGGCAGCATTGTTGTTGAACTTGGGTGGGGCACGGTTGAAATTGTTAGATTTGCCGGGGTTGTTGTGATTTCCTCCGGGCCTAGGGTTTCCACGGTTGGGATAGGTCGGACGGTTCATTAGGGGTCTGTTGGTTCGTGGGGCAAATCCTGCAGATGGGTTAGGGCGATACTTTGGGGTCTGATGGGTTCCTGGCTGATGCATCATGCGACGCTTGCGGTTATCATTGGCTTGGTTGATATTTCCTTCCATCTAGATGGCAGAGTCGACAAGGGCTTCGATATCCGCAAAGGGGATATTGACCAACACAGTCTGCATCTCATCATGCAGACCATTTAGGAATCTTTCTTTCTTCTTGGCTTCAGTGTCGATCTCATCCGGGGCATACCTAGCTAATGACAATAATTTGTCACGGTATTCCACTACGGTTATCCTTCCTTGCTTCAGTTCTCTGAACTCATATCTCATCCTCTTGATCAAACCCGGTGGCACATGGGTTCTACTGAACTTGACCTTGAATTCCTCCCAGGTCATCATTTGGCCTCCGGTTATTGCGCGAACACTGTTCCACCATGCCCTGGCATCTCCGGCTAGATAGTGGGTGGCGAACAGAATTATCTCGTTAGCTTCCACTCCAGCGACTTCTAGGTTATTTTCCATGGTTTGCAGCCAATCGTCGGCATCTAGGGGCTCTTTAGACTTAGTGAAAATAGGTGGGTTGGTGTTCTGGAAATTCTTGAGCTTAGATCCATGGTTATCCTGATTTCCGTGGGCAAGATGAGCTATGTGTTGTAGGGTGGCTAGGTTGGCTTGACGTTCGGCTCTTTCAGCTTCACGGTCAGAAGTCCACATTTGCAGTATCTGCAACATCGGGTCCGAGGATGAACCACTTCCTCTGCGTGGCATCTGAAGATTGAGATAGATCATGAGAAAAGAGGGAAATTTCTAAGGTTCAGGGACTTTGAAAAGTTTTTAAAGATTGACTCAGATTTTCTAGTAACTTGCTTTTCATTCAATCATAGCACACGATACAACACACACCACAACAAAGGAAAGCAGATGGTTTTAAGAACCATTCTGGAATCTACGATACAGTGGGACCGAATACTACTCACTACGCTAGTGCTCAAGTGCTACTACCCCTTGGAGTCGGTGTAGTCATCATCCTCATCATCCTTGTCGTCATCGATGAAGGCATAATCATCCTCATCGGTGAAGAAATCCATAGACTGATCTTCCAGGAAATCATCATCATCATTGAGATAGGAGTAGGGGTCTCCATGAAGATCCTCTCTGGCATTCTCCCTTTCCTCTAACTGCATGTCTCTCTCGTGGATGGTCTCCTCCAAAGACGAGATACGATGGCGAAGACGGGCAATGATGCGCTCCTTCTTATCGAGCTGACGACGGCGATACTTGCGATCCTTCGCTAGCATGGCGATAGTCTGATCCTTCGTATTGATGATGGTGAAATTGTGGTTGGAGTAGTCACGACAGTTGTCCAATTCTTGCTGACGATCATACATCATGAAGCTAAGGTGATCCAATTGAGTCTTCAGCTCATGGTGGTATGGGGCTTCCAGGGGTTGTCCATTAGCATCACGCCTTGGGCAAAACTCAAAGCGAGTTCCCTTGATCTGGTTGATACTTTTCCCACACAGACTGGCAAGATCTTCCTGCATGGCCCTGGCAAGTCCATCGAGCTAGTTGTTCTCTCTTAAGGTAAACTGAATTCCATCAGCAGTGGGAGGTTCAATCTTTCCTCGAAGACTTGCAACAATTAGCCACTACAGATCTTCTCCTCCTTGATCATTGAGCTGAGCTCCAAAGAACTCGGGGTGCGGACGCTCCAGAAGTTCCGAAAGCTGGTCCAAATCCCTCTCAAAGATAAGGTCGCCTCCACTCCCCAACTGGTAAAACTTGCTATACTTCACATCCATCTAAAATAATATAGGATCAGTAAGTTAGTAGAGCGATCAAGTGTGTCGAATTTTAGGTATTTTGTAAGAGTTTTTGAGGAACATGAATTTTCATGAAATAATCAAGTGATAAGAATGGGAACAAGTTTTTGTAAATATTTGCTTTCTTTGGTTTTGAAACTAAGTTTTTGATTCCAAACGTCCAGTCTAACTAGCGTCTCCTATGGTCAGGATGGCTCTGATACCAACTTGTCAACACCCGGATTTTTAATCCCAGATGCCTATTATGCCATACATCGCAATCCCAGGATTACCATTTTTGCGAGACATAACAGAATTGGATACCACAATACATCATCCATTACAAACCATACATAAGGTCTTACACAAATAAGGATCTCATGATCCAGTCTTAATATAACACAAGCAGCGAAATACGTAATAATAACGGTAGCGTAGGCGAAGCTCCATCTTCGGGGTCACAGGCAATGCTGACGATGGGAGATGATCCTAGTTGTCGTAACCTTCCTGGGGTCCTGTAACATCCCTAAATTCATATTCCAAAACTCATTCATATCATCCTTGCATCCATCATCATTTAGGGTTTTGCTCAAAATCATTTCAGAAACAGGAGCATTTGTGGCTCATTATTTTATGTATGAAAACCCTAGCCTTTGTGCTACATGCTAATGAGAAAGACGCTATTATTCATTCAGGATGTTTTGAATTCAAACTTAAGTGGTTTCAAAAGCTTGAGCAAGGTTTCAAAACAAAATATGGAATAAAACCAAAGTTTTGCCTATTATTATATCTCCTAAAAGGCTTGGTTTTATTGGATTATTTTCAAATAACCTAAGTAAGTCTGAGTGAACAGATGTGTGTTACACCTATTTAAACACAAGGAACACTGTACAAAAGGTTGGAGCAAGTTTGAATTCAAACTTAATTGAAAAGAGGTTTGAAAACCATTTCTAGAAATTCAATCAGAAAAAGAAAAGGAATAAAGAGAAAAAAAATGGACAACCAGCCAATCTGGCCGACCCAGCCCAACACGGCCCAACTAGCCAGCAGCTCCCACCCCGCGAAACGTTTTATTTCACCCGCCACCGCACCCACCAGCTCGCTGACAGGAAGGACCCACTCCCTCTCCTCCTCTCTCGCTGACAACCGCGGCCCACCCAGGTATCATCGTCTCCACCCCCGCGACTGGTTCTTCCCCAATTGACGCCGGGCGTTTCCTGTTTTGATTCGCAGCTTCAATTCGCGTAAATGCACGAGTAAATCTCGCTCGTATCCTGGCTACTAAAACCCCCTCTGTCCCTTCTCCCCCAAACCCCGAACCCAGAGCGCCACCAGGCTGCGTGAATTGCTCCCAGCAACCCCGCCGTCTCCGACGAGCTGCAGCCACAATTCCGGCCAACTCCGACCACCCCTCTACTTCTGCTTCACACGAGCAGACTCCGCTTGGCCTCACGCATCTTCTAGTACCTCTGGTTCGCCCGCGCGTGACCCAGAACGTCGGCAACTCAAACGACTGAGCCGCCACCGTCTTCGGCTTCAACTCCGTCGAGCTCCTCGGGTAAGACCAGACCGCCCCAAGCCTTTTTCTTCACGCACGCGTATTCTCCGCGAACTCCTGCATCTAACCACATCCTCTGCTTGCCTTCTCGTGATCGACATCGTCTCCTTCGACCTCGAACTGAACCATCCGTCCCCAGAACCTACTCCAGTGAGCAATCGACCGCAACCCTGAGCGCCCCTTGCCGAGCTGACCACACGTTGAGCATCCCCACGTCCTTGCGATCACGGTGAGTACCTTCCCTACCCTTCTAGCGTCCTGTATCGCCGGCGCCGCCTTCGTCTGACCGTCGCCGCCGCGCGCAGTCGTTCAGCGCCGCTAGTTAGTGGCTCGCTGATTGAGTCCGTTGGATCTGTATCGTAGGGCTAGGCTAGATCTTAAACAAAGAGGTACACGCGCATCTGAGCCGCCAGATCTAAGTTAGATCCTACGGTCCGCATCTGTCGATCCGGCCGAACCGGTACGCACCAGTAATAACACGACGCGTGGCTAGGTTTAAATCAAAAAAAGAATTCAAATCAGATTTAGATCAGATTTTCAAATGGCTATAACTTGAGATTTCCACGTTGGAATTTTGCAAACTTTATACCGTTGGATTCAGTGAAACAAGGCCTTTATGAATCTACAATGTGTTTAACAAATAGTATCTGATAAAATGACTTTTTATATAGAAACATGTTTAAGGCTATTTTGAGTATAGATTTAGTTTAGTAATTTGTATTAGTGCCAAATAAGTTTGATTGGCAAACTTTGTGACTTGTTATGTTCCTGTATCATGCACTTGCTTGGTAGGGTTTTCAAAATCATCACTTAGTAAATTCTTGCATGCATGCATTCATATTTTTGCTTGTATATAAATTGTGTGTAATTGTATGCTACAAATTTTTGTGTAGATTTTGCTAGTGACTGTGATTGTGAAGAGTGCTACTCTCCCCATTACCAAGGCAAGTGATACTTCATGATATTTCCACCCTTTATTTTGAATAAGCATTAGAATTATTTTTGTTAATTCTTGCATGCTACTTTTGCCAAATACTATGTTGGGAAATCCTATGTAGTGTAGAATTGTAGAATTGCTAGGGAATTTTCCTAAGTTAAGTTACTATGCCATGCTTAGCCTAGCTAGTAGAAAACAAGGGTTGGTAAAGAATGTACATGCTATGATGAAATAATTCTAAGTCCTTCGGGACTCATGCTTTTTTTTAATAAAACAACTAAGTAAATGAACTTCCTTGGTGGAATGGGACTTGAATGGTGGTTTTTGGTTGAGTGGTTACACAAGGCCATGGACTTGGCTTGTGTATCTCACTTGTGGTATGCCACCCAGGCACAAAGGGATTTGAAGGCCAAGTGTTGAGAAAGCTTACAGTGCAACCACTTGGCAATATGGGCTCTGCCTTGATCATATAGGTTGCTAGAACTTAGTCATTTGGACAGTTGGTGGTAGTGGGATGATAGGTTGGAACGCATCCATGTGACTAAGGAAAGGCTTCTGAAAGGTCCTGTCTTGGGAAACCAAGTCTGGTGGGGAAAGTGCACAACCTCTGCAGATGGAAAATCTAAGTACTTAGCCAAGTCCATGGTAATGGACAATTTGAGCATCGAGACATGGAAGCTGCAAGAATCTTATCACTCCAACTTATAAGTAAAACTTGTGGGTGAACAAGGGTTAAGGACCCCAATGTCTATTGGTGGTTCCTTGGGAAAGTTTTTGAAAAAGAAAAACTTAGTGATTTCAACTAATAGGAAAAACCTATTTTCAAGCAAGCAAGCCAAGCTACACTTAGCCAAATGCATATAGTACTATAGTCCACTTAAAATTTACTAAGGTATCACTTGCCAATACTATTCCAAAGTATTGACCCACTGTGGCTGTAACTTGTGATGTTGCAGGTTACTCCGATGATGAGTAGGAGTCATGAGTCTACACTCAACATGCTTGCCTATGGCACATGAAGATGAGGACTTGTGTTTATTTACTTATTCCATAAACTCTTGTATTAGGCCTTTGGCCCTGACTTGTAAAAGACTATGTTTTATCTCTGGAATGAATGTAATAAACGACCTTTGTATCTGTGTACTTCATCTTAAACTGTGGATGCTAGCATTGATCCAGGGACTAGCATTGCAATCATAGGGATCCTTTTCCTTTACAAAGGAGGGGTCTTACAGATGGTATCAGAGCACTGTGTTGCCTGTAGGATTATGACCCTAGGATTGAAAACCACTAAGGAAAAATTTTCAACTACTTCTACACTTGTCTATTCTTCTCGTAAACTTTTCTAATCCTCTCATTCTCATCTCTATTTGTAGATGAACTCCATCAACGAAGCTGTGAAGAAAGGACCACTCATGACCATGACCTTGGAGTGTGAAACTGAGTTCCCCAAAATTCTCAAGGACCTCATGGTGACAATGGAAGCACATGGTGCAGCTGTTTACAAAGGCTTTCCAGTGATAGATGAAGGAGTGGAGTATTGGTGGGTGCAACTTCACTTGTACAAAAACAAGGAAGACAACCACAAAGAAAGAGGATTCTGCATGTATACCAACACCGTGATGCACACCACATTCTTTGAGTCAGAAAGAGAAGCAGCTTGGAGGACTATCAAAGAACTAAGTGCTAGAGTCAAGTGCAGAATGCTCAACCTCCAAAAAGACTTAGAGAAAGAGAAGGAGCTTACCCAAGAGTTGGAAGCCACCAACCAAACCTTAAGGGGAGATATTATAGACTTAGTGATGGAATCAAGTGAACAAGATAGGTGGATTGCCTCTAGGAACATTGTGTTTGCCAATAGATCTAGTGAGATAGGATTGTAAAAGCACTTCATTAGTTGGACCACCACCTATCACCTTATTTTCCAAAATGATACCTTAAATAAGATTGGACCTTGATTGATGTAATGGATTCATGTATGCATGACTTGTGCGATTTTGTGTTCCAATGATGTGTATGTGATGTTGTCTTTGTTTATCTTAAATAATGTTGTTCTAACTTTTCTATCTTATAAATAGATGCCTATTACCATCAGCACTATTGAGGAGTTCCCGGTTACCCGTTTTGGTCCTCGTATCGTTGAGCTTACTACTTTGCTCGATCTCCCTCTTCCCACCATCATGGTGCACCCACTCACCAAGTTCGAGAGGAAGGACCTCTGGGGCTTCAAGGTGAACCAGCCCGGACGCCAGACAGAGCCTACTACAGAGGCCATCGTCTTCAAGCTGATGCACGATGACAGGGAGAGAGGCATGGAGGTAGTCATGCAGGACCTGATAGGACGTCTGTTAGTCCGTCACTCCCGACAGGTTAGTGTCACATCCCAAGGTTTTCCAAATCTTGTAATGTGAAAATAAATGAATGAAATAAAACTTTGTTTGATTTTCAGAGCCAGAAGAAAAATTTTTTGAACTCAATTGGAACTTCAAATCTATTTGAATTAAATAAAACCTAAAGGAATTTAAAAAAAGATAAACATTTAATAAAAGAAAAAACATTTGAAAATATTACTTTGAAACAATTAAATGAAAAGATTTGTTTTCAAATGAAATAGAAGTTTATAAATAAAGAATATTTTATAAAGCCAAATTAAACCTTAGCCAAGCTTTGGAATTAAAACATTTTATTATTTAAATTAACTAAAGTTTATTTAAATAAATTAATAAGGATAAATATCCAACCTTATTTAAATAAAAGGTTTTACCAATTTAAATTGAAACATCAAAACTTATTAAATTATTTAAAATAAGTTTTCCCAATTATTTGATATTCACAAATAAAACCTACTAAAGTGTTTAGGCTTTATTTTAGATTTCAAAATAAATAACTCAATAAAACAAATTCTATTTTAATAAGAAAGTCTATTGTAATTATTAATGGACTCTAAAATAAAAGGGTATTTGTATTAAACAAATTTTCCAATTATTCTTTATTAAACCTACTGATTTGGTTTTGAAAATATTTTGAAATTTAAATGGAGATTTATTAAATAAATCATATCATATTTGATTAAATAACTATGATCTATTTTATATTAAATAGATCCTAAAAGGAATGAAAATATTATTTTATTTTGGAATGTTGGTTTATGTTGATAAACAGAACCAAGTTCAAAGAGTTGAAGTGTGGTGTTTGTATGAATTTATTTGGCTGATTTAATTGTTGTTTGAAATTCAAATCAATAAATAGAAAATAGAAAAGATAAAACAAAGCAGACAGAAAAAAATAAAAGTAAACCAACCCAACCCAGCAGCCCACGAAGCCCATCAGTAGCCCACTTGTTCCCAAGCCCCGAAACGTTTTCTTTACCGAGAAAGAAACCCAAACCCTCACTGACTGGTGGACCTATCCCCACTTCTTTCACCTCGCTGACAGAGGACCCCACCGCCACGTTCCCTTCTTCCTCACCCGCCGCGGACCTGTTCTTCCCCCTCTCCTCGCCGTTGCAGACATAATTTCTCGGCTTGATTACGCCTTAACGCGACAATCTTTACTCGCAGTGATCGCGCACCTTAAAGCGTCAGCCTCCCCTCTTCCGTTTCCCCCAGACGCCCCTCCTCGACACGCCCCCAGGCCGCCACAATTTCTCCCTGAATGGCTCTGTCCCGACGACACTCCGGTGCCGATTCCGGCGACTCAACACCGCCCCGTGCCTCCCTGAACACACCAGGAAACTCCCCATCTCCCTACGTATCTCCCAGAACCATCCCCACATCCGCGCGTGCTCTAGAACGCCGACAAAAAACACGACTGAGCGCCGCCGTCTGCTGCCGTTCTCCGACGACGTCTCCCCGGTAAAAATCCGACCACCCTTCTCTTCCTCGTGGATACGATGATGAACGCCATGCTCTCGCGGACCTAATGGTGCTATTCGTTTGTCCTAGGACGCCCCTTATCCTCGCCTGCGACGACCTCCAGGACCACCCGAGGCTCAGCTCGTCTCCGGCGAGCAATCCCAACTGCCCTGAGCGCTCCTCGACGGACAAGCCACGCGTTGAGAATCAGCGCGACGCCACGAACGCAGTGAGCTTACTTCCTCCCTTTCTCGCTTCCTGCCTCGCCAGCGCCGCCACCATCCGGCCGCTCCGCCGCTCGCCGTCAACCTAGCGCCGCCAGTCCTTGGCCAGGCAGCAGCAACCGTCCGATCTTGATCCAATGGATAGGATAGAAAGTGAGCGAACGAGTATCGAGTAACCAGTGTCGTGCGATCCCACTTAGATCCAACGATCCAGAGAGGTCAATCCGACCGAACCGGTACCAACCAGTAAGATAACGCCGCGTGTCATCTATTCCGTTTAAAAACAAATTTGAAAACAGATTTATTTGCAAACTTCAAACCTTTGTAACTTTCAAACCACACATCCAAATTTTACAAATTTTATATCAATGAATTCAGGAGAACAAGCCCTAGCCAACCATGGCCTTAGTTTGACAACTAGTATCTGTTATCTTGTTTGAAATTGCAGAAACATTTGCATGCTTGTTATGAATGTAAAAATTGTTTAAAATTGAATTTAGGGTTAAAACCTTTGTCAATTGGATTGATTTGAACCTACTGACCCTAGGAAACACTTTTTGGACACAAAAATGTATTTGGAGAAATTAAGAAATGATTCTTTAATTTAAAACCATTTCTAGTCAAATAGAAATGTAATTTATTTATTGAAAATAATTTTGAAGTAAAACCTTTGCAAATTGATTTGTTGTGACCTTACTGACCCTAGGAATCAACCCTTGGTGTTAAAAATGATTATGGAAAGATTTAGGTTGGATTACTTGACTTAGTCATTTTCTAGCCAAATAAAAAGAATGGTTTTTGTTATAAAAATATTTATGGAAAGAAAACTTTAAGAAAATGGTTTGATCAAACCCACTGACCCAAAACACCAAGTTTTGCAAATTAGCAACTCATTTGGTGAAAAACTTAAGAGTTTTGCCTTAATAAAAAAAAACATTTTTCACCACATAAAATGATAAATGGATTTAAAATAGTTTTTGGACAAAACCCTCTTGCTAATGACTTTGCCACTTTGGTAATGACCAATTTGGATCTTACAAAGTTTAGAAACCCCATAGAGACCCTTTGCAAAATAAAACTATCTTGTGCATGCTCCCATGCATGACTTAGATTCCATTACCTTGTGTGTGTGAAGAATTGTTTGTTTGACTTTGGTTTGGAATGTGAATTGAATTTGTGTTTGCATGATTGATTTGTAGTGAAGTGTGAGACTAGAAAGATCAAGGAGTGAACCACCATTCCCTACCAAAAAGACAAGTGATGCTTCATACTTTTTGTCCCATTACTTTCACTATGCATTAGTGATTTTGCTAAGTAAAACTTGCATGGATTTTGCTAAGTATAGATCTTGCTATAGGAAAAACATAGTAATGAATCCTTAGTAGGATTTTCCTAAGTTAAAGATTCCTACTACTATCAAGCTTAGCCTAGCTAATAGAAAACATGGGTGGAAAATATATTCACACTATGGAAAAATATTCTAAGTCTGAGGACTTATGTTTTTGTTTAATAAAACAACTAAGTTAATGAATCCCCTGGGTGGAATGGGCTTGCTTGGTGGAGAATGGTTGAGTGGTTCACAATGCCATGGGCTTGGATTGTGTATCTCACTTGTGGATGGCCACCCAGGAAACAAAGGGATTTGAGATGTCAAATGTTGAGAAGCTTCAAGTGCAACCACTTGGCAATATGGGCTCTGCCATGATCATATAGGTTGCAAGAACTTAGCCATATGGATAGTGGGTGGTAGTGTTTGATAGGTTGGAGCGCGTCCATTTTGGTCTAAGGGAAAGCTTCTGAAAGATCTTGTCTTGGGAAACCAAGTCTTGTGGGGAAAGTGCACCACCTCTGCAGAGTGTAAAATCTAAGTACTTAGCCATGTCCCTGGTAAAGGACAATTTGAGCATCAAGACATGGAAGCAATCAAGAATCTCATCATTCAAATTTCTAAATTAAAATCTTGTGGTTGAACAAGGGTTGTTTGAATTATTCAATCATTGATGGAGAGATGGCTTGGTACAAGGATCTTGAAATCTTTGATTGAGGAAAATGATTTTGTCAAGCAAAAACTTAGTATTTTCAAAATGATAAGAAAAATATATTTTGAGCAATGCAAGCCTCAACTCCACTTAGCCAAATGCATATAGATGATAGACTCCACTATACTACCATAGTATCACTTGCCAATACAATTCCAATGTATTGACCCTTTGTGGCTGTAACTTGTATGTTGCAGGTTTGATTGATTTTAGTGAAGATTGATTGTTTAGGATTACAAAGTCTACAACCAACATCTGCCTGTGGCACTTTGAAGATGAAGGACCCATGACTATATTTATTCCGCTACAATGTAATGTAATAGCCTAATGAGCTATGTTTGATGTAATAAAATTATGTTATTCCTGGTTATAAAGTTATATTATGACCCTTGTTTCTTGATATTACATCTAAACTGTGGATGCTAGCTATTGATCCAGGGACTAGCATTGTGAAACACAGGAGGAATCTACCTTATCAGGTTGAGTCCTCTACAGTTAGAGGCACCCACTTCCACGTCTTCGGAAGACGTGATGATGATGGAGAGTCCATCGACTTTGAGGACGACTCGAGGGACGCAGCAGAGTCGATACGTCTCTATCTCCAGGACTTAGAGTCTCTCATCAGGCACGTGGACACAGATAGGACCAACGTCATGCTCCGCAATGACGAGCTCCAGGTGCAGCTTCGCGAGAAGGACAAGCTTTTCGCACAGCAGGACGAGATAGCCAAGGAAATGGAGACGAAGTTCGAGGCCCAGGACCGTAAGTTCAAGAGTTAGGAGAAACGGGTCCAGGACAGGAACAAGAAGATCCGGGACATGACTGAAGAACTGAAGTCCAAGGATTTCGAGCTAGAGCAGCAGCAGATGGTGATCGAGAGGCTTCGCTCCCAGAAGAGGGCTCTCAAGGCCAAGATCGATTCCTTGACCACTACTATTGAGGAGAACAAGACCGCGATGGAGAACGCGGGTCTTACTTTTGTCGAGGAGGAGATTGATGCTGATGAGTAGACTTGACTACTCGTTTATCTTTCTTTATCATACTTGTTATTTGTGAACTTATTATTGGACCATCCGACATGTGGATGGCTTGCCACTTGTGTGTTTTACTTCATGAACTTATTATCTGGTTGTTGAACTTTTATTCTTGTGTTGCTTGCTATTTTTTTGCTTGTGATGTAATGTGCATAAAACATCTATAGGTATCTCATTCTTATCTCTATTTGAACAAACCACAGATGCCTCCCCGTCGCGCAAACCCCAACCCCAACAACATCACTCCAGAAATGCAACAGATGATGAATGCTCAAACACAGCTTATGCAGATGATGACAACATTCATCCAAAACCAGAATAACAACAACAACCCCAATAACAACAACAACAACAACAATAACAACAATAACAACAACAACCCTCCGGGTTTTGATATGCTCACCAGATTTGTGCGTCTGAGGCCAGCTAAGTTTTCGGGGACAACTGATCCCATGGGGGCCAATGATTGGCTATGTTCTGTGAACAAGGACTTAGTGACCGTGGGCTGCACGGATGATGAAAAGGTCAGGTTCGCAGCGCATCTGTTGGAAGGGCCAGCCGCCACATGGTGGGACAACTTCCAAATCACCACTCCTTTAGATGAGGTGACTTGGGCTATCTTTGGAGATGGTTTTCGCACTGCTCATATCTCATCAGGAATGATGAGTCTGAAAAAGAAGGAGTTTCACAACCTGAAGCAGCGCCACCGCAGTGTGGCTGAATATATAGAAGAGTTCAACAATCTGACGCGTTATGCACCAGATGAGGTTGACACAGATGCCAAAAGAAAGGAGAAGTTTTTGGAAGGCTTGAATGATGAGCTAAACTTACAGTTGTCTGTGGCATATGTTCCAACTTATCAGTCTCTGTGTGACAAGGCTGCTATTTTGGATAATAAAATGAAGCAAGTCGAGAGTAGGAAGAGGAAACACTCCGACAAACACAGCTCGGGGTCGTCTCACAAACGATCTCACTATGATGACAATGGAAGCTCAGGATCCCATAAGCATGGAAAATTCAACAAACACCACAACCAAAACCGTCATGACAACAAGCATCACCGCAGTCATGACAATGACAAGTACAAGAACCACAAGAGTGGACATAAGAGCCACCATAGTGGGAATGGTAGTGGAAGTGGAAGTCAGCATGCTAAAAGGGACATCAGTCAGGTTGAGTGCTTCAAATGCAAGAAGCTGGGGCATTATGCTAATGAGTGCCCTGAGAAGAAAGTTGCAACATCCCAAAAATATCAAACTTAGATCAACAAAACACTAATCCTAAAGTTTAGGGTTAACAAAAACTTTTCTAAACCAATTCATGAAAGCATGTATATGTGTATGCATGAATTTTGAAATTCTTTAAAACCACTTTGTTTGTGTGATCCATTGCTTGTAAAATGTTTCTTAGGTGAAAAGAACATCATCTAAAACATTCCCCACACTTTTCCTAAAGAAAAATAAGTCAAAACCAATATATTAAGTGAATGGTCATTTTGACCAATTTAACTCCCATGCCTACTTTGGCTGTCTCAAACTTTCAAAACCTAACAGAAACTTTTCTGGATCTTTGCACCCCTTGAATGTACTCATAACAAAGTATCAAGGCCCACCTTGTGATCATCTAGAAACTTTAAAATGCATAGTTTAAATGACAACTCAAAATTGAATCTTCTTCATATGGGAAGATCCCACTTTTTCAAAACCCACTTAAACAAGCTCAATTTTCAAAACCCAAGCATCTGCAGACTCACCAGAACCAATCTAGCAAACCCACCAAAAATCATTTCAAAATTCAAAACTTGATTTCATGCGGCCATTTCATCAAACAGGTTGCAGACACAAATCAAACAAAACCACAAACACTATAGTGTGCAGTGTTTTGAGCCTAACTTGTTCCCTAGTTAGCTCTCACACAATCCAGTAGATCATCTAGCAAGGTTAGACCAGCACTAGCACCCCTGTGAGCTTGCCATTGCCATTAATGGTGAACAGCCGAGCACCTCAATGCCACCCCATAGTCGACAGCAGGCTAGAGGAAGAACTAGCCGTGCCAACCTTGTCTGGGAGGCAGCCCACCGTCCACCGCCACTGCCTGTCCTAGCCGCGAGCGTTGCCAAGCCCTGGACCACGCGCACAAGACACGCCCAGACCATGCCGAACGTGCGCCAGAGCGCCACCCTCGACCACCACCCACAGACCGCGCGCCGCCCTCACCGCGCGCACACACGATCACCACCGACCCAGGAGACCGCCATACATCCCCGTTTAATGCCCCGCGCCATACAGCCACCGCCCGCCGTCGAGAACGCCGCCTCTGCCGCGCAGAGCACCGCCCGTTCCAGACCAAACCACACCGCCCCATCCCTCGCGACCATGTCGTTGAGCCTCGCCAGGAGACACAGCACCGTCCCCTACCCTTGCCCATGCCATTAGCTGCCTGTAACATCGCCTCCGACGAGCTCACCTTGCGCCCCGACGGTCCCCTCGCTCGACTATAAATAGAGGCCACCCCCGCACGATTTCTTCACACCATCTCACTCCCCTCTCCTCACTGATCGTGCCACACCATTCTCAGAGCAAAGCGAGCACCACCCCGCCGGAATTTCACTGGAGCCTGCCGCTGCCGGAGAAGAAAGGAGCCAGCGATTGGAGCCGCCCCAGGAGAAGCCACCGGTACCAGGAGGTTCGCCGTCGTCGACTTCGTCGTTCGCCCACCTCGCCGACCCTCGCCCGTACTCCGGTGAGCTCCCAGCACCCCTCACTGGCCGCGCTAGGTTTCGTTCTCGCCGGAGCTGTCTCGCGTCGACGATGACCCTCAGCCGTTGGATTAGAACCAGATCGAACGAACCACGTTGCCCCATACCGCTTCGCCCAGCCCCGTGTCACTGACGAGTGGGGACACCCACTTAAGCAGCCCGCGGGAGCACTGCGCTTAGCAGGCCGGCCCGTTAGAATTTCCCGCGCAGCCCAACAATTCAAATTAAATCTTTTCTTTTTTATTTCAAACACACTTCTGTACCCAACTTCAAAACTCAACCCAGATCGATTTAGTGCACCAAATTAGATGAAACGAATTTTGTTGGAAAGGTCTGTAAATCCTTAATCCAAGCCCGTTGGATTCAAGTCATTTGGATCTGTAGATCACCCTTAGCAAAAATGACAAGGCAGAAGCTTTTCTGCATTCAAACATTTTTCAAATTTAAACCACAATAGCTTTTGAGTTGATTCCAACTCTCAAAAATCACTTTCAACCATACCTTTCAGAATATATAAAAATATATATAGGTTACTTGCAGAAATAATGTTCAAGGAATAAAAGAGTGCTTCATAAGCATTTCTAGCCACTTTAATTAATTAAAATAAAAGGGTAAAACCTTGTTAAATTGTGACACCACTTTAAATCACATTCCCATGGACTACAACATGTGGTGATGACATGTGTCAACATGATCCCATGTGTAGTTTAGATAATATTAAATCTTAAGTAGTTTTTCAATGAGTAGAAATTAATTTCTATAATAAGAAGACTTAAACCAATCCTTAACCTTGTAATGTTAGAGATGATGCTAGATCATCTATAGGACCCTTGTGTGTGATGATTTCAAGTAGTTAAGTATTGTTTGGTGATTGTGTACCTCGTATTTATTCATAGACGCTAGTACCGACCAAGGCTACGAGGAAGAAGGAGGATACTACGAAGAGGAAGCCGAGGAGAACTTCAACCACTGCTCTGCACAAGGCAAGCTTATACTGATATTGATGCAAGCTATACTAACCAAGTTTACCAATGCAAGCTAACACTTGCAAGATACTATACCTGTGCAAGCGCATAAGACACCCTATTGTTGCCACAACCCATGCTTGTGATATGATTACTATATGCCCTAAGCGTATGTAACCATACCCACTTGCTAAACCAATCCTAGTTTTATGGCAAGCTTCTTACTTTATTTCGTTATCACAGTTTACTTAGAGGATACCCAAGAATTTTGGTAGATACTAGACAGTTGTGCTGAAGGTTGCATAAAGAGCATTAAATTTGGCCTAAGCTAGAAACCTTGATATCAGCTTGTGGTATAAGGTTGGACTTAGTTGCAACTCCACTAGTTACCACCCCTCTATTAGTACTACCCCACCTGTAGATGCTAGTGCTAAGCATAAAACTTGATCAACTTTAGATGGGAATACTTGGTGGAAAAATGGTTATGAAAACCTTGGAATGATGGATCATTCTATTGAAATGTTTTGGACATGTGTTTCCAAACACTTGATGATTTTGGTGATGAAAATGTTGAGGCATGAGCCTTAGCCCTTTTTAAAACTGATGGTTGTCTGGATGCGATACCATTCCAATTTTATCGTACAACCACAATACCCGAATATTGGGTAGGGCTTGACTGGCAACTTATATACCTTAGTATTAGTTCCCTCATGGCCAAGGTCTGAGCTGAGGCTACCTTGTGAAGATTGTCCACCTGTGCAGTACCCAAGATGACAGTGGTCATGGTTGGGAGGCCAAACTCACAGGAGAGGTGCTTATACTAGTAAGTGTAATTGGAAGGTTAGGATTGATTATCCGCATACTGAGTATGGTGAATTCAGGATTTGTTCCTGATGGATGTATCGAATGTTGTGGTGAAAGTGTACAATCTCTGCAGAGTATCAAACTATTCGAATAGCCGCGTCCGCGGTTATGGACAGTTGGAGTGGCCATACTGTTCCCCCGTCAGACTTTTCAAAATGACTTGTGAACGACTTGAGACTTTGGCTTGACCACAACAGAGTTGTGACTAGAAATACAAGATCCCACTTAGGAGTTATAAAATTGTGACTAGCTTGGGAACTTAGTAGTATAAATCTGGCTTTTGCAAAACAACCCTAGAGCCTAGTGTCCTATTATCCAAAAACCCCTTTTTCTTGTTAGTATTAGTTTGCGAGTACTTAAAGAGTACTCATGGCTTTGTCCCTGGCTATTCCCATGGCCAGACTATGAAGAGGAGTACCTGGAGGATGGACCCCAGGACGGTTACGACAACTAGGATCATCTCCCATCGTCAGCATTGCCTGTGACCCCGAAGTTGGAGCCTCGCCTACGCTACCGTTACTATTCCGTATTCCGCTGCTTGATGCTGTATTAAGGACTGGATCATGAGATCCCTATTTGTGTAAGAACTTATGTATCGTTGTAATGGATGAAGTACTATGGTATCCAATTCTGTTATGTCTCGCAAAAATGGTAATCCTGGGATTGCGATGTATGGCATAACAGGCATCTAGGATTGAAAAATCTGGGTGTTGACAAAAGTTGAAGGACCTAACAAGCCCAATCCTTTTCAGAAAGGACAGGTTAACCACATCAATGTGGAAGAGGTCTATGAGGAGCCTGACGCTGTTGCTGGTAAGTCCAGACTCAATTCCATTCCAGCATTTGTACTCTTTGATACTGGTGCATCTCATTCATTCATATCAAGAGCATTTGTTGAAAGAAATGAACTGCCGGTAGAAACTATTGGGTGTCCTATAAAAGTAAGTTCTCCTGGTGGAGAAATGATAGTAAATTCAGGATGCCATGACCTAGTCATAGAATTTGGGAAGTATAAGTTTCCCGTTAACTTGATTATATTAAACTCCCAAGGTTTGGATGTCATTCTAGGAATGGACTGGATGACTAAGTACAAAGGAGTGATAGATTGTGCCAGCCATACTGTCTCACTCACCACTCCGGAAAATAAAAGGATCAGATTTAAGACCAACTTTGGAGCAAAGATGAGTATGCTTAATTCTCTTAAGGGGGTTAGCATGGACAGTGTGCCAATTGTATGTGAGTATCCGGATGTGTTTCCGGAAGAGTTGCCAGGAATGCCACCAGATAGAGATGTGGAATTTCCGATAGATTTGGTACCAGGTTCTGGACCAATAGCAAAGAGACCGTACAAAATGTCAGTTGATGAACTGAAGGAGCTCAAGAAGCAACTAGGAGAACAGTTGTAGAAAGGATTTATCCAACCAAGTTCTTCATCTTGGGGAGCCCCAGTATTGTTTGTGGAGAAGAAGGATAGAAGCCAAAGGTTATGCATAGATTACCGTTCACTCAATGAGGTAACTATCAAGAACAAATATCCTTTGCCTAGAATCAATGACTTGTTTGATCAACTAGAAGGAGCATGTGTATTCTCAAAGATTGATCTCCGGTCAGGCTATTTTCAACTTAAGATAAGAGAGCAAGACATACCTAAAACAACATTCACCACAAGGTATGGATTGTATGAGTATACCGTAATGCCTTTTGGCTTAACCAATGCTCCGGCATACTTCATGAATATGATGAACAAGGTGTTCATGGAATTCCTTGACAAGTTTGTTGTCATTTTCATCGATGACATCTTAGTCTACTCCAAGAGCAAGGAAGAGCATGAAGGACACTTGCGTTTGATACTTGAAAAGTTAAGAGAGCATAAACTTTATGCCAAATTCAGCAAGTGTGAGTTTTGGTTAGAGGAAGTTGGTTTTCTTGGTCATGTTATGACAAAGGATGGTGTGGCAGTTGATCCTGCTAAAGTTTCAGCTGTGACAGAATGGGAATCTCCCAAGAATGTGAAAGAAGTTCGTAGTTTCCTCGGCTTAGCAGGTTACTACAGAAGGTTCATTGAAAATTTCTCAAAGGTTGCTAAGCCAATGACTGAATTGTTAAAGAAGGACAAGAAATTTGCTTGGTCTGAAGGTTGTGAAGTCACCTTCCAAGAATTGAAGAAGAGACTTGTAACAGCACCGGTTCTATGTCTACCAGATTTGGAAAAGGATTTCCAAGTATATTGTGATGCATCTCATCAAGGTTTGGGTGCCGTACTTATGCAAGACGGTAATGTTGTGGCCTATGCCTCGAGACAACTCAAAACTCATGAAGTAAACTATCCTACTCATGATTTAGAGTTAGCCTTTGTCGTCCATGCACTCAAAACATGGAGACATTACCTTTTGGGAAAGCGTTGTGAAGTGTTCACGGACCACAAAAGTTTGAAGTATATCTTCACCCAAAAGGAAATCAATATGAGACAAAGAAGATGGTTAGAGCTTATCAAGGATTATGACTTGAGTTTGCAATACCACCCCGGTAAAGCAAACGTTGTAGCAGATGCTCTAAGTCGTAAGGTGTTTGTAAATGGCCTTACCAAAGGAGAATTGCCAGATGATTTGTGTAATCAATTCAAAGAACTCAGATTGGAAATTGTGCCTGAAGGACATCTTATGTCTTTGGATGTTCAACCCACTTTGTTGGACAAGATTCGAGAAGTTCAAAAGTCCGATAAGGAAATTGAAGAGATTAAGAAAAATATTGGTCTAGGGAAAGCTAAGAATTTCTGTGAAGACGAACAAGGTACATTATGGCATGGGAAACGTATCTGTGTCCCAAAAGATCCGGAGTTGCGGAAACTGATTTTGCAAGAAGCACACAACTCTCCATATTCTATTCATCCGGGTAACACCAAAATGCACATGGACATGAAGGAAAGATTTTGGTGGAACAATCTCAAGAGAGACATCGCCGAACATATTGCTTTGTGTGATGTGTGTAGTAGAGTAAAGGCGGAGCATCAGAAACCGACAGGTTTGCTTCAACCACTACCAATTCCTGATTGGAAATGGGACAAGATTGGTATGGATTTCATTACCGGATTACCAAGGACCAGATCAGGATATGACTCCATATGGGTAGTAGTGGATCGCCTAACTAAAGTGGCACATTTCATACCCGTGAAGACAACTTATACGAGTGCCAAGTTAGCCAAAATCTACATGAGTAGAATTGTATGCCTTCACGGTGTGCCTAAGAGTATTGTGTCCGATAGGGGAACCCAATTCACTTCCCACTTTTGGAGACGGCTACATGAGTCATTGGGAACGAGGTTGGAATTCAGTACTGCTTTTCATCCTCAAACCGTTGGACAAATAGAAAGGACTAATCAAATTCTGGAAGACATGTTGAGGGCATGTGCCCTAGATTATGGAGCAAGTTGGGATGAAAGTCTGCCTTACGCAAAATTTTCTTATAACAACAGCTATCAAGCTAGCATTGAGATGGCACCATTTGAGTTTCTCTATGGAAGAAAATGTACCACCCCATTGTTATGGAATGGTGTGGGAGAAAGAAGTTTATTCGGGCCAGATCTTATCAAAGAAGCCGAAGAGAAGGTCAAATTGGTTAAAGACAGATTGAAGATAGCACAGTCTCGACAGAAAAGCTACGCAGATCCTAAACGTAGAGAAGTCACCTACAAAGTTGGTGATAGAGCCTATCTTAGAGTATCACCACTCCGTGGAGTGAAAAGATTCGGAGTCAAAGGAAAGTTGGCACCAAGATATGTTGGGCCATTCAAGATTCTGAGTCGCAAAGGAGAAGTTGCTTATGAAATTGAACTGCCAGCATCTCTATCAGCAGTCCATAATGTATTTCATGTGAGTCAGCTAAAGAAATGTCACCCAGAAATGGAAGAATCTTATTTGAAGGATACCATACCTTTGGAAGAAGTTCAACTAGAAAGTGATCTCACTTATGAGGAAAAGCCTATCAATATTCTTGAGACTGCAGAAAGAGTCACGAGAACAAAGACTATCAAGTTTTGCAAAGTGCAATGGAATCATCATTCCGAAGAGGAAGCAACATGGGAAAGAGAAGATGATCTTCGGAAAGACCACCCACACCTATTTGCTAGCCAATCCGAATCTCGAGGGCGAGATTCATCTTAAGGGGGTTAGATTTGTAACATCCCTAAATTCATATTACAAAACTCATTCATATCATCCTTGCATCCATCATCATTTAGGGTTTTTCTCAAAATCATTTCAGAAACAGGAGCATTTGTGGCTCATTATTTTATGTATGAAAACCCTAGCCTTTGTGCTACATGCTAATGAGAAATATGCTATTATTCATTCAGGATGTTTTGAATTCAAACTTAAGTGGTTTCAAAAGCTTGAGCAAGGTTTCAAAACAAAATGTGGAATAAAACCAAAGTTTTGCCTATTATTATATCTCCTAAAAGGCTTGGTTTTATTGGATTATTTTCAAATAACCTAAGTAAGTCTGAGTGAACAGATGTGTGTTACACCTATTTAAATGCAAGGAACACTGTACAAAAGGCTGGAGCAAGTTTGAATTCAAACTTAATTGAAAAGAGGTTTGAAAACCATTTCTAGAAATTCAATCAGAAAAAGAAAAGGAATAAAGAGAAAAAAATGGACAACCAGCCAATCTGGCCGACCCAGACCAACACGGCCCAACTAGCCAGCAGCTCCCACCCTGCGAAACGTTTTCCTTCACCCGCCACCACACCCACCAGCTCGCTGACAGGAAGGACCCACTCCCTCTCCTCCTCTCTCGCTGACAACCGCGACCCACCCAGGTATCATCGTCTCCACCCCCGCGACTGGTTCTTCCCCAATTGACGTCGGGCGTTTCCTGTTTTGATTCGCAGCTTCAATTCGCGTAAATGCACGAGTAAATCTCCCTCGTATCCTGGCTACTAAAACCCCCTCTGTCCCTTCTCCCCCAAACCCCGAACCCAGAGCGCCACCAGGCTGCGTGAATTGCTCCCTGCAACCCCGCTGTCTCCGACGAGCTGCAGCCACAATTCCGGCCAACTCCGACCACCCCTCTGCTTCTGCTTCACACGAGTAGACTCCGCTTGGCCTCACGCATCTTCTAGTACCTCTGGTTCGCCCGCGCGTGACCCAGAACGTCGGCAACGCAAACGACTGAGCCGCCACCGTCTTCGGCTTTAACTCCGTCGAGCTCCTCCGGTAAGACCAGACCGCCCAAGCCTTTTTCTTCACGCACGCGTATTCTCCGTGAACTCCTGCATCTAACCACATCCTCTGCTTGCCTTATCGTGATCGACAGCGTCGCCTTCGACCTCGAACTGAACCATCCGTCGCCAGACCCTACTCCGGCGAGCAATCCACCGTAACTCTGAGCGCCCCTTGCCGAGCTGACCACACGTTGAGTATCCCCACGTCCTTGCGATCACGGTGAGTACCTTCCCTACCCTTCTAGCGTCCTGTATCGCCGGAGCCGCCACCGTCTGACCGTCACCGCCGCGCGTAATCGTTCAGCGCCGCCAGTTAGTGGCTCGCTGATTGAGTCTGTTGGATCTTTATCATAGGGCTAGGATAGATCTTAAACGAAGAGGTACGCGCGCATCTGAGCCGCCAGATCTAAGTTAGATCCTACGGTCCGCATCTGTCGATCCGGCCGAACCGGTACGCACCAGTAATAACACGACGCGCGGCTAGGTTTAAATCAAAAACATAATTCAAATCAGATTTAGATCAGATTTTCAAATGGCTATAACTTGAGATTTCCACGTTGGAATTTTGAAAACTTTATACCGTTTGATTCAGTGAAACAAGGCCTTTCTGAATCTACAATGTGTTTAACAAATAGTATCTGATAAAATGACTTTTTATATAGAAACATGTTTAAGGCTATTTTGAGTATAGATTTAGTTTAGTAATTTGTATTAGTGCCAAATAAGTTTGATTGGCAAACTTTGTGACTTGTTATGTTCCTGTATCATGCACTTGCTTGGTAGGGTTTTCAAAATCATCACTTAGTAAATTCTTGCATGCATGCATTCATATTTTTGCTTGTATATAAATTGTGTGTAATTGTATGCTACAAATTTTTGTGTAGATTTTGCTAGTGACTGTGATTGTGAAGAGTTCTACTGTCCCCATTACCAAGGCAAGTGATACTTCATGATATTTCCACCCTTTATTTTGAATAATCATTAGAATTATTTTTGCTAAGTCTTGCATGCTACTTTTGCCAAATACTATGTTGGGAAATCCTATGTAGTGTAGAATTGTAGAATTGCTAGGGAATTTTCCTAAGTTAAGTTACTATGCCATGCTTAGCCTAGCTAGTAGAAAACAAGGGTTGGTAAAGAATGTACATGCTATGATGAAATAATTCTAAGTCCTTTGGGACTCATGCTTTTTTTAATAAAACAACTAAGTAAATGAACTTCCTGGGTGGAATGGGACTTGAATGGTGGTTTTTGGTTGAGTGGTTACACAAGGCCATGGACTTTGCTTGTGTATCTCACTTGTGGTATGCCACCCAGGCACAAAGGGATTTGAAGTCCAAGTGTTGAGAAAGCTTACAGTGCAACCACTTGGCAATATGGGCTCTGCCTTGATCATATAGGTTGCTAGAACTTAGTCATTTGGACAGTTCGTGGTAGTAGGATGATAGGTTGGAACGCGTCCATTTGACTAAGGAAAGGCTTCTGAAAGGTCCTGTCTTGGGAAACCAAGTCTGGTGGGGAAAGTGCACAACCTCTGGAGATGGAAAATCTAAGTACTTAGCCAAGTCCATGGTAATGGACAATTTGAGCATCGAGACATGGAAGCTGCAAGAATCTCATCACTCCACCTTCTAAGTAAAACTTGTGGGTGAACAAGGGTTAAGGACCCCAATGTCTATTGGTGGTTCCTTGGGAAAGTTTTTGACAAAGAAAAACTTAGTGATTTCAACTAATTGGAAAAACCTATTTTCAAGCAAAGCAAGCCAAGCTACACTTAGCCAAATGCATATAGTACTATAGTCCACTTAAAATTTACTAAGGTATCACTTGCCAATACTATTCCAAAGTATTGACCCACTGTGGCTGTAACTTGTGATGTTGCAGGTTACTCCGATGATGAGTAGGAGTCATGAGTCTACACTCAACATGCTTGCCTGTGGCACATGAAGATGAGGACTTGTGTTTATTTACTTATTCCATAAACTCTTGTATTAGGCCTTTGGCCCTGAGTTGTAAAAGACTATGTTTTATCTCTGGAATGAATGTAAAAAACGACCTTTGTATCTGTGTACTTCATCTTAAATTGTGGATGCTAGCATTGATCCAGGGACTAGCATAGCAATCACAGGGATCCTTTTCCTTTACAAAGGAGGGGTCTTACAGGTCCATCTTCCAGGTACTCCTCTTCATAGTCTGGCCATGGGAATAGCCAGGGACAAAGCAATGAGTACTTTTTAAGTACTCGCAAACTAATACTAACAAGTGAAGGGGGTTTTTGTAATAGGACACTAAGCTCTAGGGTTATTTTGCAAACAGCCAGATTTACATCTACTAAGTTTGGAAACAACGAGTGCTAGTTAAGGTTTTATAACACCTAAGTGGGAACTTGTATCTCATGCCACAACTCTGTTGTGGTCAAGTCAAAGTCTCAAATCATTTCAGAAGTCATTTTGAAAACATCTGACGGGGAAACAGTATGGCCACTCCAACTGTCCATAACCGCGGACGTGGCTATTCGAATAGTTTGACACTCTGTAGATATTGTACACTTTCACCACAACATTCGATACATCCGTCAGGAACAAATCCTGAATTCACCATACTCATTATGCGGATAATCAACCCTAACCTTTTAATTACACGCCCTAGTATAAGCACCCCTCCTGTGAGTTTGGCCTCCCAACCATGACCAACTGTCATCTTGGGTACTGCACAGCTGGACAATCTTCACAAGGTAGCCTTAACTCAGACCTTGGCCGTGAGGGAACTAATACTAAAGTATATAAGTTTCCAGTCAAGCCCTACCCAATCTTCGGGTATTGTGGTTGTACGGTAAAATTGGAATGGTATCGCATCCAGATAACCATCAGTTTTATAAAGGGCTAAGGCTCATGCCTCAACATTTTCATCACCATAAATCATCTGGTGTTCGGAAACACATGTCCAAAACATTTCAATAGAATGATCCATCATTCCAAGGTTTTCATAACCATTATTCCACCAAGTATTCCCATCTAAATTTGATCAAGTTTTATGCTTAGCACTAGCATCTACAAGTGGGGGTAAGTACTAATGAGGGGTGTTAAACAAGTGGAGTTTAACTAAGTTCAATCTCATGCCTTAGGATGACATAAAGATTATCTAGCTTAGGCCAAATTTTATGCTCTTTATGCAACCTTCAATTATCCTTCTAGTATCTACAATTTACTTAAGTAAACTCCAAGTAGTAGCTTTGATAAATAAATAAAGTATAAAGCTTGTAAGTAAAACTAGGATTGGTTTATCAAGTGGTTATGCTCATATATGCTTAAGGCATATATTTGGCATGGTAACAAGCAAGTATTTGCTTGCATAGGTATAGTTCTTGCAAGTGTTATCTTGCACAAGTATCAGTATAAGATTGCTAAATTGCAAGTGTTAGCTTGCAAATATTGGCTTGCCTTGTGCAGAGAAGTGGTTGAAGTTCTCCTCGGCTTCTTCTTCGTAGTATCCTTCTTCCTCCTCGTATCCTTGGTCGGTACTAGCGTCTATGAATAAATACGAGGTACACAATCACCAAAAAATACTTAACTACTTGCAATCATCACACAAAAGGGTCATATAGATGATCTAGCATCATAACTAACATTACAATATTAAAGCTTGTTTAATTCCTTTTATTTTTAGAAAAGTAATTTCTACTCATTGAAAAACTACTTAAGATTTAATATTCTCCAAACCAAACATGGGATCATGTTGACACATGTCATCACCACATATTTTAGTCCATGGGAATGTGATTTAAAGTGGTGTCACAATTTAATAAGGTTTACCCTCTTATTTTTAATTAACTAAAGTGACTAGAAATGCTTATGTGGCATTCTTTTATTACGTGGTCATTATTTCTGTAAGTAAACCTTCTGCTTATTACGTGGTCATTCTTTTATTAATAAGGTCACATATTTTTATATATTCTGAAAGGTATGGTTAAATTTTATTTTTGAGAGTTGGAATCAACTCAAAAGCTATTATGGTTTAAATTTGAAAAATGTTTGAATGCAGAAAAGCTTCTGCCTTGTTATTTTTACCAATGGTGATCTACAGATCCAAATGATTTAAATCCAACGGGCTTAGATTAAGCATTTCAAGACCTTTCCAACAAAGTTGGCTTCATGAAATTTGGTTCACTGAATCGAGCTGGGTTGATTTTTTAAACTAGGTGCAGAAGTGTGTTTGAATGAAAATGGAAAAATCCAAATTCAAACAACTGGGCTGCGCGGGAAACGATACTGGGCCGGCCTGCTAACCACGGTGCTTAAGCGGGCTGGTTAAGTTGCTGCCCCCACGCGTCAGTGAGACGAGGGGGTGCGAGGCGGTATGGGGCAATATGGTGCGTTCGATCTGGTTCTAATCCAACGGCTGAGGGTCATCGTCCACGTCGGGCAACGCCGGCGAGACTGAACCCTAACGCGGCAGGTGGGGGTCGTCGGGGGCTCACCGGGGCTCAGGCGAGGGTCGGCAAGGCGGGCGAACGACGAATTCAACGGCGTCGAACCTCCTGGTACTGGCAGCTTCTCCTGGAGCGGCTCCAATCGCTGGCTCCCTTCTTCTCCAGCAGCGGTGGGCTCCGGTGAAATTCCGGTGAAGCGCTGCTCGCCTTGCTTCGGGAACGAGGTGGAACGATCAGTGAGGAGAGGGGAGTGAGATGGTGTGCTCAATTCGGCTGGGGGTGGCCTCTATTTATAGTTGCGACGACGAGACGAACGGGATGGGCAAGCGACGGTGGCGACATGGCTACGGGCTGCTAGAGGCATGGCCGGCGGTGGCGATCGCTTGGTGGTATCCTGGCGATGCTCTACGGCTTTAATGCGCATGTAGGGGCGGTGGCAAATGGTCTGGAACATGTGATGCTCTGCGCGGCCGAGGCGGCGTCTTCGACGGCTAGCGGTGGCTGTGAGGCATGGGGCGGCGAACGGGGATGTCTGGCGGTCTCCTGGGTCGGTGGTGATCGTGTATGCACGCGGCAAGGGCGGCGCGCGGTCTGTGAGATTCGGTCGAGGGTGGCGCTCTGGCGCATGCTCGGCATGGTTGCTAGCGAGCTGGGCACAGTCTGTGCGTGTGGTCCAGGGGTTGGCAACGTTCGAGCGCTGGACAAGGAGTGGCGGTGGGGTACTGGCTTGCTCCCAGACATGTTGGCTAGGCTTGTTTCTTCTCCGAGCTTGTTGTCCACACTGGGGTGACATGGTGAGCTTCGGTTGTTCACCATTGATGGCATTGCCAAGCTTACAGTGGGGCTAGTGCTTGGTTTAGTTGGCTAGATGATCTACTGGGGTTGTTGTGAGCTAGAAAGGGAACAAGTTAGGCTCCAATCACTGCTCACAATAGTGTTTAGATTTTATTTGATTTGAATCAGCAAGGTGTTTGATGAAATGGCCGCAAGAATTCAAGTTTTGAATTTTGAAAATATTTTTGGTGGGTGTGCTAGGTTGGTGCTGGTGAGTCTACAGATGCTTGGGTTTTGAAAGTTGAGCTTGTTTGAGTGGTTTTTGAAAAAGTGGGATCTTCCCATATGACAAAGATTCAATTTTGAATTGTCATTTAAACTATGCATTTGAAAGTTTTTGTGTGATCACAAAGTGGGCCTTGATACTTTGTTATGAGTACAATCAAGGGGTGTAAAGATCCAAAAAAGTTTCTGTTAAGTTCTGAAAGTTTGAGACAGCCAAAGTAGGCATGGGAGTTAAATTGGTCAAAATGACCATTCACTCCATTTGGCTTAATTTGATTTATTTGCCTTTGGAAAAAGTTTGGGAATTGTTTAGATGATGTTTATTTCACCTAAGAATCCTTTTACAAGAAAAGAAACACCTAAACAAGGCAATTCAAAAGAATTCAAAATGGGATGCATACACACATGCATGCTTTCATATTTTTATTTAGAAAAGTTTTTGTTAACCCTAAATTTGATGATTAGAGTTTGATGATCCAAGTTTAGTATTTTTGGGATGTTATAGGTTCTCTATGATACGCATGTACTTACAATGACAAGAACTTACCGGTAACTGAAGTTGAGTAGCATGTGGTGTGGCCCTCATATTCAAGGGACGTGAGATTGCCAACTTATATTTCGTCAAGAATATACTCCATCCTTGTTCACTTTAACCTTAATCATCTCAAGATGCTTATGATAGGGGCAATGAGGGATCAAATCTAGAAAGTACCATAATATTTTGGAAGCTCTTTATGACTTGTAATCCTTGCTTCCCTCTATAAAGGGACCTTTCTCCTATTTTCCAAGTTGAGTCAGTAAACCTACTTCCTCTCTATCTCCAGCAAGCATTTGAGTTGTTGTGTTTCAAGCATTCATATGGTGATTTATTGAATCATGTTCTTCATCTTCCTTGATTGCACAAAACTCTTATCTATTGAGTATTACTTTGAAAGCCTTTATTGTGAAAAACCTTTTTGAGCAAAGAGTGATTGTGTTTTGAAAACTTCTACAAAAGCTTTTTGTGAAACTGTTTGCCAGGTGTTCTCTGACCAAGAACAAAGTTTGCTAATTCCAATTATGAGTTATCTTTATGCATCTCTATTGTGACTCCTGTACTTGTTGCAAGCTAAGATATATAATGGTGAGTTGCTTTCTTCTATGAGTTGTGCATTGGTAATTGTGATGCTTCTTGTCCGTATTCTTTTATCAACACTTCACTCCATAAACCTGTGGACATGTTTAGGGACAAGCGAAGGTCTAATCTTGGGGGAGTTGATACGTCCAATTTGCATCACCATTCTATATCATAATTTGCATGTATTCATTGATATATGTCTTATTATGAGGTATTACTTATGTCTTTTCCTCTGTTTTTGCATGTTGGATGATTCTTGGAGGATGAATTGCCGGAGTCTGGATTCTGATGGAAAAGAGGTGTTTTGATGCAATTTCGCGAAGACCAGAAAAATATGGGAAAAATATATTTTCCCAGGAGACAAAGGAAGCCAGAAGGGGAGGCGTAGCTGGGCCATAGGGGGCCCACACCCCCTAGGCGCGGGTCCCCCCTAGGCCGCGCCTAGGGCAGGTGTGGCCCACCTGGCCGGCCTCCGTCTCCGCCCTCTCGCCTATATCTTCCTCTCGGAACCCTAATACCAGGGGAGTGACCACAAATAGATTTCTGCCGCCTCTGCGGGGTGGAAAACACTAAGAGAGAAAGATATCTCCGTCAGACAGATTTCTGCCAGGAACATTCCTTCCTGGAGAGGGTAGATCGTATCCATAAACACCATCATCAAGCTAGGCTTCATCGGGATCATCATCATCATCCACACCAACATCTCCACCAGCAACATCATCATTACTCCATCCCGCTGTAACAATCGTGTTGAATAATTGCTTAGTTCATTAGGGGAAACTTTCCTGGTGTTGATTACTATTGTAGTTAATGCTTTGTGAGTGGAACCATTGGATTATTGTTTATGTTCAGATTGTTATACATTACCATGTCATCTTTGATCTTGATCCATATGATGTCTCGTGATTAGTTCATTTAGTTCTTGAGGACATGGGAGAAGTCATGTTGTTAGTAGTGGATTTATGTTGAGATATTATTCAATGGTTTAGTATTTAAGTTGCGGTGCTATTCTTCTAGTGGTGTCATGTGAACGTCGACTACGTGATACTTCACCATTTATGGGCCTGGGGGAATGCATTGTCTATTTGTCTACTAATTGTGGGACTGCCAGAGTGACATAAACCTAAACCCCCGTTAGGACACCTTTGCACAAGGGAGTGTAGGATCTCAGAGTTTAAGGTTGTGGTTAGGTTTATATCTTAATTACTTTCCTATAGTTGTGGATGCTTGTAGAGGGTTTAATCACAAGTATTTATTAGTCCAAGTAAGGTCCGTACATTAGCACAGGTTCACCCACACAACACTTACAACACCAAAGAAGAGTACTCAGTTATTTGAAGCGAAAGCACTTGGCAGAATTCCCATGTGTCCTCGAGAACGTTTGGTCCTTATAAGTATTTCCACCGGCTTGTCCTTTCATAAGAAAGGATTGGACCACTTGATGCATTTTCTCGTTGTCTTTATTACTTGCACTTTGTTTTGTTGCTTTATCAGAAAACCACTAAAATTCCAGTTGTTAAGTATTTATAGAGAGTTCCCGCTCCATATCACTAGTCAACACCCTCTACTCCTCGTTGGGATCAACACTCTTATTTATAGAAAGTACTGTGATACACCCCCTATACTTGTGGTCATAATTATCTCTACGAGCGGGGCCAGCGCCACCACCTGGATGGAATTCTCTTGGAAGTAGTGCTTGAGTTTCTTGGCGGCCATGTACAGGCCATACACCAACTTATGGTAGTGGGGGTAGTTCTGCTTGGAGAGTGACAGCACCTCACTCAGGTAGTACACTGGGCGCTAGACCGGCTCGGCCTTCCCCTCTTATGGTCTTTCCACTACTAGCGCCACGATGACGAACCTGTTTGTGGCCACGATGTATATCAGCATTGGTTCATTCGTAGTCGGCGCCGCCAAGATGGGCGGTGAGGTGAGCATGCGCTTTAGGTCACGGAAAGCTTCGTCTGCCTGAGCCGTCCAGACAAACTTGTCTGTTTTCTTCATGACTTGGTACAGGGGGAGGGCTTTCTCACCCATCCGGCTGACGAACCGGCTAAGGGAGGCCAAACATGCGCTTAACTTCTGCACATCGCGCAAGTTCTACGGCAGCGCCATGCGCTCGATGGCTCCTATATTCTCCGGGTTCGCCTCGATTCCTCGTTCCGATACGAGAAAACCGAAGAGTTTACCGGTCGGGACGCTGAAGGCGCATGATGACGCCCAGCACTATCGTGGGAAACTTCGTTGGAAACCCCAAGAGAAAGGTGTGATGAGCACAGCAGCAAGTTTTCCCTTAGTAAGAAACCGAGTTTATCGAACCAGTAGGAGGAAGGAAATGTCTCAAAGGTGTTGCAAGCAACATGGAAACCTGCACAACACAAACACAAGACTTTGCCCCAACGAATCAGTGAGGTTGTCAAGCTCACCGGTTTGCTGTAACAAAGGATTAAACGTATGGTGTGGAAGGTAATGGTTTGTAGCAAGTAAACAAGTAACTATGGAAGATGTATGAATGGTAAAGATTGTACCGGGCTCCATAGTTCACTAGAGGTGCTCTCCTTAGATAAACAACATGGCATGAAGGGTAAACAAATTATAGCAGGGCAACTGACAGGAACTAAGCAAGGCATAACAATGCAATACCAGAGAAAAAGATCCTATGAGCTTCGATTGGGCAATACAAAAATATACATAGACCACCATCCAACTGCATCTATGACTAGAAGTCCACCTTCAGGTTATCATCCGAACCCCCTCTAGTATTAAGTTGCAAGAAACAGACAAATGCTTTAAGCAAAGTGTGTAAGGTAAACAATCCACTTGTTCCATGAACAAGAGACCGTTGTTTTCTCGCTAGTAGCAACAACATATCTACAACCGAAGAGATTTTTGTCACTTCCCTTGGAAACTAGAGGCATGAACCCACTATCGAGCATAATGGAGTCACTAGCAACTACTTGGCCAAGATAGCTACTAACAACGGAGAGCATGCAAGATCACAAAAAAACACAGACATGATAGAATCATAAAGACAAAACCATTAATCAATCTGACATAGTAATCTCAATATCCATCAGATCCCTGCAAACACAATATGCGTGATTACAAATAAATTACATCTTGATCATGAACGGAGCTCACAAGATCTATACATGAAAGCACAAAGGAGGAGATACAACCATCTAGCTACTACATGGACCCATAGTCCAAGGTGGAACTACTCACGCATCATACCGGAGAGAAGGCCTCCGGGTTGATTTTACCTTCAGCAGGGTGCCAGAAAGAACTTCAGATCCCCCCGATCTAGGGACGATGGTGGCGGTGGCTACAGACGGTTTCATGGAGTTCTGATCAGGTGTTTAGGGTTTCTGCATCGGGGGTTCTTATAGGAGAAGATGCGAGGCCGGGAGGCGACCAGGGGGGGCCACACCCTGCCCAGGCGCGGGCCCACCCCTGGCCGCGCCTAGGGGGGTTTGGCCGCCCTGGTTTGCTTCTCTGTCTTGTCTTCTGGATTCGTGTCCCCCACGGTAAAATATTGACTTTGGCTTTTGTCCTGTACAATTCCGAGAATATTGATTTTCTGCCTTTCTGGAACCAAAAACAGAAGAAAACATGCAACTGGCACTGTGGCAACTTGTTAATAGGTTATTTCCAGAAAAGATATAAAAACACCTCAAAGTGTATAAAAAGCAAAGAAAAGTAGATACTAAACAAGCATAGAGCATCAAAAATTATAGATACGTTTCTGACGTATAAAGCATCCCCAAGCTTAACTCCTGCTCATCCTCGAGTAGGTAAGTGATAAAAAGAATAATTTTTGAGGTTACATGAACCATCAAAACAAAGATCAAACCATTTGCAAGCATTGAAAGCTGGGATCAAAGAACTCTAAACCAGTGCATGAAAGATGGAGTTCTAACAATAGGACAAAGTAACTATGCATGCAACATGAAAGGCTACAAACAAAGATATGAATAACATGCATTGAAAAACTTTTGTTTGTTTCACATACAAAAAAACATGGCATAGTGGCAATCAGCTTGTCCCTCATAGAGTAGCAAATAGATGCATAGGACAGCTTCAAAGTTCACAAGGGTGACTAGAAACAAATAGCACAAGAACAAGTAATATCACAATATGCATCAATCAATAAGCTTTGGGACACTGCACAAAGAATGGAAACTATGCTCTCTTAATGGTGCCTAAAGGTAGAAGGTGGAGACTCAAATAATAGTTGAAGAAAGGCCCTTTGTAAAGGGAAGCCGGGATTTCAAGTTTCAAAAAGAGCTTCCAAAAATTATGGTACTTGCTAGCTTTTAGCCCTCATTGCCCCCATCATAAGCATCTTGAAGTGATTAAGGTTAAAGTGAACAAACTATGGAGTATATGCTTGACAAATTATAAGTTGGCAATCTCAAGTCCCTTGAATACGAGGGCCACACCTCATGCTACTCAACTTCAGTCACCTATAAGTTCTTGTCATTGTAATTACATGCGTATCATAGAGAACCTCCAACGGGGTACCCCTTGCACATGGTACAGGAGCTATCCCATAACCAAAATGACAAGGCAAGCAGACAATGAGCATCTCAACAATCTTTTTATTTACTATATGCATAGCTTTTGATTGTGGATTCTTCATAGATAGCTCACTATGGTGATGCTGCAAGTTTCCACCATGATTAGGCATGGCTTAGGCTAGCGGCCCAGGCGTATCTATAACACAAAATACAAACTCCATGGACTTACAAGCTCCCTCTTTATTTCACACCGGTGACATCCATAGACAAAAGAGCATGATATCAACTGAGTAGAAAGTACAAGTGGAATGTTGAAAACGTTCCCCGTGACATCACGGTTATGCTAATTCCAATGTATAAGTGCAAGCATATACAACATGGATGACACAATGGTTCAAGTTTATTAGGGGAAAAGAATATAAAGTGTGCCATCAAGTTTGTGAGTGATTGAATCACTAAGTTTTCACATAACAAAATAGTTTTTAATTGGAAGATAGCTGAAAAAAAGAATATACTTCGAATGGTGTAACACACCATGCATAGGAGTTTATAGTAGACACTTTGGAATAACTAGGTTTCTTGGGAGCTGGAAGCATGAGTAGATCTTACTCCTACAAGTGGAGGCTAGCAAAAGACTGGGAGCAACCAACTAAGAGAGCATAATGGCCATAATCATGCAGAGCAACAAAGCATTACTAATCAAAGCATAGAGTGGTACTACAAGTTAAGGAATAAATGATCATATAGGCTATGGTGACTTGTCATAGTCATAACATGGTGTGAGCATGTGCCAAGTCAACCCAAACAAAGCATCAAAGGAGAATACCACAATACTATGCTTTTGCATGCTAATACAACGCATAATTTCTTCTAGGCACACTAAGCAATCCCAATTGTTTGGAACAAGACATTCTACATAAATAATCACTAAGCATAAGGTCAAAACAACACCTATCATGTCATGCTAAAGTGTAAGTCACAGTCAATGCAAGCTCCTCTTGCACTTTCAAGGAGGAACTTCCTACTCCTTCCAAACACCAAGCAACTTATTTGCAACAACATAGCGAGAACGGGGGCCCAAACTACTTTATTCAAGCAAACTAAGCAACCTAAGCAAAGCAAACGAAAACTAAGACGCTCCAAGGACAACAAAATAGTGCATGAAACAATAAAAACGAAGTGTCTAGACAGACCTGAGCTTTTTATTGATGAAGAAGGGATGCCTTAGGGATTCCCAAGCTTTGACGCTTGTACCTATTGGATATTTCTTGGGGTGACACCAGGGTGGCATCCCCAAGCTTGAACTTATGTCCATTCTTCATCTCATTACATCATTCTCTCTCTACACCTGAAATTTTTGCTTCATACAAAACTTCACACAATCTTCATTAGCAACATTAGTGTATTCAAAAGATATTAGACCTTGGGCAAAGCTTTGGAACAGCAAGACTTTTCACTAAAAACACAAGATACTGTAGCAACTCCTTCAAAAATCTCAATTCCCCAAAAGAGAACTCAAAAATGAATCAATAAGAAGCAAATGCAAATAATGACATAAATCTATTAAAACATACCAGCAGGTAGAAACCAATTTTTTCTAAAATCTTTTTTGCTCAAATCAAAAAATGTTGAACTAACGCAAGTTATCTAACATACTGGGGGATGCATTCGTAAATTTTGAGCTCAGTCCGAGTTACAGAGACTCCTCACGAATTTTTATGGTGGAGGACAGAAATCTGTTTCGGGACAGCAACTCCCCAAATCTTACTTTGCTCTCATTAGAGGTCATTCTTGGCACAAAAAGCAAACAAAAAGGATAAGGATAGGTCATTACTGAAGTAATAACTTCCAAGACTCAAGGACACTCTTGGGTTATCTCCCAACAAGTACTTTTCTTTAACGCCTTTAAGTTAGGCACAAGAAGCAAGAAGAATCAAGTATTTTCAAATGAGGAAGCATTAACATCAAAACTTGCTTTCAAAGGAGGAACAAAAAGCAACTTCTCTATCCTCATAAGGAAGTGTTCAATACCTTTCTTGAATGGAAAATGATATTTAATGGTGCCTTCTTTCATATCAATGATGGCACCAACTGTTCTAAGAAAGGGTCTTCCCAAAGTAATAGGACAAGAAGCATTGTATTCAACATCCAAAACATAGAAATCCATAGGGACATAAGCATTGTTAACCATAATGAGTACATCATTAATACTCCCCATGAGTTTCTTATTAGCATTATCATTAAGTGGGACATCCAAATAACAATCTTCTAAAGGTGGCAAATCAAGCATTTCTTAAATCTTCTTAGGCATAATAGAGACACTAGAACCAAGATCACATGAAGCTTTGAGATCAAAGTCATTCACTTGCATATTAATAATGGGTTCCCAACTATCTTCAACTTTCCTAGCAATAGAAGCTTTGTGTTTTAGCTTCTCTTCCTTAATCTTAACAAGAGCATCTGTAATGTGTTTGGTGAAAGCAACATGCATATTACTAGCATCAGGACTTCTAGCAAGCTTTTTGTGACACCCCCGGGATTAGGGCTAGAAAAATCCCAGACCTCTGTCAGATATAAGCCTAACCTAAATCTCGAAAGCATACAGAGAGAAAATTGATAACACAACTGTGACTCTACAACACAAAAATTATTACAGCAAGCTCAAAACTAAGCAAAGAACCAAAATATTACAAGCAGAGGTCACTGACCACAAACATCAAACAACGGAAGGAACATTATGCTATTAAGTATAGCAAACTTAACAAATGGCCTAAGAGGCCTGAAGCATAACGATGACGTCCAATCCATAGATCCCAGACTGCCGACTGGGAACTCCAAACTACTCGTCGATGTCGATGTCGTGAAGAACTCATCTTCTCTGGTAACACTTACTCTGCTGCAAAAGTATCCATGAAGCAAGGGTGAGTATAGGGTGTACTCCGCAAGACTTATGGCTGGTGGAGTTATTTCTGCATAAAGCCATCTTTGTTTTGTAAAACAAGAGGGAGAAGAATCTCGACTAATCAGAATATTTTAAAAGGGGATAAGATAGCGGTATCTATAGCTTTCATCATCTCTTGATATCCACCGAATCTTCATTAGCTAAACCTACCTAGGATCACCCCCTCGTACCCATGAGGAAGCATCCTTAAGCACACATTGATCTGCCAAGATTTATGATTAGGTTAAAGTTCTCTATGATCTCTGAATCTGGACTCCAAGTTCGTCCATAACAGTGGACACGGCTTTTCGAAAAGATTTAACCCTGCAGGAGTGTACAACTCTACCCACACATAACAATAGATTCTTAATGCCAGATCATTAGCCCTTTTCCTTGGAAGGCCGGCAGAGTGGTTGACCACGACCTTTACCATGCTTTCGACGAGACCATGAGTCACACACTAGGGAGATGCCGCTGTAACGGGTCGAGTCCCGAATCCGGTCCCTAATGATGTGCGCAGGGTTCAAGATTACAGATGCCGGGCATCTCTTGTTCCCGGCCACGCTTACCTACCTGTTATGAATGCACCTCCTTCACCTCCATTCAAGAACATACAAGATGCGTATGTCGAATGGAAAGCCCGAACTATGTGACTCATGGAATCTACTAGGCAAGTTAGTTGGTCGACGGGGTTTCTAGGCCCCCGTGTGGCTGTACGCTCGTCTTGGACCATAGGCAAGAACTCAGGTCCTAGTAGTGGGAAGTACGGGACTGCAAAAACCACAACCCATCGTGGCCTCCCATACAAGCCTTAGCATGTTTAACTTTCATCTCTGATCACACCACGTCATCCTATTAAACTAGGTTCATTCGTAGCTCTGATTCATCATCCGGATGGACCAGTGGTAACATCTAAGCATGGCTAAGCACAACAGATGTAACATCTGTAACATACCACCCTTTTGCGTAATATAAATAATATATGTTTGAGCATTGCATGCATGCATAACATTTTCACTTTGATTCAACCAAAGAAGAACAAACAACAACACCCTAAAACCCTAATAGTTTTTCCTCTCTCTTTAAATCAATTCAAATGGTTCCCATATTTTGAAAATTCTCAAAACAAACGGAGCCAATTAGTACTAAGGGCCCCTTAGTGTTTTCAGTTATATCACAAAAATCTCTGTGATTTGAAATCATTAAAAAACAAATTTGAATTCAAAATACAAAAGGAAATCAGAAAATATAAAAGAAAAAGGTTTCTGGAAGTAAAACAGTTTCTAACCTAACCTGGGTCGAGCCCATCTCTCCTCTCCTCTCTCCCTGCCGCCAGCAGCCAGCCCACCCGGGGCCCAAGTCAGCCCACCTCTGGCCAGTACCCCTTCGACCTTTCCTCTCTCTTCTTTCCCGACATCGGCAAGCAGCTGCCTGGCAGCGCGCTCGCCGTTGATCTCCCGCGCGCTGTGATGCCTGGCGCCGCCCCTGGAGCCGCGGATAAGAACCGCGAGCCACTCTCTCTCTCTCCCAGTACCCATTTCACCCCCTCTCTTCCTCTTCCTCGCGGCCGCGCCATGGACGAAGCATCCTAGCCGCTAGTCGCTGTCGGCCTCGCCATTTCCGGCCACCCCAGCTCAAGCCGACGCGACCGCTAGAACCACCGTCCTCGACTCTCTCTCCCTAGCCTCTTTTCCTCCTCGCGAGTGACCTCGTTTGAGCAAATCGGGAGCTCCGGCCGCCGTCGGTCACCGTCGGTTACCGTCGATCCCCAAGCTCGCCTCGCTGACAAGCTCGTCTTGCTAACGGTGAGCTTCTGATCCTCGCAGTGGCCTCCGTTTGCCCCCTCCCCCTCTGAGTCGCTCTCCCCGCATGTGCCTGACGTCACCGCTGCTCGCCGTCGTTGCACCGCCGTTTCTGGTGACCAAAAATAGGAGGCGCCACCACCAATCAACTCCCCATCGTCATTTGCGTCCAACGCCCCCAACCTCGCATCCAGGCGCGCTCGGAATTGCTGGATTCGAGATCGATCTGGGAGCAACTCCATTGATGACATCAGCATGATTTTATGGAACTCATAAAATATTACGATTTGGGTCTCAACTATAAACCCAGCAAAGCCAATGTCGTAGCTGATGCGCTAAGTCGGAAGTCTTATTGCAACAATCTGATGATTTCACATGCCCAACATGTTCTCTACGAGGAAATCAAGCGTCTTAACCTTGAAGTAGTTCCTTGTGGATTCCTTGCTAAGCTTGAAATAAAATCTTCTATAGAGGACCAAATCAAGGAAGCTCAAAAGCAAGATGATGAAGTTACCAAGATCAAAGAACGTGTTGCAAGCGGTGAAGCTAAATGTTTCTCCGTCAATGATCAACGTATTCTATATTTCAGTAACCGGCTAGTGGTTCCAAACAGTCGGAAAATGAAAGATCTAATTCTTTTGGAAGCTCATGAATCCCCTCTATCTATCCATCCTGGGGGTATCAAAATGTACCGAGATCTCCGTCAAAGATTCTGGTGGAGTGGAATGAAACTAGAAATCGCTCGCTTTGTTGCAGAGTGCCACGTTTGCCATCGTGTGAAGGACAAACACCAAAGGCCTGCTGGACTTCTGCAGCCGTTGAAAATTCCTGAGTGGAAATGGGATGAAATTGGTATGGATTTTATCACTGGGCTCCCAAAGACACAAGAATGAAATGATGCCATATGGGTAATAGTTGATCGGTTATCCAAGGTTGCTCATTTCCTTCCAGTTCGTGAAACTATCTGTGCTAATCAATTGGCTGAACTATACATCTCTCGGGTCGTTGTTCTTCATGGTGTTCCCAAGAAGATCATCTCTGATCGTGGAAGTTTTTTCACTTCCAAATTCTGGGCTAGTATCCGACAAGCAATGGGAACTCAAGTTTCCTTCAGTATGACCTATCATCCTAAAACCGGTGGTCAGACTGAAAGAGTGAATCGACATGCTCAGAGCATGTGTTATATCCTTTGGAAAGAACTGGGAGAAATGTCTTCCTTTTGCGGAGTTCTCTTATAACAACAGTTTTCAATCCAGTTTGGGCATGGCACCTTTCCAATTCCTGTATGGGAGAACATGTTGAACACCGCTGAACTGGACAGAAACCGGCGAAAGACAATTCTTTGGTCCGGACATGATCCAAGAAGCAGAAGATCAAGTTCGCATAATTCGAGAGCTTCTGAAGGCCGCTCAATCCCGTTAGAAGACTAACTACGATCGTCATCATCTTGATGTTCATTATGAAGTTGGTGATCAAGTTTATCTCCGGGTCACTCCTCTGAAGGGTGTTCATCGATTTGGTATCAAGGGCAAATTGGATCCTCGATATGTTGGTCCCTTTCGCATTCTCTCCAAGAGGGGTGAGCTTGCCTACCAATTGGATCTACCTTCATCTTTTCCAGAGGTACATGATGTTTTCCATGTATCTCAACTCAAGCGTTGCTTTAAAGATCCCATTCGTGGTGTGGACCATGAAACTTTGGATCTCCAAGATGATCTAACCTACCGAGAATACCCTGTTCGTATTCTTGCTGAAACCGAGCGTAAGACTCATCGCCAAACCATCAAGTTCCTGAAAGTTCAATGGTCTCATCACTCCTAGTCAGAAGCAACCTGGGAACGCGAAGATCGTCTTTGATCTGAGTACCCTGCCTTCTTTTCTAAAACCTAGGAATCTCGGGTCGAGATTCTTGTAAGTGGGGTAGAGCTGTAACATACCCTCCTTTTGTGTAATATAAATAAGATATGTTTGAGCATTGCATGCATGCATAACATTTGCACTTTGATTCAACCAAAGAAGAACAAACAACAACACCCTAAAACCCTAATAGTTTTTCCTCTCTCTTTAAATCAATTCAAATGGTTCCCATATTTTGAAATTTCTCAAAACAAATGGAGCTAATCAGTACTAAGGGCCCCTTAGTCTTTTCAGTTATATCACAAAAATCTCTATGATTTGAAATCATTCAAAAACAAATTTGAATTCAAAATACAAAAGGAAATCAGAAAATATAAAAGAAAAAGGTTTCTGGAAATAAAACAGTTTCTAACCTAACCTGGGCCGAGCCCATCTCTCCTCTCCTCTCTCCCTGCCGCCAGCAGCGTCAGCAGCCAGCCCACCCGGGGCCCAAGTCAGCCCACCTCTGGCCCGTACCCCTTCGGCCTTTCCTCTCTCTTCTTTCCCGACGCCGGCAAGCAGCTGCCTGGCAGCGCGCTCGCCGTCGATCTCCCGCATGCTGCTATGCCCTCTGCCGCCCCTGGAGCCGCGGATAAGAACCGCCGAGCCACGCTCTATCTCCCAGTACCCATTTCACCCCTCTCTTCCTCTTCCTCGCGGCCGCGCCATAGCCAAAGCATCCTAGCCGCCAGTCGTCGTCGGCCTCGCCGTTTTCGGCCGCCCCAGCTCAAGCCGATGCCACCGCTGGAACCGCCGTCCTCGACTCTCTCTCCCTATCCGATTTTACCTCTCACGTGCGACCTCGTTTGAGCAAATCTCAAGCTCCGGCCGCCGTTGGTCATCGTCGATCCCCGCCGACCCTGAGCTCGCCCTCGCCTCACCGACAAGCTCGTCTTGCTCACGGTGAGCTTCTAATCCTCGCAATGGCCTTCGTTTGCCCTCTCCCCCTCTGAGTCGCTCTCCTCGCATGTGCCCGACGCCGCCGCCGCTCGCCGTCGTTGCACCGCCGTTTCTGGTGACCAAAAAGAGGCGGCGCCACCACCAATCAACTCCCCATCGTCGTCTGCGTCCAACGCCCCCAACCTCGCATCCAGGCGCGCTCGGAATCGCTGGATTCGAGCTCGATCTGGGAGCAGCTCCATTGATGACATCAGCATGATGTCATGGTGATGTCATATCTCCTTTTTCTTTTCTTTTAATCAATTCTGTTAATAGAAAATGTATGACAGGTGGGCCCTGCCTGTCAGGGTTTTAATCATTTCCATAAATAATTTCTGAAATTAATAAAAGTCTGACATGTGGGCCCAAGTTTGGAAATTAATTTAAATATTCAAAAAATGTTTAAAATGAATTAAAATTTGGGAAATTCATAACTAATTCATTTTAAATCAGAAAAATACAAATAATATACCAAAATGTTCAGAAAAATGAAACCTATCCAAATAAGCTATAATAATACATTGTTAAACAACTTTGATATCAAGTTTAATTAGAAGAACCAATTGAATCCCACCGGTGATTCCGATGATCCCCCTGTTTTAGGGTTTGGACTTTCGGAACCCCCTTTAAAGTGACCAAGCATGTTTTAGGGTTCAATTCAACACTATTTAACTTGTCATATCATCCATATTGTATGATCATTGCACATGCCATGTGTTGAGTGTTGTTTTCTCTTTTTTGGTGATTGGTTCTCGTGAATAGGAACCGAACCCGAAACTGAAGTCAACGCCACCAAAGAGCAGTATCAGTACAACAACGGACAAGTCAAGCGAAGCCCCACTCATACATATGAATCCTATGATTACAAAGTATTTCATTCTCGTCATATGCATTCGGTTCAAACAGTCTTTTAGTAGACAAACTAATCCTATCTTTCGCATGTTGTCCTTTGTGAACTATATTACCTGATCCACCGCTCCTAGCATAACTAGGGTTTGGCTTATGAGCGTCACTAGTGCCACAGTTCAGTCAAGCTTAGCCATGCATAGTGGTCTGATGGTAATCACTCATGTGATGCACCGGAGATGCGAATGAATCTAGTATGGTAGGATGTGATGATGTGATCAGAGATGAATGATAAACATGCTAATGATTGTATGGGAGGCCATGTGGGTTGTGGTTTTTGTAGTCCCATACTTGTCACCCCTAGGACCCGATGTTCTTGCCTCTTGAACCAAGACGAGCGTACAACCACACGGGGGCCTGGAAACCCCCTCGACCAACTAACTTGCCTAGTAGATTCCATGAGTCACATAGTTTGGGCTTTCCATTCGACATACGCATCCTGGTTGTTCTTGAATGGAGGTGAAGGAGGTGCATTCATAAGAGGTAGGTAAGCGTGGCCGGGAACAAGAGATGCCCGGCATCCATAATCTTGAACCATGCGCACATCATTAGGGACCGGCTTCGGGACTTGACCCGTTATGGCGGCATCTCCCTAGTGTGTGACTCATGGTCTCGCCGAAAGCAATGTAAGGGTCGTGGTCAACCACTCTCTGTCGGCCTTCCAAGGAACAGGGCTAATAATTTGGCATTAAGAATCGGTTGGTACGTGTGGGTAAAGTTTTGCACCCCTACAGGGTTATTAATCTTTTTGAAAAGCCGTGTCCACGGATTATGGACGACTTGGGAATGGACGTGAAGATCATAGAGAACTATAACCGAATGTTAAAACTTGTCAACTAAAGTGATATCCGGAATACTTCCTCGGGGTTGTTGAGGGGGTAGTCCGGGAAGAGAGGTTATGTTGATGATGGTTCTTTGTGGATATCAAAGATGAATTTAAGATCTATAGTTGAAGTTTTCTTATCCCCTTTTGAAAATGATCTGACTAGACGAGTTTCTTCTCCCTCTGGTTTTGAAAACAAAAGATGGCTTTATGCAAAATAACTCCACTAGCCATAAGTCTTGCAGAGTACACCCTGTACTCAGCCTTGCTTCGTTGATGTTTTTCTACAAATTATGCTACCCCAACTGAAGGAGTTTTCTATGTCGAAGTCGACGAGTAGTTGGAGTTCCCGGGCAGCAGCCTAGGATCTATGGAAGGGTCGCTACTTCTATTAAGGCCTCTTAGGCCCTTTTCTAAGTTTGTTGTTTGGAACAACTTGTTTGCTTCCGTTGTTTGATGTAATGATGGGTCTGTGACCCTTGGCTTGTATGACTAGTTTGTAACTCTCTTAAGGGTTTACCTTATTAATGTATGGTTTGTATGTTCTGTAATGTTGCCGATCTTCCCTGCGCGCTTCGGAATTTAGGTTAGGCTTATATCTGATGAGGATCTAGTATTTGCCTAGCCCTGATCTCGGGTCGTGACAACAGCTCTAGGAACGCTTCACAAGCCAAACCCTAGTTATGCTAGGAGAAGTGGATCAAGGAATATAGGCTTCAAAGGGAACATGCATCACATAGGATTACTCCATCAATCGATAAAAGACTTTGGAATCGTATGCACATGGCAAGAATGAAATACTTTGAAAGCATAGGATTCATATGTATGTGTGGGGCTTCACTTGCCTTTGCCAGTTGATATCCAGAAAGCAGAGTTTCAGACATCTGGTACTTGACTTGATTACAGCTGGTCAAGTATTGGTCTTCGAGCTCCGACGGTGTTGATCTTGGTCTTCGGTCTTGTTCTTAATCTCGATTCCGATATCGTATTCTACCAGAGAAATACCAAATACCGTAAAGAAAGGGAAACAATCAACACATGGCATCGATGCAATGCTCAAACAAGGACGATGATATGACAAGTTAATTAGTATTGAAATGTAAAACCTAAAACATGCTTGGCAATTTAATCGTGGTCCCGAGGGGTACAAACCCTAACTCGGGGATACTCCGGATTCATATGAGAGGGGTACATTTAGTTCTTCTAATTTACTTATAATTGAAGTTGTTTATCAATGCATGATTATAACTCTAATAGATAGTTCTCATTTTTCTCAACATTTTGGTATATTATTTGTATTTTTCTGATTTAAATGAATTAGTTATGGTTTTCTCCAATTTTAATTCATTTTAAATCATTTTTGGACTATTATAAAACAATTTACAATTTGGAATTACTTTTAACATTTATTTAACAAAAAACATTTTTGATATTATTTATATAACTTACAGGGTGGACCCACCTGTCAGAAATTATCAATTACAAAATAATTACAGAAATGTATAAAAGAAAAGAAAAGGAGAATATTGGAGAGGCATGATGTCATGCTGACGTCATCCATGAACAATCCTTGCAGATCATGGATGGATCGATTGATCCAAAGCTTGCGGGGAGGTGTGGTTGGGGACGTTGGAGAGAGGGTGTCGCGGGCTACCATAAAGTGGCGGCGCAGCTTGCTGGGGGTCGCCAGAGCGACGACGGCGACAAAGAACAATGGTGGCGGCGGTAGGTGGTCGTGGAGGGGATGAACCAGAGCGAGAGGGGGCAAGGGAGAGGGTCCACGAGGAGCAATAGCTCACCCTGAGAACGGTAGGAGTGGCGGCGCGGCCGGGGGAGATCCAGAACAGCCGGAATCGACGATGGACGCGGCGGTCGGAGTCGGGGAAGGAGAGGTCGATGGCGACGTTTGTTCACACCCACGGCCTATTCCTTTGACGAGAAGCCTCAGTGAGATGAGGCAGAGCCGACCGTGGTCTTAGATGGCCAAGGGGTGGTCGGAGATGGTAGGGACTGTGGTCTGCAGCTAGGGTTTTGGACCGAAGGGGAAAAATGGCAGAGAGAGCGAGACGAAGTGAAATGGGTATGGGGAGAGAGAGGGAGGGACGGCCGTTCTGATCTTCACCTCCAGGGGCGGTGGTGCGCATATCAACACCGACGAGGATCGACGGCCGGCGCGCAGACAGCGAGCTGCTTGCGTCGGGGAGGAAGACGACAGTGACATGAGGCTGAAGGGGTACGGGCCGGCTGCGGGCTGCAGATGGGATGAGTGGGCTGCGGCAAAGTGCACTGGGCGGTAGAGAGAAAGAGGAGAGGATAGGTGGGCTCGGCCCAGTTAGGGTTAGGAATAGATTTTATTTCCTAAAAGCATTTTATATTTCTCTTTTCCATTTCCTCTTTGTATTTTTCATTTTTAATTCTGTTTTGAATATTTCCAAAATACAAGAGCTTTGCAAACATTACAAAAATACTTGAGAGGCCCATGTAATAATTTGGGCTCCACACTTTTTTTACTTTTTAGGAATTCAAAACCATTTTGAACACATTACAAATAAAGAGGAAAGGACTTAGGATTAGGCTTTTGCTATTATTTCTTGCATGCATTTTAATATGATGCTCATGAATGCACATTCAAGTCCTAATTACTATTAAATAAAAATAGGGGTGTTACAATTCTATCCCCCTTAAAAGAATCTCGTCCCGAGATTCCTAGGTAGAAATATATAAGGAACTAGGCACACTAAACTTCGACGATCTTCTCGAGGAGGTTGATCCATGCTACCATGACGAGTGGAGGAAGAGCTTCATAATCTTCGAGGTGGCTGCTCACACTAAGGAAGAGAGGGAATGACACAGAACCACAAATTGAGTATCTCATGGTTAACTCATGGATATATGTTTCACGGACATTTCTAGAGCTAACAAACATGAAACACGTCAAGGTAACGGAGGAAATAAGAGGAGAAAGTTTTCAAGGTGACAGATAACTGGTCTTCATAAGGATTGAGACCATGGAACTTGCAGAAGGTTTTGCCTTCTGAGAGAAGGAAACTTCCAACAGAAGGAACATGACCACAGACTTCAAGAGATAAACCTCTACTAAACAACTTAATAGAGCTTTACATGTGGAAGAGATAGATACCAACAAAACCAAGTTGTTGAACTACTTTTGACATAGAAGGGTCACTCTTTCATTCAATAGAAGGCCAAGACAGAAAGGTATTTTGGTGGAGAGGACTCGTAAGAATCACAAGGAACATGTAGCAAGAGAAACTATTGATTACCAAAATCATGGTTTCTCACCACAACAAAACCCCTTGTATTGCAATATATACCTAGCAATGGCTTACATATTCGTTGTGAGATTATATCCTAGATACACAGACATGCGTTGCAAGCTACACGTGTTATTTCATGTACATATATATCACAATTTATACTAGGGGAAACCTTTATGATCCCAGCCCACTAAGCACAACACATTATGGATCCTTTAACACCACCAACCATGAGACACACCCACGAACACACGCCCGCAACCCGCAGCCCCTCTTCTTGACTTTCCAAAACCTAGCCGCCTTTCTCCTTTCCCCAGGGCGCCGCTCGGCCGTGGTGAGATGTTCCTTCTTAGCCGGTGACGGAGCTCGCACTACGACCTCCCACTCCTCGCTTCCAATTGATAGGAACCAGAGCGAGGATATCTCTAATGGATGATTCGATCACAAGTTCTTGTTCTCTTGCCATTGCATCCCCTAAATCTAGCGCTCCCAATCGCAGCCAAGATTGATTTTGGATACACGACGACGCGGTGATTTCTGGAAAGTTCAAGACGGCGAGTTGAAGCACATGAGGCGTGGTGGAGAAAGATCACGATAGAGGTTCAGGTTACAGGTAAAAATTCTTTTATTCCCTATCAGTCTCCTCAATACTTTTCTCTTGGCTTGACCCATGTCCACTATTTTTCCAGGATATTTGTGTATCCTAGGCTCCCAGCCCATTCCTGTCGTTGGCCGCTCATGAGGTGCAGTTATATTTATTAACTAATTGGTTTGGTTCAATGTCGTAGTAAGATTGCTGAATCTAGGGATGTTGGGGATATGCCATATGGGTATCCTTATAGCATGTCTCTTATCCGACTAACCCGGGTGGCCCATACGGTAGCGTGGCCTATGGCCTGCTGGGCGGCCTAGTTAGGTGGATCCAGAAGGGAGACCCATGCCGGATAAAGGAAGGCTACAGTGGAGTCACCAGCGTACCCAGAGCCTTGGAGTACAAGATACACAAGACTAGTGATAGACGGTGTAGGACTCTATAACCTGTTCTGCTAGGACTTTTCCCTATAACTCTAGGACCTGGCGACTATATAAGTCGGGCCTATGGGATCCTTTAGGGCAGACAATCTCAGACAACCTAGTATCGATTCATACTACCTCGCACAGCGAACCTATCTCTGTAACTCGGTGTATTGCCTTTATAGTGATTTATAGCAGGAGTAGGATTCCGCCACCGTTGTGGGATCTGAACCTGGGTAAGCTGTGTTACCTCGTACCCGTCAACCGTATGCCTTACCCCACGCCTTGGCCGTCTGCAGTCCGGGTGTCGTGGTATTGCCGACGAGTACGCCATGGAGGGGTCCTCACAGTGCGTGTTTAGAGACGTGGGGTAAGGCGGACGATTGACGGGTACGAGGTAACACAGCTTACCCAGGTTCAGATCCCACAATGGTGGCGGAATCCTACTCCTGCTATAAATCACTATAAGGGCAATACGCCGAGTTACAAAGATAGGTTTGCTGTGCGAGGTAGTATGAATCGATACTAGGTGGTCTGAGATTGCCTGCCCTAAAGGCTCCCATAGGCCCGACTTATATAGTCGCCAGGTCCTAGGGTTACAGGGAAAAGTCCTAGCCGGACAGGTTACAGAGTCCTACACCGTCTATCACTAGTCTTGTGTATCTTGTACTCCAAGGCTCCAGGTACGCTGGTGACTCCACCGTAGCCTTCCTTTATCCGGCATGGGCCTCCCTTCTGGATCTACCTAGCTGGGCCGCCCAGCAGGCCATAGGCCACGCTACCGACTATGGGCCACCCGGGTTAGTCGGATAAGAGACATGCTATAAGGATACACATATGGCATATCCCCAATAGTAACCCCCGGAGAACTCCAAGATCTTGTGCCATCTTGCCTCTTCACGTGGAATGCTCCGTCTAGATGGATGTCGGCAGATCGTCAAGCAACATCTTGTAGTCCTCCCAAAGAACCCTGCAAGGTTTTCTCCGTCTTCGACTGGTAAGTCGGAGAAATGTTGAATCTTCCATCGTACTCTTCCGTAGTCGGATTAAATCCTTCCATGCCGGAATCTTCGATGCGACGGCTCATCTACCCATGTCAGCTAGGAAGACGTAGGCTTAGGTCAGCGACGCCTCGTAACTCACACATGCAAAGAACGCAATCATATCCGATTTTCCCGCGCGAGCGATACGAAGCGTTGGCGGCGGCGGTTGGAGACGTGGCGAAATTTCCGCACACGTTCGCAAACACGTCATCTACGTGGCCACCATCCGATTAGCTACACGAATCTTGATGTCGAGGATGATAAATAGTAACCGTGGGGCATTTTCCACTTTTTACATCATTCTTCTCGCGTCATCGTCTTCTTCCTCCAGCCGCACGTCTCCTCGAGCTCTCCACGAGAAACCTCGAAAACCCTAGCTTCCATCTGTGCCAGTCGCACCCGTCCTCCACTCCATGGCCAGCAGCAGCACCTCCCCGTCGATGGCGGCATCAAGCGAAGCCGCGGCGATGCCGGCGAGATCCGTCGTCATGCACCTAGAGGGCTTGGTCATCCCCGCATCAACGGTGATCGAGTCCACCGGTGGCGACCACAATTTGGCGGCGCTGGAACCACTGGATGAAGAGACAGACTCGCATAAGGGAGACTGGCGCGGCTCGGACATCACCGACCGCGACATCCAAGAGATGGTCACCGAAGGCTACCTCCCTGCGACGGAGGGGCTCGACTGGCGGGCGGCGCCGGCCGGCAAGGTGACACCTTCTCCCCAAGCCGGAGAAAAGGTGTACCTCAAGGCCCAGCTGGTACGCGGTGTTTCCCTGCCCATCTCCCACTTCTTCCTCTCCGTCTTGAACCACTACAAGGTCCAACCTCATAACCTCTCCCCCAATAGCATCTTAGTGCTTAGCAACTTCATGGCACTTTGTGAGGGTTACCTAGGGATTAGGCCTAGGTTAGACTTATTCGTATACTTCTTCACTGTCAAACGTGAAGCCGGACATAGTAATGAGGAGCTTAGGAACTGCGGCACCATAAGCTTCAAGATTCGACCCGGCCGGAGATTCCCCGACATCGTCGGCCACGATTCCTACAAAAACTGGTAGCGGACGTACTTCTACGGCCCCGACATTCCTTTGGCGGGCCGAGAAGTAACGTACCCGGACTTCGTGGATGGAGCCGCCGCTGAAGTTTCCACATGGAGATCCCATGCCTCCCTTCCCTCCGACCTCGACGCTTATCGCGCAATAAGGCGGATCGAATGGTTCGTAGAGACGGGTTTGACCGGATTGGACCTAGCCATGTGCTGGTTCATCAGGCGAATCCAACCTCTGCACCACCGCGCAAAGTTCATGCACGAGTATACCAGTGATCAAAGGGATACCCTCCGGATCTCCGTGGATAACTTCTCGAGCGACTCCGTCAAGCTCCGCCTGAAGGACATCGTCAAGGTGATGGATAAGAAGCGTGGCTTCACCATCACCTACGACATGTTCGTAGACGTCAAGTGCCCAACTGTAGATATTTATTTTCCGTGTACGACATATGCTCCAGTTTCTCCGTCTTGCCAACACCATCTTATCTAACACGGTGATTTATTACTTAACAGCTGAGCGATCTAGATGAGGACAACCTGGCTGCCCAAATCTATGATCCAAAGATGAAGGAAGTCACGATCGTGTCCGACGACGATGTCCCGTTGGCACGAAAGCGGAAGAGCTCCACCTTTGACGATGCCGACAGAGGTAAGAAGAAGAAGACGGAGGGTGGAGCCTCCAAAAAGACTACCGCTGCCCTGGAGGCGAAAAAGAGAAAAGCCACCGGGATTTTTGCCAAAGCACCACCCCTAGTGTAAGCTTCTCATTCTCCGACATTGTCTATCTCTCTGTCTTGTTCCTGTACTTATGCATTTTGCACGTCTCAGGAAGAAAGCCACGAACAGCCTCAAGAAGACCTCCAAAACTTTGGGGGCTTCTAGAAATATCAAGGATATGCTGCATCGCGACGCCTCCCCCGCCATCGCCCTGCTACTCCTGCCGTGAAGCCTTCGTCTGCCCCGACAAGCTCGCAGGCTAAGGAGGCACCAGGCCCTTCCGTCATGGAAGTGGATTATGGCGCCTCTACCGAACTCGCTGTTGTCGGCGAGCAGGCGACGCAGGAGAGCACCGCTCAACAAATGGGTGAAGCTTCGGCTAAGGATGCCATCGGTGGCGGCAAGGCGGTAGTGGGATCTGGTATCTCTGCCGAAGGCAGTGCCCCCACTCCCCAGAAGCCCTTCGAGTTCCCGAAGATAGTTTACCCGATGCTCATGCCGAGTAACACAACTCTAGTTCCTGGAGGAGTGTCGTCATCTCCGACGTGCGGTATTGAGGAGCTTCTCCAACAAGCGGATATCTTGCGAGGAAATAGCATCTCCTTTGGCAAGCTGCTAGCCGAGAGAGCTATAAACCTCAAGATTATTGCACTTGTAAGTTTTACTTTGCCTTTTGCATTTCATATGAGTATCCCACTGTAGCCCCCGAGGATGTAGACGGAAAACCATAGGTCTTTGCATCTATATGCTCTAAGAGTGACTAAGTTAGAAAAAACTCTCACTGTAGCCCCCAAGCATTTAGATGGAACAAACTATTCCGACTAGATGCTTTAAGAGTAGCATACGTAGTGTTTATAATTTTCAATACTGTAGCCCCCAAGCTTCTAGTTGTAACTGAATTAGTTCCGACTAGATGCTTAAATAAAAGCTAAGCATACATCCGAGTTAAAACTTTATACTATAGCCCCCAAGATTCTAACCGAGAACTGAATTAGCTCCGACTAGATGCTTAAAGAAAAGCTAAGCAAATTGCTAAGTTTAAAAACTCTCGCTGTAGCCCCTGAGCGTCTAGGTGGAAAATTCCGACTAGATTCTCCAAGTAGACTAAACAACGGTTTAACTTTTTTCCTTTGTTCCACAGAACGAGAATGCTCGGAGGGGCATGGCCAACGACAAGTACCAGAAGATGCACAGATCTTGAAGCCGAAAAGGGTAAAACTACCATCTTGAAGGAACATATCATCAAAAACAAGACTCTGTTTTCTTTTTTGCACATTCCGTCTTGGTTTTATGCCTTCATTCTCCGAGTACTCACTGTGTACTTTGTTTTCTCCGACTTTGCAGAACATGTGGGCAAGGCCAAGGACATTGTCGAGCAGTCCAAGCACATTCAGCAGCTGGACAGCGAGAACAAGATCCTTAAAAAGTAGAGGGAAGAAATGCTAAAAATGCATGAGGATTCCATGAAGGCCCTGCAGGAATACGCCTCTGCGGAAATCAATCACTTGAAGGAGGAGCTTGCGATCTTAAAAGATCAGAAGAAAACTGCTGATGAGCAAAACCATCGCCACGGCGAGGCATATAAGCTCCTCCAGCAAGAGAAATAATCCCTGGCGGACACCCTCTAGCAGGCTAATGCCAGCATATTCAGTAAGACTTCTCCACCTTGTATTTCTGTAGTCTGGATACTTTGAATTGTTGAACTCATGCGATTCTTGTCGGAATTTGTAGCTCCTATGGGTTTAACCAGATCGCCTCCTCTGGCCAAGGAATGCATGGTTCTTGCCGGCAACTTTATCAACACCGCCATCACCCAAGCCAAAGATATCGCCAAGCCCCTCCAGATACACATCAAGGCCTCAGACTCCATGGCAAAGTACTCGGAGATTCTTCGCCGAGCCCCCGAGCGAATCAGAAGCTAGAAAGGTTCATGTGCACGGGCTGGTGCAAGGATGGCGCTGTCTATTGTGAAGGCACACTACGAAGATGCGGACATTCACACGGTGACCTCTAGCATCCCCGACGTTGATGATGACGGCAAAGAAATTGATCATGAAGCCATCTTGTCATCACTCGCGGGTAATGACACCAGAGTTGCCGAGTTGGTGGATATCAACGTCTTCGTGCCCATGAACACCATCGAGAGCGTCAACCAAGATTCCTCCGAGTCCCACCAAAGTGCCGATGATGAGGGTGATTCTCCGGCCGATGACGATGCTGCTTCCAAGTCTCCTACGCCCAAAGAATGAAAAACACTTTGTAATATTTATTTCCCCTTTGGTGTATGCGCGGAAAAAACTTGATGATGTAACTTAAGGCAGAAAACAATGGTTGTAATTTTCCTGCTACTTAAGAACTTAGTTCCCAGAATGTATATATTTTCTAAGCAAGTGCTGGCCTATCCATTACTTTGGTTCTTATGCTTGACTTTTCGTGAGTCGGAAAACTCGTTGTCGGAACCATGCGCTTAGGTGATGATGCCCAATGGCACCGTCAATAACCTAAGCACAAAATTGCCGACAATAAGTGCCAAAAGTCACTACTCCAGAATTCACATAAAAACAACAAAGAACGTGTAGACCAGAAAACTTAAGCTAACGCCCGTAGGCGGAATTTTCACAAGTGCAAATGCAATACTTGTGCATAAAGGTTTTACATGATCCAAAAATGAACACTAAAGGAAGTAAAAGACTCAAAAATATGAGTGAACCAAAGATCTTTATTTCATTGATCATATAAGAGGTACATAATTAGATAAAAAATGCTAAGTGTAAAAAGGACGTCGCTGTGCTATGTTCCATGGCTGATCAAGCTCCGGGTAGTCATCATCCGGGTCACGTCGCTTACGCTTATGATCTTCATTTCCTTTAGTTCACGATTGTCAACAAGGTAGTAAGACCCATTGAGCAGCGCCTTGCTTATGATGAACGGTCCTTCCCATGGCGGGGATAATTTGTGTGACTTCTTCTGCTTAAGTCGGAGCACCAGATCCCCCTCTTTAAACAAGTGATGCCAAACACGGCGACTATGGTAGCTGCATAGCTTCTTCTGGTAGATGACCGGATCTTTGGCATGCCAAAACGCACTCCTTCTCGAGAAGGTCCCCATCCAGGCGTCTGGATTCTTCAGCGTCATCCTCGTCGTAGGCGGCAACTCTTGGTGCATCGTGAAGGATGTCGGAAGGCAGGATGGCTTATGCTCCATATACCATGAAATAAGGTGTGTAGCCGGTGGATCTGTTGGGTGTAGTTCGTAAACTCCACAACACAGATGGCAATTCTTCCGCCCAGGCTCCAGCTGCTCTATGTAGCGGTGCCTCAAGACGTGGCTTCATTCCCTGCAGAATTAATCCATTGGCTCGCTCAACCTGACCATTGGATTGTGGGTGTGCCATAGATGCGAGGTCAAGTCGGATGCCTTTCTCCCAGCAATATGCTTCCACTTCTCCGAGTGATAAATTGCTTCCGTTGTCGGTGATAATGCTATGTGGGAGACCAAATCTCACCACTAGATTTCGGACGAACCTGAGGACAGTTGCCCCATCAAGCTTTCTAATGGGTTTAGCTTCTATCCATTTAGTGAATTTGTCAACTGCTACAAGCAGATGCGTAAACCCACAAGGTGCCGTCTGTAACGGTCCTACCATGTCTCGCCCCCAGACTGCAAACGGCCAAGTTATTGGTATTGTTCGCAGTTCTTCAGCAGGAACATGTGGTTGTCGGGCATAATACTGGCATCCCATGCATGTCTCAACCAGCTTGTCGGCGTCCGCCTTCGCGGTCAGCCAGTAGAATCCTTCTCGGAAGGCTTTCGCGACCAACGATCGAGGAGCGGCGTGGTGACCGCAATCTCCGAGATGAATTTCGCGTAGGATTTCCATACCTTCTAGCTGAGAAACACACTTTAGGTATACACCAGTAGTGCTCCTTTTGTCGAGTTGCCCATTAATTATGGTATAACCCTTTGCTCGTCGTACTATTTGCCGTTTTTCGACTTTGTTGTCGGGCAAAATTCCGTGTTCGAGATGTTCCATGAACGGTTTTGTCCAAGCCGGAGGGACCTTAGTCACCATGTTGATGAAAGAGTCAGCTCTATCCGGGTTGTCGATGTCGGCTCCCTTCACGGATGGTGTGCGCAGGTGCTCTAGGAAAACTCCTGGCGGAATTTGCTTGCGTCCTGATCCTAGCTTAGACAGCAGATCAGCCGCCTCGTTTTGTTCCCTAGGCACAAACTTAACTTCGTATCCTAAGAAGCTCTTGGTTATCTCGTCCACTTCGTCTCGGTATGCCGCCATCATAGGGTTCCGCGCATTCCAGGTGCCAGCCACCTGCTGGGCAACCAAGTCGGAATCTCCACAGCAAACTATGCGCTTGATGCCAATATCCTTGGCTACACGTAGTCCGTGAATGAGTGCTTCATACTCCGCCATGTTGTTTGTAGCCTCAAAGTGGATCTGTAGAACATAGTGTAGCTTGTCTCCTGTTGGTGATTGTAGCAATACACCAGCCCCCGAGCCATTGAGCAGCTTTGATCCGTCAAAGTGAATCACCCAGTATTCTGGTTCTAGCAGTGGAGTAGCATATGGCGTCTCCGTCCAATCTGTAATAAAATCCGCCAAGGCTTGTGACTTGATAGCATCGCGTCTCTTGTAGGTGATCTCGAAGGAGGCAAGTTCAATGCCCCACTTCGCGACCCTTCCTGTAGAATCGCTATTGTTGATGATGTCGGACAGTGGAGTCTTGCTCACCACTGTGATTGGGTGCTCCTGAAAGTAATGCCTCAGCTTCCGAGAAGCAAGGAATACTCCATAAGGTATCTTTTGGTTGTGGGGGTAACACTGCTTGGACTCCGTCAAGACCTCGCTCACATAGTAAACTGGTCATTAAACTCCGTGCTAATAGCCTGGTTCCTTCCGCTCTACCACGACGACGATGCTGATAACCCGGTTGGTTGCCGCCATGTTAATTAATAGGGGCTCTCCAGGCTCGGGTGCTGCAAGGATGGGTGCTGAGGAAATAATCTCCTTGAGCTGCTTCAATGTTGCATCTGCCTCTTCCGTCCACGTGAATTTGCATGCCTTCTTCAGCAACTTGTACAGCGGCAGAGCCTTCTCTCCAAGTTGGCTGACGAACCGACTAACTGCGGCAACAAAACCTGTTAGTCATTGAATGTCCTTTAGGCATGTCGGACGGTTTATGTTCAAGATGGCCTTGATTTTCTCCAGGTTGACCTCGATTCCATGCTGGGAAACGATGAAGCCCAACAATTTGCCGGCTGGAACCCCGAAGATGCACTTCTTAGGGTTAAGCATCATGTTGTATTTCCGGAGATTATCAAAGGTTTATTTTAAGTTGGAGATTAAGTCGTTTGACTTTTTAGACATCACCGCAATATCGTCCACGTAGGCGTGAACGTTCCGACCAATTTGGTCATGACGGCAATGTTGCATTATCCGCTGGTAGGTAGCACCTGCGTTTTTCAGCCCAAAGGGCATCGTGACATAGAAAAACATGTCGTATGGGGTAGTGAACGAAGTGGCCAATTGGTCCGACTTCCTCATCTTGATCTGGTGGTATCCTGAGTATGCATCGAGAAAACACGAAAGTTCCGAGCCAGCCGTCGAGTCAATGACTTGGTCAATGCGAGGCAAAGCAAACGGATCTTTGGGACATGCTTTGTTCAAGCCGGTGTAATCAACGCACATTCTTAATTCATTGGTTCCCTTTTTGGGACAAGTACAGGATTGGCCACCCATTGGGTGTGAAGGACCTCTAGGATAAATCTAGCCTTAAGTAACCTAGCTATTTCTTTGCCAATGGCGCATCTCTTCTCATCTCCAAAGCGTCATAGAGGTTGTTTCACTGGTTTGCATTTTGGATCAATGTTTAAGCTATGCTCAGCAAGTTCCCTAGGTACACCTTTCATGTCGACAGGTTGCCAGGCAAAGATGTCCCTGTTCTCATGGAGGAACTCGACGAGCGCGCTTTCCTATTTGGGATCCAGGTTCGTCCCAATGGCGGTGACCTTGGAGGCATCGCCTACCACAAGTTCCACCGGCTTGGTCTCGATGGAGGCCTTGAACGCAGGAGCGGAGTCAGAGATCTGCTTCTTCGACGCGGGCATCTCTAAGTCATCGACCTTGCTCTGGATCTCCCTGAATTCTTCGTTGTAGAGGACAGCTTCTACAACAGCTGCTTCGTTGATCTCACAGTCCCTTACCTTGGTAAAGCTTCCGGATACGGTGATGATGCCGTTTGGTCCGGGTATCTTGAGCTTGTTGTAGACGAAGCATGGCTTGGCCATGAACGTGTGGAATATGCTGCGGCCGAATATGATGTGGTACACGCTCTTGAAGGGGACCACCTTGAAGGCGACCTAAAGTGTAATGCACCCAAGGGACCAAGCCTCCCGACCAGGAACTACGCCGTGGAAGATGGTGTTGGTCCGCCTTAGGTTGGCCTCCGTCAAGTTCATTTTTTGCAGTGTATCCAGGTACATGATGTTGATCATGCTTCCACTATCCACCATACACTTGGTGAACTCCACGCCGTCAATCAAGGGGTTGATGACCATGGCGTACTGGTTCTCTGTGGGTATAAGGTCTGTGTGGTCCGTCCTGTCCCAAGTTATTGGAACCTCCGACCAGCGCAGGTACTGGGGGACTGGGGGAGAGTAGCCATCGGGATCCTCAGAGAGGTCTTCTGTTGTCGGACGGTGGGGGTTCCAAGGAAAGTGTGGTAGACTAGGGCCTTCTTTGCGAAGGGTTTCTTTCCCTTGTCGTCGCTCTTGGCGGCGTTCTTGGGGTCAACGTCCTCATCCATGTCACTTGAATCCTTGGGCTCCTCTTCCTTCTTCTTCCCCTTGCCCTTGCCTCGCGGTCTGTTCTTCCGACTTCGTTTGTAGCCGGACTCCGGGTCTTCCTTGAGGTTGTTGACGAACTTGCAATGTCGATTGGTATGGGTGGCTTTTCCGTTGACGTTGATGTGTACGAGGCATGGCATATCACGGTACTCCTCGTAGGTTTGGGGAACGCGGAGCGGCGCCGAGGTGGTTTCACTTCCTCGTTGCTGCCCACGACCATCTCCCCTTCCTCGGCCATGTTGACCGCCCTCTCCTCGTCCTGCAAAAGTCATAACGACCATGTCGGTAGATTGCTTTTCTTCTGGAGCGGTCTTCCGCTTTGTACTGGTGTTCCTCCGAGCTTGAGTTGGAACGGCCGTTGCCGGCAAGGAGCCACGAGCATCGTCGTTGGCAGATGCGAACTCACTAGCCAACTGAATCATCTGGTTCAAGTCAAGCTGGTGATTGTCCTGCAAGCGCTTCAGCTTATGTCGGAGCAACGTGCCCCTTTCCAACCCATCGATGAAGGCGGCCATGGCGGTCTGAGTGTGCACTCCTGCGCAGGAATTCTTCATGTCCAGCCAGCGGGAGAGGTAGGCACGAGATGTCTCGTCTTTCTCTTGCATGCACCGTTGTAGATCGCCCACAGTGCAGGGACGCTTGTATGTACCCTAAAAGTTCTTGGTGAACGCTTCTTGCATGTCCAACCAGTTGTAGATAGATTTATCCGGCAAGTCGTCGATCCATTGACGGGCCGTACCCGCTAACATTAATGGGAGGTACATGACGGCGACGTTGGGGTTGCCTCCGGCTATCTCCACCGCGTTGCCATAGTCCTACAACCATGTGGCTAGCTTGGCGGTGCCGTCATAGGGCTTGATGGTCTTGTCAATCCGGAAACCTTTGGGGTAAGTTGCGGACCGTATTGCAGGTCCAAAGAAACGTGGTCCCAGGTATGGTCCTTCCCGGGCCTCGTGGATCTTATCGATCCGCGAACGCGCATCGTATGGCTTCGGGTTCTTCTTCTTCTTGTCAACAGGGGATGGGCTGCGTGAACGACATGGGCCTCCTCCGCCATGGTGACTGCTTGGTGGTGACGGAGGCGGAGGTGGCGGTGGGTTAGCCTTGTTGTTGTTACCCTCCTGCGACGCCTCACGCCTATCACGGTTGCTTGTCGGACGCGGAGGGTCATGGCGCGACCTGCTCTTATGTCCTTGGTTGCGCTCTCCGTCATGGCGGGTCTGCTCCGCGTTGCCGCGGATGACAATGCCACACTGCTTTGGTGGGGGCATATCCGTACGATGGTGAGCTTTGTAATCTTCGCGATGTCGGGGAGATCGGGGCGGTGGCGATAGGCTACGAGGTCGGGCCTTTTCTTCGTGGTCGGAGGATATGGGGATGGCATCCTTCCTGTTGCGTGCCTCCCTCCGTCTTCATTCTGATGAACCCGTCTGGGACCCGACATCAAGAGGAGATCTGTCCCTTGGTGGTTTGTACTGGCTAGACTGGCAGAGCGCTGGGTTAGACTCAAGCCTCTGAGAGGTGGCCTTTTCCTGATGCTTCAGTGCCTTGGCCACTAGGTCATAGACCTGTTCCACTGCCTCAGGCGATCTATCCTACTCCAGAAGAGTCTTGGCGATGGCGAGGTTAAGTAGTGGGGTGGGCATCAACTACTTGCCTTCACTATCAATGTATGGCTTGGCTTCTGCCGGCTTAGAGGGAGCCCATCCTAGGTTGCGCCGTACGCCAGGATCGTTGATGACGCGAGCCGGAGCTTTCTTAGCCTACTGCTGCTATAGCGGAGTCTTGTACTCGGCCTCCATTGCTCTAGCTTTTTCTATGGACTTCTGCGTTTGACCAAATCTCAATCTAGTTTAGCACCTTTCTCCGCGATGGCTTGCGCCTCCTCCAGCAGCTGCTGGCGTTTCTCATCAAGCTGGGTCACGTTCCGGATATGAGCAACGGTCAGTGGCTCGACGAGGAGATTGTCGTACATCACCCTATCAGCTGGAGTAACTTGGGCTGTTGCAGACGTAGATGCTGGAGGCGGCAAGTTTGCGGTGTTTTTGTTGCCCGGGCCGGTGCCGAGTTCCTGCGGCTGCCGTACTAGGTTAGGCGGAGGAGGCATGACTTTTGTGCGATCATCGTCATCAGCAATAAGTGGCCCCTTCCCCTTTTCCAGCGTCGTAGGCGGAGCTTGTCCGGGTAGATCTTCATCCATCGCCGTCCCAATGGTGATGAACACCCCTCGAGATGCGACGGCATTGTTGGATTGCTCGTAGCGCGAGTACTCCTCCTCCATCTCCTACATAGCGGAGTATAGCTCTTCTGGACTGAAATCTATCTCCTCTGAATCTACACTGAAATCAGCATAAAGCGCGTTAATGACATAGTCAGAGGGCACCAAGACTTCCTTGATGACAGGAGGTGGAGGTGCAATGGGCTCGACGATGACTGGAGGTGGTGGTGCTGCTACGACGATGGCGGCAGGAGGCGGTGGTGGCGGCTGCTGAATCGGAGGTTCTCCGTTTCTGAGCGCAAGCTCCATCTGGGCTGCCGCGTTAGCTGCTGCGTAGCTGTTGACGTTGCTCACCATCTCTTCGAGGGTGAGACGTCCTGTTGCCTGCTGCCGTCTTAAACAATGTCAGAGAAGCGTGCCGCGGTCCAGTCCTTCCACGAAGTGGTACAGAGCGTTATCATCGGGGTAGTGGGCTAGGTCGGCTCGTATACGGAGCCACCTGGCCAGGTAGTCGTGGGGGTTTTCTCCCTCTCTCTGAACGCAGCGCGCCAGATCAAAGATGGTAACCACGCCGACGAACTTGGATCTCTGTTGTCCAGACGCACGGACGAAGCCGGCAGATTTGCAGTAATCTTCCACCTTTATATCCTGCACAGGGGTGGTTTGGGTGGGCCTTGAATTTTTCCAATCTTTGTCGGCAAACTCCGAAGAGAGATCCGACATTGATCCTTCTGCGAACGTATCCTGCCCGTAGGCAGTCCGTACGGGTCTTGATGCTTTCCGATCTTTGCCGGCAAACTCCAAAGAGAGATCTGACATCGATCCTTCCGCGAACGTATCCTGCCCGTAGGCGGTCCATGCGGGTCTTGATGCTCCTCGGACTCCCATGGAACTAGTGCCCGAGTCGGTTTCGCCTATGAAGAGGTGGATATCTGTTGGAGATATGCCCAAGAGGCAATAATAAAGTGGGTTATTATCATATCTCCATACTTATGATAAATGTTTACATACCATGCTATAATTGTATTAACCGGAAACATTAATACTTGTGTGATTTGTAAACTAAAATAAGAGTCCCTAGTGAAGACTCTTGTTAAACTAGCTTGTTGGTTAATATATGATCATGGTTTCCTGATCATGAACATAGAGATGTTATTATCAACAGGATCATATCATTAGGAGAATGATGTGATGGACATACTCCTATAGATAAGCATAGCATAAAGATCAAGTCATTTCAATAGTTCAATTGCTATATGCTTTCTGATACATAGTAACCTAATTCCTTCGACCATGAGATCATGCATATCACCTTTACCGGATGGATGCTTTGATGACATCAAACACCACACCGTAACTGGGTGGCTATAAAGGTGGCATTGAGTGTTCGGAAAGTATTGGTTGAAACACATGGATCAAGAGTGGGATTTGTCCATCCATATGACGGATAGATATACTCTGGGCCCTCTCGGTGTAATGTCATCCAATTAGCTTGCAAGCATGTGACTGGCTCACAAGGGATCACATATCACGGGAACGAGAAAAGAGTACTTATCGGTAACGAGGTTGAACTAGGTATGCAGAGATACCGACGATCATAACCTCGGATAAGTAAAGTATCGTGAGACAAAGGGAAATTGGTATCGTGTGTAAGTGGTTCATTCGATCGCAAAGTAATCGTATAAATATGTGGGAGCCATATGAATTTCCAGATTCCTCTATTGGTTATTGTTCGGAGAAGTGTCTCGATCATGTCCGCATAATTCACGAACCGTAGGGAGACACACTTAAGGATTCGACGTTGTTTTGAGTAGTTATGGTATTATGAGAAAGAGACCGAATGTTGTTCGGAGTCTCGGATGGGATCCGGGATATCACGAGGTGATCCGGAATGGTCCGGAGAATAAGATTCATATAAGGAAAGTCCCGTTTCGGAGTTCGGGAATGATTCCGGTGTTTTCATCGGGAATGTTCTAGAAGGTTCTGGATTGTCCGGCACTCCGGGGGGGGGGAGGGGTACATGAATGTGTCATTACATATTGGAATGATTGCATCATGTACTAAGTGTTCTTGCTGTTCCAAATAAAGGATTAAATTGAATCCTAAAACAGAAAAGTCAAATGTCCAGTTTGAAAGTCAAACGGCTAAAACAAGAAACTGTGGGAAACAAGCAAGAGGAGTTGGAAACCAACTTGGAGGAGGAGTTCCTCCCTCCCCTGGCGCACCAATCCCCTCCACCCATAAAAGGAGGGGCAGGCCTCCTCCTCTAGACACACAAGTTCCTATCTTCTACCTCCGGTTTAGAGCCGTTTCGGTTTAGAGCTTCTAATTGCTTTAGCCTTCGGTTTAGAGCCTTCTAATTGGTTTAGAGCCTTCTAATTGGTGTGTCTAATTACTAGACCACTAATAGCCTCTCTCATACTCCACCATACTCGCACCGGCTTAAGGCGAAGCCCTGCGGGATCTCCCCTCTACTTCCGGTACCACGCCGTTGTGCTGCCGGAATCACGAGGAGAGTGCTACAACCTCCGCTGCCTGCTGGAACAAGGGAGAGGAAGGTCTTCGTCGAGTACCGAACGTGTGACCGACTGTGGGAGCGCTGCCGGAACATGGCGCCGGAAGGATCGTCTACGCGATCTTGAGATCGGAAAGAGTACGACTACATCACCCACGAGAATCTGCTCTCGTTAACCACTTTGGAATCTTCGAGGGTAAGTTATTCCATCGACTCGTTGCTACAATCTAGTAGATAGATCTTGGCTTGTTTGTTTGTATGCGATAGAAAATTTTTGTTTTCCATGCTACGAACCCCTACAGTGGTATCAGAGCCGTGTCTATATGTAGATCTGTTGCACGAGTAGAACACAATGGTCATTGTGGGCGTTGATGCTTTTATTGTCGATTGCTTCTTGTGTACTTTGCATCTTGCGGTATGTTGGGATGAAGCGGCCCAGGCTAACCTTACATGACATCGTTCATGAGACTTGCTCCACGCTTGACATGCAACTTGTATTGCATAAGTGGCTTTGCGGGTGCCTGTTTCTCCTAGCATAGTTAAGATCCAATTTACAACGGGTGATTAACAATACTAGTATCAATGTTGTGGTTCTTGTTCGTAAGTTATAACGACACTTATTGAAAGCCCCAAACCACGTAAAATATGCAAAGAAAGTAGAGGCGTCTAACTTTGTTTTGCAGGGGTGTGCAGTGATGTGATATGGCCATGATTGTGATTATATATGATGTATGCAATGTTCCTTATTGTAAGTCGGCAACCGGCAGGAGCCATATGGTTGTCTTTAATTTCTGTTAAGACCCGCGTGTCTATTCAAAGTAGTTGTAATAGTTGAAGCCGGTGGACGACAACCATGGAGCAGCGTCATTGACCTTGATGAAATACCGGTGATGATGGAGATCATGTTCGTGCTTGAAGATGGAGATCGGAAGCACAAGAAGAAAGGCCATATCATATCACATATTATGAATTGCATGTGATGTTAATCCTTTATGAATCTTGTATTTCTTAGTAGACGACGGTAGCATTATAAGATGATCCCTCATGCACATGAATTTCAAGTCATAAAGTGTTCACCCTTAGTTGGCACCGTTGCAAAAGCTTGTTGTTTCGAAGCACCACGTGATGATCGGGTGTGTTAGATTCCGCAAGTGTATACAACGTGGGCAAGCCAGATTTGCTCATGCGGAAGCTAAGGTTTGATCTTGACGAGCCTAGCATGTACAGACATGGTCTCGGAACATGGATTACCGAAAGGTAGAGCATGAGTCATATAGTAGATATGATGAACATGTTGATTGTTCGCCATTGAAGCTACATCAACTCTCGTGATGATCGGTTTTGATGTGGTGGATTTGGTTCGTGTGATCACTAAAACAATGTGAGGGATATTGTTTTGAGTGGGAGTTCACCTAGATTAATTTAATTATTAATTAGAACTCAATTTGTCATAAATTAAATCAAAGTGAATTTGCATAGTTGTTGTAGTCATTGGCATCCGTTTACCACCTTACGCTTAGTTATAATTGAGATGATAGAACTATAGAATTCTGGTTAGTTACTTTACGAACTGGTATCGTATTGTTTTGAAGTGTTAATCTAAAGTTTAAAAGTCCTATTGCAAACTTTCAGTAAGTTCCGGTTACTCCATGAAGTTTAATAATTGGTATTAAAACAAGAGTGAAAATTCCAAAGTGTTAGTATACGAGTATCATGTTTGTCTCCATGATTCTTGATATTCAAAAGATTATCTTAATATCAAGGTTATCTAGGATCTGAAAGAGTTGTTTCAGAAACCGTGATGTGTGGAAGATATTGTGATATCTGAAACGAAGTTTTGGTTACAACATGATAGAGTATAATATGGCAAAATTCATGTTCTCATATTTGATGAGAATTTGCAAAAGGTTGGAGACACTTGTTGTCCTAATCCTCCAAAAGGTTTTGGATAGCAACATTATACTCATAATTCATCGTTATAAGCTAAAAGTAGCTTGATCATGGACGATTCCATGATAAGGGTGAATATTTGATGTAGGTAAAATGTTTACTACACCAAGAGATTACTAAAGAAAGGAATTTGAAAGAACACCAAACATTTGATGATGGTGATCTACTTCAAAGTGCAAGTCCAAAGACATTGGTATTTAACTATACACGCTTTGGACTATATGTCATATGTATGACTCCACTATTGATATTGATAGATTCTTTCAAACAGAAAAGGAAATACTGAAAGAGAATCTCAGAAATATATGGCAGAAAAGAAAAGACTAGAATTGTTCAGTTTAAGTATATAGATGATATACATGTTATGGCTATATTCTTTGCTTATTAAACAATGTGGTTCTTAAGTATTTGATACTGAATTTGTTGGTATGAATCGTCATACAAAACAACAGAATTCATGAACTACAGTGGCCTAAGTAATTAGCAAAAGAATATGTGATGATGTTCATCGAGAACAAATAAAGGGTTATTGTGTTGCTCGTTAAACATCAAAGCTTGCCTTCAAGATTTGTTTTATCAGGTGTTATGAGAACAAAAGGGTTGTTCAAATAATTGCCGTAATCCATAAAAGATGGATGATTCACAAATCTCGTTGGAAAAATCACATCCATAAAGCTAATGCTAAAGATGTCGAAAGACAAATTGATTGAAAGATCACTTAGGAAGTGACATCGCCGTTTAAATTATATTGGAAAGAAAACATGAAGAAACTCCATATGTATGGAATTTTGGAGTCTTTTGATTTTGATCAAATGACGCTTGTGAAACTTTCCTAGAGATAATTAAAACTTCGTTCATAGGCCAAAAGGGAACGAAAGACTAGCTTATTGGAATTTGTACATATTGTTGTACGAAGTCCATTATGTGTAGTCAGGAGCGATGGATTTCAACTTCATATGCTTTCTCCGAAAATTTGAGTGAATATATGAATATTTACTTAATAAGGATGAAGTATGAAACATTTGAAAAGTTCAAAGACTTTCAAAATGAAGTGCAAAATCATTGTAACAAGAATATAAACAGTTTATGATAAAGATCATAAAGGAAGATATTTGAGTTACAGAGTTTAGCATAATACCTAAGATTTAAGGAATCGTTCCGTGGATTTGCATTTCCCGAAACACCATAAGAGTATGGAGCATTCGAGATATGTAATTAAACCTTGTTTGACATGGTGAGATCAAAGGTGTAATTCATAAAATTGCCATTGTATTTTAAAGATTAAAAGCTTTAGAGATTACCGTTTTTCCACTGAAAAGAGCTTCATCATAATCCGTTGAAATGACACCATATAAGGTTATGGTTTGGGATAAAACCCAAGTAGTCCTTTCTTAAACATTGGTATGCTATACATAAGAAAGATGTTTGCAACCAAAGTCGGATGAATCTGTCTTTGTTAAAGTATTTCTCCATAACACCGGAGACAAAATTGTTTGTCACTTAGAACGTCAGTTTCTTTAAGAAGGAATTTTTCGTGAAAAGTTAAGTGGGAGGACAATAGAACTTTGATAAGGTTGAAAGAACCTTAGCTATATGTGCAGAGTTGCGCAACGCCGAAAAGTGTTCCGGAGGCAGCTACAATGCTCATGGCTCACGTGCCTCAAAGGTTGTGATCACGGAGATCTAAGTTCCTATTGAAACAAGTAGGTCGGGTAAACAATCAAATACCAAGATTTGAGGGTTGAATCATTATTTGAGAATAATGAACCGACTACATGCAAAGAAGCGATGATGGGCCCTGACTCCGTCAAATGGCTTGAAGCCATAAAATCCGTGATAGTTCCATACACGAGAAATCAAGTTTTGAACTTGAAGGACCCTCGAGAAAGGTGTAAGACCTTACAGTCGTGTTTGGATCTATAAAGAAATAGACATGGATGTTTTACATCTATGAAATAGTCGACATGTTGGGAAAGAGTTCACAACAATGTTCAAAGGTTGACTATGACAAGATTTGATCTTTCATAGTGATATTTAGTCTAGACGGATTAATGCAGCAACCACTACATATAATTTGTTATATGGTAGTTGAATAAACAAAACAAGTTCTTCTAATAGAATTGTTACCTAGGACATGTGCGTAACACGGTCCATAGGGTTTTGTTAATTCAAAGGATGCTAAAAGCATATGCAAACTTCAATGGTTGAAATAAGCATAGCGGAGTTGGAATCTTCACTATGATGAAACTGTTAAAATAGTTTAATTTCATCAGAGACAATGAAGATGCTTGCGTTTGCAAGAAATTAAGTGGGAGCGCTAAGACATATTTCTAATACATTATGTGGAAGACATATTGTTGATTGGACATAATGTATCTTTTATTAACATATTAAGAATTTCATCCTGATGAAAGACTTAGGAAAAACCCAAATATTTGGCATCAATAGACGCTAATATGGTTGTGCCAAAAGTACATAGATGATATATTGAATGAGTTCAATATAGGAACTACAAGAAAGTTTCTTGTCGCACAGAAAGGATTGAATGAGTTCAATGTTGATGATATATTCAAGTGTATTGACATTTGGTAAAGTGAAACAAAATTCAAGTATAGATTGATACTTGATCACAAAGAGTATTTATATCAATCATGCTGTGATGTGTACAAATCCAGATATGTCCTATGCTCTAAATGTTGTGAGCATATACCAGAATGATTCATAAGATGATCATCGGACAATAGTAAGGATATTCTTATGATCTTTTGGAAGAACTAAGAATATATTGTTTGTAGAAGTTATAAATAGATGGTTAGTACATTGTAAAAGTACTACATTAATACTAGTTTTGTCACAAAGTAAAAATTAAGTTTATCTCAGTCTAAACTAAGGGTGGCACAATATAATGGAAAATGAGTTCCATAATGGATTTGGATGAGTTCCAAAGTTAAGACATTGTGACAGATACTACAACAAAAGGCTAAGTATATGACTGCTATTTTAGCAGCAAAAGAGGGCATTTGTGTCAAGTAGTTTGTTATCAAACTAGGTGTAGTTCACAATGGGATAATACTATGAAGATATATTGTACGACAATATTGTCAACATGTTTTAACCCCAAAGAACTAAAGGTCACACCAAAGGACCAAATTTGTACGAAGCCATCTCATTAGAGAATGAGTGATGCGTAGAGACGCAAATACATGCAATTACACACGGACCTGGAAGTGTCAGATCCGGAGATCAGTTGACCACTAGCAATCGTGTACATACAACACCGGAAAGCCATAGGTGTTGAATACACAAAGGTTTGAAACTAGATTATTGACTCTGGTGCAAGTGGGAGACTGTTGGAGATATGCCCAAGAGGCAATAATAAAGTGGGTTATTATCATATCTTCATACTTATGATAAATGTTTACATACCATGCTATAATTGTATTAACCGGAAACATTAATACTTGTGTGATTTGTAAACTAAAATAAGAGTCCCTAGTGAAGCCTCTTGTTAAACTAGCTTGTTGGTTAATATATGATCATGGTTTCCTGATCATGAACATAGAGATGTTATTATCAACAGGATCATATCATTAGGAGAATGATGTGATGGACATACTCCTATAGATAAGCGTAGCATAAAGATCAAGTCATTTCAATAGTTCAATTGCTATATGCTTTCTGATACATAGTAACCTAATTCCTTCGACCATGAGATCATGCATATCACCTTTACCGGATGGATGCTTTGATGACATCAAACACCACACCGTAACTGGGTGGCTATAAAGGTGGCATTGAGTGTTCGGAAAGTATTGGTTGAAACACATGGATCAAGAGTGGGATTTGTCCATCCATATGACGGATAGATATACTCTGGGCCCTCTCGGTGTAATGTCATCCAATTAGCTTGCAAGCATGTGACTGTCTCACAAGGGATCACATATCACGGGAACGAGAAAAGAGTACTTATCGGTAACGAGGTTGAACTAGGTATGCAGAGATACCGACGATCATAACCTCGGATAAGTAAAGTATCGTGAGACAAAGGGAAATTGGTATCGTATGTAAGTGGTTCATTCGATCGCAAAGTAATCGTAGAAATATGTGGGAGCCATATGAATTTCCAGATTCCTCTATTGGTTATTGTTCGGAGAAGTGTCTCGATCATGTCCGCATAATTCACGAACCGTAGGGAGACACACTTAAGGATTCGACGTTGTTTTGAGTAGTTATGGTATTATGAGAAAGAGACCGAATGTTGTTCGGAGTCTCGGATGGGATCCGGGATATCACGAGGTGATCCGGAATGGTCCGGAGAATAAGATTCATATAAGGAAAGTCCCGTTTCGGAGTTCGGGAATGATTCCGGTGTTTTCATCGGGAATGTTCTAGAAGGTTCCGGATTGTCCGGCACTCCGGGGGGGAGGGGTACATGAATGTGTCATTACATATTGGAATGATTGCATCATGTACTAAGTGTTCTTGCTGTCCCAAATAAAGGATTAAATTGAATCCTAAAACAGAAAAGTCAAATGTCCAGTTTGAAAAAACGGCTAAAACAAGAAACTGTGGGAAACAAGCAAGAGGAGTTGGAAACCAACTTGGAGGAGGAGTTCCTCTCCTCCAAGCCGGCGGCCAGCCCTAGGCCGAGTTGGGGAGGGACTCCCTCCCTCCCCTGGCGGGCCAAGCCCCTCCACCCATAAAAGGAGGGGCAGGCCTCCTCCTCTAGACACACAAGTTCCTATCTTCTACCTCCGGTTTAGAGCCGTTTCGGTTTAGAGCTTCTAATTGCTTTAGCCTTCGGTTTAGAGCCTTCTAATTGGTTTAGATCCTTCTAATTGGTGTGTCTAATTACTAGACCACTAATAGCCTCTCTCATACTCCACCATACTCGCACCGGCTTAAGGCGAAGGCCTGCGGGATCTCCCCTCTACTTCCGGTACCATGCCGTTGTGCTGCCGAAATCACGAGGAGAGTGCTACAACCTCCGCTGCCTGCTGGAACAAGGGAGAGGAAGGTCTTCGTCGAGTACCGAACGTGTGACCGACTGCGGGAGCGCTGCCGGAACGTGGCGCCGGAAGGATCGTCTACGCGATCTTGAGATCGGAAAGAGTACGACTACATCACCCACGAGAATCTGCTCTCGTTAACCACTTTGGAATCTTCGAGGGTAAGTTATTCCATCGACTCGTTGCTACAATCTAGTAGATAGATCTTGGCTTGTTTGTTTGTATGCGATAGAAAATTTTTGTTTTCCATGCTACGAACCCCTACAATGTCTCCGATAGGAACGATCGAACACCGCGTAGGGTTCATGTTTGTCGGGGTCCAGAACTCGTCGAGGGGGACAATCGGAACGTTGCCAGAGAAGAGAACGCGACCGATGGCTACGGTTTTGCCGATTCCCGTGAAGATCTTGGTCCTCGCCGCTAAAGATCCTGAAGCGCCTCTTGCCCCACGGTGGGCGCCAACTGTCGTGGTATTGCCGACGAGTACGCCATGGAGGGGTCCTCACAGTGCGTGTTTAGAGATGTGGGGTAAGGCGGACGGTTGACGGGTACGAGCTAACATAGCTTACCCAGGTTCAGATCCCACAACGGTGGCGGAATCCTACTCCTGCTATAAATCACTATAAGGGCAATATGCCGAGTTCCAGAGATAGGTTCGTTGGGCGAGGTAGTATGAATCGATACTAGGTTGTCTCAGATTGTCTGCCCTAAAGGCTCCCATAGGCCCGACTTATATAGTCGCCAGGTCCTAGGGTTACAGGGAAAAGTCCTAGCCGAACAGGTTACAAAGTCCTACACTGTCTATCACTAGTCTTGTGTATCTTGTACTCCAAGGCTCCGGGTACGCTGGTGACTCCACCATAGCCTTCCTTTATCCGGCATGGGCCTCCCTTCTGGATCCACCTAACTAGGTCGCCCAGCAGGCCATAGGCCATGCTACCGACTATGGGCCACCCGGGTTAGTCGAATAAGAGACATGCTATAAGGATACCCATATGTCATATCCCCAACACTGGGGGCTAGACATGGTAGGACCGTTACAGATGGCACCTTGTGGGTTTACGCATCTGCTTGTAGCAGTTGACAAATTCACTAAATGGATAGAAGCTAAATCCATTAGAAAGCTTGATGGGGCAACTGCCCTCAGGTTCGTCCGAGATCTAGTGGTGAGATTTGGTCTCCCACATAGCATTATCACCGACAACGGAAGCAATTTATCACTCGGAGAAGTGGAGGCACATTGCTGGGAGAAAGGCATCCGACTTGACCTCGCATCTGTGGCACACCCACAATCCAATGGTCAGGTTGAGCGAGCCAATGGATTAATTCTGCAGGGAATCAAGCCACGCCTTGAGGCACCGCTACATAGAGGAGCTGGAGCCTGGGCGGAAGAATTACCATCTGTGTTGTGGAGTTTACGAACTACACCCAACAGATCCACCGGCTACACACCTTATTTCATGGTATATGGAGCAGAATCCATCCTGCCTTCCGACATCCTTCACGATGCACCAAGAGTTGCCGCCTACGACGAGGATGACGCTGAAGAATCCAGACACCTGGATGTGGACCTTCTCGAGGAGGAGCGCGTTTTGGCATGCCAAAGATCCGCCATCTACCAGCAGAAGCTATGCAACTACCATAGTCGCCGTGTTCGGCATCGCTTGTTTAAAGAGGGGGATCTGGTGCTCCGACTTAAGCAGAAGAAGTCACACAAATTATCCCCGCCATGGGAAGGACCGTTCATCATAAGCAAGGCGCTGCTCAATGGGTCTTACTACCTTGTTGACAATCATGAACTAAAGGATAGACCCAATGAAGATCATAAGCGTAAGTGACGTGACCCGGATGATGACTACCCGGAGCTTGATCAGCCATGGAACATAGAACAACGACGTCCTTTTTACACTTAGCATTTTTTATCTAATTATGTACCTCTTATATGATCAATGAAATAAAGCTCTTTGGTTCACTCATATTTTTGAGTCTTTTACCTCCTTTAGTGTTCATTTTTGGATCATGTAAAACCTTTATGCACAAGTATTGCATTTGCACTTGTGAAAATTCCGCCTACGGGCGTTAGCTTAAGTTTTCTGGTCTACACGTTCTTTGTTGTTTTTATGTGAATTCTGGAGTAGTGACTTTTGGCACTTATTGTCGGCAATTTTGTGCTTAGGTTATTGACGGTGCCATTGGGCATCATCACCTAAGCGCATGGTTCCGACAACGAGTCTTCCGACTCACGAAAAGTCAAGCATAAGAACCAAAGTAATGGATAATCCAGCACTTGCTTAAAAAATATATACATTCTGGGAACTAAGTTCTTAAGTAGCAGGAAAATTACAACCATTGTTTTCCGCCTTAAGTTACATCATCAAGTTTTTTCCGCGCATACACCAAAGGGGAAACAAATATTACAAAGTGTTTTTCATTCTTTGGACGTAGGATACTTGGAAGCAGCATCGTCATCGGCCGGAGAATCACCCTCAGCATCGGCACTTTGGTGGGACGCGGAGGAATCTTGGTTGACGCTCTCGAAGGTGTTCATGGGCACGAAGACGTTGATATCCACCAACTCGGCAACTCTGGTGTCATTACCCGCGAGTGATGACAAGATGGCTTCGTGATCAATTTCTTTGCCGTCATCATCAACGTCGGGGATGCCAGAGGTCACCGTGTCGATGTCGGCATCTTCGTAGTGTTCCTTCACCATAGACAGTGCCATCCTTGCGCCAGCCCGTGCACATGAACCTTTCCAGCTTCTGATTCGCTCGGGGGCTCGGCGAAGAATCTCCGAGTACTTTGCCACGGAGTCTGAGGCCTTGATGTGTATCTGGAGGGGCTTGGCGATATCTTTGGCTTGGGTGATGGCGGTGTTGATAAATTTGCCGGCAAGAACCATGCATTCCTTGGCCAGAGGAGGCGATCTGGTTAAACCCCTAGGAGCTACAAATTCCGACAAGAATCGCATGAGTTCAACAATTCAAAGTATCCAGACTACAGAAATACAAGGTGGAGAAGTCTTACTGAATATGCTGGCATTAGCCTGCTAGAGGGTGTCCGCCAGGGATTCTTTCTCTTGCTGGAGGAGCTTATATGCCTCGCCGTGGCGATGGTTTTGCTCATCAGCAGTTTGCTTCTGATCTTTTAAGATCGCAAGCTCCTCCTTCAAGTGATTGATTTCCGCGGAGGCGTATTCCTACAGGGCCTTCATGGAATCCTCATGCATTTTTAGCATTTCTTCCCTCTCCTTTTTAAGGATCTTGTTCTCGCTGTCCAGCTGCTGAATGTGCTTGGACTGCTCGACAATGTCCTTGGCCTTGGCCACATGTTCTGCAAAGTCGGAGAAAACAAAGTACACAGTGAGTACTCGGAGAATGAAGGCATAAAACCAAGACGGAATGTGCAAAAAAGATAACAGAGTCTTGTTTTTGATGATATGTTCCTTCAAGATGGTAGTTTTACCCTTTTCGGCTTCAAGATCTGTGCATCTTCTGGTACTTGTCGTTGGCCATGCCCCTCCGAGCATTCTCGTTCTATGGAACAAAGGAAAAAAGTTAAACCGTTGTTTAGTCTACTTGGAGAATCTAGTCGGAATTTTTCCACCTAGACGCTCAGGGGCTACAGCGAGAGTTTTTAAACTTAGCAATATGATTAGCTTTTCTTTAAGCATCTAGTCGGAGCTAATTCAGTTCTCGATTAGAACCTTGGGGGCTACAGTATAAAGTTTTTAACTCGGATGTATGCTTAGCTTTTCTTTAAGCATCTAGTCGGAACTAATTCAGTTACAACTAGAAGCTTGGGGGCTATAGTATTGAAAATTATAAACACTGCGTATGCTACTCTTAAAGCATCTAGTCGGAATAGTTTGTTCCATCTAAATGCTTGGGGGCTACAGTGAGAGTTCTTTCTAACTTAGTCACTCTCAGAGCATATAGATGCAAAGACCTATGGTTTTCCGTCTACATCCTCGGGGGCTACAGTGGGATACTCATATGAAATGCAAAAGGCAAATTAAAACTTACAAGTGCAATAATCTTGAGGTTTGTAGCGCTCTCGGCTAGCAGCTTGCCAAAGGAGATGATATTTCCTCGCAAGATATCCGCTTGTCGGAGAAGCTCCTCAATACCGTATGTCGGAGATGATGACACTCCTCCAGGAACCAGAGTTGTGTTACTCGGCGTGAGCGCCGGGTAAACTATCTTCGGGAACTCGAAGGGCTTCTAGGGACTGGGGGCACCGCCTTCGGCAGAGATACCATCTCCCACTACCGCCTTGTCGCCACCGATGGCATCCTTAGCCGGAGCTTCACCCATTTGTTGAGCGGTGCTCTCCTGCGTCTCCTGCTCACCGACAACAGCGAGTTCGGTAGAGGCGCCAGAATCCACTTCCATGACGGAAGGGCCTGGTGCCTCCTTAGCCTGTGAGCTTGTCGAGGCAGACGAAGGCTTGGCGGCAGGAGTAGCAGGGGTGATGGCGAGGGAGGCGTCGCGATGCAGCATATCCTTGATATTTCTAGAAGCCCCCAAAGTTTTGGAGGTCTTCTTGAGGCTGGTCGTGGCTTTCTTCCTGAGACGTGCAAAATGCATAAGTACAGGAACAAGACAGACAGATAGACAATGTCGGAGAATGAGAAGCTTACACTAGGGGGGTGCTTTGGCAAAAATCCCGGTGCCTTTTCTCTTTTCCGCCTCCAGGGCGGCAGTAGTCTTTTTGGAGGCTCCACCCTCCGTCTTCTTATTCTTACCTCCGTCGGTAGCGTCAGAGGTGGAGCTCTTCCGCTTTTGCGCCAACGGGACATCGTCGTCGGACACGACCGTGACTTCCTTCATCTTTGGATCGTAGATTTGGGCAGCCAGGTTGTCCTCATCTAGATCGCTCAGCTGTTAAGTAATAAATCACTATGTTATATAAGATGGTGTTGGCAAGACGGAGAAACTCGAGCATATGTCGTACACGGAAAATAAATATCTACCTTTGGGCACTTGCCGTCTACGAACATGTCGTAGGTGGTGGTGAAGCCACGCTTCTTATCCTTCACCTTGACGATGTCCTTCAGGCGGAGCTTGACGGATTCGCTCGAGAAGTTATCCACGGAGATCCGGAGGGTATCCCTTCGATCACTGGTATACTCGTGCATGAACTTTGCACGGTGCTGCAGAGGTTAGATTCGCCTGATGAACCAGCACATGGATAGGTCCAAGCCGGTCAAACCCGTCTCTACGAACCATTCGATCCGCCTTATTGCGCGACAAGCGTCGAGGTCGGAGAGAAGGGAGGCATGGGATCTCCATGTGGAAACTTCAGCGGCGGCTCCATCCGCGAAGTTCGGGTACATTACTTCTCGGCCCGCCAAAGGAATGTCGGGGCCGTAGAAGTACGTATGGTGCCAGTTTTTGTAGGACTCATGGCCGACGATGTCGGGGAACCACTGGCCGGGTCGAATCTTGAAGCTTATGGTGCCGTAGTTCCTAAGCTCCTCCTTACTATGTCTGGCTTCACGTTTGACAGTGAAGAAGTACACGAACAAGTATAACCTAGGCCTAATCCCTAGGTAACCCTCACAAAGTGCCGCGAAGTTGCGAAGCACTAAGATGGTATTGGGGGAGAGGTTATGAGGTTGGACCTTGTAGTGCTTCAAGACGGAGAGGAAGAAGTGGGAGATGGGCAGGGAAACGCCGCGTCCAGCTGAGCCTTGAGGTACACCTTTTCTCCGGCTTGGTGAGAAGGTGTCACCTCGCCGGCCGGCGCCGCCCGCCAGGCGAGCCCCTCCGTCGCAGGGAGGTAGCCTTCGGCGACCATCTCTTGGATGTCGCGGTCGGTGATGTCCGAGCCGCACCAGTCGCCCTTATGCGAGTCTAGATCTTCGTCTAGTGGTTCCAGTGCCGCCAAATTGTGGTCACCGCCGGTGGACTCGATCACCGCCGATGCGGGGATGACCAAGCCCTCTGGGGGCACGACGACGGAGCTCGCCGGCTTTGCCGCGGCTTCGCTCGATGCCGCCGTCGATGGGGAGGTGTTGCTGCTGGCCATGGAGTGGAGGACGGGTGCGACTGACACAGATGGAAGCTAGGGTTTTCAATGTTTCTCGCGGAGAGCTCGAGGAGACGTGCGCCTGGAGGAAGAAGACGATGACGCGAGTAGAATGAGGTAAAAAGTGGAAAATGCCCCACGGTTACTATTTATCATCCTCGGCATCAAGATTCGTGCAGCTAATCGGACGGTGGACGCGTAGACGACGTGTTCGCGAACGTGTGCGGAAATTTCGCCACGTCTCCAACCGCTGCCGCCAACGGTTCATATCGCTCGCACGAGAAAATCGGATATGATTGCGTTCTCTGCATTTGTGGGTTACGAGGCGTCGCTGACCTAAGCCTACATATTCCTAGCTGACACCGGTAGATGAGCCGTCGCATCGAAGATTTCGGCATGGACGGATTTAATCCGACTACGGAAGAGCAATGGAAGATTCATCATTTCTCCGACTTACCAGTCGAAGACGGAGAAAACCTTGCAGGGTTCTTTGGGACAACTACAAGATGTTGCTTGACGATCTGCCGACATCCATCTAGACGGAGAATTCCACGTGAAGAGGCAAGATGGCGCAAGATCTTGGAGTTCTCCGGGGGCTACTATTGGGGATATGCCATATGGGTATCCTTATAACATGTCTCTTATACGACTAACCCGGGTTGCCCATAGTCGGTAGCGTGGCCTATGTCCTGCTGGGCGGCCCAGTTAGGTGGATCCAGAAGGGAGGCCCATGCCGAATAAAGGAAGGCTGTGGAGTCACCAGCGTACCCGGAGCCTTGGAGTACAAGATACACAAGACTAGTGATAGACGGTGTAGGACTCTGTAACCTGTCCGGCTAGGACTTTTCCCTGTTACCCTAGGACCTGGCGACTATATAAGTCGGGCCTATGGGAGCCTTTAGGGCAGACAATCTCAGACAACCTAGTATCGATTCATACTACCTCGCACAGCGAACCTATCTCTGTAACTCGGCGTATTGCCCTTATAGTGATTTATAGCAGGAGTAGGATTCCGCCACCGTTGTGGGATCTGAACCTGGGTAAGATGTGTTACCTCGTACCCATCAACCGTCCGCCTTACCCCACGTCTCTAAACACGCACTGTGAGGAATCCCCCATGGCGTACTCGTCGGCAATACCACGACAAGGGACGTGTTTGTTTCGTGGTTTTTAGACCCGCATCTAATTACACCTCGACATGATGCCGTTAAACCTGTTTGGTTCGGCCGGGCTGTAAACAAGTACCGTGTCAAATTACACCGGCGACATCTTTGAGCGGGACTCTTCCCCCAAATCCCCTCCTCCTCCCGTCTCGTTGCCATCGAGTTGCAGTGCAAGATCTCATGACGGTCAAGGCCGCAATATATCCCCGACATCCTCCGCTTCAGAAGAACCACCCCTCCCCCGGCCGAAGGTCAGCAGCAGTGCAGTGTGAGGAGCTGCCATGGCCGCGGTTCCCCAATATCTGACATTCCTCTATGAATTGATTCCATTACCATATCGAACCAAACATAACATGGAAATACAAATTACATTACCAATTCCACCGTGACTTGATTCCATTGTTGTTTACATTTACTTAATCGAACCAAACACTTCGTAGTTTGTTTTGTATCTCATGGCTTTCCAAGTTCACTCTGTTTGGACCTTGCTGGAACGGACAATGCCGCTGCAGGTTTATCTATACTTGGTAATGGCATGTGCCGATATCTTCCTTGTTATTAATAGGGTGCAGATGGATCAGCAACAGTGGCATTGTTGCTTCATTGCCGTGTGGGAGTGCTACCATCAACAAAACTTTGGTCGCACTGGACATTTGGTGTGTACCACGGATATCAGGTACAATTTTCATGGTGATTGCCAAGCACTCTCTCCCATGTCTTTTCTACTCTCATTATTCTTAGTGCACCGATCAAACAACAAATATGATAAGTATTCCTTTTCTCCCATGATGAGTATTTTGCTTGTGTTTCTCTTGATGCAAACTGTAGTAAATCAATGCACAGTGATTTATGTTTCGTCCCTATTCTTGACCTTGAACTACTCCTGTCATATTGTGCTTGTGTTTCTCTTTATCTACACTTCTATTTATGGCCGTCAGATTAACTATTTTGCATTATGCTATTGTGATTGAACATTCTATCAATTATTTCATCAAAAATTCGGATCTCCTGCTAGATAGACAGTCTAGTTAATCAAAAGATTTTGTTCCTTTGTTTCATGGATTCGTTCAGATCCTTCTTATCTTGTGTTTTTATATTTCCATCTATGCGGTAATTGTTGCGACTTGTTGATCTGATGAGCTATATCAAATGCACAAGATAAAAAAAATGTTAATTTACATGCTGACTTAGCGTTGGCATGCCACCAAGGTTAGTACACGTGCAAATTTTGAAGTGAAGTCCTTACTAGAATTCACTATTACCGTTCGGAATCTTTTCCGCCACTTTGATACTTAAAATTAAATTTGTTTCTTGGAGGTCACATACATCAGCGAGATTTGCTATTTGGATATTAGCTCTGGATAGTGAATATTAGAAAGAACATATATAGGCTAGGTAGAATATTATATTTTGATGCTAGATTGTAAATTGTGTAATCTTGAGACAATTTTCATGTATGGAAAGTGGTTCCAAGAATAAAATATCATATTTTGATTCAAGATTGTAAATTGTCTATTCTTTGGATGATTTTCGTATATGTAATAATGTTATAATAATAAATATTGAATTATTTGTGATGCAATACGTCTTATTTTCTTATATGTGTGTGATGTGTCATCTCCCTTATGAACTATGTTCTCTTGTTGACAAAAAATATGTGCCGTCTTCTAGAGCGATCGAACCATTCAGTCTAGAAAATATTATTTTGCGAAATAGAATTTTCAATGTGTACAGGTTGCCTCTACCAACACATATAGTTGTTGCTTCGATTCTGTAGCTATTTTGCAACACATATGCCAGTGGTTACCAACGCAAGTATATGCGTTGCATTGTACCATAGCAACGCCCAAAAACGCAACACATTTTTATCCGTTGGTATATCCCCTAGCAACGCCCATATGGACATTTAGATACGCATAAATGCATTGCTATAGAGGGGGTCTTCTTGTAGTGGCTCTTCGAACATGTTTATGAAAGTGGGAAGGAAACTCTTTATTCATCCAAGCTTATCCATATCTTTGCCGAAGATAGTGATATCACTTCACACCACCAAGATGAATAGTTGAGAAGATTCCTGATGACACGAGAAGAAAGAAATTTCATTCTCAGACTCCAAGTACTTGGCACAACAAGATGTTTGCCAACATAGAAGGGTCTAGAGAATCGACCGAGAGACATTTAGCAGCTCTACTTTAAATGTTCTCCTTGATGTTTGAGACACCAATATCAGACTTATAACGAGCCTTTAATCAGTCATCAAGTAAAGGTCAGACTTTGGATACAAAAGAAACCATAAGCACAACTCCTATAATAAATCATAGAAGATGCCTCATGAGGAGTGGTTGTTATTGCTGAATCAGGATAATGTGACAATAGGTCTTCCGGTTATTTGTAACAACCATTACATCAATCTTGCCAGAGGTACAGAGAGACCTATGTCAAAACCTTGAGGAACACCAACCATCATTGCTGCTTGAGACTCAGCTTTGGTTAAGTGGAGAGATACTTCAGACTCAGCATGTTCGAATAGATAGTGTGCAACATTTACCACAGAGGTAAAGTCACTAGATTCTCAAGACATGGACTTCAGTGTCTAGTTACAAAAGATGAGCTAGGTTGCAGATTCTAGGTATTAGCAAGTTATCTGAGGACAATTGCACCTACATGAGTTGTTTGCAATGAAACACAACTGAATCCTTGTTAGGAAACATTTAGGAGCATATCAAATTTTTGTTGAACTTCTTATCTTCCGTGAACAAATAAATCAGTGGCTTGGTGTGCTTCAGGGAACTTCTTGAAATATGAAGGTATCAACCTACCATATCAAGGATTCTCCGCACATGCTTGACTAACTTGGAAATGATTCCCGAGAAAACAAAGACAATTCTACTCGAATCCACGACGACATCTTTCAACATTTGCACGTGAACCGGAGAAGGTTACTTCTAACATCCAGAACACATACTTTGAGATAACATGAAGATGGTTCTCAAAAGTTTTCCAACATTAATGCCAAATGTTCCATATGAATCTCATATAACATGGAGAAGATAAGGATGACATCGATGGGCTCAACAACCAACTTATCAAGACACTCCAAGAAGAGGAACTCACATGTTTTATAAACAAGGCATAGACATTGGTCAGACCAAAGAACATGAATATGCACTTAAGTGAAACATCACGAGAAGAAACATCATCAAAATAGTCCTTGGAACTGAGTTTGATTTGACGATTGCCCAAATCAAATCAAAGAAAGGAAAGATAACATATCCACAAAGGAAATACTATCTTTCTTCAGCATGAACAGAACTAGGTATCCCTTTAAGGAGGAACAAAGTTGGATAAAACTTTTGTCTTACAACTCTCCAAGTTGTTGTTAAGCTCAACCAACTTGTTCAGGGGTATCCAGTACGGATCCTTGGAGAAAAGAGCAGTTCAGATAACTTGCTTTCTCAAGAACTTTGACAACACGGTCATGTGGCAACATGGAGATGCTTCTAGAAGACATCCAGAATATCACATACCACCGATATGTTACATAGCTCGAGAGGAAACTTGCTTTGTAAGGCAAGAAGACATAGTCTCAGAGCTTCGGTATGAACCTAACTCTTTGGTTGAGGAAAGTGCACTAGAATAGCGGACTTAGTAGCATAATCATCCTTTGCTTAGTGATAGGGTTAACCAATCACGCTAAGAATGATACAAATGTCCTTAAAGTTCAAAGCAATAAGAATTGCTAGGAATCTTAGATGACCACATTATTACGCACACACAACATTCCTGAGCGCGAACAGTTCAGAGGAAAGGTGGGTAAATATGTGTAAAAACATCACTTCATTAAGAGGTTCATGAAAATAAGCACGACCTCTTAGTATAAAAGAGTGTGACACTTTAAGGTAGAACAAAACATAAGTTATTCAATGCTTATTGATCTGTGGATTACAACACTTTGACCTGGTCTTAGAAATGACGAGGTACTGGAGTTTGTTTCTCCTGATAACCCTAAATGGTTTGCCATAACGGACCACAAGAGTATCTTGCATCGGAAGACACCAATGCACATTTACTACTTGGCTACCAACTGGTAGAAAAAGGTCGGAAAACAACAAAGTAGGAAGAACATGCTCAGAATAGAATTCCGAGATGTAGATGCATAAATCAACAATCTTCCGAAAACCAATGCACAGAAAAGGAAGGTGTGGCAGAGTCACGAGCACAGATGTGAGACTCTCGAGGAGTACCCTTGTCATGATCTATTTGGTTCCATTAAATAACAGCTGCCATAGCATGTGGCAGGGGAAGTCCTTTATCGTCATTGTTCAATAGCGACAATAACCACAAGCTTGAAGGCTATACTAGAAGGTATTATCCATTCTAAGGTAATGTGTAAACATTAACCTCAGGGGTCAACAAAATGGATGTTGGGTTAAAGGTCAGCGTCATGTACAAGATTCGCAACACCAGAATCCAGCACAATCAGGGATCTTAGGTTCAAATCTAAGGGTTAAATCCCAAACAAAAGAGTAACTACTACTTGAGTGATAAAGCATACACTACAAGAGAGTAATCACGAGGTAGCTTCCAAAAGAAGGTACAACTTCTGAAGTACCCAAACAAATGAAAAGGAGGCACACAAGGCGAAAGTAAACTTCAAGGCCTAGAAAAGATCACTGTCGGACCATAGACATGATGTTGTGGACCCATAAAATAGGGAGATCATGATGGAACGAAATCTCTCAAATGAAATAGAACAAGGGAAACAGGGAACACACACAGCTGACTCTAAAGAACTCAACACTAGGTCAAATGGTTGGAAACAACATGCCTGGAAAGGCGCCTAAGTTTTGAAAGACAAGACGAGATAGAAAAACTTTTCCAAATCAACATAAGATACGATAACCCAGAGTTAGAGAAAAACTGGATAAGAAGAAAAACAAGCATACTAGAGTTTTCGCACATAATTTTCATCTTTGAAAATAGTTTTCACAGGTTCTAGACTCAGCATCCACTAGTAGAAAGGTTTCCTACAGTCGGTACTGCTCTGATACCAAAACCTGTGACACCCCTGGGATTAGGGCTAGACAAATCCCAGACCTCTGTCTGATATAAGCCTAACCTAAATCTCGAAAGCGTATAGAGAGAGAATTGATAACACAACAGTGACCCTACTACACAAAAATTATTACAGCAAGCTCATAACTAAGCAAAGAAGCAAAATATTACAAGCAGAGGTCACTAACCACAAACATCAAACAACGGAAGGCAAATTATGTTATTAAGTATAGCAAACTTAACAAATGGCCTAAGAGGCCTGAAGCATAACGATGACGTCCAATCCATAGATCCCAGATTGCCGACTGGTAACTCCAAACTACTCGTCGATGTCGATGCCGTGAAGAACTCATCTTCTATGGTAACACTTAATCTGCTGCAAAAGTATCAATGAAGAAAGGGTGAGTACAGGGTATACTCCACAAGACTTATGGCTGGTGGAGTTATTTCTGCATAAAGCCATCTTTGTTTTGTAAAACAAGAGGGAGAAGAATCTCGACTAATCAGAATATTTTAAAAGGGGATAAGAGAGCGGTATCTCTAGCTTTCATCATTTCTTGATATCCACTGAATATTCATCAGCTGAACCTACCTAGGATCACCCCCTCATACCCATGAGGAAGCATCCATAAGCACACATTGATCTGCCAAGTTTTACGATTAGGTTAAAGTTCTCTATGATATTTGAATCTAGTCTCCAAGTTCGTCCATAACCATGGACATGGCATTTCGAGAAGATTTAACAATGCAGGGGTGTACAAATTTACCCGCACATACCAACCGATTCTTAATGCCGGATCATTAGCCCTCTTCCTTGGAAGGCCGACAGAGAGTGGTTAACCACAACCTTTACCTTGCTTTCGCCGAGACCATGAGTCACGCACTAGGGAGATGCCGCCATGGCGGGTAGAGTCCCGAAGCCGGTTCTTAATGATGTGTGCAGGGTTCAAGATTACGGATGCTGGGCATCTCTTGTTCCCGGCCACGCTTACCTACCTGTTATGAATGCACCTCCTTCACCTCCATTGAAGAACATCCAAGATGTGTATGTCGAATGGAAATCCCGAACTATGTGACTCATGGAATCTACTAGGCAAGTTAGTTGGTCAAGGGGATTTCCAGGCCCCCGTGTGGTTGTACGCTCGTCTTGGACTATAGGCAAGACCTCAAGTCCTAGTAGTGGCAAGTATGGGACTGCAAAAAACACAACCCACCGTGGCCTCCCATACAAGCCTTAGCATGTTTAACTTTCATCTCTGATCACACCATGTCATCCTGTCAAACTAGGTTCATTCGCAGCTCTGATTCATCATCCGGATGGACAAGTGGTAACAGCTAAGCATGGCTAAGCACAACAGATGTAACAGCTCTAGCAACGCTTCACAAGCCAAACCCTAGTTATGCTAGGAGCAGTGGATCAGGGAATATAGGCTTCAAAGGGAACATGCATCAGATAGGATTACTCCATCTATCGATAAAAGACTTTGGAATCGTATGCACATGGCAAGAATGAAATACTTTGAAAGCATAGGATTCATATGTATGTGCGGGGCTTCGCTTGCCTTTGCCAGTTGATATCCAAAAAGCAGAGCTTCGGACATCTGGTACTTGACTTGATTATAGTTGGTCAAGCATTGGTCTTCGAGCTCCGACGGTGTTGATCTTGGTCTTCATTCTTGGTCTTGATCTCGATTCCGATATCGTATTCTACCAGAGAAGAACCAAATACCGGAAAGAAAGGGAAACAATCAACACATGGCATCGATGCAATGCTCAAACAAGGATGATGATATGACAAGTTAATTAGTATTGAAATGTAAACCCTAAAACATGCTTGGTAATTCCGGATTCATATGAGAGGGGTACATTTAGTTAATTAGGGTCCCGAGGGGTACAAACCCTAACTCAGGAAACTCCGGATTCATATGAGAGGGGTACATTTAGTTCTTCTAATTTACTTGGAATTTAAGTTGTTTATCAATGCATGATTATAACTCTAATAGATAGTTCTAATTGTTCTGAACATTTTGGTATATTATTTGTATTTTTCTGATTTAAAATGAATTAGTTATGGTTTTCTCCAATTTTAATTCATTTTAAATCATTTTTGGAATATTATAAAACAATTTAGAATTTGGAATTACTTTTAACATTTTATTTAACAAAAAACATTTTTTATATTATTTGTATAACTTACAGGGTGGACCCACCTGTCAGAAATTATCAATTACAAAATAATTACAGAAATGTATAAAAGAAAAGAAAAAGAGAATATTGCACAGGCATGGCGTCATGCTGATGTCATCCATGAACAATCCTTGCAGATCATGGATGGATTGATTGATCCAGAGCTCGCGGGGAGGTGTGGTTGGGGGCGTTGGAGAGAGGGCGTCGCGGGCTACCATAAAGTGGAGGTGCCGCTTGAAGGGGTTGCCGGAGCGACGATGGCGACGAAGAATAATGGCGGAGGCGGAAGGTGGTCATGGAGGGGATGAACCAGAGCGAGAGGGGGCAAGGGAGAGGGTCCACGAGGACCAGTATCTCACCCTGAGCACGGTAGGAGTGGCGGCGAGGCCGGGGGAGATCCAGAACAGCCGGAATCAACGATGGACGCGGTGGACGGAGTCGGGGAAGGCGAGGTCGATGGTGATGTTTCTTAGCACCCACGGCCGATTCCTTTGACGAGAAGCCTCAGCGAGACGAGGCGGAGCCTACCGTGGTATCAGATGGCCAAGGGGTGGTCGGAGATGGCGGGGACGACGGTGAGTCTGTAGCTAGTTTCGGACCGAAGGGGAAAAATGGCAGAGAGAGCGAGAGGAAGCGAAATGGGTATGGGAGAGAGAGGGAGGGACGGCCGTTATTATCTTAACCTCCAGGGGCGGCAGCGCGCATCGCAACGCCGGCGAGGATCGACAGTCGGCGCGCAGACAGCGAGCTGCTTGCGTCGCGGAGGAAGACGACAGGGACATGAGGCTAAAGGGGTACGGGCCGGCTGCGGGCTACAGATGGGCTGAGTGGGCCACGACGAAGTGCACTGGGGAGCAGAGAGAAAGAGGAGATTAGAGGTGGGCTCAGCCCAGTTAGGGTTAGGAATAGTTTTTATTTCCTTAAAGCATTTTCTATTTTTGTTTCCCATTTCCTATTTGTATTTTTCATTTGTAATTCTATGTTGAATATTTCCAAAATACAAGAGCTTTGCAAACATTTCAAAAATACTTGAGGGGACCTTGTAACAATTTGGGCTCCAAACTTTTTGTACTTTTTAGAAATTCAAAACCATTTTGAACACATTACAAATAAAGAGGAAAGGAGTTAGGATTAGGGTTTTCCTATTATATCTTGCATGCATTTTAAGATGATGCTCATGAATGCACATTCAAGTCCTAATTACTATTAATAAAACTAGGGGTGTTACACTTTTGCAAGAACATAATTACTTCAGAAATATTGCAACCATCTATATCAAAATCAAACTTAGCATCACTAGTAGTAGGCTCAATAGTCTTAGGCATAGTAGGAGGTACATGGACTACTTGTGGTTTAGTGGTGATAGTGCACAAACTATTGTTTCTATCAATTTCAGCTTCCCTTTCCTACTTAGCATGAAGTTGGGCTAACAATCTAACATTTTCATCAATAGTAACTTGTATGGCATGAGTGGCAGCAAAGGTACTTTCCATGGTTTCAGGTTTAGCAGCCATTTTATTAATCAAGGAGGACTGAGGTCCAGGCAAAGAGGATATGTTTTTCTAAACATTTAAAAGCTTTTCCTCTATAGCCTTATTCAAAGTGGTTTGTTTACTAATGAAGTATTTGAGTATGACTTCAAGTTCAGAGGGAGCACTTCTAACATTGTTGTAGGAGTTTCCATAGGAATTGCCATTATTGGGAGGATAAGGCCTATAATTGTTGTTACCACCAAAATTATTCCTATAGGCATTGTTGTTGAAATTGTTGTTTCTAATGAAGTTCACATCAACTTGCTCTTCTTGAGCAACCAAAGAGGCTAAGGGAACACTATTAGGATCTAGAGGAGCTTTCCCATTAACAAGCATAGCCATAATAACATCAATCTTATCACTCAAAGAGGAAGTTTCCTCAACAGAATTTACCTTCTTACCATGTGGAGCTCTCCCAGTGTGCCACTCAGAGTAGTTAACCATCATATTATCAAGGAGATTTGTTGCAGCACCCAAAGTGAGGCCCATAAAGATACCTCCAGTAGCTGAATCCAACAGGTTTCTTGAGGAAAAGTTCAAACCTGCATAAAAATTCTGGATAATCATCCAAGCAGTGAGTCCATGAGTGGGGCAATTCTTAACCAAAGATTTCATTTTTTCCCAAGCTTGAGCAACATGTTCATTATCAAGTTGTTTAAATTTCATAATATCACTTCTCATAGATATAATCTTAGCAGGAGGGTAGTACTTTCCAATAAAAGCATCTTTGCACTTAGTCCAAGAATCAATACTATTTCTAGGCAAGGATAGCAACCATTCTTTAGCTTTTCCTCTCAAGGAGAAGGGAGAAAGCTTAAGATTAATAATATCTACATCTACATCCTTATACTTTTGCATCTCACAAAGTTCAACAGAGTTATTGAGATGGGCAGCAGCATCATCAGAACTAGCACCAGAAAATTGTTCTCTCATCACAAGATTCAACAAGGCAGGCTTAATTTCATAAAAGGTAGCATTAGGAGCAGGTGGAGCAATAGGGGTGCTAAGGAAATCATTGTTGTTTGTGCTAGTGAAGTCACACAACTTGGTGTTCTAAGCAGAGTTCATTTTGGCAAAGGTGGGCAAGCCAAAAACAGCAGCAGTGGCTAGAGCAGGAACTAATTTTTTTGTGTTTCTGAATAAAGAAAGCAAACCAAACTAGACTATTTTTTGGGGTTTTTTTGAAAAGAGACAAATAAAACCAAGCAAAATAAACTAAGCAAACTAAAAACAAAGTAAAGAGAAAGGAAGTGGAGGACTCCCCTTGTGAAGACGTCCTTAGCCTCCCTGGCAACAGCGCCAGAAAATAGATTTCTGGCTTGCTGTTGTCGTGGGGTAACATGTGTGAGTGACTTTTACCTTTCCTCCCCAGCAATGGCGCCAGAAAATAGCTTGATGATGCCCAGCACTGTCGTGGGACGCTTCGTTGGAAACCCAAAGAGGAAGGTGTGATGATGACAGCAGCAAGTTTTCCCTCAGTAAGAAACTGAGGTTATCGAACCAGTAGGAGGAACGAAACGTCTCAAAGGTGTTGCAAGCAACGTGGAAACCTGCACAACACAAACTCAAGACTTTGCCCTAATGAATCAGTGAAGATGTATCAATGGTAAAGATTGGATCGGGATCCATAGTTCACTAGAGGTGCTCTCCTTAGATAAACAATATGGCATGAAGGGTAAACAAATTATAGCAGGGCAATTGACAGGAACTGAGCAAGGCATAACAATACAATACCAAACAAAAAGATCATGTGAGATTCGATTGGGCAATACAACAATATACATAGACCGCCATCCAACTGCATCTATGACTAGAAGTCCACCTTCAGGTTATCATCCGAACCCCCTCCAGTATTAAGTTGCAAGCAACAGACAACTACTTTAAGCAAAGTGTGTAAGGTAAACAATCCACTTGTTCCATGAACAAGAAACTGTTGTTTTCTCCCTAGTAGCAACAACACATCTACAACCGAAGAGATTTATGTCACTTCCCTTGGAAACTAGAGGCATGAACCCACTATCGAGCATAAATACTCCCTCTTGAAGTCACTAGCAACTACTTGGCCAAGATAGCTACTAACAACGGAGAGCATGCAAGATCACAAACAACACAGACATGATAGAATCATAAAGACAAAACCATTAATCAATCTGACATAGTAATCTCAATATCCATCGGATCCCCGCAAACACAACATGCATGATTACAAATAGATTAGATCTTGATCATGAACGGAGCTCACAAGATCTATACATGAAAGCACAAAGGAGGAGATACAACCATCTAGCTACTACATGGACCCATAGTCCAAGTTGGAACTACTCACGGATCATACCGTGATAGAAGGCCTTCGGGATGATATCGCCTCCAGCAGGGTGCTGGGAAGAACTTCAGATCCCCCCCACCGATCTAGGGACGACGGTGGCGCTGGCTACAGACGATTTCATGGAGTTTTGATTGGGTGTTTAGGGTTTATGTATCGGGGGCTTCTTATAGGCGAAGAGGTGAGGCCGGGAGGCGACCAGCGGGGCCACACCCTGCCCAGGCACGGGCCCACACCTGGCTTCCCCTAGGGGGGTTTGGCCGCCCTGATTTGCTTCTCCGTCTCGTCTTCTGGATTTGTGTACCCAGGGTAGAATATTGATTTTGGCTTTTGTCCCATCCAATTCCAAGAATATTGATTTTCTGCCTTTTGGAACCAAAAACAGAAGAAAACAAGCAATTGGCATTGTGGCAACTTGTTAATAGGTTAGTTCCAGAAAAGATATAAAAACACCTCAAAGTGTAGACAAAGCAAAGCAAAGTAGATACTAAAAAAGCGTGGAGCATCAAAAATTATAGATATGTTTCCGACGTATCAACGCACTTCTCCGGGTTCAGCTTGATCTAGAAGCGACGAAGGTTGTTGAATGTTTCCTTCAGGTCCTCGAGCAGCGTGTGCTGCTCTTTGGTCTTGATGACGACTTCGTTGACGTAAGCGTGCATGTTTTTGTCAATCTGTGCTTGCAGGGACTTCTACATGCAGCGTTGGTAGGTTCCTCCTGCGTTTTTCAGACCAAAGGGCATGGTGGTGTAGCAGTAAGCCCCATACGGGGTTATAAATGATGTCTTTATTTGATCGGTTGCATTGAGATTAATCTGGTGATAGCCCGAGTAACACTACTAGGAAAATGGTCGTTTGTGGCGCACCTGAAAGGCCCATCCGTGGCGCACTAGTAGTGCGCCACGGGCCTTGCGCTACGGCTATCTCTCAGCCGTGGCGCACTGCCTAGTGCGCCACGGTTGTGTAGAGATAGGCGTAGCGCACCACCTAGTGCGCCACAGAAGTTTGGCATGGTGCGCTACCCCTTGGATCCTCTGTGGCGCACTACCCAGTGCGCCACTAAACAACCATGCTGCGCTTTAGGTGTAGTGCGCCACAGAAGGTAGAACATGTGCGCCACAGATGTATTTTTTGTTTTTTTTTTAATTTCCAAGCCAGATTATATGCAATACAGATTATATACAATATTACAGCAGATATACACACACAGATACAAGATATACAATTATATATATAAATACTCGATATGAAAAACAAGATTGAAACAAATACATATAGATAAGTCTCATACATGAATACATAGTCCAAGTTACATTGTTTTGATCATGTTACAAAGTAGTAGTTGGTGACATGCGAATACATGTGTCGATCGAACAAGTTAGAGCTCGGAAGCTCGCCTAGACATCTAAACTAGCTAGCTAGACACAAACGCGGGATAAATAACCAAAGAAGATAAGCATGATCACCGCCGCGACGAAGGTGTAGGTCTTCATCCGGTTCCTTGTCCTAACTCCCGCTAGATAGCGCGTGTATCTATCTTCCGCCTCCGCCATAGTGTTGTACCCTTTGTAGCTATTGCCGCTGAAACGGTGCACCTGTCTCCGGCAGTCTTCCCAATCATCGTAGACTCCGGGAACCCGTCCCTTGTACACGACGTACCACGTCATCTACAAGTTGACAATAATAACTAACCGGTGATTGAAAAAACATGTATAATTAAAGTCGCATATGAAGATACACTTATAGAAAGTACTCTTAAATCAAAAAGAGCAAACTCGAAAAGCATGCCTCATATATAACTAGCTAGGTCGTTGGACACAGGAATTGCTTATGACGGGACTGTTAGCCAAGTAGGATGCACAATTCCTGGACTTGTGCATATCACAAGGCTAACAATCCCGTCATAGCACATTCACATATATATTGTGCCACGACATTTCAATCATCGGCATATTCTCGAAAAAGACAAAAATAACTCGAAAAGCATGCCTCATATATAACTAGCTAGGTCGTTGGACACAGGAATTGCTTATGACGGGACTGTCATCCAAGTAGGATGCACAATTCCTGGACTTGTGCATATCACAAGGCTGACAATCCCGTCATAGCACATTCACATATATATTGTGCCACGACATTTCAATCATCGGCATATTCTCGAAAAAGACAAAAATAACTCGAAAAGCATGCCTCATATATAACTAGCTAGGTCGTTGGACACAGGAATTGCTTATGACGGGACTGTTAGCCAAGTAGGATGCACAATTCCTGGACTTGTGCATATCACAAGGCTAACAATCCCGTCATAGCACATTCACATATATATTGTGCCACGACATTTTAATCATCGGCATATTCTCGAAAAAGACAAAAATAACTCGAAAAGCATGCCTCATATATAACTAGCTAGGTCGTTGGACACAGGAATTGCTTATGACGGGACTGTCAGCCAAGTAGGATGCACAATTCCTGGACTTGTGCATATCACAAGGCTGACAATCCCGTCATAGCACATTCACATATATATTGTGCCACGACATTTCAATCATTGGCATATTCTCGAAAAAGACAAAAATAACTCGAAAAGCATGCCTCATATATAACTAGCTAGGTCGTTGGACACAGGAATTGCTTATGACGGGACTGCTAGCCAAGTAGGATGCACAATTCCTGGACTTGTGCATATCACAAGGCTAACAATCCCGTCATAGCACATTCACATATATATTGTGCCACGACATTTCAATCATCGGCATATTCTCAAAAAAGACAAAAATAACTCGAAAAGCATGCCTCATATATAACTAGCTAGGTCGTTGGACACAAGAATTGCTTATGACGGGACTGTCAGCCAAGTAGGATGCACAATTCCTGGACTTGTGCATATCACAAGGCTGACAATCCCGTCATAGCACATTCACATATATATTGTGCCACGACATTTCAATCATCGGCATATTCTCGAAAAAGACAAAAATAACTCGAAAAACATGCCTCATATATAACTAGCTAGGTCGTTGGACACAGGAATTGCTTATGACGGGACTGCTAGCCAAGTAGGATGCACAATTCCTGCACTTGTGCATATCACAAGGCTAACAATCCCGTCATAGCACATTCACATATATATTGTGCCACGACATTTCAATCATCGGCATATTCTCGAAAAAGACAAAAATAACTCGAAAAGCATGCCTCATATATAACTAGCTAGGTCGTTGGACACAGGAATTGCTTATGACGGGACTGTCAGCCAAGTAGGATGCACAATTCCTGGACTTGTGCATATCACAAGGCTGACAATCCCGTCATAGCACATTCACATATATATTGTGCCACGACATTTCAATCATCGGCATATTCTCGAAAAAGACAAAAATAACTCACACTTGTCGTCCGAGAACCAAAGAGTAAGCAAAAAAACCAAAGAGTAAGCAAAAAAACCAAGCATTGATTGATATATAATAATAATAAGCAAAATAAGTAAGCGGTGATTCATAAACCTAATAAGATAAGTACACTTGTCGTCCACACACACACAAAGGTCATCTATAGTTTGCAACTACAACTAGGCCAACATCAAGCCTTCTGGCTCGGCTTAGGGAACGGGAGGACGCCCTGCCTCGTCATGAACTTCCTATAGTCACCCTGCATCTCTAGGCGATCTTCTATGTCACGGTTATTCGGGATATTTCCTCCGTAGAAGATCCCCCCCGAAGTCATGACATCACGAAAGATGATTGCCCCAAACTGCTGCTGGATGCGATACATCTCTTGTCTAATATCTGAATCATTGATCTTGGCCTTTGCTTCGGCCCACTGTTTGAGATGATCTGGCAGCGTAGAATTCTGCTGGTCAAGTAGGAACGCCCTCATGTGATGGAGTGCGTAGTAGGCTTCCTTCTTACTGTTTTCCGGCTGCTTCACGCAGGGGAACTCTGTTACGTGGTTGAAGACGTGCCTGCCGAACTTGACCTTCTTACGCACGAAGCTGGTGCCTTCCGTCGAGGCAAAGCCAGTGAGAGCATCATCCAGAACTTCCTTGATCTTGTCGTAGTTTTTCTTCTTTTCTAGACTCCCCGAGTCGAAATACGTGGCGTGGGAATGCTTCGGCGATAAGGAGATGAGCGTGCAGTGTTCATCTCTGCGAAAAAAATTCAAATGGAATGTGTTGAAAAAAGAATGATGATGATCTAATAAAGCCAATCGACGGTGGCGACTGAATAACGACTTACTCGGGAAAGTAAGGCACGAGAATGTATTCCTTTGTCTTGTTCGCCACGAGGATTCTTTTTAGGTACGAGGCCACGATACGTCGTTCGGCGGGGGAACCCAAGCAGCCGTCACGCATGTAGTAGGGGTCCACTATAGCGATGTCCGGTGTGCTCTCTCTAATGATCTGCGTGGCCAGGCTGAGAGAAAAGAGACGGACCATGGTATAGTGCAGCGGGTATAGGTGGAACATATTGAAGATGTCCTCGAACCGCAGGAAGAACAGATCCGCGGGGGCAGTGTCGACGAAGCCCAAGCCTGGTGGCACCTTAACCACGAATACCGGGTGCGAGGGATCTTTCTCCGATAGAAGGCGTCTCTCTATCGTCAGCACGCCGTCATGCACACTCTGCAGTTCCGAACTGGCGAGCTTCCGCAAATTCTTAGGTAGCATGGGCTCACCCGCCACATGAATCCTCCACATAATACCCTCGGGTCTTGGTGGCCCGTCCCGAAACCTGATCGGATTCGCAGTTGTTGACGCCACCGGCTGGCTCGAGCTACTAGATTTTCTTTTCCTGCCCTTTTTTCCTTTTGGAGAGCGGGCAGGCACCGCAATCTGAGCACCGGCCGCCCTATGTAGTGTGTCAGGGCTTAGAATAAAGGGCCGGTTGGTTGTATCAGCTGGCTCTGTAAAGGCGCAAGCTGGAGGCGTCTCCTGAGAACCAAACAGACGCTTGGTGATAGTGGCTTTCTCTGTGGGGCCACCAGCTAGGTCTTCTTCGTTGCCAAACTGAGTGCTGAAGAAGTGATCATTCCAGTCTTCGAAGTCCTCGGCCGGATCCTGCGCCATGTGCATATCATCAACATGATCATCCGACCCACCGCGTGGAGGTGACGGCGAGGGCGGTAAGGGGGCCTTGCCACCGCTTGTCGCTGGCACGACAGGCGGTGCTGTTGTCTGTGGCGTGATGGCCCCCGCCATCCCCAAACGGATCATGCTCTTTGGCCATAGCATGAACAAGCCGAAGCAACTTCTGAGGACAGACGACTCTTCTTCATCCGCTCCTGGGGGTTGAATGGGAGGTTCCAGGTCGTCGCAGCCCCTTAGCACCCGACTAATTTTAACCCTGTGCACGCTATCTGGCATCGGCTTTGAGTGGAACGTGCGCTGCAAGGGTTGAACGATGGTACCCTTGGCAACATCCCTCAGCTCGTTGTTCACGTAGCATAAGAGAGTGCAAGGAACATCCGTCTGCGGAAAACATGTACGGCGTCGTCAGAGCGAGATGCCACAAGAGTAATATATAGATGGCATGAAAGGCAGTAATTAAAGCAATTTGTTTACCGTGATGGCGTCGAGATCGGCTAATGTCGACGCACCGCATACGGCGATGGGCGTGCAAGAGACGGAAGGGCTGCTTGATGGCGCGGTGCTGGCCGCCGGTGTATTCTCCCTACCGACGGGTGCTTGGAGCTCCGGTGCCGCCGCGACGATGGCAGGGGGGGCACCAACATGTACTCCGGCGCCGCGGTGATGGTAGGGGGAGTCACCAACACTTGCGGCGCCGCGGTGCTAGCGGGCGGAGTCACGAACACGTAGTTCGCCTGATTCGTCGGCGCCGCGTTGTTCGAGTGGCTGCTGACCATGCTTGGAATCGGGCACGGCCCTACTCGACCACCCGCACTCCAGTTCGCTATTGACTCCACCAAGGTAGGCAGGAAGGACGTAAGGGTGATTGCCAGGTTGTCTTGGACGATCTGCGGGATCCGCGCCACTTGTGCCTTAAGTTCTTGAACCTCTCTGTTTTCCTCCTCGCTCCTTCCCGATGGCGCCACATGCGTCCTCGGCGGTGGACCAAAATGATCCACCCAATTCTTACCCCCGAGGCCGGCCAGACGGCCAGCCGACGACGGCTTCTTCGTAACCGGCTCTATTTTCTTGGCCCGGTTCATCGCCCTGTTAAAAGGGTTATCCCACCGGGTGGCCGCCGTCGACCCCTGGGATGAGGAACCCTGGGATCCATGACTAGCAACAATTTCCTCCTCCTGCAGAAGAAGTAACAGTGAATCATTTAGATCATCGATTAGATTGCAATCGTGTTGATCACCGGTAATTAGATTATACTTACCACAATTTCCTCGAATTCCTTCACCGCAGGATCCGCAGTGAGTTGTTTGGTTTTTGGGTCCACATGGTAACGGGCCCTGATGAAGTTTCGAACCTGCCCGGGTTCGAATTTAGCAAAGGGGTTTTCTATCCCCTTGGATCTATACTCTTCGTCCTCCTTATTCCATTTGGCCTCCGCGGTTCTGTATCCACCAGATCCGAGATGGTGATGACCTATATTCATCGCCTGCAGCACCTTTCCCCGATTACTATTGGCCAGGGCTCTTTCGGATTCACACCTCTCCTTGAACTCCCGGAACTGATCTTCGGTGATCTGCGGGTCAATCTTCTGGATCTCCTCGAGACTTTTGCCTTCTTTATAGATCTTCTTCTTTATCCGGGCTCTCCAGCTGGCCAGGGCGGTGCTCATCTTTGTGAGGGCGGATTTGTTTACTTCGTTCCCATGATAATTTGTGTTCTGATACTTAGCGGGGAACTTGTATCTGGCGTGCAGCTTCTCGAAGAGGAGTGTGCGCAAGTGGCCATTATCTTTATGCCGGAGATTCTCGGTGTTGATCGAGATGGTTGTCCGGGTGATCGCCGCCACTTGCCCACCGTACCCTTTGACGACAAGGGCGGGCTCCAAAGGAACCCCTGATGGGCTCACTTCGGTAATTTCCTCCCTGACCGTGCCGACCGTGTTCGGGCGCCGGTCCTTCGGCTTCTTCTTCTTAGGAGGGTTGCTACCACTCCCTGTGCCCTCGCCGCCATCAGTGGTTTCATCGTCCGCCGTTCCTTCGGCTTCTTCCTCCGCGTCTTCCATCTCATCGTCCTCGCTCTCCGAAGGATGGTATTCTTCATCGTCTTCTAGACGCTGGGCCGCCTCCCAGAATGTCAATTGTTTATTCGGAGGTCTGAGTTCTCCTTCAGCGCTGATGCGCTTAGAACATCCAGCCTCGTCGTTATCACACATCTTTGCACTAATAAAAAACAAATAATTGGTTAAATGCACGGAAAAATCCGGCATGACCTTTGCTAATTTTCTTAAACTAGGAGTGCCCGATTTCTGCCAAAACGGAAGTTAATCAACATTCCGGCAAAAATCGGGACTCGTTTCATACAAGAACCTGCATACACACATAATAAAGTGCTTCATATACAAGCACAAGCACAATTTCAAGGTGCTATTGTCCCAGCACAGATAGTAGCAAAACCAACACTACTCTATTTTTCCTTCCAAACCATTTCACAACCACATCCATCCAGTCCCAGCACAGTGCCACAACCATATAAACTTTTGTTATCAATTTAAGCATAGCCATATGACAGAAGCTATCTCTTTAAGCTACAATAAGCCCAAGACCATAGCTAAAAATATAAGCCCACAATCTGTGCTACAATAAGCCCAAGACCATAGCTAAAAATATAAACCCATGATATATGCTGATACATCAAGGATCAGGATTTATAACTATAACTGAATCAGTTACCTATAACTCTGAAAGTGGATTTATAACTATAACTGAATCAGTTACCTATAACTGAATCAGCTATCTACAAGCTACATTTATCGTCGCAGTTCACAGCATCATCTGCATCAAAGGACCTGGCTCTTGGACGATAGCATCCAGTCCATTCTAATTTTATTAATAAGAAAATACTGCAGGCCATTCTATTAAGTAAAAAATGTACAAAAGCTATCTTAGTCAAATAAAAGCTGAAACAATGGATGCACATAGGAGAAGTTTATATTACTGAGCACTAGTTGGTTTAACTATCAATTTATTTCTGCAATCAGAGCACAGCTAGATATGAACATTACTAGAATCCTAGATAAAATTAGGTCCAAATTACTGAGAACAGATGCTAAAGTTTATATTACTGAGAACAGATGCTAAAGTTTATATTACTGAGAACCAAATTAACAGAGAACTTTCAGATGCTAAAGTGAGCAGGTGTTTGTTCAGGTGTTTGTTTAGGAGATGTTAGCTGGCTGGAACAGGACACTTGAACAAAATAAGGGGGAGAGAGAGGGGGAGAAGGATAGAGGGGAGGGGCAGGGATGCAAGTTTGATATGATTATAATTTCTCAAGGTATGACATTGTTATTCATAGTACTCTGCTCGCGACTGCTAGTACACCGTGTTGAATCAGGTTTTTGGTACTCCTATATATCTGACTGTTGTTGGTTAGCAATAGAACTACATGTTTAATGCCAAGAGTTCAGAATTGAACTCAACCATACTACTCCATGCAAACCGGTAGCTTCTCTATCTTCAGCTTTTGAGAGCACTATATCAACCCAATATCTTTTCAGAAGTGTGAATACATTCAATTCTGATTTTTTTAATTAGCCATAATGCCTAGGCACACTAGACTTCAATTCTGAAACTTGTCTATTTGTACTGAAACTTATAAGCTGATGCTGCTGGTGGATATATAGATCAACTAGGAGTAAGTAAACATGCAAGAAATTTTCCATGGCAATGTTATCTTCAGTTCAACACCAGTCCAGTCCATTTCCAGTGCAAACAATGGAACTTTAGTCGATCCTATCCAGTCCATTTCCAGCACATTTTTGTCTAACCCTAACCCTCTGAGGAGAGAGAGGGGGAGAAGGATAGAGGGGAGGGGCAGAGCTCACCTCTGAGATTGCTCAAGGAGAGAGGGGGAGATGACGACGACGAGGGCTGGCGGATGCGTGGCGTGGCGGCCTCCTCCTGGCGTGGCGGCGGCGGCCTCCTCCTCCTGGTGTTGCGTGGCGGCCTCCTCCTCCTAGCGTGGCGTGGCGGCCTCCTCCTCCTCCTGGCGTGGCGGCGGCGGCGCCTGCTCGATGCGGGGATGGGGATGGGGATGGACGATGTGTCTGATGAGGGCGACGATGGGAGGGCTGGCTCACGCGCGCAGTTGACTAGTCCAACCCACACACGCGTAGCGCACCCTGGCTAAGTGCGCTACGGATAACCGTAGCGCACTTAGACAGGGTGCGCTACGCGTGTGTGGGTTGGACTATCAGATAAGTACTTGGTCGTCCCACTAGTTAACACTAGTACTGTCTTACCCCACTGGTTCTGCCCTTAGCTCTAGTCTAAACAATGAGCACCCAGGTTCGAATCCTGGTGCTCCACTTTTTTATTTTTACTTTAAAAATACTTTAAAATGTTCCAAAAAATACTTTAAAATGTTCCAAAAGTGGTGATACATGCCATACAAATTTTGTTTTGTTTTTAAAATACTTTTAAATATTCCAAAAATGCCCAAAAGTGGTGATATATGCCATAGAAGTTTTATTTTGATTTTAAAATACTTTTAAATATTCCAAAAATGCCCAAAAGTAATAATATTCCAAAAATGCCCAAAAATATGATTTAAAGTATAACTAAATTTCATAATAATTTGTCCATGAATATTACAATCTTTTTCGACCACGCGTTTACAATATTTTTTGAGCTAGCGTTTTACAATCTTTTTTCCCTTCTTTGTCGCGGTTGAATAATTTAGCCCCGGCACTTTAATGTTTCTTCTTTCGAACGGGCTACCTTTTTTGGGTAGGGTTGTCCTTTTTCTTCTTGTGATGTATGTTGCTGCATCGTAGTCGTCGTCATCTTCAATCTTTGGATCGACGTACTGGTCGAAGTCTTGCTCATTGGCGACTCCATCCATTCCGATGATGTTCCTTTTTCCTCTCCTCACGACAACACGGCTAGGCTTTGTCGGGTCGGTAATGAAAAAACATTGGTCCACTTTGGTAGCCAGTACCCACGGTTCATTTTTCGCGGCCACGTTTGCACCGGCGGCCTTGGATTTGGCTGCTTCGGGTATAACCATGGTTGTGAAATACCGGTCTTCTCTTTCGACGTTCTTTGCCCATCTGACACGGAACATCGGCACCTTTTCTCCACAGTAGTCGAGCTCCCAGATCTCCTCGATTCTTCCGTAGAATCTTTCCTTCACGTTGTCATCGGTGTAGAATTCCGACGTTACGCCTGAGTTCTGATAATCACACTTGTTGTCCTTTTCCTCCGTGTAGAATGTGTAGCCGTTGATATCATACGCCTGATAGGTCACCAGGTTTTGCATCGGTCCCTGCGACAAGGTGAATATGATCTTTTCCGTGTCAGAAGAATGCGAGCGCGGGGGATTATCAAGGAGCGTCTGCCTAAACCAACGCGTGAAATCTGAGTTGTGCTCTTTGATTATTTCTCCCTGCGTCCTCTGTATGCCCCGGTCACTGTACTTCTTCTCGATTAACTTTTTGTGCTTCTGTACCCAAGGATCGACCAGTTCTAAATGCTGTAGCGCGACGAGGTTTGCTCGATCAAAGTCTGCGCGTCGAAAATCGAAGTCTGCATGCAGTATGCGACGACCCTCTCGGTGACCAGATCCGTCGAGCTTGCCAAGGTGTCTGTTGACGGGAAGACCGACAGGGTTCTCGATGTCTAGATAATTCGTGCAGAAAGAGATGCACTCTTCGGCCAGAAAGCCCTTGGCTATGCTTCCATCTGGACGGGACCTGTTGCGAACGAATCCTTTGATGTGTCCGTTCATCCTTTCGAACGCCATCATGCTGCGGAGAAACATCGGCCCGAGTTGTACGATGTCCTCCACGACATGGACCAGCAGATGCACCATAATGTCGAAGAATGCGGGTGGGAAGTAGACCTCAAGCTCACATAGTATCACCACGATCTCCTCCTGTAGCCTCCCGAGCTGATTCAAGCCAATCGACTTCCTAGAGATGACGTCGAAAAACTTGCATAAGCCAAATAACGTTTCACGGACGTGCTCGTCCATTATCCCTCTTAGTGCGACCGGAAGTACCTGCGTCATTAGCACGGCACAGTCGTGAGACTTCATGCCACTGAACCTCTGCTTCGCCTCGTCTAGGTATCTGCTTATCTTGCCCGCGTAGCCGTAAGGAAATTTGACTCCTAGAAGGCACTTGAAAAACTGTTTGATCTCATCCTGGCTTAGAGTGAAGCAAGAAGGAGGGCAGTAATATTCGTTCTTCTTGAACTTTTTACCCTTCCGACGACCTTGTGTCGTCTCCGACTCATGATCATCGTCATCTTCCTGATCATCAGGAGTAGTGCGTCCTCCGTGAAGCTCCTTCCGGATACCCAAGCATATCAGGTCGTGCCTTGCTTTCGGACCATCTTTCGTCCTATCTGGCATGTTGATTATGGTGGCGACCAGACTCTCGCACACGTTTTTCGTGATATGCATGATGTCGAGGCTATGAGGCGTGCGGAGAAACTTCCAGTATGGAAACTCCCAGAAAACAGACCTTGTTTTCCATACCTTCATCAGCGGCTTGTCTTGTTGCTGCCTCTTTCGCTTCTTTCCAGGCTTAGGACAATCTTTCCAGTTTTTCAGCAACTCTTCCACTTCTTCGCTGCTCCTACGCTCTGGGATTCCTCGGGTCTCTGATTTGCCATCGAACAGGTCTCCACGTTTTCTCCATGGATCATTCTTGCCGAGCCACCTCCGGTGCGCCATGAACACGGTTTTCGATGACCCTGGATCTTTCTCTAGTTGGAGATAGCTTGTGTTATCCATGCACCTAACGCATGCGTGGAATCCTTGGATAACCTGCCCCGAGATATACCCGCAACCTGGATAGTCTTGCACCGTAGTGACCAACGCGGCTCTCATAGTGAAATAATCTTGTGCGACGGCGTCGTAAGTATTGGCTCCAGATTCCCATAACGTGGCTAGCTCGTCTTTCAACAGCCCGAGATACAGATTGATGTCGGTACCAGGTTGTTTCGGCCCTTGAATTAGCATACTCATTTGTATGTACTTCTTCTTCATGCACAACCATGGAGGGAGGTTGTACATCCATACAAACACAGGCCAAGTGCTGTGCGTGTTGCTCTGGCTACCGAACGGATTGAGTCCATCGGTGCTCGCACCAAGCCTGATGTTCCTCGAATCTCCACCGAATTCTGGGAATTCGAGGTCCAATGCTTTCCACTGGCTAGCATCTGAAGGGTGCGTCAGCAGCTCATCCTTTTCGGGGTCATCATCATCTCCTGGCTTCTTCCTTTCCGCATGCCATCGCATGAGCTTCGCTTCCTTAGGGTCCGCGAAATAGCGCTGCAGACGAGGGGTGATAGGAAAGTACCATACCACTTTTCGAGGTGATTTCTTCCCTTTCTTGTATCGACTCACGCCGCACACCGGACATGTGGTTTTCTCCGCGTCCTCGCCCCGATAAATGATGCAATCGTTGATGCATACGTGATATCTAACGTGCGGTAGATCGAGAGGACAGACGATTTTCTTGGCATCCTCGATACTAGTTGGACATGTGTTCCCCTCCGGGAGACGATCGTGCCAGAATGCCATCATATCGTCGAAGCTTGCGTCGCTCAATTTGTGCTTTGCCTTCATCTCCATAGCCTTGAGCGTTACATTCAACCGGGTATCATCGGGCATGCATCCTTCATACAATGGAGTAACCGCGTCTTTCTCAAGTTGCGCAAGCTTGGCTTTCTCTCTAGCGGCAGCCCTGGCGTTACTCGTCTGCTTGAGAAGCAGCTCTTGCACATAAGGGTCCCGCACCCAGCCTGACGTTGTTCCATCGTCGTCTGCTCCTCCGGCATCTAGATCATCATAATCTCGGTCTGCTTCCGTACCTTCACCATCTCCAGGAGCCTCTTCATCATCTCGCCCGTTCTCGCCGTGATGATGATCACCGTCTCCATCATCTACGCCATCGCTTATCCAACGAGTGTATCCATCCATGAAACCATGGCGGAGCAGGTGCGCCTGCAGATTCCCGGAATCTGGGTCGATCACCCAGTTGAGTTTGCATCTTCTGCACGGACATCTTATATCTGTCTTGTTATTTCGTATCATGTCGGCCGTCGCACATTTCAAAAATCTAGCCACAATGCCTTCGCTCATTATGCGGACCATTTTTGCCTGCACGATGTACACGGTACAATTTTGAAGTCTATTAGAACCACATAATGAATGCATGCATGCAATGGTCGATAGAAAATTTCGGCATGACCTATCCTAAAATTAGGACCTTTGCGAAATGCCAAAGTCTTGCCAAAATGGAAATGAATCAACATTTTGGCAAAACAAATGGCAACTTGTTCACATACAAACACAAGAGAGAGAGAGACCGATCCATACACACATGAACATATCATTATCCTCTCCATACACACATGCATGAGCATCATCGATACTCTCCATATACACACACATATGACCATCGATCCTCTCCACACATACACACATCATGAGCATCGATCATCTACATACATATGAGCACATGCATCATCCATATACACATGAACACATCCTTACATGGACAACTTACCGAGATGAGAGACCGATCGCGAGAAAGATGGAAAGGAGAGGTGCGCACGTCGACCGGAGACGGATAGATGAGAGACCGGAGACCTCCTCTATTACTTATGTAACATCCAAAGCAAGTTTTACATGCTAAAAATGGTGAATGTGTGGAGAAATTGAGGTGGGAAGGAGAAGATCCCGACTAGATCTAAGGAGGAAGAAGAAGGGGAAAGTGAAGTGTGGGGTGGTGGATGTGGTCACACATGTGCACATAAAGTGCTGCCCTAAAAAAATCGACACATCCGTGGCGCACACGGCCCCAGTGCGCCACAGGGAGTACAAACTTCTGTGGCGCACTAGGCCGAGTGCGCCACAGATGCTCCTAGTCCCTGTGGCGCACTAGGCGGAGTGCGCCACAGAAGTTTGTGGCCGTTTCAGAGCAGAGGTGGGCATGCGCTCAGTCGTAGCGCACCATGCACACGTGCGCCACAGATGACCCTAACAACCGTGGCGCACATGGCCGTAGTGCGCTACAGAAGTTTGGCGTGTGGCCAACAGGGCCCTGGCCCACACATATCTGTGGCGCACTAGGGTCATGTGCGCCACGGATGTTCTAGTTATTAGTAGGGCACTGCCCACAGGTGAGCCACGCCTGTTTTAGCCGTGGGGCACTTCAACCATGTGAGCCACGGATGTGTTGATTACCTATAGCCGTTTTCCTAGTAGTGTAAGCGTCCAGGAAAGACAACAAGTCACATCCGGCCATGGAATCGATGACCTGATCTATCCGCGACAGAGCGAAAGGATCCTTGGGGCATGCCTTGTTCAGGCTGGTGTAGTCAACACACATGTGCCACGTCTTGTTCTTCTTCAGCACCAACACCGGGTTGGCTAACCATTCCGGGTGGAAAACTTCCATGATGAAGCCGGCTACGAGCAGCCATGTGATCTCCTCACCAATGGTTCTTCTCTTTTCTTTTGCGAAGCGGCGTAAAGTCTGTTTGAACGGCTTCGCATCCGGTCGGCGAGTTCCCTCGGAACACCTGGCATGTCTTTGGGGCACCATGCGAAAATGTCTCGATTCTCACGGAGGAAGTCGACAAGCACGCTTTCCTATTTGCTGTCCAGGCCATCTCCGACCAGGACGAACTTGCTTGGGTCCTCCTCGTTCAGCAAGATATTCCTTGTGTCCTTGGATGGCTTTAACTGTTACTTGTCAGCCGGCTTGGGCTCCCCAGCCGGCATATCCGCCTGTAGGATTGCCATGTTCTGCATTATGACGCGCTTCTCTTCTGCAATGATCATCGCCTCGGCTAGCTTGGAGCCGTCTATGGCACATTCGATCGAATGCTTATAGCAGCCATCGACGGTGATCACTCCTTTTGGGCCTGGCAGCTTCATCTTGAGGTATGCGTAGTGTGGCACTCCCATGAATTTGGTGAGAGCCGGGCGCCCTAGTATGGCGTGATAGGCGCTGGAGAGGTTCACCACCTCGAACTAGATCGGCTCATGAC